>OX388341.1:31710581-32960581 GCA_947579665.1 Sympetrum striolatum
CGATATAGAGCCAGATATCAATGCGAGAGAAAGTGAGAGAGGAAAAAGATACAGGAATTTAAATATTATCGTTTTAATTCAATACATGTTATGTTGAAATATTTTCATGAATTTTTATTTAAGAAATTCAATATTTCCTAATTTTGTGATCTTTTCACCATTTTGAAAACGTTTACATCTTTCAATTGGAAACCAATTTAGAATATCTACAATTTCTCTGTAATGATGAGCTTTCTCTTATGATAATGATCAGGATCACTGAGAGCGATCAGTACTGCTAAATATTTGTTATTACTATTTTACCATCCTATTTATGTACGGTTTTTTCCCATCTATCTTTTTTCCATTCAAAATACATCTTTAATTCATATAAAATTCATTGCTACTCATAGCATCTCGCATTCACTCTAGTTTTTCTTTACGCCATATTTGTCATTATATTTGTTAGTTTTATCTAAGAATCGTATATGATCTCACATCGAGAATGAAATGATGGGTGAAGAAGATGAAGAATATTCAGGAAATTAGGACTAGGAGCATGCTTCACATTCGCGTGACTCATTTCTACACTCAAGTGAAAATTCTTTGTCAGTAATTATAAGGATTGCTATCAAACTTCACGCTTTCTTTTACGCAACTGATCTCATTTTCGCTTCTGTACGTATTTAATCTATACACTCTGTCTTATTGCTTCCTTCTTTCCAGGTATTCAGAAGAAAATATTTTTCTCAGTTGTTCGATAAGAAATATTATTAGTTAAAAAGTAACGTTCCAGAAGTGCATTTTTAAATAGCAGTGAATGGGATGTAAATAACTGTTTTAGAAATAAATATTTATAAGCCTGTTCAGCTAGACGCAATACCTTTGGCCCACGTCTAGTCTGAAAACTGGCAACCAGGTAGCTGAATCCTACACACATCTAAGAAAACATATTGCATGATTGCAAATTAGGTAGTACCTCTTATCGACTGGCATTGGTTATCATTTATTGGTTTACCATATAATCTTGATTACTACTAGAGCAAGGATATTTAAATACAGACTAAGATTATTCATCTTCAAATTATTCCCCAAAAAATGATGCAACGTTATTTACTTGTTACTTGTTGTCATTCTGTTTAAAGATATCAGTTAGAACATAAGTAACGGTTAGGAATGGTTGAAACATTTGACTAGCTTTCTCTAACTTGCAATGCATAGGGAAATTATATATCATGTAAAATTGAAAAGATATTGATGATGTAATAGGAAATCAGAGAATTGCAATTATAAGGTCGTAAAATTGATTTTGTATTAAAATTGAAGCAATAATTTTAACGCTTTTCGTTAAGTAAAACAAAATTGAGATTAAGGAGAGAATTAAAATAATGTCCGTTGAGAAAGTGCTATCTAGCCACTGTGTTTTATTATCAGCGTTTTGATATTATTGTCATTGCAAATGACCTTCTGGGGGAAAGTCATTCGATCGATTACATCAATAATAAATATTGGAGGCAGTTCGGATAAAGGCATTGAAATTCTGAGGCGATGAAATTCTAATGAGGCTCTTTGAAAGGATTTCCTTGGCTTCGTCCCTCAGTTATGCCGAGAGAACCCGATTTAAGAGCGAATGTTACGAAATTTATAAACCTCTCCGCGCTAAATGTACTCATTTTGGAACAAGAAGCGGGATAAAGTTGAAGATAATGATCTCCATTCATATGATTCCATTGTGGCGGTAACTCCGCGTTCTCATGAAAGTTACAGTCTGTTTGCAAGCGATTGGTACCAATCTTTCTTCGAAGTTAGCGGAAGCCAGGGACATATTTATTGGAAGCTTCGCTTCTCCTCCATTCATTTCATGAAATGTTTATAGAAATATATGCGCAAGTGGGACCAAAAACTAAAGTGAAATTTTTACGAAGTGTTTAATTGGAGGGTAATCAACACGAAGAATTACAGCTTTAAGTAGATTACTAGAAATCGAGACACTTTGCGAATATCGGATCCTATCTAAGCCAATCTAATCGAATATATCCTTTTTTTAGCGTTATTTTTGCACCATTTAATTGTATGTCTTTTTGAAATTTCCGAAGTAAAATATCGATTTTTTTCTGAGTGAAAAGGGGTAAGTATTATCTTGAAGAAAAACACATTTTGCTTATTCGATGTTTCCACATAAATGTAATGTAGGAAAAATATTCGATGATGGCTTGTTGGACGTAAGACCAATCGATTTGAGAATGGTGTATGAACTTGGTGATAAATAATGCGTGAGGTCAAAATATTATATTTCGTCTCATTTAATGCCGTAACTTCGCTCCTCATGAACGAAAGATTTGGCGTTTGGGAATAGATTCTCTCACGTGAAACAAAAGGAATATGAATCAGAGTGTACGATACTTATTGGATAGGATCCAAACGCGAATGCCCTCTAATCCACGGCAAAGAATGACTTTTTCCACCTCGCAGTTTTATTCGACAAGGGCAGCCAAGGGGAGAGTCGGAGAAAAGCCAAGGAGGCAATGAAGAGTAGAACCGGCAAAAAGGAATTCTCGGGCTAAATTTAGATTCCCTATTCACTCCTCCTCCGGACCATCTATTCTTCCTCTGTGTTCTTGGAGGCGGTTCTGCGATCTCCCTAGGGACCACCCTATTCCCATCTAGTCTTTGTCCTCACCCTCCCACCGAAAGGAAAAAAAACCCGGTCGCCGCAGTCTTCCCTCAGGCACTCGCGGACGGAGTCGTCGAGCAAAACTTCTTTAACTCGCTCTCCAACCTCTCTTCAGTTTTTTCTCGCTCTAAGCCTGCGGAACCACCGGTCCCTACAATGCAGTCTTCCCCCGACGTCAAGAAAGGCGCGCTCCTCCCTCGGAATTTTCCCTCGCGAGCAGTTCATTAAGTAGGCCCGGAGAGCCCCGCAAAAACAGCATGCGTCAATGTGGGAATCTCTCCCTCCCCCAGAGGTGGCGATGTAAAGATTCGATGTTCGCGAGCTTGTTCCTTTTTTGGCGCTCTATGGCAGTCCTTTTTTTAGACCCGTTGTCTCCCGAGCGTTTTTTTTCTTCTGCGGCGATGACGTTTTTGGCCGCGGGTCGGTGTGAGGAGGCGAAAAAAAAGAACGCTGCAATGCGAGGACATTAATGCCCTCGCTCGCGTCTTGATTCTTTAAGCGATTCAAATAGAAGTGGTAAAGAAATTCCAGGTCTCCTTCTCGAGGTGGAGAAGAAAAGAATTTAATCGAAATATCCTCGATTTCCTACTCATAGTGGGATTTAAAACAACGTATTCCGCGCGGAATCATCATATTTTAATTCCTTTGATAGGTGTCAAGGTGCTTCTCATGGTAACTCCTAATTTTGAAAGTAAGAACGAGTTTTTTTAACGTGCTCAAGAAATTATTTTTTTCGATTAAAATGCTTCTATATTTCTTTCGATTGGATTTTCACGTGCAGTAATTGTACTTGTAAGTGTAGCTGCATGGATCCTGTTGAATTAGCTACCCTTATGGAAAACTGCGACCCTTTGAATTGTAAAAGATTTATATTGGTGACTTTCTAGAGATGTTAAGTGCGATTAAAATGTGGCAGTTTTAAGTAATAATCTTTAATCTAAAAAATATGATGTTGAAAAATCTGCTACTATATTAATTACATTTTTTGTTGTTTATATTAGTACGTCAAATTTTTTTTAGCGGTGTATCTTGTTTACACTAATTGACTTGAATGTTTTGTTAGGATTCAGAGAATAAGGTTCTTCAGAAATGTCGGAGTGATTCAAGTATGAATTGAGAATTTTGCCAAAGTAGATATAATTACCACTTTTACGGAAAATTTCTACATATGAATATCTCTTGAAGCTCTACATTTATATACCAGTGATTATTATGGCAAATTCCTTTCATTAAGGAAAGGCAATTTCTAATGTATCGATTAAGTTAAAGTCGTTGCTGTGTATACAATTCATACGCATAGAATATTCGTATACATAGAATAAAGTATCTTATTAGATTTCAAGAATGAACAACAATGTGATGAAAGTAAAACAGTAGGAATGACTAAAGACTGATTTAGATTTTATCCTCATCTTTCAGTCTGCCATATAAAATGAAATAATACTAGGATTGTGGCAACCAGTTCTGTCAATTTTCTTATTTGATCAAGACGTTCTTAGTTTTCATTAATTAACGTTGGGAAGAATTGATTCAATAATCTGTTTTGAGATTGAGAGCATTTTTGGAAACTGAGAATTTAGAGAAATGGAAGCGCTAATACTTATCGGAGAGTTTACATTCATTCTTATATATTTTTTAAAATATATTACAGAAGGAATGATATCAACGTGGAGTAAAAATTTTCTACAATTTTGACGTATTGTTGCCTCAGATATAAATGCAATATCGCTTAAGAGGGAATTTGAGAGTATATGAAAATTTGAGGGGCTTTTATATAAAAAAATATAATCTTCCTCAAAATTCATACGTGGCTAAGCTTTCAAACTGTATTATTTAAAGGATTTGGGTCATGTGGTATTCTTCCTGTTATAAGTTACTATTTTAAGCATTGAGTAAGTAAACAACTTTGGCGGATATTAGATTATTTAAAAAATTACTTATCCATATTTCACCAATGATATTCGACGACATGCAAATTGACAATCCGACATTGATCTCCTATACATTAGCACAAAACCAGAATCTCAGAGAGAAAAATAATACATTAGTTTGCCATTAGGGCATTTCGAGATAGAAAAAAGAAGCAGAAATTAGCCTTGCCAAGTTGCAATTCATCTTAAAGTCTTATCTGAAAATTAATGCTTATCAAAGCCCAGTCAATTCAAGTAAGGTAATGCGCCGTATTTTTGGATTCGATTAAACCTAATTGGAAGGGGAGACGTTTTGAGTTCATGCCCGCATGATGATTGATTGACCGTCAAGTGGCATGGAAATTACCTTCGTCCAACCATATCCCTCGAGATAAGAAAAAACAATTTTGCATCGAAAGAGACTGCTAGCAGTTCGTCGTAGGAAAGAAGGCGAAGTCTTCGAGTCGTGGTGACGTTATTCGGACTGTAAAATTCAAGAGCGAAATTACTTCGAAAGTGGGAGGGCATTGGGAGACAAAACGTCGTCTGCTGCGGAGTTTGAAGGAGAAGATAAAAAAAGAAGAAATTGCCCTTCGGAATGAAGGCCTCGGGTCAGTGGAAAGGGGCTTAAAAGATTCATATCAAATGGCAATTGCAGCCCGAGGTAATAACCGCTTACCATCCTCTCGGAACGGTAAATTTGCACGGAGAGAACAAGAGAGGGATGGAAAGAGAGCAACGTCTCTCCTAATTGCAATGGCGCTCCATTTTTCACTTTGATTTATTCCCATTCCGACATGAAAGGGAATATCTCAGGGCCGCTCCAGAATTGCGAATGCTTGCTTCGGCGGAGATGTCTTGATATGGCGCGACACCGTGCGATACTGCAAACAAATTTAGGATTCCGGCGACAAAACCGTCTCGAAATATACATATCTCTTTCTGACGAAATAAGAAGTTTTGAAACGGTCTTTTTCGTACTGGTGGGTGATTTAATGGGTCCGAAGGGGGGCGTCGATTTGGGCCTGAATAATGAGCTTGCGTTTCGTGTTGGACGGCTGTACTCGCAGTAGGGGCGGGAAGTGGTGGAATACCCTTATATTACTTTTTTCCATCTCTACCCAATCCTTCCTTCCACTTCATTGTATCCCCTGGATCCCTTTCTATCTCGTTTCACGCCAATAAATTCTTCAAGCCCTCTCTTTCGGCGTGCTTTTATATCCTCCGAAATCTTTGATTTATTCGGATGATATTTTGGCAAGAAATTCTGAATACCGTTGAATGCTAGGAGCTGGAAAGAAAATATAAGAGCAGTTCAGGTTTAATACCAGAAAATAGAGTTGGATGAAGGGATAATGAATATGGTATCTATCACGTCATGAAAGATCCCTAAATAGTTCGGTTCACATTCATCTGAATAGACGTTTTGTCTTTAGAAAAGAAGTATATTTAAACATATTTTGACATGGGTTTTTAAATAAGTATACCAGCTCTATTCTGATTACTGATAAATATATTTTATTCTTACTTTCTGTTTTATCTTTACTTGAATAACATTTTACTTGTGAATCTATTTCATCCTTAATTACTTGGTAATGTATAAAGATTTTATAAGATTCTTTCCGAGTTCATCATGGGCTTATAACCATATAATGTTATTAAATTATATTTTACATATTACAGAAAATTAGTATATATTTAAAAGTAAATGCACGTTGTATTTATTCGGAGTATATTTTGTTTAAGGCAAACTTCGCTGACGATTGGGTAATCTAAGGGACAATGAGAATGGTCGGACGAACACACGAACTTTGTGCTACAATCTAGCGATGTAAGTCTGTATTTTCTATATGATTTAGTTCAATCGAGAATTTTATTTCTAATTAATTAAGTACTACAAAAGAAATACACTTATATGGAAGCTTGGTTTTCTTGTATAATACATGTTGTTGTAATACGTTGTGTTAGGTAAAATTCGCAGACCTGGATGAAATCTTATCGCAATAAAAGGTAGAATTGTACTGGTTTACAAAATTTTATGGGTGAGCTTTATCATATAGCGGACATTAAAACGGAAAGTTTCCTAACCGAAAGGTAAATTGGAATTAATGGTTTGCTCTCTTATGAAAATGCGATATCCTGACTTTTCAATACTTGTAAAAATCAGATTTTCGGACTACCTATTATTGATACTTCAACTTCAAGTTCGCTCTGATTAAATGTGAATGTCATTCTGACGTTTCTTTTCATGTAGTTTATTTCCTTTATAGGATAGAAACGACGCGTAAGAGATTTATTATTAAAACAATTTCAGCCGAAATAAAGGCGTTATTTATTTATTAAATAGAATCCAACAAAAATTACCTATTATATTACCTGGTCAATTTTGAAAACAAAGAAGTCAACCTTCGAGATAGTTAATGCATAAGTTGAATGAGGACTTCAAAACAGTCTTGATATTCACTCTTTATCGAAAATGTAGATGTCAATGATTGTCAACGATCTTCTTGTTTGATTGGCTTGACTTTTTTCAGCGTTGTATTTGCTGTGTACAGTGATTTATACCCTGTAAACAATCGCTTGATTAAGATGTCATTCACTCATAGATTTTTTCTGGACTGTTCGTTCCTTCGTCTAGATTATAAGGCATCTTATAAGGCATCTTATAAGGAATGAATAGAGCATAGATAAATAAACTAAAAAAACGAACTAACTGAAATAGTTATTTCAATCGTTCCTCCGTATCTGAGTAACAAAAAGTAAGGTAACGACGGTGTTAGCAATCAAAACTTGGTCTCTACCATAATGGGTATTAAAATTCTATCTCTGACGGAATCGAAAACTACTTTCGAAAATCCTCCTCGAACGAGAACACCGGGTCATTTAAGACAGTCATTAACGAACCTATAGCATCTCGATGCGGAGAAAAAAAGAGGGCGCTGGTAGCGAAGAAGTTATGCGGATCCCTCCATTTCCCCCAAGGAAATCCATTCACTCTCACGAATTCCTTTCCCTCGTCATCCCTTTCAGCCACTCCTCAAAATGCAAATTCGACGAGGGCAGAATTCGGAGCGATGGAAGTGTTGCAAGAGGAAGGGGTGGTGCAGATGTTGCAGTGCTTCGGAGGGAGAGGCTGCTTCATGCTCCGCAACACCGCCGTCGATTCGGAAGCGATTGGCGAGTGCATATTGGCGCAATCGCCGATGAAGTGCTTTTATTACAACGCGAGGGATGCTAACGGTTTTTGCCTCGGAACTCGCAGGGCGTGTATGATTGTCAGATTCAGAGAACATGTGGAAATGTGATTCATTAAGTTCCCCGCGAAACATCATCCGATAATTCAGTTGTTTTTCTGTTTCGAAACCGGTTATACTCCCTTTCAAGTCATGGTCTGGGTGAAAAGTAGGAAGTAATGACATGAATTTACCGTATTCTTAAATATGGCATATTTATCCATTAGTATTTAACTTAAACAAGATATTTAAACAAGTATAATTGTTTAAAATCAAGCTAACGTTAAAAACATAAGTTGTCTAGAGAGAGCGATAAGTAAATCCTCGCCTCTACGTGCTTGTTATAACAGTACATATCTACGAATGTAATTTTGCTCTTCAAATGTCCTGTTCAATTCCTGAGGTTTCACAAGGATAGTAAGATGTAATCATTATAGCAGATTACTCGCAGTATTTATTCAAGGCAACATTTTGTTTTCTAAGTGAAACTAAAAATAAATCCAATTTAACTTTGCTAGGGATGAGTTATCACCATTATTGAACCAATCACTGTGAATATTTAATTATTATATAGCACAGCTTCCCTAAAAATGTGGTCTATCCATTTGCGGTTTACTACAGCGCTCGTAAACTGTCTAAATTAACATTTATCGAAGTTATGAATTTGGGTAATACATTTCATTGGGGAATATATGATGATTAGCGATATGCGAACGTGAAAAAAATTCTCGAAGTAGTGATTGAAAACTTTAAGGATAAGGCTCAAATATTAGGTACTTGGTCACGTAGTAACTTTAACTACCAATAGGGAGTTTTAATAAGATGCAGAGTTTATAAGTTATGTTCTTGATCACGATAATTTAGAAAGGATCTGGTGCTTTCCTGGCGAATATTGTGGATAAAGTTCTCTCGGGTTGCAAGCCGGGAGAACTTTATCCACGATAATTCAATTAGAACCGGAAACCATAATTTCTTAGATGCCGTGATTAGTACCAATACGTTTACCTATAAACGGTAGCAAGTTACAAATGTAGATGTATAAAATGAAGTCCCAATCAAGCTCGAGATTTCTACTTTTATTGCTTAATAATGCATTGAAATAGCGTATTCATTTACTTAGAATCTCTTTTGTATTTTCTGCATTTTTCTTAAATGTTTATTGATAGCTGTTTTTGATGATTCATCCACAATTCAGCATCTCTGATAACCTGAAGGATGAACAGAAAGAAAGCAAATACACCGCGATGTTTTCTTTCCCTATCTCGAGTTTTATGGCGGCGTGACTTAGATCGACGAATGAGAGGCACGGCACGGAAGAGAGCTGCACTTCTCGTGAGTGCCAAGTGAAATAAGCGCAATTTTGAGGAAGGGGGAAATGATAACCTCAGAAACGGAATCTCCATGGATGATCCATCAAGTAGCCTTTCGTCTCTTTTCAACGACGTGCATGCGATCGAGGGGTTGTGCACATAGCTGAATAATGGACCAATAACCATACGGCTCGTAATTCTGTGGGCACGGACTTTATGAGACCTCATTTTCTAACGAAATTCCCTCGCTCTGCGGGGTTCTTGGGCCTTCTTTCCTCTTGTTGTCGGCAGATCAGTCAGAGGAGCGCGCGTCTGTATGTTTATTTATTTTCTCCGATGCTTACGATTATGGATTGACAGGCTCTGAAAGGTTCTAAGCCTCGAGCCTTTAGATGGCGTTGATGTATACGTCATTAGTGTCTCAATAGGGACTCGCGCATGGGGAAATGGACGAGAGTTATCAAAATGATTGATTCGATCGATGAACGTGTCGGCTGATTCACCAATGGAATGTTTGGATTGCTTTAGGAGATGAAATCATCCTTCGTTTCCGTGAATCATGCCATTGGGAGCTATGGTAGCCATTTTTATTACACAGAAACCATGCATGTGTCTCATTTAGTATTATTTTGTCCTTCAGAATAGGTTTTCAGCATAAAATAAGACGAAATTTTCATATTCATCTAATTGGGTGAATTTTACCATTACATTTGCCGTTGTAGCAAAAGCATTGTTTTCTAGTTTTTAACAATAGTATTAAGGCCATAAATCTGTGAATCTCACGTAAAGCTAGCGATATATATGAAACTTTACGTATGTGATTTGAAATGTAGCTTAGAGCAGTGGTTTCTAGCCTTATTTTGGCCTTTTATCATATTTTATTTCCTCTTATCTCATCCAAAGAATAAGGAAAAATTCTATTTTTTGGATTGGAATTTATTTTTTGATTTATTATAGTAAAACGTATTTCAGCTTATTAGCAACTACTTCCATGGCTTGTACATTGGCCTATTTTGAAGAAGAGAATTTTAATCAATAAAAATAAATGAAAGAATATTAAGAATGAAATTGAACGAAATCAGCCTGCTTGAATCTCATCTCACAAGTACCATCAGTACGGCACATCGCTTTGATAGAAAACACTCGGGTTTAAGATTAGAAAATTTCGTAATTAATTGAATGACGAATATTTTGCCAGGAGAAAATAGTTTTGCGATTCGTTGAAATTACTTCAGTTTAAAAAAACGTGGATGAATTTCGCAGGAATAAAAATCATTAACTAAATATTTACTTCTTATTAAGATATTTTTTCTAAACTGGTTTAATTTTAATCATGGAAGTGATGCCCTATATCATGGAAATTTTCGAGAGTTAAATCTGAGTCTGAGTTAAAATCTGCTCATAATCATGAAATGAATGCAAATGATATTAACTATATATTTATATAATCAGAATGTATCATTTATGCTAATTACCTCAGTTTTAGAGACGCAGAATTACTTTTCGTGCACTAAGCTAATTAAAATCTCCACAGCATCGTAAGCATCAGAAGATACCCAAGTAAAAATATTTGACGGTATCTTACACGAAGGAGAAATATATATCTAATTACTTGGATGAGATGAAAGTTAATTAAAAACTTTCTTAATAGAATCTGGAAGCTGCATTACCCGTGTTTTACTGCAGAAATACGTTCGTTTCGGAAAGTTTTCGCGGAGTAGACCCGCCATTAATCTCGCGAGGGGTTATTACGCGCTAATTAGACATTCATTGCGATTAAAGTAAACTCGCTGATTCCAGCTCTCAACTCTATATCCCCTGATTCAATTGCATTCCAATTTAAACCGACGGAATACCCGGCTGGATGAGAAAGGTAACACATGCATACGCAACGGCCCTTTTCCCTCCCCCAAGGCGGCAATAGCCGGCGTTTTTTGCTGACAAGCAATCTAAAAATGGAAGGGAAATTACCGCGATAAAATTCCGCTCAAGAGATTTTTCAGAGGAGTCGAGTGTTTGCATACTCGGGAGAAGTTGAGTATTCTCCCTGAGTAGGGACGAGTAACTTAGCGATGCGGAATTAGCTTTGTCGTGAAATAATAGGATTCTCCAACATTACGTTGTTGGAAGAGTTAAAAGGCAACCTAATCTCACTCGACAAGAGCTCGCGTTTTCCTTCGTATGGTATGCATGCGCCAAAAATTCCTTCGCTGCAACGCTTGTGGGGAAATTTATTTTTCCCAAGCACGCTTTGCTTTAGAATTTTCGAACAAGTGCCATTTGCTAACTGTTGCATTTTAAGGGTTAGATCAAAGTATGCATTTTGCAGAATAAAACGAGATTGACCCGTCTTATTACAAACATACATAAAAAAATATTGATCGAAAACAAGCGCGAGTCATATCTAAATGAGCTTAGTTAATAATCATTCTTTTCCTGTAATTCCAAATATTTAAAATAAATTCTACGAAGAAAGAAAAAACAAATATTTTTTAACTTCCTATGCCTGACACTGATTTTTTATTAACAGAAAGGCTGTTTACCTGTTTGTTAATAAAATAATTTGAAAATAAAATATTCCGAAAAATTTTTCAACTATGAACGATATAATTTTTCTTAATTCCATGCAGCACCGATATCTGTGCGTTGCGCGTTAGATCTAGAGCTGTAAACTCATAAAATTTAGTGGTGGATCGTTTTAAAATCCTCTATGAAGAATGGAAGTAATACCATCTCCTCGCAAGGGAAATATCCATCTTACTGGATGTAATGAACTCCTTAGCATGCTTTCCCTTCTCGTATCATAAGCCATTTCCTTCATCATCGGTATAGGTCATGCGTGTCATCGCGCAATCCATTTATGGCGTAAGATAGCAGACGTCGATGAAACCCAGTGCTTTGGGAAATGGGGTATCTCTCGCCTTGCATGTGCGTGTGCTCGTCAGTCATGAAATGGAAGCTTACAAAAGGGAGATTGCGCATGGGATGATGAGAGGAAAGAGATTTTGGACAGCGGTGAGAGATTTCGGAAAAAAGTGCTGGCAGAAAAAAATTTATTCTGTTCAAGAATACATTATTCTTAGCTAGCTCAGTTTGTATCATTTAATGGAACTGTAACCCCTACTTTACTAAGAAATTGAACAGAATCGATTTTGTTTGTTATTTGTTCATTCTGGAGACAAGTTTTTCTTTAGGTACGGGACCAATATGTATCGAATTCTATTATAATGAAAAAGAGTTGAATTACCTCCATTCTTTGTGTGAAGAATATGGAAGTGAATTTAAAATAACACGGAAAGTTTATTTTCATTCTCATCCTTTATCCGACAAAATTCTCTCTTATATAAATATTGTTAAATGGACGATACCAAAAATTCTACCGATTTCGATAAAATTTCCGATATTTTATGCTTCACTTAAATTCCGATGCGATTGACGAGTCCAATTCTTGCATTGATTAAAATTCATTATTTTTAGTTACTGTCAGATTGGAAGATGAATACTTAATTAGCATAGTATATTTATAAATACAGCATCTAAAAATAAAAACAATACAAATTTACAGAGAAAAATAGAGAGGATATCCTATGAATTCGAAAAAACTCCAATCAAAGTTTCAAAAATAAAAAGAACAATTCAAGTTTGTACCCTAAAATTCTTAAATGGCAATATTAAATCTCAGTCTCAGTCGATTTCTTTTTATTATGATTATTTTTATCTCCAGCGCTAAGAAATTCTAAATTATAAAGCTCTAAGTTCTCTTTCAACAGATTATTTGGTGGATGTAATGATGGAATATCATCTTTTTTTGAATTCCTCCAACGTAAGGGATTTTCATCATTAATAGTATTTTTAATTTGATCAATATTTATTGTATATATTTTTTGCTTGTTTTAATGTCTGCTTTATGCTGTATTCTTTAAGGCATTTTCATCTCTCTTTTCGTATTTATCTATCTTCGAATAAGTGAAATATCTAGAAAAACTGATATTAAAGCCACCATCGGTATCACGTTTCTCTTCAGACCTGTGAGACGATATGAAGTCATACTTCATGCTATGTGATACTTTTGATCCGGTGTCTGTTGTTTTTGTTGAGAATAAAGGTTCCAAAGATTCGTTTTTTGGAATCGAACATTAGACTAAACATTCTCCAGTTTCGATGCCGATATCCAAAAGACCTCCGATATTTTCGATTTCAATTAATCGTCCAATCAATAATACATATTTTAATGATGATTTACCCATTAAAACATTGTTTCATAATAAAGGGAATCTCATATACATAGATCAATTTTGGAGCTAATTAATGAATTTGGGTAAAATTAGTTTCTTCCTGGTTCAGTTCTCTTAATTATCATTGCCATAAAATTTCCCCAAAGAATAATATACTATAATAAGAGTAATTTAATCTGTTCAGTAAAACATTATAGGCGAAATTAAAATGTAATAGGAATTCCTAAAATTTGATGCTACACGGCCCTGAGGCAGATGCTGACCTATAAAATCAACCAAGAAGTAATATTTTCATTTAAATCTGGTATCAGAATCTTCAAAGTAAGAAGCTATCCGGTGAAACGAAAATTCCTGTTAATATATCACCCAAAACTGTGATAATATATAAAAGTAGTTGTTTTTATTTCTCCATATATATTTATGCATCCATTTAGTTAACCGATTAAATTAAGTCATCGATAAAACTGTAATCATTACTTAATGATTCTTATGTTGCCGAATATTTTATTAAGATTACTATAAATGTAGCTAGAAAAACTGCAAATGAAATTGTATTTATCATCGTTGAAATGCTCCTTCGTTAAAATATTGAATGTGGAAAGTTTGTTAGAATCATAATCAAATACACCACTGCTACCCCCCGGGGCCCTGACATCGCATCCGCTTGCCAATTCAATAATTACGACCTGTCATCGTAAAACCCGCTTCGCGCAAGCTTCCGCGCCCGCGAATTCAGCGAAAAACGCAAAAGATAAACTCGGCGAGAGATAAACCTCCAAAACGCGTTAAATTTCGAGTGCCTAGTCTAAAAACCACCCCGAGGGGAACGGAGGACAAAAGCCCAGTCAGAAACATGTCGAAACATCCGAGGATCATAAAAATGGAAACACATCCGAAACGCGTCTTCGGCTCACCCTGAACCTTTAACCCCGGTAACTGGGATCGACACCGCGATAAAAACGACTCCCAAGAATAACCTTTTGCATATTTGATGGAGAACATCCTCCGCCGACGGTGATGGCTTTTTGATATTGGCGCAACATACGACGGAATTACTCCTCGTTCCTCATTTTAACACGCTCCTCGAGATTCATTTTTTCTGCCGCGTCTCCCGCATAATGACCTGACCCTCGCTGCATAAGGATGCGGAAACAAAAAAGCACCGAGAATGTGGCGATGGAGGAGGGAGTTGAAGGGGTGAGATGCAGATGGAGGGACGGATGACAAATAGGACGGAGAGTGAGACGTTTGGGAATGTCGGCATGCGTGAATGGAATAGGAGAGAAGGGACGTGACCATTGTACGGGATGAGGCTCGTTTGTCGGGTTGAAGGGGCCGTATTGGCTATTAATCGGTTTTTGTCCTCCGCACCCCTGTTCAAGACGCCGGAAATGAGTCTGCGTGGAGATTAAAAGTGAACAAGATTGCGGAGGTACATGGACCTTTTAGAATGAAAGCTTTGAGGTATTTTTTATGTAGTGAAATTTTACTAACTGATTGGCTGGTATGAACCACCAAAGTGCTAAAATTAAAATTAAAAATTCTTAAAAGTCCCGAACTTTCCACAACAGAGAGCCTAGTATTAAAAATGTGGATATTCAGTTAGTAAACGAGCAAAATGAATTCTTTAATTATTAAATTCAAAGAATCCGTATCTGCAATTAATATTCTTGATGAAAACCCTTATATTAAATACAATGCTACTTTATGTTGAGTAAAGGAGGATCCCATTGATTTTTTATGTTAACATCAAAATATAGTATAGATATTGATATGAATATTTACATAAAAGAATGCAATTGAGATAGCTGGTCATAAAAAATGTACCGTTGATTATTTTTGGACATGAGAGCTTATGTATGTACTACTACAGGTACACTCCTGGCCAAAATTAACGCAGCACCGGCCGTTAGAATCGCTACGGAGATGCTGCGTTAATTTTGGCCAGGAGTGTACAATAAATTTTATTTCAAATTTTCAAAAAAATTCATATAGCCTAATTATTGAGAAGGGAAATAGTGAATAAAGATTAGGTTAAAATAAAAACTTTATAACTCCAAACAAAAAATAGAGACATGCGAGAGAACACAATCCTAGATATCTTTCCTTAAGGGAATCTTACAAAAAAATAAAGAACTGATTTTCCGACACACTTTTAATGCTATATTCGTGTTAAGATCTACGGGTGTAGCCTAGGAGAAGAATGTTCATAAATATTTACAATAAGAATCCATTTATTGTGAAAGTAGCCCATGAATTCTGCAATAAAATGGAAAATTTCATGAAATACTTCCGTTCCTTCTCTGTCCATCGCCATAAATACGGCGAGAAAATGGGCTCTGCACACCCAATCCAAGGGCTGACGAAAATGATAGAGAAGATTAAGACCTTGGAGATAAAATTTATTACGACCTGAGAAGATAGGTGACCTCAAGGGAGAAAATGGAACGGGATTTCGGCATTGCCGAGGAATTGGGAGAGGGAGAATAAAATAATTTTGCGTATATTTATGTTTGTCGGAACAATCGCAAGCGGGAGGACATCTGGGAGATAATCAACGAGGATTTTCGGGGCTGAAAAGGGGTGGAAAAAGAGAAGTATGTGAGAGGGAATAATCTCGACCACCGACCGCATTCTAACCCCGCTCTTATATTAGGTCACGAAGATTCGTGTCTCGGGGGCGATCGCACTTGGTCACGCAAAGTCTTTTCTTCCTCTCTTTCGGATTTTCTCCCTTCGATATCTCATCCGACGGCCATACACACGCCCCTTTGTCAAATCATCCCCGTCTTTGTTCCACCTGAGACCCACTCTCCCAATCCGTGATAATGCGGCGCATCGGGTGAACGCAGGAGCGTCACCTCAATCTCCGGGGACGACGAGAGAGATGTGGTTCCATCCCTCGTCGGACATGCATAGAATGATCCATTCGTGGTCGATAGTGTGCATTAAATGACCCAAATTTGCGGAATGAGTTCAAACCACCTAATTCAACGGAGTTTACCCGTGGAATGAACCAAGAGCGGTTTCATTGCTCAATATTCTGGAGGTTAGAGTATTCTCTACAGGATTACGGAGGACTTATATTCAAGATGAAGCTCAAGTTTATCATCAATGTTCGATTCGTTCAATAAACTCGTTAATAAATCTAGAGCTTTAAATGCTAATGATGTTTAGATAATGAGCGCTCGCAAATTGAAAGCGTAGTATACTAGGGGTCTAATTTGTTTGATTTCAAGAGAATTATATTCAATGTAAACACATCATCAAAGGAATGGATCTTACTTCGTTGAAATTTAAATAAAATAAAAGTTAGAGTTTGCATTAAACATCTTTCACAATATAATTTTATTTTGCAAAATTACAAAATTTTGTTGAATAGTATCCGAAATGTTACATCTTCTCAGAAATTTTCCTGTATAAATTGATTTATAGAAAGTAAAATGGGTTAATTTCAGAGGATTTAAATACATTGAGTAATATAAACAATTCAATATATTGACGTGTATATGGTAATTCCGGTAGAGATGCCCCACCTAAGGAAATGACTTCATAACAACGACTTCAGTGATAACAAGAATATGGAATTGCGTGATAGAATAGAACATTTATTGATTATTAACAGTATGTGAACAAATTCTGTTTGAAAAAATTTTCACCCAAAATATTAATATTTTTCCGCGCCCAAGCATTTGGCCATCTCTCCCGAGAGAGATCGTTAGCTTAAACTGAATTTAATCTGGAAAACGTTGTTACATGACAAAATTGTTACATTTAACTTGAAATTAGGATCTAACTAAACGTTTAAGTTAGCTTTAAAGCCTATTCAGAAGTTTCATTTGCAAAAATTTAGCCAAATATTGCAGTACATCTAGAGAACAATATCCATTTAAAATTAAAATGAAATTTGCAATTGGTATGAATGGGAGCTAGAATAAATACCGTTGATATGCGTGAAGAGAACTCCTAACGGGAGTTCGTCGTAAAGTTAAACGCAAAAAGCCCATTCTATAGCTCTTCTAGTTAATTCCTCGATTTTTCGAAAAATACCATCCTTCTAAGCAGTATTGGTGCTCTTTCTTTCCTTCCTATCAGGAATATTAATCTCATCACCTTTAAGTTGGGTCATTGTATACTCAGAAATATAATAAAAATAATTATGCAACAAATAAGGTAATACGTCATCTTTTGATCGTGCATAAAATGCATTCGACTGTGGATTTAAACTTGAGTTGAAATTTAAATGTAGATTACAAAAGTTTTCATGAAAAAAGCCTTAATCAGTACCACATTAAAGTTTAATTGATACTAATAGGACACATATACCTAAAAATAGCACCGGGACATCAATCCCGAGAAGAGGTGGGGCGTCTATCCTTCAGTACGGGAGAGATACCCTTAAGGCCAGTGAGGCTACACTTTATCCAAGATGGACAGTCTCTGCACATGGATATTAGATGAACCTATAGCTACAAGTTTTCGCCATTTAATTCAAAATATTCAAACATTTAAACTGAAGCCAGCCAGAAACATTATACTCTATCTTATAACAGGGCGGAAAAAAACAGTATCTACTTGAAATGATGTTATAAAACGGCGTTAAAAGAATTAATCGCTGTGAAACTCTTGCAGATAGAAGAGTGCCTTCCAACTAGGGATTGCAATATCGGACCAAAATGTCAATACCGGTATTCGATATTTTTAGATCTTAATACCGGAATACCGGTTTTAATACCGGTAGTAGGAATTTTAGAAAAAGAAAGAAAACACAGGTACTTCTTTGTTTTATTTGCCTGTTTTATTAGAGAGAGTAAATATCACGAAAAATCATTTGTAACTTATAAATTATAACAGTATATAAATAATCACAAAAAATTAAAGGAAAAAGGAACCTATTATATGTATATAATTCACAAAAAAGTGTTAATCACTATTCAGTCTGTTGTGCTACTAAAAAGTTTTGAAATGTGATCTTAAAAAATATAATGCATCAATTGAACTGTCATTGAGCCTGGAACGTAATTTTGTGCAAGAATTACCAGCTGTCGAAAACGCTCTTTCAGCATCTACGCTGGTTGGTGGTACTGTTAGCAATGCGCGATATACTTTTTCCAAGTATTCACCTCTAAATCCCTAATCTTCAAATAAATCGATTTCTCGTCGGATGGTTTTGGATATATCTGATTTATGTATTGTATTTTGGTTTGTCGAAATTTTTTTAGATATCGCCAATTCTAATTTTTGTTCAAGAGACCATTCCTTTTCACTATCTACATTAGTGTCATCATCATCTTCGATAACTGTACCGAATTCTTCTGAATGTGGATAGGTTTGTAGATAAAATCTTTTAAGAAAATTTACTATAAAATTGGTCAAATTTGATTTGGTTAGTCTCTTTTCTTCTTTTTCATTTTCACTTTTAAAATCATTATAATTATGTAAATACCGTAAAACATTTTCTATTTCGGTCTGCCTTTCTTCTATGCGATTTTTCAATGTAATATATAACTCTTCAGATAGTGATGTTCTTTAAGTGACAGCAGCATGAATTTTATTGTTGCATTGGCTGTTAATAAATTAGAATCTCTCAAATGTATTCACAGTGTAATTAATTTCGGCCGTTAGGGAGACATAAAAATAAAAACGTATACTATTTTGCTGTGTTGGCTACTCCTGAACATATAGTGGAGACAATTTAAAAAATTTCTAGTAAATACCGAAAAAAACGGTATTCAAACTTGTGAATACCGATATTACAAAATTGTATAAATGACTCTGATAAATAAATACGGGTATTCGGTATCCCGGTATACCCTTATTGCAATCCCTACTTCCAACTGACTGACGGACACCGTCGGTAGAGTAGTCTTGTGGTTTTCTCAAAAATACTACGACTGGGGCATCTCTCCCGGTGGGGAATCTCACCTGCAATTACCTTATATTTTTATTAGAGCCAGTAATAATAGTATACTCTATGTAAAAGGTATCAGGTTAGGAAAGAAAAGTCAATTACCAAGATAATTAAATCACTCTGAAAAATTCATAGAAATGTCTTGTATCCGAGTGACATTTATACAAAGTATTCAGATAAAAAGGAATCAAAAATGGAGATTCAAATTAAAGTACCAAAGGTTTGAATTAGAGAGATCAGAAGAGTTATCCACTGTCGAAGCTCCTAAACCCTTATACAAATGTGCCTTCTTGCATAAACCTAGCTGCAACTCCGAGTTGAATTACTCATCAATATATACAATATATTAAACCTACACGGCAACTTGTTTTAGAGAAGGTTATTATATTGCATTTGTTTATGTGTTCAAATTATTCTAACGCAGAATTTTTACGAGCACGAAAATCTAAAGTTCAAGGGTTTTGTTTGCTACGAGAAACCTCGTACAACAACATTCTTTTTAAACTTACTACTTTTTAGTTAGGTTTTTGCATCTGGTATAGCACGGGTATAAAAATATTCCTGCAAATGAGTTTATTTGGAAAATTTTGTCATGTTTATAAATCTATACAATATTTCCAGTAAAGCTATGACTACATAGAGTGCTAGGATAGTTATACACGAGAAAGCGTTATATATTTTATTCCTTTGCGTACAGTTTTAACGCTCAGTCTACTCCCTCAAATGTGCGTTCCCTTGAGATTAAGTTACGCCAAATACACGAAATCATGAAACAAGCTTTTTCCAGTCGACGTCTTTAATTTCCTTCTATCAGACTCTCGTTCGATGAACGCGTTAACACGATTATCCGCTCAACGCCGGGAGAATCGGCATGTGTTCGCGAAAAATGTAAATCTTTCCCTTCTGAAGAGAGTGCTCGAGAGATAAAAAACGAATAAAAATACTTTTAATTCTGTTCCATTTACAAACCATCAAAAGGGAGATGTGAAAAAAATATAGCATCGGCGATTTCATTCATATCGGCAACCTGAGGCTTTTTTAATTCTCTCCTTTGATATTCACCTCCAACCATACCCAATCTACCCTGCGGTGTTGAAAAAATCAAACATTCTGGTTCGGATCGATGTTAGATTATTGGATAAAGGTTATGACACGTCGGGGACTCATCTGTTATGGAAAAAGAGCGTGCCACAGGTGATTGAAAGAGAAGCTTATAAAATAGCGCAAATGACTCTTCGTCGCGTGATTGCGATGCATTTCTCCCGGCGACAGACGCGGTACTTTTTCCTAAGTAGGATTTGCACGGATTTTAACCGCAATTTGTAAGAGTTTCTTGAAGCAAAAGCTTCCCAAGAGGAGAAATTCGGAAATTGCAGAAATTCTTCAATATAATTGCGTCGAAGATGGTGCCTTAGAGAAATTTCAAAACACAGGGAAACTGAGGTGAAAGGTTTTAATTCGCTTCAAGGCATAGACAGTGCAAGACTGTCTACTCAATCAAAATTAACTATGCACAAAAATTAATTAAAAATTCATAGCATTCAGTAGAAATTCTTTTCCGGATTTTGCATAACACTTATTAGATTACTCGGACACTCAACTCGGCTAGCGTTGTGGGCCGTCCTCAGGGTTTGTATTTAGCTAAAATCCAAGTTAATTTACTTGTATAATTTCCTTTCCAGTAATTCTTGTAAATTATCCTAATCACATAGGTTTTAGATTAAATGTCTACATCTGAACTGATGAGCTAAGTCCCAAAAGGAGTCATTAGTCTTTGTCTGTTGTAATTAGAGTGAAAGCAATCCCATCCACGGTTCTTAACAAACTAATAAGATATTATCGTGATATATGATGGACTCTCTCACGGGAAAACATTTATCCTACGGTTTAATAAAATTCACTTTAATCTAAATGATTTTAGTAATTTTTATCGGAGTATACGCATATTACGGCTGCTGAGATAATTTTGTAGCTTTCTTAAATGTGGACCCCTTCCGGTGATCAAATCCGACTCCTTTCATCAAAGACCAACTTGTTTCCAAATTTGCCATTCCTTTGATCTTTTCTAGTTATGGCATAGCATTTATTAGCAAATTGGAAAATCGTGGTTCGGATTCCGTTCACTCTTAGTTTCCTCTCGTGATATTCAATAATTTATCATGAATACTGTAAGAATTTAGTCCATGTTTCCATAAACAGAAAATTTCAAAGGAAATTTTGCGTCAAGTATTGTGCTAGAAAGTAAAATGTTTAACAAATAGTAATACTAGTGTATTCCCGCATTTATCGGTCGTAAACCATGTAAGAGGTGTCAATTAAATCACGATTCAGCCAATATTGTTGATTTTTACAGTTATTCAAAATAATTTTCCCTTATTTTAGTTAAATTCTGTACTCTGATGTAAAAAATAAACTTTAAAAGCCTCAAGACAGCAAAATTAATTTTCTCGCACCCCATATTAATTTCTCAGGTCATTCCGAATTAAAGTTCATTCTCCCAGAACTTTTCGCATCAATTTATAATGCGACCGGTATTTTCCGTCTACATCTTTAGCACATTTTAATGGTGGAATTCTTCTCGCTAATCGCCGCTCTCGACTTCCGTGCGAAATGTAATTAGTCGGAGGGTGCTGAGCGATGGACTACTTAGTTGCGAATATTTCTCTCTCGGGGACGACTTTAACCTTCAAGCGGCTTGGATATTAATCTGCGCACTCAAGACGACGACGAGGAAGGTTCGTGGAAAAGAAATGATAAGTTTAAAAGTAGTTCCGATTTTCTGTTGCTCGCCTCCACGTGGCAGCGACTCCCTCTCCCTCTGTCGACCTTCTGAAGAAGCTAAGCGTCATGTGCTACCGAATACCTAATTACATTATTCATTGCCGCCATAAACAAGAAGCTCGAAGTAAGTCGTTTCGATGGAAGCGGAAGTTGATGGAAATAAGGATTATGGGATGAGGAACTGCTTCTGGGGTGAGTTGTTTGGGGAAAAACGAGCGGAGATGAGGAAGCATATTTGGTTCTTTTTAAAAATGTGTTTGCCTCGGCAAAGTGGAGGCAGGAGTCGTCGGGAGAAAGAGGATAAAGAATATGGTAGTTTTACTGAGTCCCTCAGAGAAGAAATGTTGTCATAATTGACTTCGTCTATCCTTGCTAAAAGATTATTTTTCGATTCAGCCACATCATCAGAATGAAATTTATTTGCTGATCTAACATCGAGATGAACGTCAGGTTAAAATTCAGGAAAGAATCATGGGAGATTAGGAAAGAAAACGGAACATGTTAATAAGAATTTTAGTGTTACTGGGGATTAATCTAACGATTTTATTATGATATTAACGGAAACTGATAAATATTAAAGAAAAAAGTAAAGAATCACAATTTATACCGATATATTTTGGAGATTATAAAGTGCAGAGAAATCTCTCGAAACATAATATGTATTATAGAACGCTATTGAAAAATATACCTACAGGTTGATTGCCCAGAATGTTTTATGGTTTGATTCGTTTCGTAACAGGATATTGAGTATACACCAATACACTAATGATGAAATACACGCTAGACCATCTCTACGTTTAAAATGTTTTGAGCTATTTGTACATTATTTTAAGCTATGAAATAATTAGAAACTAAATTTTAAAATTCAGTGACAAAGCAGAGCTCATAAAGCTAGAGCTATGCTTCAATAATAATAATTTGATGTTTTTCATTTGATGCAAACTTACTATGTAAGTGTGCAATAACGGAATGATTCCTTTATTAGGAAGCAAATTCACATTCTTCCTGCTCTGAGTATGAGGGTTATAAATTACTTACAATGACTCCGTTGTATATCACAATGGAAGTAACGAGTGGTGAGAATAAAGAAAGATGATTTACCGTGAGAAGTACAGGATTCCAATGGGAATTTTACAGCAAGTGAATATTTCCAACATAAAAGACCCTTAAATAATTAGCTGGGATCTGCATGTTATTGTTTGTTGGAAGTGCAGTTAATTTAATATTGTGTAATTCCTCTGGAAGTTTCCATTTTGAGGATATCTATTTGATTGCAAACTCAAATATTTAAGTAAGTTGCCTGATTGCGGTGATAAACCTAGAGTCCATCGTTATTAATCATCTTTGATAGGTTCAGCATCTATTTGCGATAGTAAAGCTATGGTAAGCATTGATACACAGCAAGTCACTAATTGGTGCGTGACTTGGGGTTTTATCCCCACGAGTAAACAACATGGTTTGTTTAATAGATATTTTATTGCGGTTCATTTGATTTATATTATTTCTGGAAGCACTTTAATAAGTTTCATTTATTTATGGAAGTGATAGGATAATTAAGGATGTTAATAGTCCACATGGACTTACTGAAACATTTTGTGAACATGTTCAGAAATGATTGCTTTTGAAAATGAAGAAAGGTAACAGTTACTAAATGTACTTTACTTATAATTTGAATATTTATTTATCGCCATGGTATCATTAATTTTTTTCTGTTTTTTTTTGACAGATACCAAGTAACTGCATAATAAGTGTGATGCGTAAAAATATTTAACGAAATATCTCTAAAACTTTTAATGATATTACTGCTTCGGAGTTAAGAAGGTTATAAAATTATTTTTTATCGATGGTTAATTGGAGCTACCTGTCGTGGAGAAATCCGCTTCTCCAATTTGGTGATGGAGAAGTGAAGTTCATTCCTGGAACCTTCATATACGCAAATAATGTTGTGAGTAATTATTTATCCTTTGAGAAAATGCCGTGGACACTAAAGTTGATGATTATCCTGACGACCAAACCTCGAATTTGGAAGCGATTTTAGGAAACACATTTTTTTGTACATAATTGTTAAAGTAAATGCAGTGATTGATAAAAAATAGACTAATTAGAAAATTCCTACGAGTTGTTAAAAAAAATAAATTCCATCAAAATGATGTGAGAAAATTTTATCATACAGCCGCAAAAATGCTGATATTATTCCTTTTTTTCTATGTTGTAGTGGGAGCCTTTTATCGTAGGAGGGAACTTCGTGCCGAAGCAACCACGGTGGTAATTAAGCGCGTGCTCTGAGCGAAGTGATAACACTATGCAGAGGGCTCACGAGCTATTCCTGTTGCATCGCTAGCGAAACGAAGAACTGTTAGTTTTATCGGGAGACGATCTACAAAGGCTTGAAAATTCCTTTGCGATCATGGACGCGAAGGAAAGCTCAGGAAAATATTATGAAAGAAATTAAATCTATAATCTTCATTGGAATCATACAAAGGAAAATCATAATATTTGAGCAGTGTAGTAATATTCGGATAGGAAAAATAGTAATAATATTAATTTATCGTTAATCACAAACAGGAAACCCCAATTACATGTGATATAATAAATGATATAATAAATCAGTCATTTCAGTTGAAATGCCATACTTAAACCCTTAATAGGGTTCTTAAGATTTTTATTTGTTCGTAATTTTTATTAATGTATTATTTTAATCCATTTAAATAACGGAAATACTTTTAGTTAATTAACTTTATAAATCACTTTCCAAGACTGAATTTATAATTTACTATTATCTGTAGAATTTCTTCTACTTTATCGTATTACTACTACTTATCGCTGTTTCAGAATAACCTATTACTTATTACTCTACTGTACCTGTAACTTGTTACTGAATATATATCAGTCGGAATACTCAAATGTTTGTTTAGCTTGCAAGTCCACCGGATATGTGGAAGCTTTGTCACTCGAAATAATAAAGTTATTTTATTTCATAATACGAATATACCTATAGGTTACATGCGAATAATTGACTCAGTAGAAATATTGCGTTGAATCACGTCAAAACATACCTCACGTTGTCTTAATATATATTATGCTTGTAAAATGTATTAGTTTTCCCATTCCAAAAACTTCATCATTAAAAGAACTTCGTTGTTTTACCAAAAGTGAAGCATGGGTCCTGTTGAAATATCATCCTGCGTTTAGGTAGAATAAATAATATATAGATACTCCTATTAGGTACTGCATTATTCTACTAGGTAGAATTAATAATATATAGGTGCTCGCAATATGGTGTACGCAGTGGGATTATTCGAAGAATTTGGCAAAACTAGTACTTTTTAAAATATTTCTGTCGTATAGAATAATTAGCGTTTACAAAATGATCCTCAAGATTCCAATTTGCATCTGAAGTGGAGTAATAAAAACATCTGCTAAAATCATGCCTCAAATTTATCTAATTTATTTCCTACTTACTAATGGAAACTTAATCTTTCCTACCTCTTAACGATCAGCTGGAATGATAGATAGAAATCTTTGGCATAAAATATTAATTGCCTTTTCTCCTTCTCCTGTCAACAGGCAATATGATAAATATCACCTTTGGACATTAGTTCTTTTGATTGGACATAAATCCCCGATCGTCATCATCTACGTTGATGATCAAGGAAGACGTAGTAAAAAACCATTCGTATGCAAATGTCTGCCCATTTCAGCATATCTCTTTTCGAAGGACAGCCTCCATTTCCATGAAAATGAGGCGCGATGCAGCCTCTTTCATCGCATCTCGATGTGATCAAGGTGCGGGAGCAGAATTACATTCCTAGAAACGCAATAGCGCAACGGCTGCTAATGCATCGCGGAGGAAGGAGGTGAGGGATGGCCGAAGGCTATTGTCCGTCTCTCAGAGGTCGGAGGTGAGGCAGCTGAGAGGACAGTTGGAATGAGAGACATTAGAGGGAAATCTCGTCGGAAGGAGCGAGATGGGAAACCTGTGCGGCTTCCAATAAGATGAGAGTCGTGTGGCAACGTTCTCTTGCGACAAACAAACTGAGGGTTGATGTCCACGACGCAGTGGTGTTGCGTCAAAAATGACAATGTTAAAGTATCGAACAATGAAGTTCCAAAGTATGAAGACACAATATGGAAAATTTCTATTTCTATAATTGATATGAGTCGGCTGGACTTCTCGGAACGTTATACAAAAAGAGTAAAATAAACCTTTTGTGTTTTACAAGATTAATTTTTGTTGACACGAATTTCCGTTGGAAAGTAAGATGTTTGTTTTACTATTTATTTCTTTTTACTTTCCTCATCATATAAAGTGGATATTTTGGTTGAATTACTACAGTCTCATTTGGTATCTTATTAAATAAATTTCTCGGAAATTCCCGTCGTAAAAGATATCTCTGGAATTGTTCGAGGAACAAATAAAATAAAAATAAATTATTATAGAGTAATCAAGGAATAAATATTACGATTTATGACTATCCACAAACTTCAAAACACCATTTGATAGAAATTATCGTCCTCAGATATAAATATAAATGGGCCATAAATTCACATCGAATCGTATTCTGCTCATAATGACTTAAAAGCGATAGGAAAGAAAAAATATTTAAACTGTAAATTTATATAACATGTGTTACGGAGAATGGTAATGTCTTAAATTTTACTACTGCATTCAATGATGATATTATAGAACTTATGCAAGTAAAGGACGCCATCTTAAATCGACTTAATGTTCTATAACAGTACCATCTCTTTTTTATATATTCATAAAATAAAATAAGTATTTATGTAACCACAGCAATTAAATTTGTCCAAGTTATAGAGGAATAAACATGAGGCGTTATTCAAATTAGTAAATAAACGTGAATAAAATAGTAATAAGCTCTTGCAATTTATTAACGTAAAGGTCATGGTGATATCCATAATTATTATTATTATAATTTAGAAAAATAAAGTGCGGCGCGTGACTATATGACTTTTATGCAGAGAAACCCGTGATCCTAATACGAGTAACGATTGCCGATAACCGTTAGTCTGGAAGATGCTCATTGGGACATAATCATTTCGCGTTTAGAATGTTATCATGCCTCCGCAGTACTGAGTTCTCTTGCTCTTAAAAGGAGATTCTTACTTGATCAAATTAACTCTAAACCTCGTTCGGAGGTGCGCTCGCAGAAAGTAAGATAAAATCGGAATTCGGAGAGATTCTCTTTGGAGGAACAATTTATAAGAGTGAGCCGGGTTAGGGATTTAAGGCTTTTGAGAAAAGGAACATTCGTGAAGACGTTATAGGGAAACTTGGCGAAAGAGGGAAAGTAGGCAGGAGCTCGGAGAGACCATAATGGTTGAAATAAATTGTGTGAAATACATTATTTAGCCATTTACTTGCTAAAAAACTCGCTGCATCGAAATAACGGAAAATATATAGCGTGTCTACGCAGACTGATCGCTTGAGAGACATTTTCTCCAAATCCTTCATCTCGTAGACTAATTGGATCCTATACTATTCCATTAGTAGTTGCAGAGAGCTATTTAGCGGGAATGAAGCATAATAGGCAACATTTTCAACGCAGTTTAATTCTTATTCGCATAAATACCTTAGAATCGACTTCCTTTTCAATCGCTGAATTCAGTCAGTTGCATTTCTCTACCTTTTTTTATGCTCCAATTCCATCACAAACCTTATTATTTCTTTTCATTCCATATTCACTTCGTAAAGGCCATTCATCGATGTAACTTATTTGAGGTTTTGTAGGTATTTATCATAACAATGCGCATCTTGTACATTCCTATTACTAACGGATTTATTTTTCTTCTGTTCGGCCAATAAGCTGCACAAAATATTTATTAACATTACTTAAGATGTAGATTATAAAAGCCGCATTCGTATTCTCGTCTCAATTTTATAACTCTGCAATAAGCAAAGTGTTCTTGCCGAAACCGTTTATGTTGAAACTGAGATGCTCAATCTGTAAACTTCTCTTTTATAATTTTCTATCTTAATAGCTCATATTTTTTTCCACTTCCCATTTCTGAGCCTCTAAATCTTAAACTGTAAAATCCCAATAATGTATCCATTTCACCTCTCAATTAGTACATTGATATTTGTACATAAGTTAAAACAATGAAATGCATGTAAGAAGTTAATGTTATGTTCATTTGTTATGTTCTTGTTCATGAGGAAATTACGTGAATATCAATGTAAAGTTGCTTTCATCTTTCCTCGCTAAACAGAACTCCCATTTTCTCGATGTTATTTCCATTATATTCTTTCCGACATCTTCTTGCGCTGGGTCACGAGCACCCCTGTCTCGGGAGACGGAACGAAAGCATAGATTGCGAGGCATCGCCATTCTTTCCTCCGCCGAGAGAGCGCCGTGACGCGGGGACATAAAAAACGCACTTAGAAGCACCTCCAGTAAATTAAACTCCGGCTCAATTAAGGCAGCCTCTAAAAGGAGGAGTGTTTAGAGACTCCGCCGTCAGAGGGATACACACGCGAAGTACATACGCAAGTACTTCATTTATAACGGAGTGTGTTACTTTGCGCATTCCCTGATTAAATCTGCCGCAACGATAGAAACTCGGCGCACCAATCCGCTTACCATCTTCTTTATTTCCTTCCACTCAACATCCGTGGCACCTCCGTTCCATCGCAACAAAGCCTATTACTCCCTCCTCTGGCGCTCTTCCTCTACTTTCGCAACCTTACTCTCGGTTGTTCTCCGCAGACAGTGATGGATTGAGCTCCTTGACCTCTCGAGCTGTTCGGGATCATCGATTGCTTCTCCCTACCTCACTTTTTATCTCATCGTCCAGTTTTCCCTCGGCCGCTTTTTTTATTTTGAAAGTTTCATCCCCCCAAAATATCGCCCGAAAAATTCCCCCTCGGTTGTTTCGATTTCGATCAGTCGAACGCGGCGAAGGGAAAGTGGGTGTTGGATTAGAAGTGGAGTAATCCGTCGATGATTGAAGTCAGTGGCTTACTGCAGGGGCTCCGATACCTTTTGGATCCCGTACCCCCTTGTCTGGTCCCTGCTACTACCATACCTGGATGAGAGGGATATTTTTCATTTGGCTCAGAATACTGAAATATGTATCATTCATCTACTTTTGCCTTCAGTCTTCTTCATGGCTGTGAAAGCAGCTGAAGAATGGATGCTGCTAGATAATGTCTCTGATTAAAGTCCATCCTAAAAAAAATACTAAGAAAATTGCTGCTTGTAGAGTCATAGTACTTTACTTATGAGGACATGCTCAAGATATTCTTGCTTGGGGAGGAGAGTAAGGACAAATGACCTCACTCCTCATCATGCATAGTAAGCCTCATTCCCCTATTCTAGTACGTGGTCGCTTATATTGGAGAGGGTGAGGTTTCAAACGAGCCTTCGGGCAGAATACTTTACAGACAGACCTCCTCGTCTTTAAGTACTTCCGTTACCCAGTGAATATCAGTAACTTCATAATGCTGGTGAACATCCAATACGTTTTGCGCCAAATTTATTTCATGTTAACTGTATGCCATGCTTAACCCAAACACCACTCCGATTTCTTTTAGTTACGGTAATTTATCGTCTCTTGCATTGTTAAGCATCACAAGAATGCATTTATTAAATTGATTTCAAATTCAAGAGTCCAATTACGTACACTTTGCCGTTTATGAAATAATTTTAAAATTCAAACAAATAAGAGAATAGTGAAAATACAGAAAGAAAATTCTATGTTGATTAAAATTATTTCACACATTGTTTCGCACTGTCAGAGGAACTGTGAATATTTTCCAAAATACCGTATAATTCTACGCATTTATCGAGTTAACCGTTTCTAGTTAAACGAAATAACTTATACTGAGTGTAACAGAAGACGAAATGGATCCACGCTGCATTCTGTAAACCAATATTTGGTATCATCTATTCCATACATATTTTTGTTTTCAGCTACTGATCGCAGTAGACCCAAAAATAAAAATAGATTCAACCAGAAGTGAAAAATAGTGACTTGGCTGGGACTATTTTTCATTTCTTGTACAACCTTGGGTTAAGTCGCAGGCTTTCATGCGCTGAGATAAAATTCAACTCCGTCATTTGTAAAAATAGATTCGATATAGTCGATTCCATATTTCGTTTATGGTGAATAATGATTCATGGCTGCAGATTCATAAAAGTTGTATAGATACATTTCCATCCAGTATAATTGATATGTGATTATAGTATTCTGTATGGTATGATTCGAATGGTATATACCGTTTTTCAATCTGATTTCGCCGTGTTTGGACTTCCATCTTTAATCGTGTGGGCACGAAGATGAACCTGTGAGGGACACTTGGCCTTGTTTGCTCCACCAACGTCGTCTTCACTGCGATCCATAATCAGTTACTTCAAGGTCGTTGAGAGCATCTCAGTTTTCTCACCTTTATTTCAAGATAATAGCATGCTAAACCAATGACGTTGGGTGTAGTTGATGCTGATCCCTTCTTTAATTTTATTTTTTAATGATTTGTTTCCATGGAAAATAAAACGATCTGATACTAGTCCGTGCTCAAGGTTCAGGTCTTCGAACAGAAAAAACAATTGAGTGTTTCACAATGATAATTTTGCAACGCCTTTTTGACGTATTAGAAAATATTCTTGAGAACTGTATAATAGATGAGTATTACTTTGAAACATTTGAATTGGTGGAAAGAGACTAGAAGACGATTTTCCAAAAATGATTTATTTATTTTGACACATTATCCATAGCAGAAACTTATTTCCAAGAGCAAATCCAGTATTCGTACCTTTTTCTATACGCTAATGCTAAAACTGTGTTGGATAACTTTGACAAGCCTTCATGTATCTAATTACAACTCGTTATCGTTTTAATACAATATTACTTCAAAGCAACCTAAAAATGGATGTTATTTGTTTGACCGATTTCTGTATGGAATCATTATGTTTATATTTATATAAATTTATAAACAGAAAAAGGCTTTACAACAGACTGAAAAACAATACAATATGCAACAAGAAACTTAACAAATAAAATTTAAAAGAATAATAATAATAAATAAAAACAACAAAGAAAGCATAACATTAAATTTATTAGATTTAGGTTCATTATTAACTATCAGTACAGGTGAAAAAATAGGCCAAAGACGCACATTAGATAAATACATCTAAAGAAGGAATGTGTGAGAGTAAACTATTGTATTTATATTCATTATTTGAGGCATTTATTTTAGGCTAAATATATATGACTGGCGTTTAAGCAATTTCTTCCTGGTGGAGGATTTCGAAAATTTTGGGCGAATACCGGTAGAATTTCTTAATGTTTAACCACCTCTATATTATAGTATTATTGTATGGTGAATGGTAATGATTGTTGGTGTGGGGGTTTAGCGCTCTGTGCAGCTTGGTGGGGCATGATGGGATTTGTGGGTTTCTATAAATTGTCTGAAGTTATGCAGATACTATTTTGTACTTTTATATGTATGAACTTGCTACCTGACAGTAGCCTACTTGCGATGTGAATATTGTAATAATAACAATCAGTTGCAAAACATTTATTCGCTTCATAAAATGGTGCGTTGAGGATTAACAAGTGATTAGGCCGCTCTTTATGCTTGGATATGATCCTATTAATTTATAATCGAGCTTTCGGATTCTGTAAAACACATCCTCCGCTTCCCAAGCATTGAGTAGATTGAGCGTGCGAATTTCACGCTCCATCGCTCGCCCAGGAAGATCCACGGCACTCGCTTCAGGGTTGGGATCATACCTGATTTTTCTCACGCGGTTTTCCTTCCTCAACCCCATTTCCGTGAAGTATGAGAAAGAGAATTCCCAACGCCAGAAGGCGTCTCCTTTAATTGAGATAGGTGAGAGGGCGGAAGTTCGAGCCGGAAGCGAAAATTACCTGCCTGGTGGTTATCGATAAAACGGAACAAGCACAGACTCTTTGTGTATCTTCTCTTCTCGCTAAGGAAAGCAAACCTCGAGTGAGAGGAAACAGAGATGAGCTTATCTCGAATGCAAGTGAATCAAGGCTAAGGTGAAAAGATCCTTACTCCGGGGTGAACTTTTCTATGCTTCTAGGAAAATTTTTCATTTCCCCCGAGAACATCTAAAACGATGTGGATACTTGATCAGATGGGGTGATTCGAGTGACCTTTACATGCAATCACCACTGGAGGAATGCCAAAATGATGACAAGGCTTTAGAACCTATTTTTATAAATGACGTAGTTGGAAATGCAGCATTATATTTTTAATGTCAAATTTTTCGGATACCGCTTGTTCTTAATATATATTGAGATGTTATAATCATCTTGCGCTTTTCAAAACCAATTTGAAAATCCTATTTTTTACTGTAGACCAAGAAAACGTATACGTTCGGAATTTGAAGAATTTAAAATAAGTTCTTAACGAGCGCTTACAATTTTTAGTACGAATAGGGGTTCACATGTATTATGTAATTATTTAGAATTTAGCCTTAAAGTAGCCAACGCCTAATCCTGTGGATTATTATCCGCTGATTTGTTGAATTTTGAAAAGTTAAGTAATGAGGGAATTATAAATACGAAGTGAAGTTTTATTAATTTTAACTGTAACTCAAATTAATGGAATGCTGCCTGTCATTTTTCCGGTTCATATATTTTGACTAAGATAACATATGTTCATTTATTCCAGTACCCTTTGCTTAGTTGATGAACTCTGATACTAAATATGTCACTTCAATCTTCAATACGTTCGATGGGGTACATCAAACCAAACAGCATAAGTTGCAAAGATAAGATGGACCTTGGACCTCACTTTACTGTGAGTGTTCAAGAGTTCTAAAATGATAACATAACACCTCCACCGCAATCATCGAATGTCCGCATTCAATCGCACCATCAATGTCGCCACATGGAACCTTACCTGATAATCCAACCGTTAGACGTTTAGAGATGATTGAATTCATAAGCGTTGACCATGTGTGCTTGTAACTTGGGCCACCTTTTCAAGAACGTAATTACTTTGAGGGCGCGAGGTTGCAAGTTTCGCTGGCATTTTCCTGTTTTATATATCACCCATTTCTCCGCGAGACCCTTCTGGTGCGAGGTCGCTGGACCACGTATCGTAGTTGGCGCGGAGGGGCCATGGGAGAGGATGCGACTCAATTTGTATGCAACGCTCGTCGCGGTCGTAAGGTACGGTCAACATATTGAGCAAACATGTCTCCCTTTTTTCCACCACCTCCCTCTTCCTTCGCCCCGTTAACTCGGCGGAAAGGTCTCACGTATCCCCCCGCACTTAAAGCATCTGCAGCCCCTCGGAGCGAGGCAGGCTCATTCCGCTTGCATCATTAAGACGGAGGAGAGTCCCGCCCCGAGTTTGCCTCGGAAATGATTTAAATTTTCAATCAATATTGAACGTCGAATGAAGACGGGAAGAGATGAAGTTTCGCGTTCAAGGAGGGTCCCTTGTTTACCCTCCGCTAACAGGATGGATCTCTTAAGATGCCGGCAGTTTGTTGGCGGACACGTGCATATTTAAGAAAAGTGAAATTTTGATCGGAGGGAAGGAGCTCATCTTTTTTGTTTCCGCTGATGGAATTAATGCATGAAGGAAGGATGATCGGAGAGAATGACTGCGCTTCTCTCGCCGAGGATGTTTAAAACTGCTATGTTTATAATGATCGCTTTCCGATAGCTCGCTCGGAAGAAGTTCTTATTATTTTCATCCTCCTTGACTTACGTCTGTAATTATGAGGAAAATTCAGGTTGGAGGATACAAAAAAGTTTAAGGCTTCGTCACTCCGGGCGGAAAGCTATCCATCTCCTTATAGACATCTTTTCTTCGGCTCTCGCTAATGGCAACACCTATTACGTACGTCTAATCTTCATATCTGACCTGGTTCCGAGAACCACTCACCGATTGGAGTATGTTTTCCAGGTCCCTTCTCACTCCGTCTTTCTCTCTTTCTTAGCGTCTCACAAGCGTGTTTCATACGTCAAAAGCGGAATCCGGGACGAGAAAGCATCGTTAATTATGCTGAAACAGTTACTTTTACTCAGTTCATTCCGCAAACACAATTTCCATTGGAATCAGGTTCCAGTTGACGTCATTCTCTTCCCATTAACTTTCCTCTTGTTATCAATCCAATTGCCTCGGAATGGCGACGGATTTAATTAGTGTAAATTATTTAAAAACAGTTCATCACCTCAAAATTACATCGCGCATAGGAACCTCTGGAATTATTTAATTCATGTAAAGAATCTGATTATCTTGTTTGAACATTTATCATACTTATTTAAATAAATTAGTATGGACTAGAGATATATTTGTATGGCGTACATCAGAATTTAGAATTAAGTGACGTTGTATGTAGGGCCCAATATTTCCTTGTAAATAAGCTCTTAATTGTGAAGCTCATTAGACTTTAAATTAAAAGTAGAATATTGGGAAAAGACCATAAATTAGATTTGACCTTATAGCTCATTTTAAAATCTAAAAAATAATAATAAATTTTATGCTTTTTAGAATTAATTTACCTAAAAGTTAAGCCAAAAGAACTTAGTATTATTAGCTATGGCAGAAAGTTTACTTTAGAAAGAAGCACAGGAGAGATTAATTAAAAAATGTTTTTATTCGTAATGTATTTAAATAACAGCACTATATTCAAACACTTAAATTATGCAAATATCTCGTTTTTTCCTATATAAGTTACTGAACTGGTAGGAGTTTTAGTATATGTATATATTTACGAGTAAAATGTAGCTTGCATACTGCAAGCAGATCGGCAATACTAATTTCATATCGGAATCATAATGGGACGGTCCTCAAAAGAAAAAAAAAGGATTGAAAATATTCCAATTTTCTCTGCAATTTTATCGTCTGGCATCGAACCCAGGTCTTACTGGTGAACTTACTAGGCAGCACAATAGAAGATCACCATCTCTAACTATGTGTGAAAATTCAGGCAGAAATATTGGCTACATCTGCCTCAAAAGACGTTCTAATTTTCTCGAAAGTAAATGGCTCTCTGGATTCGAACCAAGAACGATCTTGGAAATCTAAAACATGATTTTGAAATGTATCTATAATTTCTATCTACATGCCGAATTTCAAGTTTCTATATTGTTGGGAAAGGGTTCAAAATAATTATTGAAAATCGGATCAGTTACTGATTGTAGAGACGCCTGGTATCGAACCCAGGACTTATTGATAGCTGTAAATGCACAGTTTGATTTGTATGGATTTGATCTTTCATTATGCAAAGTTTGAAGTTGATATCGTGCCGGGAAGTACCTAAAATTTGTTTCCGTTATCTCCGTAAGAAATGCATTGAGGAATTTAAATGGCCCTCTGGGATCGAACCAAAGACCATCAGCGAATATGTAAAATTTGATTATGAAATATATTTATGATATCTATCCTCATGCCGAATTTCAAGTTTCTATGCCATCGGGAAAGGATACAAAAAAATCTTAAAAATCGTCACAATGCATTTTAAACGGCCGATTTTTGCCCCGACCTAGCATCTAACCATGGACAATATTCGAAGATGTCTTTTGATTTTCTTTGGATATGCACGGCTTCTAGCGATCCTTCGAATTTCTACTCTCTACTTTTCCGGGAAGTGCACCAAAAAAATTTTCGAAAATCCTAACCATGTATTCTTATGGAGAAAATCGCGACTTTGGGGCCTTCTGAAATCGAATCTATGACACTGAGGTTCAAAGTCGGCTTTTTTCTGGAAGTTACACGTTATGGCCTATACGTCGTAAAAATTTCAAGTCGGTGGCACTTGTGGAACATGGTTAGAATTTTGATCCCCAGTGAGTGAGTGAGTGAGTGAGTGAGTGAGTGAGTGTATATCCGGAGAAGCGTCTATATATAATAGATATTTAAGTATTTTGCTTATCTTTATCGAAAAATACTATTCGTTCTGAGGAATATAGAGTAAATATAGTATTCCAGAAAATATATAAATGCCTTTTCCCAACGCTCTAAGTAGTTATTGTGTCTTGCTCTAGATCTTATTAAAATAAAGTCTACTGGTTAAGTAATACAAATAATAGAAATTAATAATATAAAGGAAATATGTGATGCAAAAAGCTTGTATATTCTCACAAATAAACAGTATCTCCATAAAGTTAATCACAAATTCAAGGCGATGGATGGAATGACATTGACATCTTTAAATCGAGTAAACTTTTGTTTTGCCATTATTATATATTTGAGCAGAATGAATTCTTTTCAATGGAGATACGCTGAAATAATTTAATAACTTGAACTTTCTCATCTGAGTTGACGACAGCAGCTGTTACGTATGAAAAGAACTCTGCAGGAGAAGTGTAAGTTATAAAGCTTGTAGTCTTTTTCTTAATGATGGAATTTTTCAAAATCTCGGTCACCTTTGTGCCTTTATATTGTAAAATACTGTGTTGCTATGCAATTTCATTAATTCTATACTGACAGGTTTGGCTATAGATGCTACATATATATTGTATTCATGCGTTTTTTATCTACGATTGCGGGTGGTGGTTTACTATCTTTTTATGTGTTTTCTTTCATCAATTGTCATTATGCAGATACCTAGAGTCTAGCGGAATTTTTCATAGGAATTTCATTATTCTTTTTCGGGCCATGAAAAATGATTTTTGTTTCTTCTCAATTTTCAAACGCTGGCTGTGAGGTACTGAGATATTGATAAATATTTTATTAAGGTGCCATAAAAATGTATGTTGTTTCAGTAATCAGTGTAATTTATCGTTACCTAAATTATAGGAATATTATGAACTAATATGATTCCACTTCGTCATCATAAGGTCCTGCTTTTGATCGTACTGTAAAATTCAATCGCAATCATTACGAAAAATTTTCATTATTTCGGAATCATCGAAAGGGGTTGAATCTCCATGTCATTCGATCTTATGATTGATATTTTTTCCCCTCGTCCGTTCATACCTGTCTTTGATATCGTCTGAACTGGCAATCCATCCATCCGTCATCAATCCCTCTTCCAGCGCGGAATCCACTTACTTTTTGCCCTTCTAATTTTCCCTTCGTTCCCTTCTCTTTTCCTCTTTCTCGCATCGCTCTTTTCGTTTTTTTCTATTTTTGGGTCGTCAAAAATTTCTGGTCATCACGTTGTCTGGGTAAAAAAGGGAGTATAATGATACTACCTAGGCAGTGTAAAATTAAATAACGACACAAGTTACGAAAGAGAGATCACCGTCCAAAAACCGCTATTTGAGTTTTATTCATAGACAATTCGAAACATTTGACTTATTTAAAAAAATTTGCAACCTTTAAAATTAAGATAAATACAAATGATGTAAATGGAGTTTGACTTAGCACAGGAAAGCGTGCGACTTACCCAAAGGTTGTACGAGAAGAACAACTGCCCGGAAAGTGGGAGACCTGGGTTCGAGTCCCAGCCAAGTCACTATTTTTCTCTTCTCGTACAACCTTAAGATAAATACATTAATATAGCACCTACGCAGCGTAATAAACCAGTGAGAACACATTAATCTCGGTAGGTGGATGCAACCAAAACCAAACCTTAGCCACTGACATCGAAGCTGAGAAACCTACGACTCAGAAGCGTTCGACTTCGGCTGCCGAAGATGGAACCAACTTAAGCAGCCGAGATGGCAACCCCAGTTGCACTTTATCCCTTCGATCGTGACATATTTCCCTCTTCGGCTGCCGATCCCGAGAGGCTTCCCTAATAACACCCTAGTAATTCTCTCTTCCCTTACGTATTCAGCCTGTGCCCCTATCCTTTCCACTTTGCATCAATGAACTCCTATTTTCCTATCTCTTTTCATTGCGACCTGCCTTTCGCCCTTCACCCCGTGTCCCCGCAATCTGTCTCGTTACTGTTTTATTCCTTCGTCGCACCCAACGTCCTCATCAATAACACTTCCAGTCCGCATTGATTCGTTTTCATCGACGCCTTTTGTTCGCGATTCGCCTCTCTCTCCTTCTCAATGCCTCGCTCTACATCCACGTGGAATCGTCGCCCGTCATTTGTCCCCGCGCGAGATTGTTTCTTTTCTCCGCTTCCTCCATTATCGACTGGAAATTTTAATTATTTCGCGATTCGGTCTTCGTTCCTCCTCCCCTATCGACGAGGATAGTTTGGAATGCTCGTCTGTAAGTGGGCCGTTCAATGGTCTGTATGTGGACCATCTGGGACCTGTCCTAGAGAATGAGATGCGATTTAAAATGATAGGAAGATCTTTGCCTGAATTCGCGCAAGACCCATTGTGGTGAGAGGTTTAAACGCCAAGCGATCGGCCTATTCATTTCGTATTCAGCTATCGTGGATCATTCGTAAACATGTTTTATTTTTTTCAAAAACTACTAGAGTTCGGATCCTTTTTTAACCCTATCTTGAAGAAATCTGTATAAGTTTTCCTTTGCTTGAATGGTGTAGGAAAAGTCATTAAAAACATTCTTAAAATTATATAATATAAAAAATATTCTTTCGTCAAACACTTTTGACTCAGTGATGTTCATAACGTGTAAGCTACTGAGGTGTGAGAGTTTTGTCCTTGGCGGTTATTTAAAATTCTTGTTATGAATCAGTTTTACAGAAATGTTAAGCATTTCGTAATGACCATTTTTTAAGAGTTCGGTACTTTTATCTCATGAAAGGAAGCTAAGAAGTCTTAAATTCCTCCTAAACTAGTTTTGGCTCATCTGGAGTTGCAATATGTTTGCAATGTTATAAAAATACTTCATTAAAGAATCGGAAATAGTAAACTTAATTATCTATTTTCAGTCGGAATATAATGACGAATTTTTATTGCATTAGAATTGTAAGTGGGTACAAAGGAAAAATGCCGTAATCATGAAGTCGAAACTATCAGATAAAAGAGGTAAATTATATTGTTAAAGTTAAATAATATTGTTTAGTGCTAAGACTTATGAGTGTAATCAAATAAATCAAAAATGTTATAGATATCTAATATACGCATAATAGTGATTAATAGTTATTATATATGAGACAATATTATTCAAACGACATGTGATCCTTCAGCTTATTTAGTTCTATTGCATAATGTCATAAAAAATAAAATTGCAATTAATAATGATTTAATTGAAGATTATATGTATAATGTATTTTGATAACCTTTGAAGACTGTATGTATTTAAAAATTTCAAATTGAATTTAAAATTTGATTTTTTATTTCTGATTTTGTTGGTATAGTGGCTACTGATTTTAAAAGACTCTCGTAAAACATTCAGTTGTTCACTAAGCAACCTACGGCGCATGATTTCACCACGGAGGAGGCAAACCTTAGGATGACATTTGGTGAGTCGATCAATACACGATCAGTCGATGATAAAATCATTAAAATATAGCTTTAAGTTAATATAGTTCAACCCAATGTGGAAAGATATCACGGAAATCGCATAAATATAGACAATGACGCATATTTAGTCATTTTGAGCAAAATTACCTCTAGTAAATTGCAATCGCCGATGAAGCACAGAAAGCTCTTTATTTTTCTCATAAACCCTTCCCAGAATTTGACCTTCATTTGACGAAAACTACTCCCCGAAAAAATAAAATCCGCGTCGAATCGAACTCAAAGGTCGTTGGAAAGCGCCTTCAAATAAAATCTCGCCATCACGGTAATGAACACAGGCCTCCTATAAATTTCACGGAGAATATTTTCACGGGGATATGCTTCCAGAAATGAGGCGAACCGCCTCGTACACGTGTCTCCGCCACAAAGAGCGCATTAATGACATTCTTCCGAGGATTTTTAAGTCCATGTTAATAACGGATTCGAGGCACTTTGAGCCCCTGTTTCCCCCCCACCCTCGTGTACCTCCGTGGTTCAGTCCTCCGTTTGTCACACCTTGAAAAACAACTTCCCTATGGAGAGGCGGTTCGCTACATTATCCTCCCACATTCTGCCTTCGACGTCACACTTGAGCCATTCCGATTCCTTTATTCGTTTGTTATTTCGAGCTGCGAAGTGAGTTAGGAAAGCAAACGAAGGGATTGCCCGGATTACATGACCCAATTATTCCTCGCATCTATTCATTGTATCCATTACTCGTCTTTCTTTTCGCCTAAAGTCGACACGGAGCAGGTCATAGTTCTCGTTTGGCTCATTATTCCTGAATTCTTATCCGAACTATTCCTCGTACTACTACGGTTTAGTATTTTTTAAAAATTTTTTACGTTTTTTTTTTAGGACGATCATTCCTCAAAAGAAAGCATTTTTGCGCTCGATCGTTATTTTCAAGAACTTCACAGGGTACAGACTGTCGTTAATAATAAAAATGATCTTTTCTAGAACAAATTCCATTGAATGTTGGATATTTAGCGAGATGAAATACTTATGGACCTAGTACCAATTTAAAAGGGGTTTCACGAATAAAGGCCTCCTTACTTAATGTTCTCCATTATCACATTGTAAAGACTATTTTAGAATAGAATTGCACAATCTGCACAAGTTAACGTTCTTCTTATATGAATACAATTAAAAAGATCTGAATGCGCGTAATTAGTTGGCTTTGCTGGAAGGATAAAATATCCTTTATTTAATGATAGTGATTGTGAAGAAGGTTCAATTTGCCTCCTCCGTGGGCAAGGAGGTGTGTAGAGGACATTCATTTTATCAGGAATTTACTTGTTGGTTCAATCGATTCTGATAATGCTCTTAAGTGTCTTAGGTCGAATGTTATCTTAGGAAGATCTATACGCGCCCATATTTTCCGTGAACCCTTTGGAGAAGTTGATGTCTGCAAATTTGACCTGCTCACAGTGATGACGAGATGGACAATTAATGTCCATTGTTGGAAAATTATATATTTTTTATGCATAGCTACTGTTGCCTTCACCGGTTAAGTCCTCCTAAGCTCTGATGAACTTATCAGGAGGTGCTTCACCGAGGCAACAGTAACAACGAACACACACAACTATTCCTTGATCGGAAAAATCCGATCAGCCGGGATTCGAACCCGGGACCTGGCAACAGTAACAACGAACACACACAACTATTCCTTGATCGGAAAAATCCGATCAGCCGGGATTCGAACCCGGGACCTGGGGGGTAGGAGCGATAGCTTAGTTGGCGTGCTATCCACTCGGCCACAAAAGCTTCGTATTGACTTCTCTCTTTGTTCTTACGCTTGCTTAAAATATACAGGTACTGTAATCAACTTTGTTTCATTAATTGACTTAATATCTTCTTTCTTTTACCTCTCTATGCCAATACCAATATAAGTACTTTAAATTTACTTGTATTCATATTAAATCACACGTAATTGAGTTCGATTCAGGCTAGTTTTTGATTGATTAGATATTATTATTATAATTAAAGGTCTTTCTATTTTTTTAAAGTTGATTGATGTATATTTACCAAAGCAAAGAAATTACAATGGGTCCGTATATTGATTGGATATAACGAGGGTTAAAATGTGCGAAAACCGTTAAAGTGGCTTATGAAAAGTTTATCGTTTCTAAAGATTTGAAAAACAGTACTCATGTGAAAATCATAAACATTTGATTAATCGTCGGACTCAATACAATCTTCTAAATTTTTGCTTGAAAAATGTCTCTTCTAGAGATGATAATTGGTCATAGTCTCCTTCATTAGCTTGAAATAAATTTTTCTGATGGTTCCAACAAAAATGCAAAAAACACATAAAAGCCAACAAACCAACGCAATCTTTCATCAAAATTGTGCTACATTCAAAAGATTTTTGTCGTGATTTATGTATGTGTATGAATCTACTAAAATATTCGTCAGCCAGGAGTGTAAAGCAAAGCAATTTCACGAAAGTAAAAAATTTCTTAGCGAAGCTACTCCTTAATAAATGTGCAAATTTATTATAGCCATTTTACTCCGCAGAAGTTAAATTTCATTAAATTAATTAATAAAGTTATTTATAAGCTCAAATATCTCTTTGAAAGTTTCATAGGGAACGGCTCACAGAGATATAGAATTAATAACGTGGTTAAATGGAGATTTAGGAGGAACAGGAGCAAAGTAAAGACTGTGGAAAAAAAAGGAACTCAGTCCTCTTGCTGGAGATTATGAAGCTCATCCTCTCTCTTCGGAGATACAAATAGTAGAGAGGATATTGCAGCAGAGGCGTATATATTGGTCCGGAAAGGAGAACTTATGGAGGAAAGTGGGGATAATGGAAGTGATGCGGACAGGCGGAATGTGTTTGTGTGCGGTAGCTAAATAGGGCGATGTGAGATTGGGGACAGTGTGTGTCGAGTAATTGCGCGAATGCTTGGGAAAGAGTCCGAGAAAAAGAAGTAAAGGCGGGGATAAAGGAAAGAGGCTCACGCATTTCGGGAAGTAACAGTGCGGCAAGAAAGCCGGATTGTAACTTGGTATTACAAGACTTCCTGTAATCGGCTAAAAGGGTTTGATTTTTTTTCAAAGATGTATTACTTGGCTTTAATATCACCAAGAAATATTAATGGAAGGATTATACCCTCGATGTATTCCTTGCTTTTAATTCAGAATATTTTTACTTTCCCAAAAGAAAAGGACTTTCCTTGGAAAATGGGGAAACGTCTCCAAAAATAGATGCGATTACAAAATCTTATCAACTTTAAAATGTGTTTATAAAATGATCATGCAAATATTTAATCCTTAAACAACTCTTTCTCAAAGCTTATCTCAAGGATTAATTTTGGTAGGCAGAATTTTTAGGGCGGAAATGAGAAATAATGATGATCTTCTAGTCAGTTTAATCAGTAATTCATTCCGGGTTCAATCCTGATAAGTGCCCAATCTTTGATTCGCCTATTGTTAAGGGTAAAAGGTCTTAAAATTTAGACAGAATAAAATGCTATCGTCATCCTCAGGAGTGATTGAAACAAGACTGAGGAAATTTTGTGCATAGTGGGTCATGTGGACCTTATTGAAATTAAGGAACACGCACAGGCGTAAAAGTATTTTATTTACGTGAAGTAATTTGCGTTCCATTAGCATGGCAGAGGTACAGGGTGGGCACGATAGATGTCGTCAGAAATGTTTACGTAATTTAGGTAATATTACAGTATTTCTTCTTTGTCATTATTCGAGGTCGTGGATGTCCTAGAACAGTGGCTTGTAATATTTGGTGGTGCTGCTGTCGTCAATTGATGTTCTTTTTTTATGTTCACATCCAATTTGAAGTATCAAGAAAATCATGAAAACAAATGAACGTAAGTTTACGTATCTTCCCTTGTATCTGCATGGTTGCGGGATGATAAGGTTTCATTACATTTATATTCCAAAATGTAGTATTTAGAGCTCTTCACTGTGTTACCATAGTTTTATATTTATAAGTGAAATAATCCAATTTACTTGGCATGACATTGCTGGATTTAGATTATCAATGCACCGTCGACAACCTTACTCTATGTATACGCGTTTTTCGTGAAATAGATATCTTTATGGAGTATGTTAGTGTGAATTACGTTTATAAGTATTCCAAAACTTGAATGAATTGTATTTCGAAGCTCTAATTTCAAGAAACAATAAGATTTGACTGATTTGGCGATATATAGCAAAAACTTTCTGCGCAGTTAAAACCTGTTACAAAAATCTATTAATCTCTTTCGCAAAGCTATCCTATGCAAACACAAAACTCATGTACTCTTATTGTAAAATTTTGAGCTCTTATAGAAAATTTGCGAATAGGTATGGAAATTTTTAAAGAAAGAGAGGCCATTGAAAACGAGCTCCGTCACCTGAAAGAGGGGGATTAACACGGTCGAAAGCTAGAGCTAATAGAACAAAGAAAAAATCATCCGTTTTTGCACACGCTCGACAGCACTCAGAAGGGACGTATAGCAATGATCCGAAGGGTACGTAAATTCCATCGGAAGCCGGGTCAAGTCCCGAATTAAAAAAGGCTAACGGGAGCGAATCAATCCCTCCCCGAGTTGGGATCGAAAACGAGAGAATCGTAGGGCGCCGTGAAAGCCTGCAGCGCGCAGAGCGTAGACGCTTTGCGGGTGGCAGCGATCGGCAGGCGCCTCGTCCGCAGCGCCCTCTTTGCCACTTCTCGACCTTTTCACGGCTCTAATCCAGCCGAATACAGCGCAGTCGGTTGATTGCTTGCGCTCTTACAGCAGTTAGAACTCGCTGATTGCGGCCGCGCAAAATTCGATTGGCGACGTGTAACTGTTTTGCGTCGGAGGTGAAAGGTCGGAGGAATCCTGAGTGCCGATTAATAATGAAGGACCGCACCTCGGCGATCAATTCCGTTCTCGCTCGGCGCCAATAGAGACGGAGGGCATTTGACACCGTCCAATGGATCCGGTAGGGATGGAAAAAAGCGCGAATATTTCACGCTCCCTTCTCCCGGCTTTTTTCCTCTCTTTTGCCCCTCGTACGGCGGCACGGCGCTTGAATATTAAAAAAAACGAACGAGGAGAAATCGCGAGCTATTACGCTTTATTTTTTGAGCGTATCGAGCCGATTCTTTCGGGGCACAATGGGACCTCTTTTTTCGCTGAAGAGGTTGCATTGACCGAAGCGCTTTCGTTGGAAATGAATGAAGTCGGTCGGAATGATTATTTTCGATTTGGAGGCGTAGTTAATGTATTCTCGGGGTGGAATGATTGATAGAGAAAGTACCGGCCGTAGAATCGAAAAATTCTTCCATCTTTTACCTTTTGTCGGTATATGGTCGATTGGGATTGACGTGAATGGACTTAAAGCTTCAGACGCGATCGAGCAACGGTGAGCTCTCAATCCAAAGCGTATGTGGAATTAAAAGAGATTCACTCTTAGGAGGCGAGAGAAAAGTATGTTTAGGTGAAGACATTAACATTCACTTGAAGGTGGGGTCGAGAATTGATTATCATCCGTATTTTCGATATAAGAGGCGATAAAATGATAGAAGAGCAAACTTAATAGAATAATAATAAAGTCTGTATTGGCTGACAAGAATTCACGGAGAGCTAATTAATAAACATGAAAGCTAAACTTCTCATTAACTAGAAGTATTATTTTTATTTTAATAGTCGAGTGTGAGGCCATCATTAAGCTTACATTTCAAATTTTCAGTGCCTTCAATTCATTGTTAAGAGTTAAAACACTTTCACGTTTAAATTACGGAATATTTAAGGGTTTTAGGATGTAAAAGGGGCTTTTTAAGAAACTTTCCAAGTCCAATATCCAACTTTCCATAAAATATCACTTTTCATAGTTTTCACATTTATTAAATGCGAACTTCCTTTCACACAGGGTGGGGCATAATGGGGTCCCTAGTTACCCACCTAGCTACCTACGGAATAAGGGATTTCATTATGCCCCATCCTGTATTAGTATTCATCATTGTAGGTATTTAAATATATTATTCAGTGCGTAATTCGATATTTCAGTTTCCTAAATCACGCAGAAAATTTTGACGATCGTAGGTAAAGTAGAATTTGTTATTGCATGAGTAAATTTTCTGAGATTATTTTCCATCCAAGGATATAAGCAATTTTAGGAATTGAATGAGAAGTTATACGCAGCTGTGTACAACCAGGAACTCTTCCAAGATGATGTAAAGCTTATTTTATTGTTCCAGACAAGCTGGATATGCTGCATAGGTGGACCGCAAATGCTCATTTTGAGCTCCCTCTGCAATGCGAATACGGCGCGTGAGGCTCTTGAATAGAGCTGTTAAACATGAAGAATTGGATTGCGTTAGAAGGACACGGCGAGGCGTTCGAAACCGAGGCGCTGAAATCTATTATCGCTGGATGTATTGGAGGTTTCCCGTGCGGTGGGATATATGGAGCGGACCGAATTTCGAGGGAGACCTTGAGTCAATGGAACGGGAGATCGACTTAATAAGCAATCATCAAAGCGCGTTCCTCCGATACCATAAGGCGCCCTTAATTGAGATCGTTTCTGGCTTGGAATTACGTCCATCCGAATCATGATCTCATCTTCCTAAGACTACGAAAGTCGATATTATACTTATGGTTATAAGAGAGAAGAGTATCGATAAAATCATTAATCATTTGCATTTTCAAAATTTCAAGAACATGAGGTTATCACTTGTAAGATTTTATAGTTAACCTCTGTTAGAATTATCAGCGTACCATATAGGTTACTTTGATAACGGTGGAAAAGGATTTTCTGACTAAGTTACGTAAAACCTTATTTAAAAAAAGTTACTTGTCAAATTCAGGTTAGCGTTAAAAAAACCATTAAATCAAGGTCGGATTAATCATTTATTTAAATCCGAGAAAATTAGGTTTATATAGTCTATTCCCATATATTTATGTAGTTGCATATTTATGTAGTCTATTTTTGAGTCTTGAAATTCGATGAAATATCAAGAAACAAACTAAACTAAAATTATATTAATTCCATAGATATCTTGAATTGAAAGTATTTCGAACAAAATATGTTTCCTACCAATAAGTAATGTTACTAAATTCCGCTTTTTATTGATTCCATTGAGTAAACATAATGCTGGTGTACGAAATGTGTGTATCGTTCACCATTTCCTACTCAAGGGAAGTAAATCTTCAACATTATTTTCTTCCAAAGTCTTATTCGTTGTTACCCTGATTGTAGAGTAAGCATCAAGATCGAAACTTTAGTACAAGAAATGGTTCTTGTACAAACAAAATGCAGGGATTTGATTTTAATTTTCACTTGGATTTCGAGAGCGGTGCTGAAAAATTAACAAGGGTTAGATTTTTATCTTCTTGTTTCATAAAGTATGGAGGAGAATGAGTTACGTGACGCCGTTAAAAGAGAGCGTTCCCTTCTGGTGCACCTCGGAGATCGCTCCCTTTAATATTTCTCTCCTCTTTTTCAAACTTTAATTCCTCCCCAAACAACACCTGCCATCGCAGGCGTCCTTCTATCCGTCAATGCCACCCGATCACGGATCTCTGGAGCCAACAGCCTCCCTGCGGAGACGACGGCAGAATGGAGGGGACATATTCAGAGCTGCCAAAGAGGCGATAAGTAATCGTCAAATACTTCGAAAATTATTCTAAAATCGTTATATTGATAGAAATATTGATCACTTGAAGGAACACTTTTAGATTCTCAGTTGGCACATGAATAAATCGAAGTACGTTTAGGAAGTAGGATACGTATATAAATGAGGCACTATTTAAATTTCGGTATGTTAGAATGGTAGGTGTATATACCTATATAAGCTCTAATATTATCATCTATGAAGTTACTTAAATTATGAGTTTAGATGCATAATGAAATTAGATTATCAGAAGGTATATAATGAGAATTTCTAGTGATTGAATTTCTAAATTATAGTTTAGACGTCAAATTAAATTTCAGTTTCACTTTTACTTGTAAAACCAACGTACATCAACACAAAAACAATAACACATCGTTTTGAACTTTTTATTAACCATGGGAAAAAATATATAAAGAAATAAAATATCTCCTCTTTAGCATAACTTATGGATATATTAAAGTATATGGAATGATTTTAATTATTCACGAAAGGCGACTCGACCACATTGTCTCCTAACATCCACTGCCGACAAACTTGTTTGTATAGATTAAGGACTCTATTCTCCTTCTGAATCCTAAGCGTACATTTATAATTCACAGAATTCAATTATTTATTCCTGCACTTATAGTATATTTGATATTCGTTCAGCTATCAAAAGGAGAATGGATTATTTTTAAGAATTATTTTACCATAATATGCCTTGAATTAGTAGAATAATATGCATCGGGTTTATAGTATGCGCTTATGCATTGCAATTTCGTTAGACTGAAAAAATCATACTTTCTTCTTTTTTTGTTATTTTATAATTTTCATATGACATAAGGCACAGCAGTAAATTCATAAATAGTTCATATATTGTTTACTTCGCTGCCTTCTTTCGCATTTGTATTGATTTTTTCTATCACAGGTCGTATCAGTCAGTCATAGGGCGGATAAGCAAGATGTTTAAAACCATTTCTTCGTAAATGTAATTATTTAATAGGATTTAAGCTATAGTATGTAGATGGAAAGCTCGAATTTCCGTAGGAAGCCTTGTTTAGTTTTGGATAGAATTTTCAAAAATCTGGGAATATTAGAAGGGGTTGGATATTTAAAGCGGAATTTCATCTTCGAAAACAATATCGGAGCTTACGTTAGTAATGAGATTACATTCACAGATTTCATAGCGTAATGAAAGAGTACGCAAAAGCATCTTCGAATAGAAAGTCACTGGAATTAAGTTTTCGATAAAAGAGGTGGAAGATATTGGTAATATATAGGAGTGAATGGTACGGCGAGATACAATTATATCAAATGGGAAAGGGAGGATTTTTTCTGAAACTTGCAGTTCGAAAAGCAGACGTCTTCGTAGCGAGAGAGTGAATTATCAAAGTCAGCCGGATGGAGAATTTCAAGAAACGGAATTAGCCTCGTGTTAGATGAGGGGTTAAATTCGAGTGTGCGCACGCGCAGTTTCACAGCCGGACGAAAAGGCCGAGGTAATGAGATCGAAAATCTCCTTCTGGGAAAACACGTCATGAGAGGCGAAATATAATAATAAGTACTTGTCCTGGGAACGTTCAAGAGAGAGAGAGATTTCGAGGTTTCCAAGGAAAATCAACAACGTGGTCATGGAGAAGGGAGGACCCACCGAACTCAGATGGTTTTGCTCACCGTTTCTTCGTATTGCTCAAGTAATTTAACAATAATTGAAAGTATTGTGCTTTCGCTCAACTTGGTAGTTAGAATATAAAGTGAACTAAATATGCATTTTAAATTATTTTCGAGTAAATTTCTGTGAAAATCTATGTAGGATAAATTCGGATTCGTTAATGGGTATTAATATATAACTGTTAACTAATGATTGCAACTCGTAACGAAATCTGTCCAAATCAAATATTACCTTTAAAATAAAAATGAATTAGTTTCAGCAATTCATATTATTTCACATAAGTAAGAGTCACAACTATACCATAAGCTGTCAAAAATTGAAGAAGGGTCTACGCAGGTTTTGCTACCTCTTCAACAGACCATCAGTAACTGATGAGTAGCTACATCTTCAGGTCTGAAGATATAGCGACGCTACGAAACCTGGGTCGTGTTATTCTGATAATAAATAGTGGTCTAGTAAAAGTTTGTTTACCATGGATTTTTTACAAGTTAATTAGTACCACAAAATTAACCCTGAATCTGTATCGTATATTTTGGTGTTAATTTGCAGGACTCGGTATAGTACTATATTTAATATAAAGTTTTTATAAGATTCTACTTAATGGAATATAGTATTTTTAAGAGATTAAATATTTAATCGCAAACATTTTGTGATTATGACAAAAATTTTTGAACTACTTATAAATGTTTTTTTTTTTTCGATTTACAAATATATTGATTTCTCGGTATTTTCGAATTTTTCCATTTACCTTCTTGTATATTACTTTACTCTCAAATTAGTATTATCATTCGACGATAGAGCGACGAAAAAATACTTATCCCGCAAAAATCTTTTGTTTATCCCTTTTAAGTGATTTTTTATGTGTACAAACAAATTGGCTTAAGAATATTTAGAAGAAAGACCCATTAGTGCCTAATTTCGTCTATTAAAGAATGGAAGTATTCTTCAAATTTCACGAGTGCATGAATTGATCGATTAATGAGATGATTATATCAGTGAAAAATAAACATCTTCGTCAAACCATATTGTTTAATAATATAGCAACAATTCTTTGTTGTTTAATCGCTAATGAAATCATCCTGAAATCTTTGCTATACACTTCAAAGGTTAGAGAATGCCGCTCAATAGATATCCTATGTAGTATTAATACTGATAGAAATTGCGCAATACCTATAGTATATTTTCGGAAGGGAGTGAGTAAACAGAATATTGTCTAATTTGAGATTAAAAATACAAATTACACTACTTGTGTCTCGAGGCAACATTCGAGATATCAATACCCTTTATATTTGTTTATGAACATAATTACTTGGATATCTTGTTAATATATAAAGTATTCTCTTACCTTATATCAAATAAATCAAACGGTGCAATTTTGATTTCGATATTTTTAAATATTTCATAACAATTATTTATTGCCCAAAATATTGAAATCTCTAGTCAAAACCAGACATTATCCGCAATTTACTCGTATTTTTTTCTTTGACAGTTTTCATTTATTAGTGCAAAAACTCATTTTTATTTAAACTCATGGAATATGTTTATTAATTTAAATTGGAGTTTTTACTTTATTGTTCATATCCACGTGAAAGTAAATGCCTTAATGCCAGAAATTTTTCCTAACGTCACTCGGAAAATGTGAAACCAGAAAGCTTGAAAAAAAAGAGACCTAGATAATTTTAGGTCGGTCTTTGATGCAGAGACGCAATTCATTTAAAGTGTACCGAAGAGTAATTAACTTCGTTTAAATTTTAATGCCGTTGTCACCGTCTCTGTAGCAATGATTACCCAAATGCTGGACCCAAGGTTTCTGAGGCCGTAGCGTTGCGAGCGAGTTCAGGAGCTAGACGGGTGGCTAAATGACCTAATTGCGGTTTAACTTACTTACGTCCTTTTACTCCTAGTAGAGGATTAAACACACTTAAGCCAAATTGATTATAACTTCTCCTCTTCTTACAGTTCTCTTGTGAGGTACGTGGACTCAAATCGTAATGTACTTATTTTAGACTTGTTTTATTTGTTCACGTATCCTAGACTTCATTACGGTACTGTACTATTTTCACCACCTTTAATAATTTTTTCTGGAGCATATGCTCTTTCCGCATGCCTGAAATAATCGTTTTGTCAGTATTAACATTAAATACGTGATACTATCTTACTTCATACAACTTTTTGTCACGATTTTTGTTAAGGAATTACGGCTCCACGATGTACTAAACAGCACGTTTTGGTCCCACGCTTTTTATCACGACATCAATCCGACGGGGTTTCATTTAAATGAAAAGATTTTCTTACCGAGCTCAGACCTTCGTGTTCGTTTTTTCGGCTATTATGTTCATAATCAGCGCCATACACGGATGTGTAAGTGGAGATAGCAATCTTGGTTAATTTTCAGAAGCTTTTGTACTTCAACACGCAAATACTAAATAAACGGTATTTTGTCGGTATTCGGTTGAAATATCTAAGGTGATCATCTCATAAAAATGGTGCATTTAATTTAAAAATATATTTTTCTGCTTATAAACATTCATTTCTTAACTGAAATATTTTTTCTTACAAATTAAATAATTATAAAATTTACAGGATATTTTCTATCAAATCAAATTTGTTTTGCCAAACATGATACCGAAGGCTTTAGCTTAAGGTGTAGCAATATTTTACTCTAATGCAAGTAAAGGAACGGGTTAATTACGTTACTAAATCTACTCAGGGTTGTCTAGCTCTTGGCTCGAGGCAGGTATGTGGCTTTTACATACGTTCTGCGTCAGTGGCTTATGTTACCTTGTAAGTTTCATCAAATTTTCCTTATAAAGCGTTATAACAGTAGAGAAAAATGTACATTATAGTTTTAATCTTGTCCTCAAATGCGAAATTCTATATTTAATTTAAATATAATCGTTATATAAATTATAATAATCATGAGTTTTAATTACAGACTACCATCGAGAAGTTCTAAAATCACTATTTGATGCCCGTGAAGTCTTAAAAGGAACTAATATGACCACCAGGTTGTTAAAGCTTAAACTCTCCTTCTTGAATTCAGCATCCACGTTTCTGTAGTTCCTCTCCATTCTCCAGTATCCCTGATTTAATACCAATTTCAATCTTGGATTTTTATATTTTCTATTCCTCTCCGATAAATCAATTATTTTATTTTCAAGCTAGTACCTCTTTCCTTTAGCTTGAATCATTTTTTCACGAGGAATTTCTTTTCGACGTGAATTATTTTTTTTCATGATACTGATGGAATGAAAAGTTAAACTTTGGAACTTTGGAACAAACGGCCCTCATAATACTGTCAGATTCCTAATAATATAATTAATAATAACGGTAATGTCGAACCATCAGTGTAAGTTTCAGTTATCGATATTTTAAAAATCGAAACATTACAACGGAATCCTGATCGTTTCAAAACAATTACTGAATGGGGAAATTTTTACGAAAATGGAGGATTTTTCCATGATTTCTATCGCTGAAAGTAAAATGAAGCTTTTTATGATGACATTTGAAGCATCGAAGAAAATTTCGATGGGGCTTGGTTTGAAAGCATCACTCGTGGGTAAATATATGTATGATTATTCATCTTGTAATTGTTGATTCTCGTTGTATTACTTTTCTCTTCCCTGATTTGATTCTCCATCCAGTTGTAACTCTTTTAATTTGATCACTTAGGTTCTCTCTTCAGCTCAGATTTTCATTCGCTCGTCTGTGATTTTTACCACATATATCTATGACGTATATCTATACTTTCGTTAATAACAAGGAATACTCTCCTATGTAGCAGAATTATAGCAGCAATATATAACTGTCCTTTCATGAAAGAACCAGCCTTCTATATAGACTCCGGAGAGCTGAATTTATTCAACTGGAAACCGTGAGTTGCAAGTGTGGTTGCAAATATATTGAGACTCTGTATCGATGCTCGGAGAGGTCAAAGAGGTCGTCGTAGGTTTTTCTCGTGAATGGTAGAAATTTGACTCAGCACACACAGAGGAAGGAGAGAAATTGAGATATGAGTAAAACGTAATGAATAAAATATCTTTCGGTCTGGTTATAAATTTATTTCCGTACTCACGTATTTTTCTCTTGACTACAACTATTCGTCTCAACACTATCACCCCTTGCCTTTAAGAAGAAATGTAAGAGGTATATTTTCCTATCATGCAATTTTATCTTATGGATTCTAAAGAGCTGGTTAATGACTCTAAATCTCCCCCAAAGTGGTCCTGACTTCGAAACTGAGCGGTGACTATTATTTTTTCTCGTAATTGTAATGACTTGGGGTGCCACCTTAAAGGAAAACCAGATAATATGGTTCCAGAAGTCCATTCTATGACGGCATTCGCGTCAATAAGCTAACCACGTGTCCCTCTGAATCGTCCTTGGCCCCCTCTAGAGCTGTTCTGCCGCTGAAGTATTTTTAAAAGGATTCGTCGAGATGGTCTTTGAGGACTCGTGATGTTCTAACGGAACAAAAAGAGTCACTTCAAACGAAGAGAGTGTCAGGCTTTAAAAATATTACCAGGCCATATGCAAAATATTGACGATTTGACCACTATGTACAAGACGTTGTCAACAGTCGGCATAAATTCATATATATGGTTGATACAAACGGCAGTTTTCATCAGACAAAGGAAAAGTTTTATACAGTGATACTGTATAGATGTGACTAGAGAGGGTAGGTTGGAGAGGGTTTAGATGAAGTGTTGATGTAGATACAGGGGATGAAGGAAGAGCGGAGTGCATAGGAGAGTTTTTTATTCCTTCGGTCCCTCATCCTTAACTCTTTCCGCCTCCACTCTCTTCCGACCACATCTCCTCTTTCATAGGAGAGGGGATGTGACGTCAGGGCACGCTTCCGGTGATGGGGCGACGCGGTTGGCGGTGCCGTAAGAGGCGCGAGGGGAGAGATTTCAGGTGGAGGAGAAAGTGGGAGAGATCCTGCGGCCCTACGAGATATCCGTCATGCAGGAAGGGGCAGAATGCGGGAAAATGAGCCCGTGGAAGGGGGAGCTGCCAGACGGTCGGGGTGAGGCATGGTTTTTTAATTGGGCTATGATGCTCTCTCCCTTCTGCGAGAACACACCAAACTGTTTGGCATTCCACCTGCCTTCGCATCCCCACTGCCTCTCTCTTTTCCATATCCAATCTACTAATAAAAAAGAGTTTCAATTTTACTTTCTCCTTCCCCAGTATTCCCCCTTTATCTACTCAAAACAGATATATTATTATTACTAAGCCTTATTTATATCAGAAAATCTTTTTAGGGCATTAAATGTGCCTAACGGATGACTTTGAATATATGAAAACGTTACACATTGGACCTTTTTAAAATTAATATCAGATGTTTCGGAGAGTTGTCAATTCTGGAGAAAAGTAGTTGTATGAAGCGTCTAAGGAATCTATACACTTCTTAGTTCGCGTAGTTCAAAGTCTGCGTTAGGTGAAATTAGAATTCCTTATTTGGTTCGGAGATGTTGTACTGCCATTTTTTCCCTTTTTTAACCAAACGTTAGAGGTCATACTAAAGTAATGAAAGCCAATTGTTGGTGTCTAAAAGAATTTCGGGGTAAGTTTATCCAGGAATATATTTCCGTTTTTTTTTCCATTTTATAAAATCGTCCAAACCACCCATGGAGGACACATAATGTCTCCAAACTCTTTTCTCGAGATTCGAGAACGCTTTTTCTCTGATTTGTTGGGCGATTTTGTTCTTATGTTTAATTCTTACTTCTAACCATTTCTGTTGAATATAGACATTTAGACATTTCAAATAATTTCGATGTTTCGGTTGTAGAAAATTAAAACCTTTATAGCAAGAGTGTAAAAATGATGATACACTTTACTAACATCATTAACAAATCCTATCCCTATTCATCTGATTCCTTCATATGCCTTTTCATCTCGTTTCACCTTTCTCCCCTGTTCCATTTATTTTAATTTTTCCTTCACTTGTCCCGTTTTTTTTCCTTCCTATCCTTATTATCATGCGGAAGTTACCCCAACCCTTCCATTCCTTCCTCCGCTATCCCATTTTACTCTAATTACCGATGCGTTCCCTTATACCTCCATCCATCGAAACCTCCATAAATTGGAAGTTTCGATCGAAGAAGGATCTTCCAGGCCTTCGCCAATCGAAAACATCAATCATTCCCTTCTGAACCCTCTCTTAATCTATTTTTCCTTTTCATCACTATCGATTGTTTATGTAATGATAACAAAAATTTTTTAATGCATTTATTTCCATTGCATCCGTCCTTCTGAACGTCACCCGGCAAATTATAAAAAATAAGGTGGAAATCTTTGTTTTACTGGACTACTGAGATTTTCTACAATAATATAGATATAATTTAATACCAATTGCAGGTTACTAAAGCGCTTGTTGTCCTGAGTAGGCATTTTTTCTGTGAAAACCATTTTTGTGATTCTAGTAATTGAATTGAGCGTATCATCTATTTTGCCTCTTTTTATTGCGACGAATAGAATGAAAACAAATGTATGAATATGTTTAACTATATAGAAAAATACCTCATTGAGTTAAGAAATGTTCTCTTGAAAGCTGATGGTTCCTTAGATTATGATAATTAGCGTAGATAATTATGTAATCAGCTATTCGATTGCCTTCATCGATTGATCATAGCTTTGAATCCAGATTTGATTAGTGGAAAAAATTTTTGAGATAATTACTGGTGTTGTTCATACGCATTTTAAGAATAGTTTTTCTGGGGTAAAAATATCAAGGATCGAAATATTTTTGCCTTTGAGTGAAGGATCAATGCTATTCTTATTGATAATGTAGAAGTTGACACCTCATATAAGTATAATTCGTGCCCAGTGATACCATGATGAAGTTTTAGTACTAAAGAGAATATTCTTATGCTGTAAAAATATAGTCTAAGATTCTTGGTGGATCTAAATTGAGTTGAATAATTATAATTTTTCATTTGTTCCTTAAATGAAAAACAGAGCTTGTTTATGCATTGAGATACTGTTTAACAGTTATATTGGGTAATTTAAACAAATATCTCAGTGGAAATTAGAAAATAACTCGGAAATGGCCTACATTAAGTTCAAGTATCTACAAAAATAAAAAAATCGAACGGAAGAAATGTAGATAACGAAGGAGAGGAAAAGGAAGAGGGAAGAAGGGGTAGTGGTATAGTGGAAGGTATAAACGGCGGGCAAAGCGATGGGGCCAAAGAGGATCGGGTTCCCGGGACGGGTGAAAGCTGTTGGGGGAAGGGGAAGAAAGGTTAGTCCGGGAGGGCCGAGTCAATTACTCGGGGACCAATCTCTGTGGTGGAGGAAGAGTAATGGGCGAGAGGGAGGGAATGCCAAAAAGAGGGTTTTGCCAAGATAAAAGGGGAGCATTCCTTTCTGTCTTTCTCTCTAAAAAAGCGAAGGCATAGGTGATGCGTGAGCATATGCACACGTTGTGCGCGTGCCTTATCAAACGGTGAGGTGAGATATTGCGGCAAAGCTCTCTCGTTGTGTGCGCAGTTTTCACCTTGGAATTTAGCACTGAAAAGTTAACGAATCGTTATTTTTGAATATTTATGAGTGAGATAGATAGGCTATTAGTTCTCTATGCTAATGTTCGTGAAAGCGGTACCCGGTTCGATTCCCGGTTGTAGTCAATGCGCGAAATGACCTAAGCAGTCGAAGCACTTTTAATAATACTACTACTACAAACTAATGTTCGTTCTCTCAGATGAATACATTATTTCCACTTCTATTTCAATGTAACTAGACCTTGCAACATCGGGGTAATATTTGTTTAAATATAAATAATTTAATTGCTTAATAGTTAGTTTAATGATAGCACATTTGACGAAAATAATACAGGGCTACCTTGGCTAAGGGAGTTCATTCGTTCAAGGAGCATATTCGTAGGCGGCATCCATCGTAAGCCAAAATTGTTTCTCTTCCACTCACACCGATAATAAATTCAAATCCCTTTTTCATAAGCAGCCTTCTCATAGTTTAATTATTTATAGACTTATAATTTTCTGAAATTTACAACATTTTCTGTAGGGTATTTACGGTAAATGGTGAAATATTCCTGTAAGATCACTACGACGCTATTTTAATCTTATATGTTGGTAAGAGTGAATAAAATGATCATGAAAGTTTTCTCTCGATGAGCAATTTCACGGTTAGATAAATCAGTCTTTGGTTTTTATGATTATATGACAAAAGAGCTAATTTTAATCAATTGAACCTTTTCCCAACGTACTCATGGTCCATTAAAATAGGAATTAATGGTTTTATTTCGTTAGCGGTCCCATTCAATGTTACTTGGTCGGTTATGTCATTCATGTCAAATTATTACGTATTATGATAGGTCCACATATCTTATACATTCCACGGAGAAAGGCCTAATTTGTGGAACTCCATCACTATAAAATGAAAGTAAGTCAGTGGTGTAATCGCCATCGTCACCACTGGATCCACATGATCATCATCATCATGATGAAAGGGATATCCCCATCATGATAGTGACCACATATAAAAAAATTAGCATTAAATAGTGATTTTTACCCCAAGAATGTACACCTATTTATTAGTTATGAAAAAGTAGTGTTGAAGCCTGAGTATTTCTCACTTTGTGATATTGGTTACATTGAAAGATTGCGGCTGTTTACTCTCTTGTTTCGTTTTGGTGTATCTTCTTGTAAATCAAAAAGTATCGAGTATAGTAAATTCTCAAGATAAGATAAAAAGTATCGAGTAATTTCAAGTTGTTGGATATTTATATTTTGTAGCCAATTACATAAGATGTGGTAGCAGCAAAATTCTCGGTGGAATAAGGAGTATGTCGAGCTGTGGGATATTTATTTGGTATGAAAATTAGTGTCCATCTACAAGCATCAGATGGATACACATAACCATGCACGAAAATCCGCTCTTTCAGTAACGAAAAGCCGCAGGAGGACTGGAAACTAATGAAGATGGACAAATAGGGAAGGAGGCTTATGGAGTGAAGTCTTACTGCAAAAGAGAATAGAACAGAGAAATAACTCGGATAACGATATCAAAAAACTCTATCAGGAATCATAATTATAAGCCAAGGCCTCTGTCAGCCGATTCGATTCTTATGAGCTATAAAAACGATAAATACATAAGTAAATATTGCCGTAAACTACGGTTTTCTTTAACCAATAAGAAAAGTGGGCTGCAATCATGTCATTAGCACCAGGATGAAGACTTAGTTAAAATACTTAGTAAAAGCTGGCAGATATGTCACATTCCGTCGCATAAGAAAACATTTGTCGTATTTATGGAGCTACCAGGCCGCACTTGAATACCGAATAATGTTGATTGAATACTAAAGTGTTCCAATAAAACTAATATGTTCAGGTATTACTTTGCGGAGGACTCTGTCACAGAAGATAAAAAACTTTTAATTTTTTCTCCTCTGTAAATTATATCAGGTTGGACGGATTTAATGGATAATTACACCAAGGTGTAATATATTCAGATTTTAATTTTACTTATTGTTATAAACGAGATTGTGAAATAACTATTGGAATAGGTATATATTTATCCAGAAAGTATGGGAAAATTTAGAGAACAGTGAAAGTAAGCACATTCAATAACCGGAAAGGCAAGGCTTTTCCACCTCTGGTCTAGTTCATTGCACATATTTTGATCAGGCGTGTAATAGCTATTAACTGTTATTAAAAATTATAAAATAATAAATATTATCTCCTAGAGTTGATAACTGAAAGTAAAATCAAAGGTAAAAGAGAAAAAGGATGGAGAAGGACATCTCGGATGTATAACGTAAAACAATGGGCTGGATTATCAACTGCTGAGAGACTAATGCACACAGCAACCAACAGGAAAGAAGTGCTATGTGAGATCGTCAACATCAGTTACTGGATAGGCAGAAAAAGAAGAATAAGTTTAAAATTGCTCGGCAAAATTTTCGTGAGTAGGAAAATGTGTTGGCGCAGCCATTCGCTAGTCGAGGCGTCAGCGCAACGGTTAAAGATAAAAAGGAACGGAAAAAGGAGTGAGAGATTGACGGAAGAGATGGATGCGTAGTTGTTCCGCAAATGGGACAAAGAAAACCCGCAGAGAGGCGCATTAGTGAAAAGGGGCGCGAAAAGGGATGGCAAAAGAAAGATCCCTCTCTCCCCGCTTCATTCACTTTTAATTCGACTGCGAAGCTACATAAATGAGCGCCTCAGTTGCGGAAACTGTGCGTCACTTTTTTCGCAAGCACCTCCGCTCCCTGCGGCGGCGAAAAAAATCCCAGCTGAGGGAAAAGAAGGGGGCAGAGGGGGGCGTTAATGTACATTTGAAAGCTAAACAATTCCCCGTCTCACTCAGTGACTTGTCACTTGCGAAGTCGGAAGGTCCCTTCTAATTTTTCTCCCTCTCGCAGCAAAGTTCTTAAAGGAAGCCCGCGAGGACTGAGGAAATATTTATACTTATTATATGTTTATGTTTGCCCGTTGTTTGGCGAACGGAGTTTGGAAGCTCTTTTCCCCCAGAGAGGCGAATATTAAGTTGAAAAAAAATGAATGTAAATTCCGCGCCGCGGAAAAGAAATCTTTTGTCATCGGATTAAACGAAGGGAAGGAAACTTTTGTTTTGCTCTTATTTAACTCCGCAGTTGGGGAGAGAGATTCTTGTCTCGTGGACGATATTTCGTGGTTATTTTCCTCCGTGGGAATTAAAATAACCATGCCGTAACATTACGAATTACAAGGCGACATTAGTCCAATTTTGCGAAAGAATTCGTTGGAGATCCAGTTTTCGAATCGTCATGACATTCGATATATTTTACAAAAATTCGTATGATCCGTTTCAGCACTGAAACTATAATAAATACTGTGTCCGATTTTCTTTTTAATGCCGAAAAATAATTTACAGCGTGCTATATTTATCGTAAAATCTAAAAGTAAGAAACATGCACGAATCCCAAGTCTCAATAAATTCCCTTATGGTAAAATGAAAGAGGATGTCGGAATCAATTATTAAAGAAATATCTTAGTGATATCGTTTAAACAAGTAAAGCAGTGTGATTTCATTAACGGTTTAAATTGAGTGAAGGTTTCTTTTGCTTGTAGAGACTTTCATGGAGAAAAAGAAGCTAGGGAAATGGGAGTAATTAAGAGATATTGGAGCAATTAAAGTAATGAAATATTGATTTTTGGCAAAAATGTCTCTCGGACTCTCGTAGATTAGGGAAGGTTTTTCAATCGAGTTCAGGTCAAAATCGAATATTTTTTAGGAACTGACTCGAGTTTTAATTCTTTTGCAGGAATTCTGGTATTCTATCAGAACATCAGTTGAAGATTTTTAATAAAGATTGCTTGGCCTTACGTTAACAAATGAGCCGCGGTTGTCTACTATTTGCGTGAATCTACAATAATTACTTATCTCAAATAAAATATAAGATGATGATAAGTATGTGTATTGAAGTTGATTAACTATTTCCATATCGTTGATAACTGTATACATCATAGTTGGTTCATTATTTTTCAGGTAAAGTCTCTCTATCAAAAGTTATTTTTCTTCTCTAATCAAATTTATTCTTTTTTCCTTCGTTAAAAAAGGGCTTTAATTTTTTACGAGTCAGTAATAAAACGCAAACAAAACATCGCAGGAGAAAATGATGAAGTTATTGGAACAACAATTATTATTTCCTGTCATGATACTAGATTTAAGTCAGACAGTAATACTATTTTGTTGTAAGCAATACATAGAAAGTTTATTTTTAGCCATTGTAAATATCTTGTAAAATTAAATTGAAAGAACTGGTGATTCGTCTGATCTTCGGGAAATATAAAACGATAGAAAGTTTACGAATAATTGGATACAAATGGATAGGATAAGTAGGTTATACTAGAATAAATACGCCAAAAGTTGTTGTGGTTAGACCTTATAGTGTCCTACACGTGGAAATGTAGAGAAAATTGAGAGCTTCGAATGATTGAAAGATAGAAAATCTAATCATGACTAAAATTTTGAATGCAGAAGTTCCACAAGTTTAAAAGTTATGGATTCAAAAAGAAATGGTGGATATTTTTTTAAATATCCACTGTAAACTGTTGAGTTGTAGAACGAAAGACGAAGAAAATAGTCTTAGCAAATCTTGAGACCATAAATCAAAAGCTCGAGTTGAGAGTATGCATTTGAGCATCCGGAAGAAATAAGAATGGAAAGCCATTAAATATTTTTGCCTGATAAGAGCATTTTCCCGATTCAGGCATCACTGCCTTCTTAATTCTTTAATCCGACAAATTTCACAAAGCTCGTAAATAAACTCGAAATAAAACGCGTTTCTTATACAATGGACGCCGAGAAGGAGCGAAAGATTTCCATCGTCAAAAGATTTCTCCCTTCAAAAACTTCAGTATTACTTTGGAAGCTCGACAAGAAACACACAAAGGAAAAAACAGCTCAAACGGATTCATAAGACTCGCGGAGAAGCTAGGTTTTTTTACAGTAAAACCGTAGTCTGGCAAAGTGTCGTAAAAGGTAAGTAAAGGGAATGGGAAGCAGGAGATAGGGCAGCATTGGGGAGGGGAGAATGTAGATAGGTGGAGAGAGAAGGAAAGGTCGTGTCAGGAAGATAGTGGAAGGATGTTGGTGTGAGGTCTAGGTTTGAGAAAGAAAGGGGAGGAGAGAGGTCGAGGGCTTCGTAGAAACGCTGCGGCTTTGAGGAATGGGTGGGGCAGTGAGTGTTGGGATTAGGGGGAAGAAGATCCACCAGGGTCACGTAGCAACGCGGGTTGAAGCAGAGAGGGGACGTAGACGGTTGGAGAGGGGGAGGGTGTCGGATGAAATAGGTGGAGGGAAGGGCCGAACCGCGGAACTGTTAAAGGTAAGATTTGAAAAAAAATCCATGTTCTTTCGGAACTTTTCCCGTAGGATTTTATAAAGGGCCGGATAAACAGAGAAGGGGGAATTATTCGAGATCCAATCGTCTTTATTTTTCACCTGGAGTTAATTTACTCCCGTAAAGATGCACCTTATCGATTGGAAGCGCGTCGCAGTACTTGCTATTCTTTGGTGCATCGGAATTGGAGGAATAGAAAGGGAGTGTTTGGGGCGAGTGGTGGTTGCGCGAGAAAAGGTGGGCCATAAAGGAAGTGTTGCGATATTAACATCGTGGGGATATAACGAGAGAGCGGACGGCGAGGCTCCTTTTATGGATAGGGGAAATGCCTTTCGGTTATCTTAATAAGAAAAGTTATCGCGCGCCGACTAATCGAACCGAATTTTGCGGAGGCGATACGGATATTTTGGACAGCGTTTTAGGAAGAGATACGGGAGAAAGAGGATATAACTATCTGAGAGCTAGGAGGCCGGAATCATTTGCATCGTGCAATGGACTCATCGAGCACTCAAAATGTATCAAGTAGCAACTTATTTAGCGTGTAAGTAAATTAGAATGATCAGGTTATCCTTAGGGGAGGCTTAAAGAAAAATTTTAATTTTACTTTTCGAATTAATTTTCTATTGAAAATATTAAAGCAATGCTAAGCGCGCAGTAGGGGAAATATGTTTTGTTTTCAAAATAAACAAGTTTTCATGTTCAAAACATTCGTGAAATAATAATTAATATCTTGAAGTAATGGGATAATTTTCGGGAAAAGTTTAGACCAAACATTTCTCGATTTTCTTTTAACTGGCGACCGGTTTCGACGTCCCAGAGTCATCATCACGTGCAGATGACGCTGTAACGTTCAGAATAGATGCAGAGTTTTTAATTAATTTGTGGCAAACTTATACAAAAGTTTAATAGTCTCTTCCGTGATGAATTTTCAGGAAGAGAAGGCTTAGAAAATCAAGAATCAAAGGGTAGTTTACGTAGTAATTGAATACTCCGAAATTTTTTTAATTATTTCTCTGCAGATACACAATAGCTTTCACTGAAATGTGTCTATCGAGTAAGCGTGATTGCTGAGATACATATTTTTTCCAAAACAAAATGAATCATTTAGTAATTTTACTACACCCAATTTGCGATTCGGACGTAGCTGGTTTATCGTAAGATACGAAGCCGAAGTATTCGTTCCTATGATCATCCTGCATTGATGGATGTTTTAATTTTTTCAAAATTGTTTATTTTTATGGTTCCTCTTCATAGAAGGAAAGCGGTTGCAGACGACAATGCAATCATGCATGGAAGTTTTAGAAATCGCGTTTGAATTTCCGTTTTATTCACACAGCAAAGTTTTAATTTTGCATTGAGATAACTTTCCACCCAGTCATTTTTTTCCTAGCTTCCGTTCCTTAACACCGCCTTTCTGATTTCTCTTCCTTTGACATGCTCCCCACAAAAGCACTGGTCATTTTTCTTTCTTCTTCCACAAAGCTTGCAGTTTTGGAATGAAACTTTGTAAATGAACAATACAAAAGAATCACTGTTTTTAGATGTGCTGCTCTTTTAAAAACTGACTTTTATTCAAATTTCATTGAATATTTCTTGGAAGCAAAAACGGGACATAATGGATATAATATATCGAGATGAAAATGTAATTGTGTTTGCAATGGGAATTAATCATTACATTAAATACGTAAATTGTGATATTGTAATGACTTAGTACGACAACTACATTTTCAGTAGGTATTTTTCAGCTATAAATGTAAATTATAGACGCTGATAATGTAAATAATCTTAGGAATGTGGTTTTAAATTGTCAAACCCACTGAAACAAGAGGAGTTTACAAAAAAGAGTCAAGTCTTACAAAAATAAGCCATTTGTACGTTATAATGATCTTGGAGTGTTGGGCGTGGGATAAGAGTCTCTTAATTTGAATTCGGACGATTGGGGAAAACTATATTCAATTTACCGCTATTCAGTATTATTAAATCTTTCCATTTAACGTTTAAATGCAAATTTAAAAGTTATTAGGATCGAAAAAGTAAATTTCCTCTAATCACATAAAAATTGGAAAAGCAAACCTATACTCATTTCGAAAATTTAATGACGAATGTTTCGGGTTAAGAAATTAAAGTGGATAAATTATCTCGTTAAGAAAGATGGACTGCGACGATCAAATATTTCCCATAGGAAACCGAAGAAAAATCCAGAAAATAAAATATATGGTATGGAATAAGCTACAATATACTATCTATTTGATAAAAATATTCGTGGATAATTTTATCGTATAAAAGACTTTGTAACAATACTTAAATTTAATTATTAGTGGATCCGGCTATGGGATCGCAGTCGTTTTATTTTCTTCCATCAAGACCTGTCCATCGACTGTATATTTTCCGATACTTTTACGTCGCGATGGATTGCGATTTTCAAATCCTCGTCTCCCCTCTTTTTGCAAGGTAAAGTGGCTCAGAGACAATTTCCCTCCCACAATCGCCCATAGATTTCTCAATAAACGGAAAGGATTTGTAGAAGCAAGATAATATTAGTTCGATAAATCCGGATTAGTAGACTGACGTGACATGATTCCTGCCGAGAAATCCCAAAAAACCAACAAAACCCGTCGTTAGATCGCATGTATAGGGAGAAGTTAATGGAAAAATGATCCAGATTGCAACACCGATGATAATGATCGGGGTATCGCAGCTTAAAAATAGAAACGAGACCCATTCATTTCGTGATTCGTCACGTCCCTATCCGATCCGAGTGATTTATGCCTCCAATGGTCATTGCATGAAGCATGGACGACTCGCTCGCTGAGAATGTCGTATAAATAGAAATAACGGCAGATAAGAAGTCCGGAGAAATATGAATTTCGAGCCGTCGGCGACAGCTCCTTCGTTGGCGTGACTCTCTGGGGTCGAGGTCATACCTTCCTCATTCTCTTTCGATCATACGGACCTTAATGATGCGTTATCAGCTTTAATAACTCTGCCCATTTCCCATTTTTGATATATTGATGTCGATTAATATCTCTCGATAAAAAATGGAGTCCCGAGGCTTTCTTCGGGCTTTATGCCCGTGAAGAAGGGCAAGTTATAATTTTCCCTCGGGCCAAATCGTCCGGTTATGGCTCCCTCGTTTTACTGCTCTTTTTACAAATGCCCCTCAGTCGCATGAGGGCTTCGAATTTCTTTTCGAGTGGGGCCACGAGATTTATCGGCGACGGATTGGAATGAGTATTATTTGAGTTCGGAGGACTCGCTATTATTAGCTCGAAATGTCTGCGAGTTCAAATTGCTGCTTATCCTCATTATATCTGGATGGATTTCATATTTTCAGATTCGCTGAACTAGAATCGGTTCCAATGAATTTATAGTAGCCCATTATTAAATGAAGCGATAAAAACGAAATTTAAGCAGAATATACATGTTTTCGTATAAAGGTCGAAATTATACCTGAACTATGTAACTATAAAAGTATATTCTATCGAGCGCGAATGTAGCGGTTTATATAGCTGAACCAACCTCAGCCGTTGACATGGAGTAACTAATATATCGACTGTGAAAGGCTTTACCGAGTGGAAATACATGACAAGGAAGAGTAGGAATGAAGGTGGTTCATATGTAGAAATACCTAAAGTGGAATAAAAATTCCTAATTTTCCTTGTATTAGAGTGACTAATATTCCTCAGTGAATTGAATTGGGATTGAAACAGTACTTATTGTATGTATTAATCACAAAAATGTTGTCAATAAATTATGGGAAATATACGCAAACGTCAGACACTGAGGGATGCGTGTGCAAAGTTGACGGGAAACTTTTTCTGTAAGTTCTTTCCATGTGTTACACAGGATATCCCACGCTGCATTTCTTCCAAAATGATTAAGGCTAATCCTGCTGAATAACTTGGATAATCTTGCTGAATGAATGAATTACCCTTTTATTTATTAATTATTTTTGTTTTAACGATTTGTAAGATTAATCAAATCACAGAAGCATCTAGTCCAAAAATCGTAGCATTTCGAATTTTGACGTATTGGTAACTCTTTTTACTGTATAATATTTCACTATTTGATATCATGAATCGCTAAACTTACCAAATAATAAATAAGAATTAACAAATATATAATCAGAATTTCAATTTAGTCACTCATTCAGAGGAATATACCTCTTGATTTGAAGACTTGATTTTCTTCATTTTCTTCGTCTGCAAGGAATATTTTCCTGTTTCATTTTTCTTTGACTTTCTTAATCTAACTCTATGCTGGTAGTGTTTAAATTTTCTAATTTAAACCCAAGGCTTTAACAGGAAGAGGTTTAGTTTAAACACTAGATGAATAGGATATGAGATATCAGTTTTGACGCAAGGAAAGTATTCAAAGATAATCCACCATACCAATATGATATTTCAAATTAAAATTATCTGCCCTACGTAGTAAACTAATTCCTCATGCAATTTCATTTAATTTAATTTTTCGTTTAAATTGAATGTGGAAAGAAAACCAAATCAACCATTTGCACTAAAATATTAGGACATGGCAAAGCAATTTTGCAAATTAATTTTCCCGTTTCAAAAGCTATTGACCAAATTGAGAGTAAGCTGGGCTTCCAAAAACTACTATATCGCATGCTAAGCTTGAAAAATGTTAAAGTAAATTGTTTCCATTGATTGAAATTCGTATTTTGACTGAACATTTTGGAAACTTGTTTCTCTATGAATCCTTTAAAAGTTTACTTTTACGATGAATTCGTTATTCAATTTTCCTAAAATCAATATTAATTTTGGGAATTATTATTCATGAGTTTGAACTACGTCAATCTAAGCTTAAGATTCTCATAGTACAAAATTTATGATTAATTTTCGAGAGATTTTTGAGATGGACGTTAGAAATAATGGAATGTTCAGAATTCGTCGATACTTCAAGTTGCTTCCTTATAGGATTTCAGACTGTGTATCCGAATGTATTTCATCTTTAGAAAAAAAATACGTTAGCTACTGTTTATGAAAAATTTGTCTTCAAGTTTTACTACAAAAGCTTTTGTACTCATAGAAATGCTCCGCTTATAAAAAAGATGCTAATGTGGAGCTTTCTTTGAATTCTCTTTAATGCAACCATCAAATGAAAATTACAAAGAATCTGCAGCAATCCTTTTTACAATATTTACATCTACATCTACATGAGAGCTCTCGGATGCAGGTTAAATTTACAGAATTCCTTTTATTGTACATACAATATATGCGGCCTGAGAAAGCGAAACATCTTTGCCCTATAACTTTTACCGTCGATTCCCTTAACAATATCTGGTCTCTCATTGCTGTATTTCCTAATTTTTTGGACGTAATTACCCAAGTGATATTGTGACTCGGAAACATGTGGTGGTATTGATTATATTAGCTCTAATTTAACACGTTGCAGAATTTTCTTATGATAATTCTGAATTATTTTTAGAAGAGAGTAAATGATAAAGTATTGCAATTTTTACATGAATTTCTGATTAAGATAATAAAACATGGAATACGCTGAAGCAGTTAATGCGAGTAGATAACTCCGGTTCACATTGCAGAGGAATTGTAAATGACAGGCTACAAGGGCGAAGGGAGCTAGCGTAGCATGAGAGGTATGGGAAGGGGAAATGTAGCAAGGGAACGCGGCTTTTCCAGCTGTGGTTGACAGCACGTGGATAGAGCAGTAGCGAAGTTACTGTGTGGTTATTTGGCGGTGGTGCTTGTGGTGAAGGAGGATGTCCTATGTATCGCAACCACGTTCAATGAATATGGTTTGGTTCTTATAAGAGAACAAAATCGTTTTATGGATGAAATTGTTGGCTTCTTCATATGATATTCAAGATAATTTTTCTAGTAAAGATATGGTCTTTTCCAATCACGTCTCTATGGTAAATTTTTGAAATGAAAATAGTACGTATATGATCGAAGGATTTTTTTATCTAGGTTGTCAAATTAATTGTTTTGTGACTTCTAAGTAAGCAGTTAATTTTCAGATAGACTGTGAGGTAGTGGAAGATCCGGGTTCCATTACATGATTTATGCTTGGAAATTATTCTCAATTGACGTTTAAAATAGAAACTTTGCTATAAAAAATTCTAAGAGGATGTGAATTGCCAGAGAATCTGTATAACAGGAGATGAGATTTCCATGAGAGCAGCATGAAATAGAACAAAACGCATAATTCTAGACACAAACGTTGAATACTTCATTGCCTTTCAGAATTTCTATAGCTTTAAGAGTATTATATTCTGATTTTCGTACTTGCATCGATACTTCGAATATATTATTGGAATGGAAAAAATAACCCAATCGGGAGTTTTTGTCAACGTCGATGATTGCAGTGATTTTAACCCACCCCACGAATCCAATTTTGTTAATACAGTCGGAGCTACAAAATTCAAATAATTTTATATATATAAAAAGAGTAATGAAGGAAACGATTAATCACGAATTTTTTTTTCTGAGCCTTATTCCCATATCCTGATTGGGTCGGCCGATAAATAATTGTTTGGGTGATGATGAGGATGAGGTTTGTTTTGGGCGATGATTTTGACTTTTACGGCCAGATGCCCTTCCTGCCACCAACCCCGAACGGGAAAATCAGAAAAACACACACAACCATTCCCTGATCAGAAAAATCCCAATCAGCCGGAATTCGAACCCGGGGACTTGGGGTTGGAGCGATAGCGCTTAGACCACCAAGGCCGGCAAACGATTACTCACGAGTAATATAAAATAAATAAAACTTGGTGTACATTTTTGAAGGAAGCTATGATGCAAGAAAAAGGATAAACATGGGGAAGGAGACGTACAAGGAGGTTTCGGCGAATTTCTTCCAAAAGGAAACAACTTGAGTAAGTTAAAATATTTGTTTCCTTTTTCTAACATTTTTGAAACAACTGATTGAATTAAAATATTGAAAAAGTGTAAAACAAAGAATGAAGCGTTTCAATAATAACTTGACAATTCGTTCAATAGTTATTTTCGCAACAACTAAACCGTTTGTCTGAGATCTGTACCAGATATTTTTCTCCAGATGTTTATTTGAGAAATTTTGTCGTTAAACACATTGAGAATCCATAATACTAGAGTGATAACCGATGTCCTGATCTAGTAAAGGATCTATCTTCCTTCCTTTCATCCTTAAGGATGTGTTCCTTCAAGATGTGGGTGTGGTGAAGAATGAAAAAGCTAAGTTGGATTCTATCAATCCAATCAACTGATAGAAAAACAAAAATGAAGAGGAGAGAGATGATTTAAGAAAGAGATTTATAGAAGTAATCAAGCATCGATAGAGGAAATGGTTTTGGTCAAATATTGAGAGGAAGAATTCTAAAGAAAATAATTGAAGGTAGAATGCAAGGAAAAAGGCAGACTGAGATAAAAGTAAAAGATATTAGATCATATAGAGAGTGGGGTAAGCTACCAAGAAATAGAAGAAATGGTATTGAAAAGGAAACATTAACACACATAGACCTACTTAATGGTAGAACACTTCTCGTGCTTAAAGTATGGATATAGCTTCGTAACGGGTGCTATTGATAAGATATATTTCGACGCAAACGGTTTTCATGATACTTATTCGATAATACAGTAGAAGGAAAGGAGAAGAAAAAGTAAGAAGAGATGAATATGTACGAATTCACGAAAAGTGAATATGTATAGAGAGAGAGGATGAGGAAGAGTGCGTGGAGAGAAGAAGGAGGAATTCCGAAGTAGACCTTATAAGATTCGTGGGATGGAGAATCGGGGAGATGAGATAAATATGTATAGGTGGCGGAAGGGCGATGGGTTGGTCAGGGAATGGTTATGGGTTTGAATAAGGAAGGAGACTCTGCCTTGGGACTTGATCGTAAATGTGGAGAAAGGGTTTCTTTTTTGCTTTCAGAATGCGATTGAAGATTTCTTCTGGTCTCGTGGAATACTTTCGACATCTCATTTGTGCCTCCGTCACAGGACCATAGAATCGATTCTACATCTTTTCCTATTCGATAGAATCTTTTACCCCTCGAGTAGAATATTTTTCACGTCGGAACTAAAGCCGAACTGCTTTCATCCCGAAAAATTTCTGCGAATTGTGTTGTCTTTTTCCTAAATGACAGATCAATATATACCTAGGAGATATCTGATCTTAATATAACCTAGTGTTTTTCTGGTTTGATGGATGTTTTTGATTCAGAATTGCTGTGGTGCATCTCTAGTTTGGAATCAATTCAAATTTCAGGTCGGTGATGTTCTTCCGAAGATGGATGGTCAACAATTATTTCATGATAGTCTGCCATTCATTGCAAAATAGCTAGCGAGTATGTTCTAAACACTTCTCGGACTGGAGTATACCAGAAATGAATAAGGAAACTCTGCATTCTCGTGAATCACCAACTGAATTCGTTAGTTTGTTATCCTTCCTAGCAAAGAGCGGTTGAGAATGAACATGAGGCTCCTGCAAAAAGGAGATAATCAATTGCTCTCGAACTTGTACGCAGAATGGTGTTTTGAGGAATTTTGGACCGCCAGAGGAAGAAATGAACACTATTTCCAATAATATAAAAATAAGTTTCGCTTCTTTTGCAAAGGCGAAAAATGTCTACTTTTCACCAGGATATGTAAAATTAAAATAATATTTTAGAAGACAATGAAGTGTTAGATCAGCTCCTAAACGAATATTTAGAAGATTAAGCTCCATTTAAAAATATCCTAGTATGGAAAATTACGAAAAAAGCTCTCAATTTCAAACATTCCGATTATGACGTCACTGAAATCTAGAAAATATCCAAATCACAGAGAAATTTAAATAATTTAAACAAAATAAATGTCGATGAAAGTTGAGGAAATCTTATTGACGCAGTTGAATAAAATTTCATCTCATTAAAGAAATAACGGGAACGCTTGGCATGTCATTACAATAAGTTTTCAAGAATTATTTCATGATATATCAATCTCAATTAGAACGATTCAGATAAAATTTGTAATATATAGAGAAGATGAAGAAGAATAGGATTAAATTAGTACCTTCAACCGTTTATTTTGTATAGTAAAATAAATTCATATCCGTTATTATTTGACCATTCATCTCTATAATGGTCTATCCATTCCTCTACTTGACGCAAGGATGAGATGAGGAGATTCTGTCGGCGTCTCGCACACGAGCTCTGCCGAATCGCTCCGATAAATCCGGCCGAGAAGATGAAAGGAATGTTTAGCGGAAATATTCGGAATGCTGCAAAAGAAGAGGCGACGTTACATCAGCGGCGCGCGCGTGAATTTCCTCAAGCCTTAAAAAAAAGGATCTTCTTACTTCACGGGTGTTTGCTTTGTGTTTACATACGTGCGCGCGCTCGTTAGCGGGTGAACACGCGAGGTTAAACGAACTATAAGAGCGGCGTTTTAAAAGGTAACGACGTCTGCCCACTCCCTCGCACGCCCTCTTCCTCCTCATCAGCAGTTGCAAATGTCTCCTGGATCTCCCCCTTTACCTATCCTTTGTACGAAAGGAGCCTTCCCAGAATTGCTTTCGCACACTTTTCGAATCCCTTCTCTACATTCGCCTCCTGCTCATCCTTAAACATTCCTCTCCAAAATAGAGACCAGTCTCCCGTCTTCATCCAAAGCACGGTTCTGCAACTCGACGCAGATGCATCTGTTGTTGTTCTTGGTCAATTGATGTTTGATCCTCTCTAAGAGTAGAAACTGCACTGTCAAGATCTAGATTTTAAATTTACTTAGCAGTGATTCAGAATATTTATTTTTTTAAACTGTGCTAGTTCAGTATCAACGCAGGAAACTCAATCTCTTTAAATTTTGGTGACCACGTTGTATGCTTTTCCCTTTCATCTCATAATTAATTGGAGTTTAATTCCTAATTAATATCATTTAATCACAAAAAATGAACCAGAGAGAAATACTGATATTTAATGTTCTGTATCCATACTATCATACGTAAATTAATAATTTTGTAAAAACACTTAATAAAATAATAAAAACACTTTGTTAAAGTTCCCACGTTTATTAATAAAACACACGACCGATTTCGACTATGAACTAGTCATCATGAGGCAATGGGTAAGTCCTCCCCAACTTTGACAAAGTGTTTTTATTAATTTATTAAGTGTTTTTATGATACAGTTCCACAAAGTGACAGCTAATTCCGTTTATTTTATTGATAATTTTGATTCGATCATAAATATATTCAATAAAATATTATAATGCTCTCTCAAACGGATTAAGAGATTAAAAAGTTAAAGCGTACGATGATAAATATTCCAGATTAACGTCCATGGAATTTTAGATGCTGGATATTGTTTGGTACGAATGAAGTTAACAATAATGGATGATATTTCAACCACTGAAATTCACCTTATATATACAATGTATATTATACATGCAATTCAAATGTTATATCAAATATTTATTTGTTCATTTAGTCATATTTTAATAATGTATACTGTTATTTAATTCCGTCTCTTCTTTACTCCTTCATTTATAGTTTATCTTTCCATTCTTAATAATGCATCTCTGAATCAAACTTTCTTAGATATTTAAGGGAGCATTATTGCTGAATCTATGTAGTACTAAAATGATCCATAAGACACCACTGCTCTTTTTGTCTCCATTTTTTTCTATATATCTGGAGGGAACTGAGCGCTACGTTCTGGATACGTATTAAGGAGTAAATGTAGAAAGCTTACTCTAGTTATTTCAGACAGTATTCGTCCATAGGGAATGTATAAAATGTAATGAGATTTATTGCTTACAAGGCTACTAAAAATCATTCTTGAATTTTGTGTACGAATTAAATTACAGTAAATAATAAAATAATATAATAATAAAAATAAATTAGAGAAAATCACAATGCGAAGTTCAAATTCTAATTCTAAGGCATATATTATACTCAAGGTGACCTTTTGCGGTGATATAAAGTTACATACATCTGTAAAGATTGGCGTATCTACGAATACGAATCTTGCATGTTTTACTGTACAAATAAGTAGTCAATATCGTTTCCAATCCCCTCCTTTTATTTCATTTATATTTCGATTTTACCTGTTATTCATCTACCCACTCATTGAAATCATCCGTTTCATTACTTTACTTCTGTTCTTTCTCGAAGTTCGTTTAATATCAAAGGCCAAGAAATGGAGTCTCAGTTATTTCACATCTCGCCTCGCGCTAGAATCTGAAATATTTCCATATTAATTTTGATATTCCTTTCTCGTCCTCTTTCTCCGTTGAGTTCTCTCTCTTTTTCAGAGCAATGCCGTTCCCCACTTTACGAGGCATCCAATTATTTTTCTCCCTTGCAAGTTTTTCCCTTCTGATCTCTGTTATTCTCGTCGTATATCCTCCAGAACACGACTCCTTATAAAATGGTAAAATATCTCGTTGGTGTGCTAACATGGTCACAATACTGGAAGGTAGCTGAGGAATTTATAGGGAGATTAGTAAATAGAGAATTACAGGAATTAAAGTGGACAAGTAATAGCATTTCTAATAAACCATAAAAGTCTTTATAAATAGTTAGAAATTAATAATAACTAGAGAGAAATCAGTTAAATTTTGAAATTCGTACTGGAGAAAAATTTGATTGCTGAAAAGCGGTTTCTTAAGTTCCAAAATCCTTACGAACTTACATTTTTCTACAAAAAGTAAGTAAGAATGGAAGATAGCCATTTCGATTTAGTCACCCATGACTTTCTTTGGTACTAGCGGGTGTGATAGCAACCACAGAAACATTAGACAGTGTAATCCAAAACAGAGGAAAAAAGTTGCGAAAGAAAGCTTCATAGGTACAAAAATAGCAGTCACTAGTTAGTGGGAGTACGAAAGAAAATAGGAGTATGGTAATTTAACATCAACTAAATGAAAATAGGAAATTATTTTACGAAAGAATATAAATTTGATGTTTTGAAAGAAAACTTTTGAGGGTGAATTTTGATCTACTTAAAGTAATTAAGTATCGCATCTTCATAATATAACAAAGCAACGACTTTTTCCTTTCAACTGATGATAATGAAGAAATTCTCTCATTTCTTTTACTGTGAGTTCAATATTTTTTGTAAATGATTCCTCTTTCCAGTGAAATTAGTATTATTTTCTTATGAAATAAGTAAAACGTGGTTTATCATAAAGTCGGTTGTTTGATCTATTTTCTGCTCTTGCTTCTCTGCTGTAATTATACGAAAAAGGTTATCACGTCCCATTACACCTTGTTCTCATTCTAACCAACCATCTAGTCAGGCTGAACAAACTCAAAAATATTCACGAAAACATTTATACGTTATTGGCTTTTCAAAATAATTTGGGTCTACATTATTACAAGCCCACAGCCGCAATTGAGTCAAAGCTATGAATGCTCCGTCAAAGCATCTTCGGAGTACTTCATCTTTGTTTGTGGTTTTCTGCCCGACCTCAGTGGAAGACCCAGCTAACCGTAAGCGCATTAAAGAAGTTTTTGCCGGAGACAGAGAAACGTGGTGGCGGTTTCTTCTTGCATGGGAGGAGAAGTTGATATAATCATGATATTGCCAAAAGATGACGTGGAATTATTGATCGAAAAGTCAATTCTAAGTAAATCATGTTCTTTTAACCGCTTATGGATGACCTCTATACGTGGTACCGACTTAGGTTTCCTTCTCAGTGGCCGACCCTACAAATATATTAGTGTTTAAATTTCAACTATATGTTAAATTAAGGGTTAAAGTATATTATAATTGCAATAGAATTACATGATAAGAGAAATAGTGACAATCTTAAAATCAGATGAGATTAAAATTGGCTATTTTCATTACCTACCCTTTCGGAAATTGAAGAGATTTATGTAAAGATTTCGAGAGGTGTTAATAGCAAGGATTCTGCAAATATATTAAATTATTCATATTGATATTACGTAATCTTCGTAAGGATTCTGAAAATCTTAGATGGCTTTAATTCGAACGAAACCCGTTTAACTACTTTTTTACCACTATGCTTACGTACTAATTAGCGAATCATTTGATAACGTAAGAGTGTTACTCATATGATCGTTCTAATGTTGAAATGAAATTTGAATTTCCAATAAATTCTATTATTCACGTCTATGCCGCGAGGTGTTAATTCAATGACCAAGGGTATTACAAGTACTTTAATATGGTACTTCCCGATATGACCATATGGGAACTGAAACATTCGAAGAGTATGCACCATTAAGAAAAGTAACTGGTGCATGCAAAGGAAAAAGACAGGAGGAGACAGGCATTAGCTCTCAAGTGTGAGTGTAACATGAGAGAGAAGTGAATTATCAAATAAGGATAGGGTTTCCAAAGAAAGTCTGAGGAACAGGAACTTTCCGGGAGATGGAGAAATTCATGTACTTTCTATTCCCGCAGGAAGTAATAAGTATTTGGAAAACGTTTACAATTTGCGATAATTTCGATTGTAATGGAACGAGCTAAGAGAAGGGTTATATATTCTTCTTTGTCCAGTCTAGTGAATTGCAGTGCACGATGCCTCGTTTCGATACAGTAACCTCAGCCGGGGCGAAGTAAACGTTCGGGTCTCTCGTAATCTGCTTCCCAGCTAAGATAATGGCACCGGCGACGTCGTTCACGGGAGACGGAACTTTTAGAGGGATTATTAAGGTGCGTATCTCTTCCATCGCAGCCGCGAAGTAGGAGTGATTTTCCTCCCAAACGTGGAGTGATGTTCTCGGAAAGGGACGGACTCGGAGCACGCGAGTTCCGCCTCCTATCGGCCGTGTTCTCGCCGCCACCTTGCACCGTGTTACACACGACCTCAGCCCCTTCCACCTGCGTTCCTCCACTGTTTCTCACGCCTTATCGGAGGGCAAATGGCGCACCTCGGTGTTTCAGGGCGAGATGCGAAGGAAAATTAATTTCATGGGTTTTGTACATTCAGTAGACACCTCGTTGTCTAAGATAATAAAACTTTGATGACTTGGGCATCGAGGGGTCTCATCAGAATCTTTTTTTAAACGGCGATGATATTTTTGCTAGCGGTCACAGCCTAGGCTAACACAACTTTACAAAAGGAAATACATAATTGATAGCAATTGCATTTGCGCAAAAAACACATCATGAAGGACGTATTTTCTCATAAAATGTTTTTGTGCTAATAACTAGACCTCATACTGTAAATGTTCTTTCGTGTAATTCGTTAAATGGTATTTATTTGCCATATTATATTTGCACATTTATTTACCAGTTAATTTTCATTTGTTTGATATATTTATATTAAACTAGTTGTTATTTTTAATTCGCTTTTATATCATTTTAATAATTAACGATAATATCTGTAAGTATTATCTAAAAAAATACCACCTGGTGTATCCATCACTCTATTTGTAGTGTTCTTCTTCTTCGAAGGCATTTCTGCCCGTTATTTCCGATTATGACCTTTTAAATTAAGGGTTAAGGTCGTCTGCCCATCTTTTGCGTGGTCGACCTATGCTCCTATTTCCTTGCGGTATCTTGTCCCTTGCTATCTTGACGATTCTGGAGTCGTCCATTCTTTTTATATGTTTATTCCACTCTTCTTTCCTTTTATTTGTCCATTCAGTTATTGGAGGTATCTTATGTAGGTCTTTGATATTTTCATTGGGAATCCTATCTAATCTTGTCTTACTATTTTTCTTAGTACCGTCGTTTCTGCAGTCTGTATTCTATGTTTTGTTTTGCTTGTCTGTGCTGTCATTTCCATGGAGTATGCCATTAAAGTTCTAATTACTGCTTGGTATATTCTTGCTTTCGCTTCTGTTCGTAAGTATTTATTTCTCCATCCTGTCTGGTTCAGACAGCCAGTTCCGCTTTTATTATTTGTTCATGCACTTCTTCATACAAATGCGCATATTTTTTTTGTATATTATGACCCCTGAGGACGGTAGCATTGCTATTGAAAAGCGCTTTGGGTACAATTATAGTTCGGTATTCCTTTCTTGCTTTATCCGACTACCGGGAAGTAAGAGGGGGAACGCCGACAGAGACGGCTTTTGGAGATTTTAAACTTCTAATAACTAATTATGCTCCTAGATATTTGAATTTCAATACCTATTCTATGATATTCTTGTTTAATTGTGATTAACATCGGATTGGTTCCTTTGATGTCACCATTGTTTTCGATTTTTTTGGATGCTATTTCCATATTATATTTATTTCCTATTTCCATGAGTCTCGTCAAAGTCCTTCGTATATCATCTTTGTTTTCTGCAATTAGTACAGTATCGTCTGCGTAGCACAAGATATTTATATTATTTCCATCCAGTCTATATCCTTTTCGATTTTTTACATTTTTTATCATTTCGTCCATAACTAAGTTGAAAAGTAGCGGACATAGAGGATTCCCTCTTCTAATTCCCTTTTCAACTTTGACTGATTCGGAGAGTTCTCCATTATTTTTGATTATTATTTCATTTTCTGTGTATAAATCTTGGATTACTGCTATTATGGATTTTCCTTTCTATCTAAATTATTATAAATGTTAAGAAGGATGTGCTTTCACCTAAGCGTGAAAGTTTATTCTGACCAAACCATAATGGATCATGCCCACTCTCGCTTAAAATTGATACTAGTATCACCAGTATTTGTTTTGGTTTAAATAAATTAATAACATCTTTATTTTGTTTGAGTTTAGTAGTTTTAAACGATTTGAGACCCTTCATAAAATCCCACATTGGCTGACGCACGCTTGTTGAAAATTTAGCTTCGCTTATTCACGATATACTTATTTATTGATTTTGTAACTTATAAGCTTTTTATCTTGAAATCTCTTTCCGATCTGTTTTAAATTAAATTAATCATTAATTTGTGAATGCGAAGAGGAGAGATGTAACGTCATGTGAGTGGATAGTATGTACCCAATTAAAATAATTAAACTATATATTTCTTTTCCTTAACGGCACTTCCTTTTATGATTTTCAGTTAACCCGTGGGGAAAAGTATACGAGTATATCTCTGTTAATCTAGTATGATGGTCAATTTCAACAATATCTTGGCCGCCTCTGTGGGTTGCAATTCCCGCTACATATATTGCTATAAAAATAATTTATTCTCTTGCCAATTAATCTACCAGGACGTCTACATAGCTATTTTATCGCAGTGATGCAATCTTTCACTTTATTCTATCCCTCAATTTCATGAACCTTATAACACACATTTCCACAATTCAGTCCGAACTACTTCCTTTACACATACCTTAATGTTCATTCTTTACTTATATCAGCAAAAGTTTTATCATCTGTCCACAGGATTTTATCGTGGAAAGATAAAAATTTTGTTCTTGGTAGAAATTTTATTGTCATGGCATAGAGTGGCGACTTCCAGTATATAGCAGTTTGTTAAAAATAATGGACCTATTTCTAGTGGAACTCCATAGGGTCCCTCAAAGGCTTGAAAAGAGAACACGAGCGAGGGAAGTTCTTCGTTCTCTCCTGAAGACATTTCAAAGTTATCCTCGCACTTTATAAGCCTTTATATTGTCGCAATTTTAGTACTGAAAAATCTCAAAAATCGATCTCCGTGCGGCACGAGGTGGAGCGGTTACGGAAAGTTCGTCGGCTCCAAAGACGGCGATTGAAAAGTTCGGTGCCGCTGATAAAGTGAGTTTAAGCAAACTTCTTGTGCGGAGAAATTACGTTTGGACCGATAGTCGATCTGAATTTAGATTGCTCACGATGTATTCACACGTTCCGAGATCGCTCTTGGGAAATGGACGAATGGCCGGAAAACTATGTACCCTCACAGATGTTTGTTGTCTGAGTCGCCAATAACTGAAGCCGTTCAGTCAACTTACTTTTACTTCAATGGGAATCCGTTTATAGCCATGAAGAATTCGGTGCACGACATCTTGGACGACGGAGTTCTTTACTTCAAATCAAACATCTCTCTTCATTTTGTAAACAAGTCTATCATAATGACATGGCATTGTATCTCAATCAATGCGTTTCAGATCGCTGTAACGGCATTAGTTAGTTGAACTGTATCATTAGTCAGCTGAACTGTATTTAGTTCAGCTGACTGATTCGAATCAAAAGTATCTTAAAGAAGGAATGACCAAAGTTAGATACGCGATAGATGAAACTGTAAGACGCTACCTAGGATAATTTCATCATTATGGAAAGAAGAAACTTGCATATCGCACCGTGCGATTTAGAATATTTAGAGCGCTGTAGAGTTCAGTAATTACATTAAATAGCAAATGGAAAAATACCCCTTTTACTGTATACATCATCTATCAACCTAAGTAATTCAAAATATTTACTATATTCCTAAATCTTGCAAGTTTTCGTGTAGAATGTGCCTTTAAAGTGCCATTAGTACATAAATGCATTAAAAGAAAAGTAATTAGGTAAGAGAAAAATTATAAAACGCTATGTAAAACACATCGCAGTATACAGGTAAGTGGTAAAGGTAAATGTTTTATCATTTTATTCTTTTCGCGATAGAATCGTGCCACAAAGTCGTGCCGTGAGGGAATTTATTTTATGAAGAAAGATACTACGAACTAAGATATGCTTCTTTAACATACTTATACTGCATTTTATGTATGCATATCGTTAAAGACATTGATGTATTGCATGGCAATGATCGACTCCATATCAGAGGTATGTTCTACAACAATCTGTTCTCATCTTACAAATCGGATTTAGTTAAAGGGCATTTCAGATTAAACAGTATTGGAGCCGCTTTCAGAGTGATTATGGAAGGTTAAATTAGAGTATGGTCATCATTAATATTTATAGTACGAAATAAATCTTTCAGATACATTTTCATCGGCAGAAATTGTCCCTTCCGTTCAATTTCCTAATGTATATTTCGTTTGTATTCGGGTCATATGGATTGGGAATCCAGAGGAGAAGTTTTTCAGCCCCCGTTCGGAAAGTTGTTCAATTTCTCGAGCCGCACTGCATGAAGAGGGGAAAGGTGAGAAGGAATGGCAGGTGGAATGGAGGGAGCTGATTGATTGCACCCACGCAGCCCTTCCCCGCCGACTTGGCAATGATGAGGAGCGAATAAACTCCCTCCCTCTCACTGATTAGCGCTGATCAAATGAATTGCGGGAGAAGCAAACACGAGACGGAGTGTTCCTGGAAGTCGATGTCACGGGGGGAATACGATCCGGGATTCCGGAGGAGGAAAAATCCGGCGGAATGAAAAGGCAATAGGTAATGAGAGGATTCCGACTCTATAATAACGTAAGCGTTGATCGATGAATTTAAAGGCGATAATGTTTTCAGGCGGAGGAGATTCTGCCGTCCATATCTCATTAATTCCGGAATGAAGTTGTTAACTTGTTATTTTTTCCTTAAGCCCCCCGTGATGTTCGTTTGCGCATTTAATCGGACATCGACGAGAATCGATAAAGAATTTGCGTTTCGTTTCGACTAAAAGATAATTAAACCTTCAAAGTTTCGATTGATGAATTACTATCTTCAAAACGATGTAGTCCTCTATAATTCTTCGATATATATATCACTTCTATACATCGTATATATAAATAGTCGTATATTCGTAACAGAATCCTAAAAAATCTTTCGTGATTGTTAATTTGATGAATAATATTGACAAGTGATGTAAATGATGTTTCAAGGAAATTTCATTTTTTTTATGAACTGATATTCCGTGTCTGCATATTTGAAGTTTCTGGGGAGTTATTAGAGTTAATTACTAAACAAACATGGCGTTTTTGATGATTCTATAATTACAAGAGTTCTAATTGCAAATTAGCGTAGTTAAAAGCTGTTTTAGTTAACGGACGAGGCTGTTCGATACTAATGTTCTGTAGTAGCATATGTTCAAATTTGAAAATTTTTTGCGTCAGGTGTTCAGTAGAGTGTAAATTATCATTATAACATAAGCCATAATGTGAAAGTTTAAAAAAATAAGCTTAAGCTTGAGCTTAAGTTTAACCGTATATAATTTATTATAGTGATGTTCACGGCCATCTCCTCTATATCATTATTTCGAGTTGAATTTCTTATTTTCCATGAATCAATTCCTATGTAAATGACTATGAGGGTACTATACCATGTAGTTACTGCGTCATTTCAGTTAAAAGATAGATCAAATATATATAAATATATTTTATGTATGATATATCTTAAAACCCTCCCGTCTTTGGGCAAATGTCAGGCTTAATATCTATTTTATGTTACCCTTAAACGTTGCCACCTGGCCAGAAGGCAAACTTGCAATGAAATCTAAATAAATAAATGATTAGTTATTAACGGCGGCGGTATTGTAAAATAAATAAATAAATATAGCCATGCTACGTTACTCTTTGCAAACATTGAAATTCTTCCATTCATCACACGATAAATCAAGGATATCGATCAATAAATTCTCTATTGCATCGTAGTACTGTATTTCTTCAATCATCTGCCTCCAAAATGAAGAAGAACGAAGAATATGTTTCATATTTTGATACATTTTGTTTGAAAACATGTGGTTAATGCTGTGAAACGCGGAAATATATTTCCTTGACTTTCTATTCGGTTTAGGCAATACCTGACCTTGTCATTTTCCGGGACTTCCGACAGACAAGCCATAACGTGATCACAGTCTGAAAAATTGATCTTATTCTGTAATAACACAATTTTCTATTCTTTTGCCTCTGTTAAAGAATAAAACATATTTTTTGTCAGGATTTAAATTCCTTATTTTCAATGGAAATTTGTTTTATTTTTGCATTATCATTAGTTTTTCGTATGACTTTTTCATCTGCGTCTAGTCCTGTTATACATTATTACTCATGTCCCAAATTTTTTGTGGTCTTTAATATCTACTGCTTAGTTAAGGCATATAAAATTACCCTAATGATTTCCAACCATAAGAAATTATTGGTCACATTTTTGTAGAAAAATGATGAACTAGATGGAACTATCAAAAGTTTTGAAACCTATGTTATAGCGTGTCATCTTCTCAAAGCCAAAACCTCCTGTTTTTGCACAAATGCAGCCTATTTAGTTTTACGCATTACCGTGTATTTTAACGTATGACCACTAAAATTTTCACGATTCGATTTCTGAAAGGGGAAAAAATTTCGAGTCACTCACCAAGTACATTTTTGAACGGAAAAGAGTTACTCATGCGTTTCAAATTGTATTGTAATGCTTTGAAATCGCTCGATGTCGTAACAACTTTGGTATGGGGACATTACGGACTCTTTTTATAACAAAGAATGACCTATGATTGTGTTGGAGGTTAATGGAAGGGAAGCCTGCTTTAACCTAATAATGCCGACGAACATACTAAATCAATGGATTAACTATTCAGTTCGATATTTTTCTGTAGTTATTAAAGATTAAAATCAGAAACATACATCTGCGCTTGAGAAGATATTTTACCGGTGTATTCGCATGTTATTCCAAAGGGAAGACCCACTGAAGTATACATGAGCGTACTTACCTTCGTCCTGGTTACTGCCGATCAGGATCTCAGTCTTCCCGAAGTCTCCTTCCTTGAGCATCTCGAGGGGGTGCTTGGGAAGGAACACGCCGTCGATGGTTGGGGCACTCGGGAACCCCAGGATGCCCGAATAAGAGTTCCACTGCTGGGTGGATATCGTCTTGGGTTCCACAAACCTCATGCATTCCATCACTTCCGCTATGGCTTTTTCGTTTTCCTTCGACCTCTGTCCCGGTTCCTCCGGCATGGGGTACGAGGTGGCGTTCCAGCAGCCGCAGTCTTTAATTAGCGTCCTCGCCACCTCGAATGCCCTTTCTGCCGTCATGTGACTCCACGGAGCGTTCACCGTCCCGGATTGCATTATCCCGCGCCGGGCGAGGCCCTTGCTCACGGGCGAGACCAAGTGAATGCTGACCGAACCTCCGCCAGCGGATTCCCCGAATAGGGTCAGCGATTCAGGATCTGCGCCGAATGCGGCAGCATTGTCCCGCAGCCAACGGATGGCCAATGCCTAGAGAAAGAGAGATGGTTTAATGGAAGGACGGTCTTAGGCTGAAAAAGAGGGAATCGGTGAGACTATCTATCAGAGGGAGTTGGCACAAAAACGATTCATTTGACCAATAAACCATGAGAAATCTATCTATGACACGCCATGCTAACATACGTCCTGGAGGTCATCATGCAGCTCAATAAAGATTTAAATTTGTTCTACAATATCTTCAGTTTGATTGATACATTTTGAAGTCAGATCTCTGTATTCTTTGCTGTAACAAGGGTAAGCTGTCGACTATTTTATGCTCTCTCCAATTAAATCCTGCTGGGTCATTTCTTTTTTCCTAATTTCTTCTTTAGGGCTTTTTGTGAACTTTGAATATGTGATTATTATTGCAGAATAACTACAAATCGATACATCTGTGGCTGTGGGTTGATGAACTTACAATATATTTCTCTCTGTTTGCCTTTACATCGTGTCGTTCATATTAGTTCTTCTTTGAAATATTTAATTAAATTAATGCAAGATGAGACTGATAAGTCTTAGTCTTGCCCTGAAATGAACTCATTATTGGGATATTGTAGTAGTAGTATTGCTAAAAGTGCTTCGACAGCTTAGGTCATTTCGCACATTTGCTCCCACCGGGATTCGAACCCGGGACCGCTTTCACCAAAGGCAAACGCGGTGTCCAAATGACCATCCGGGAGCCTGAACTCATTATTATTTCCATTATTATTTAAATTGAATTCCCATTGACTTATATTTTATTTGTGTGCCAAATACTCGGTTACTCTGTTTTCAAGAATAGTTTTAACGATGCTTTCAGTTTAACTTATAACTTGCGGCTGACTTAGACATCGTAGATGAAATCATTTTCGAGAAAATGTACTGCTGGAATTCTTAAACGAAAGCAGGATGGTCTGAACTCAAGGGTCACTGCTTGCCAGAGTGGTCGATAAAATTTCCAGAGAGGGCATATAAAGCTCGAAAACCCTGGTATTTGTAAAATATATTTTCGTGATTTTTGAAGCCCTCGATTTTTTATAGTATGCAGCTATCAAAGCCTAAAATGTAGAAAACTGTATCCTTCACTTTCCTCTGAGCACTTAAAACAAAACACATAAAACAACTTTAAAACTTGACAGGTTTTGACCGGAAAATATACCGACGCCGGGATAAATTAACTCAAATAGAAACGGAAAGCGGAGAACGCTTTTGCAAATTTACTCAGTCTTGACCTATTGAACTCTTTATGTTTATTTTGAGTCCGCTATGACATTTGAGTATTAGAGTTACTATGATAATTTCTAAGCTGTAGAAAATCTGTTATCACAACCCAGCTTTGCTGAAGGAGAGCAGAAACGTTTTTTTGGTGTATTTACAATCAAAATGATTTCAGATTCGAATATGAATGAAAACATTTTAGCTTGCTTTCCATCACTAAAGGTGTGCTCTCAATTGTGGCTTCTAACTCAATTATTCAAACCATAATTTTTAGTCCATCGGGACTTCTATTCCGCTCATTTATAGAGAATAGATTCTCTAAAACTCTTACTTTTTCACTAAGATATAAGAATAAGTTCTTTCTCAATTCGTCGATAAAAGATAAGCTCCATGAGCCATTTCAACTAAAACTCAGCCTTCACCGGCCACATTTCTCCAATCAAAAGATCTATAAAATATTTGCAATAATTTGCGGAGACTTCGAAGAAGGAAACGTTATCAAATGATAACATCTGTGATTTTTCGGCGGAAATCAGTTGCTTTGCGAAGCATTTTTCGAGAGAGATGGCAATCTTAACAAAACGAAAGCTCAGATAGACGTTCGAGTGTGGCTGGAAGAAAGACATTTTCGAGCGAGAAATCACGCGAGCGAACGAACATTGGGACGGCGATTTTCGATATTTTTGGAGAAATTATGCGCGGGGAGCGTAACATTTCTCTCGTCGCAAACGCCCCGAGCATAGATTCTAGAAGTTCCAAAATATTGCACTCTCCGTCTTGGGCACACGTGGGGCTGCGGGATTGTAGTTCTTTATTTCGTCCTTTATTTTTATTCTGGAAGAACGGGCGATGCTAAGGAGGTCAGGGGGCCTCGTGAGAAACGTGCGGAACGACCTCTGCGCGGTGGTTGAAGAGTGGACGAGATGGACAAGGATGAAGAAGAGGAAGAGAACGAGGGAGCGAAAGAAGGAGCGATAGGGATAGTGGAAGCACAGTTTCTTAAATTCGTTGGGGTTTATTTAGACTGGCTTCGGTCCTCATTCTTGAACCTACCGTCGCGTCGTTATTTTTGAAAAGAATACTTTTCCCGTTTATGACCTTCACCACTGGGGGTTTAGGATTTAATTGACGTAAGAAGGCGGGAGCCCTGGAAAACCTAGAAGAATTAGTGGAGGAGAAAATGTGAGCTCAAAAGCGTCTCAAACCCAGACCCTCCCTTTTTCGGGCGGACGTAGCAAACAGAAGGTGGATAATCTTTTTTCATTGCCGCATTCGGCCGCATAAGAATACATTAAGCAGAAATATGGATTCAGAAGTTTACTCTTGAATGGGGTATCATCTTAGATTACTCAGTTCAACGTTGAGTTGCTACGGAAGTAAAGTAATTTAATTTCTAATGAAACTAACGTAGATCATTTTCGCATTTAGTTTACCCGTGAAGTAACTAATGAGTTTGGTAAAAAAATATTTAAATGATTCGATATCTTTTGGAAATTGACGGAAATCCCTCATATTCTACTTATTTGCATTTATCCATACGACATGGTATCGCAATTGGTTACAGCAGTCGACTTAAATAATGAAGGTATAAATTGTGTCGAAGTCACGTTAAGGATTTTATTAATTAATTCATTGGCTCCTGATGGTGGTAATCGGCAGGATACGGAACATTAAAATATTTGTTAAAAGCTATAACTGAAGTAGTTAACTTAATAGTTAAATCGGTGTTAAAATTATCAGAGGATTTGGTGGAAAAGCCAGTTCAAATTGGGAATTATTTCTTCCAAAGAACTCGTACACCAAAGTGGTGGCCAAAATATTTGCTTTTCTATAGGAGTCATTTCGTTCAGACCTGTAAACCTGCAACTCGTTAGTCCTTTTTCTCCTAGGAAAAGGAGATCCTTTCGTTCTAGTTAAAAAAAATTTTAACCCGCAAAATGATTTTCAAATAACAACTGCATGGAGATTTAAAACTATCCTTCGCAAACGGAAAATCTTGTCACTTAGTCGTGCGTTGAATTCAATGAATGTCCCGCTCTCTTTGGATACCGTCGGCTTACATCCGCATTTACATACATACCCTGCAAGCCGCCTCCACATGTGGCAGGAGGTGCATGCAATGATTCTACTTCCCTAATCGTGTATCGCTTCAAAAAGAGACTCTGCTAGCATCTATTTCTCTGATTTTTGTTATGTCAGAACGCCCCTATATGACTTGGAGGACTCCTATATAAACGGGAAGATCGACTACTTCCTCTGATAACGTTCTGTCTAATTAAGCAAATTGAGTAATTCGAAAATACTCCATCTTCTAAGGATTCCCAACCTGCGTCTTTAAGGATCTCAGCAAACCTCACTGCTTTCTCTTTGCATTCTTTTCGAAACTTACTGCCTTTCGTTGTACTTTATCTAATCCACGAACACAGCACTCTTCAACAGGGACCCTGCTTGCCCTTTTGTGTCTGCTCGTTTAGTATTCAGCCCGGAGGCCGGTTGGTATCCCACCCCTTATAACATTAGCGACCAAGAGCTTGTGCAGGGGAATGAGGCCAACTAGGCGAGATGAGGAGTTAGAAAGTTCGCCCTTGCTTTCCTCACCAAGCTAGAATGATCTATTGTACATATAAGTGAAGTAAGTGAAGCACACTGACTCTACGAGTAACACTTTTCTCGACTTTCCATGAGGAGAGATTAGTGCCATTATTTAGCAGATTCAACAGATTTAGCTATCAGATCATCACAGCCATGAACAAGATAGAGGCAAAAGTAAATGAAAAATAAAATTTTTCTATCCAGTACCAAAAATCGAAAAATATTCTATTCATTAGGACATGGTATTAGGAAACCCTTACGAGTAATAATCGAAAATAACGGATCGGTAGAAGGTCAAGGAGAGGAATGAGAAGTCGATGGGGGAAACGGAAGGGGCTAAGGTTTCGCACAGGATATTGGGAGGTCGGCGTGAGGGAAGTCCGCAGGAGAGGAGGGGGGCGGAGGGGGGCAAATGGATTACCTGGTCAAAGAGCCCCGCATTGCCAGGCGCCTCGTCCACGCCGAGGTAGAGAAAACCGAAAGCGCCGACGCGGTACTGCATGGAGGCGACGGCCACCTCTTCGGCAGCAGCCATCATGTCTGCGTCGTAGATGTCCAGAGTTGACGTACCGCTCATGTACCCTCCGCCGTAGATCCACACGAGGAGACTAGCCCTGCAAGAGAGAGAAATCTGAAGAGAGTGGACCCAAAGAGCTTTTGATTTTATTTATACTTTTTTTCCGAGATTCAAAAAATTTTCTCACGCGCGTGGATCCTTTGAAGGCTGCCTTTTTTGAATCTTTCTTTGTCCTCGGACGAGCGGAATTGAGCTCGGGAATCTAAAGGACGCTCGTGGTGCGGTCATTTCTGAGGAGCGAGACGGAAAATTTGTCCTCTGACACTCGTTATTTCAAGCGCTCAGAGATACTGTACGTCTGTGGAGAGAAAGGGTTTAACCTTTTTTTTATATTTTATGTTCGCGATCTCAAACTGTTTTTATGTACGTTGGACGGAATTAGCAGCAACCTTGCGAAAGTTTACGTGAGAGCGTTTGCCACTACGGTGTATCGCAAGTGAGTGAAATTTATAATAATTTAAGTGGCGAGATATTCTTCTAAAATATTAGATTTAATGCTTTATTATTTAGAATTTATACTCGGCCGAGACTTTGTCAACAAATTAAAAACCTTACTAACGTTGCTTCTCTATTTCTGGTTAGCATCATGAAAATTGGAACTGTATATTGTTTGGAGATTTCGGAAACCATAAATATTATTCAAACGTATTTTTAAAGGGTGAATATTAAATTATAACGTAAATAAGCACAAACTTTTTGAGCTAGAGAGTACTCATACCATTTTAATTTATAGCAATGATGTTAATCTTTTAGCCCATGGTGGTCCGCGAGGGTAAAAAGAAAAAGGATATATACATGACTTTCAAATAAGGTGAACCGTTCAAATATTACACAAATTCTTCAATGACTTACTTTTAGCTAAGCTGTAGATGTGTGTATAAAAAAACTTTATTTGAGAAATATTTTCTTTGAAGTGTTATGATGGTTATACCATCTTGTTCAATAGCTTTTCAAGGAGCAGAACAATCAAATCGAAATCTTATTTTAAAAGATGACTAGTTGTATGTTTCTCAAAATTCGCTCTAAATGTATCGAATTTTTAATTGAATTTTGAAAAATTCCCAAATTGTAACCATGGGAAAATCAGTAGCTAAGCAAACATATCTACAGTTCTTTTGTGTAAAAAAACTCCTAACCTTCGTGGAAAATGTTTGTTCTCTCGATATCTCTATTAGTTCATCAAGCTCTTAAGAAAAACATATTTCATTACTTATCCCCGAAACGATGACTTTATAATAATAATATTTAAACTACTGACGTTGATAGAGCATATCATTTTCGGGGGCTAATTCTTCAGATCAGATGCAGTCTCGGCTTATTAAAATTAAGTAACCTCATATATATTAGTGTTTTCATAACCGTCTCGAGGGTAAGGCATTTGATGCTACATGTAATGAATATAGACAAAGGAACATTTACTCTAACATGAAAAATGTTGAGTTTCTATGCAACAAAACTCAGGAAAATGACAAAGGAAGAATTATGCTGTGTTCATTAGAATATAAATGTAGCTAAAATAGATAGCATATCGCTTAAAGCTCTTAAGGTGACATAAGGCCGGCTCTTTGATGTTTTTAAAGGGAGAAAAATGCCCTTCTGTCCTCTTAAATTCATCAATGATCCTTACCTGTATTGTTTACAACGCGAATTTTCACTCAGTGTTCAATTCCATGCGAACACACTCGAAAAATCTTAACTTCGACATAACTTCTACAAATTTATCTTGGCTCAAAAGGACTATGGTTTAAATAGAATACCCATCAATCCTGTTTGGACCCATGATCGCCATTTACTCCGACGAATCTACTAAATATTTTTAACTTTAGTCCCTCATTCCGCACCGCTTCAGTATTACACTATGGAATATCAGAGGAGAGTATAATAATTCATACATGGTAATCGACAGATATAGTGAAAAATTCTTAAAAATAATGATTAATTGAGATAATTTTGAAAATAACTAGTTTCTGCCCATATTTTCTTTCGTATGTTCATTGTGACAAGTTATTGAAAGATTTTATGAAAGAATGAATCCTAAAAGTGATTCAACCACACTGAAAACTGGAAACAGTATGAAAACAAATTTTAACAGAAAATTAGTCCATACTAACAACAATTTAGGCCTCTCTCTGACTAAAACATCCCGTAATTGAGATGTACTGTCCGCGGGCCAAGGTATGAAACGCAATGCAGTTACCTCCGGAGATTTTCGAAAACAATTAAAAACGCCGAAACAACAACAACAAGGTTATTTTCCGTCCGTTACCGTCCGTTGTGTTCCACGGTGACCCATTTTGCCGCGAAGGGCACACACACAGCTCGTTTATCGAGTGCTCATGTGTGTATGATGTTTCAAGGGACTCGTAAATATGACCTCGTTGTTACACCGGACCATCCTCGACCTAAATCGTTCATCCGAGAATAAGCAATTTTAAAAAGCGAACGGCCCTTTCGTTTTAAATTGGCAGAGTGCGCCGCAGGATTAATTATTTCATTTGCGGCAGAATGGAATATGCGCGTCATTGCGATTGCTCGCTGCGAAAATAAAAGTAACGAAGGGAGAAATGCGAAGACCCGTCTGAAATTTCCATGCGCAGCTTCGATTCAATCGCAACTCTTTTAAGTATGAAAAAATGGTCTACCGATTGGCAATCATTAGAGATTTCCACAGGGCCTTTTCGGAGAGAATCACCTTATGCTCGTGACTTTGATTTTGAAAATGCGCATCTCGGCAGTGACGTGACTCTTCCATTTGATTTCGTCCTCAAATGGACGGAGGAAACAATTTTCCATTCTCAACGCGGTATTGCGACGAAATGAATCACCAGAGAACAAATCAGAGGGCTTTCGCAAGACATTACTTGAAATATCTTGAAGCAAGAGCCCTGCGAATTCTTGATTTCCCTTCAACAGGAGTCTCGGTCCTCGATATTGAATAATTATTATATACGTCAGAGTCAGAGAATTAAGCATTCAGCATCAGTATTATTGGGCATTTTGTGTTAATGAGTATTAGTTACAATACTTGTTCTTCTCCAGAGGTCAATTTTGAACATAAATATTATTTTTATTTCTAATCTTGCCACAAATGAACGAGACAATGTTATGTCTCCAAAAATAAAAAAGAATATCTGAAAATATTAAGTCATTTACAGATATCCCAACTCCCATTATATAAAAAAGCAGCCTTCAGCAATCATTATTATTCATTAATCATTAGAAGTTCAAGCATGGATAAATAGATGAAATTATTGGTGAATTGCTGATCAATATACCGTTGACGGAATATGTTTTAAGGATGCATCATTGCGTTGCATCCGTATCATTTAAGGAATTGCAACTGATTTAAATAATATTTCCTTCGAAGAATAATTATAATCAATCTGAAAACGAAACAGAACAACAGTTAAAGATTGAGTTATAATTTTTCAAGAATTCTTCGATCCAACTCCGACCAAATGATTGAACAAGCGCTACATGTAATGGCAACCGAATTTAAATTAGTCGACTTGGCAATATACCAAGACCTATATATTTACAGGCACAGTCATTGTATCATACTATATTTATTCAAGTAATTTTAACTGATTAATGTCATGCTGAATGATGTGTGAATAATCATAAGCGAGTCATTCATTAATATGAATTCGTGTTTCGATCCGAATGAAATGTAAACACGACCTTGCGGCTGTCAAGCCGATCTTGGTCAAATCGGTCTGATCTGGTTCCTTTGATCTGAAATCTAATCAACTCTTGATAGTTCGCAACTATCTAATTGATGCATTCCACCATTTTTCAAGTAATATCTTTACTCAAGGTAATAATTGAACAAATTTGGAAGTTAGCGCGAGATTTTTAAACATACAGGATATTCGGATAAAAAATAGTATAAGACCTAATATAAATCTTGAGACCTATCTACTGCTTGGCCTGAACGGGCAGTTAAGAAACGAAAAGAAATATAAACGTGAACATACGATTAATAGCTTTAATTATTTATTTATCCGTATTATAATCAGTGGAAATAAAGAAATCGTTAAAGGAGCTAAGCGTTTACATTCCTTGCTAAACAGCGATACTGCGGAGATAGATATAATAATTTTGGGTATCTTACTAATCTTCCTAGATTCACCTGTAAAGAGATATTCTTCTAGGTATTTATGGAAAAAAGTGCAACACCAAAAGGAATGAACCGGGTTTGCTAGAAACTCCCAGCTCACATGACTTTCTCGATCCATTAGGCTGGAATAGAAGGGAAATTTGTGTCCAACTTGAATGCTTTGGGGTTAAATTACCGATGTAAACTTTGTAGGGTAATTCTCCCGTCTTCCATCCCTAAATTATCCTTTAAACACCCTTGCGAATTCAGGCCGTAACGGGGTTTTAGCGCACCTTTTCAGAACAACCCCGGGCAGTATATCGTGCTTGTAGGATTAAAAAGACGCCCCGTGACCCCCTCGACAATCCCTGCCTCGATATTCAACCCTTATCCAAGCGATTCCAACTTTTGAAAGGTCTCTTTGTGCAGCTTTCTCCGAATTATTTTCCAGCGTGCATGTGGAACTCTAAAAGAACCACTCGTCACGGAAAACCTTTGCGTACATCTCACGAAGTCTTTGTAGAACCAATTTTTCTAGATTTAGATTTTGTCTCGAATATTGACCGATTTTCTAAATGATAACCGCAGGTTTGCGTCAAAAGCAACGAGAGAACATATATTACAATTGAATCTTATTTTTATTCGATATCCCCAAACAAATCTTGTTACCCTTTCCATTAAATTCAAATACTCGTCCTCTTTACGGTTCAATTTTATTTTCTTTTAGTTTCGAGCTCTGCACTTAAAGCGGAGTGCACTTATTCGAAAAATATCGCCAGACCCATTGAGTATTTTTTTACTTTTTGGTATAACCTATATCACAGTTTTATCCATGGATTGAATTTTGATGTAAATGTTTCGTTCTTGACGGGAAAGAAATTTTCGGAAACATTTTCGAATGAGCCTTTCAAAGAGTTTCATTAAATATTCGGCCTAATTTTGCGTGGCACTTGCTCGAATAACGTTTTAATTCGGAATATGCTGTTCGTTTATAAATGACCCTGTTAATGATAAGTATGTCTTCTAGAGACAAGTTTTTATAATTCATCCTTTTTGAAAAAGCTACTGCTGCGCAAAACAGCAGGTGCAAATGAATTTTGCAAAAGTTGTGATCAGCTTGTTTGTTATTATGCCTGCACTTTGTTTTTGAAATAAAAGCTGAATAATAGAGACTGACTGCTGACTCTCCCTGTACAGAAAATTTAATATTTTCCACGGTCTATTCCTATAAAATTTTGGTACCAATAAGTAGTATTATCAGTACGTTTTTCAGGATGAATAGTTTGAAAAAATGTAAGATTAGCAATGGGAATATAGCTTCACCATCAATGCCCAGGAAAAGTAACTTGTTCTTCCGGTATGAGCTGGAATCAGGGTTATCCTGTTATGATTTTTGTCTGAACTGATTTTAGTCATGAGTTAGTTAGATTTAACCCCATATAAATAATTATATTTTGTCATGGAAGCATAAGGAATTGAAATATAAGAAAAAAAATCAATTTTTAAGCGAAAAAAATAGCATTTTGGTAATACGAATGTTTTCTTTTCAAGCCTTTGTAGTCAGAGCTTAGCTGAAATCTGTAATTTAAACTTTTAATGTTTGAAATAGTTAATAATGTAATATAACCGTTATTTTATTGTTATATCGAGAAACACTACTCAGAGACCTGGAGTGAAGGTATTTTTGCAGTGAGGAGAAAAATGAATAGGATTTAATTCCCATACAATCCATCAATACCGACTTGAAAAAATGAATGGCGCAATAGTGCAATTATTTTACATTGAAGGTTTTAGCCTAAATCTTGAAGCTGAGTTATATGGAGACATTTTCTCGTTTTGTATCCCCCTAAATAATGCGCCGAAGAAGGAAAGAAAGAGAGGGGAACCGCTACAAATTCTCCTTCGGTCAGCTTTATTCAATATTCAGCCTCGAGGCACAGCTCCTGCTGCGCGGGCAATAGATCAGATTCGGTACGTGCCAATGGTCGTGCATGGCGAAGTGTTGCAGGCACGTGAAGAAAAGCCCCGGACACCTATAAGTCACGGCGCGTCCTTGAGGAATTGTCGCAATGACGGATTTCCTGCGACGAAAAGCCGCCGAAGAGGAGCGGCGATGGGAGGTATATAATCGGAGGAATCGCTTGAAACACGTGCGGGCGTACATCCTCCATTTGCTACACGCTAAAAGATGAATTCACGTGACATTCCCATCGCTCTCGAAGCAAACATCTGAGACCTGAATATATTTATAAGGGCTACGTGAACTCGCGGTCGGAAAGTTATGGGAGGAAGGAAAGGGCCCCCTTTCTGGTGCCCTCCCTCGCCAACCAAGTATACATCAGCTCCCGTAACGCTATCAGTCACGGCTCCCGCGTCCAAAGCCTTCGATTGTTTCCTCTCTTCCCCTCAGTGCAAGAGAGGCTTTTGTTGTTGTAGCAACGATTTATGTTTTGAATGGGGCACGAAGATAAACATTTGCGGAGTGGGATGGAAAGAGAGCTCAATATTAAAAGAGAGAAATGTGTGGCGGAATGTAATAAGGAAATGTTGCCCAGAGGAAAGGGAGAAAGACAATAATAAAGTGGAAAGAAGTGGGAAAGAGAGGGTGGAATAAAGGGTAGGTTAGAGAAGAATTATGAATAATGGAAGAGGGTTGAAAAAGGACTGCATATGTGGAATTTATAGGGTTTGGATGGATGGGAGAAGGAGACTTGATGACAGTGGATGGGAAAACGAAAATGAAGAAGTGGAACAGAATTGAAATAATTCATAAGGAAGGAAGATTGAGTGATAACGAATCAACTGGGAGGACAACATGCAGAATAAATTAGTAGATATGACGTAATATAAATGACGATGAAAATTATTAACTGAAAATACTAGAATAAAAGGAAATTGGGATATATGAAAAATTCAATGGGCCGGGTCTAGTATTACACGGGAAGAGAAGTAACCAATAAAGGAATTCATAAATGAATTGAAGAAATTTCCGTTTTGGGAAAAGGAAAAGTAAATAGAATATATGTGTAGGGACGATGATGATTTTAACTTAATAGTTGCACGATGGGTGACCTAGAGGTCATAAAAATAGGAAAATAACAGAATAGTTTCCGAGGATTAAGAATTGTGAATAATGAATAATTGAGAAAACAAACATAATAGAATTAAGAGAGGAATGGTGCAATATTATAAAATGAGAAGCAGAGAAGACAGCCGAGGAGTATGTAGATGGAAGAACGCGATGAAAGTATAGAGCATACAATAGAGGAGCTCATGGAGTGAATCAGTAACGGAGTATTACGGTATTATTTTAGGGAAAATATGGATACAAGCAGTGCTGAGGATGAGGTTGGATATAGTAGTCGCTCCCCTTTCGACGGCGTGTGCAGTGTTGTTTTACGCCCGAAGGCCGAAATGCGGCGGTGGGCGTAAGAGGCAGCCTTCGCTGGCATGCAGCTGTGTTGAAATGAACGGCTCTCGCGTATAATGGAGAGAGAAAAAGGAGCGGAAAATAGTGATCCGACAAAAAATTGGAGAGAACACGAGTAGTTACGACGTTGTGGGAGGTGAAACACTTCAGGAACATGGGACCATAAGCTCTTAAAATTGATTGATACGTTTTGTTGCCCTTACTTTCCCGAGTCCAGAATTTGAGATTAGGATGAAAATTAAGCAGTCCCACGGGGCAGACTAATGCAGGCAGGGGATTTGTACGAATTAATCGCCCGATTAGGTGGGTGAATCATTGCCGGAGCTGTTTACTAATATATTTTGCGTTACACTTAATGGCTCTAGAAGTGTTGAGGAATCATTTCCGTGAAATACCTACCTACTTACTTTCCGTGAAATACAATTGTAATGGCTACTGCTGAACTAATTCGAGGCGATTGATTTAAAACTGTCTCTAAAAATTATATCCTTTGGTGATCTATTTAAATACTTAAAGCAATGTTACCTAAACAAACACAATTATCTATGAGATATAAATTGAATTTCTTTTCATAATGCATTTTAAGAATGGAAAATGAAGAAATTTTAAGTTGTAAATTATCTGGAAGGAGAAACATATCAGATTGTTTTAATTAAAATGAAACAGGAGCAGTGATTTTGAAAAAGATTTATAATGAATATTCAAATATTAAAGTAACAGAATACTGTACAAGGAGGTGGATATAATTGGAGTTATATTTAATCGATTATTTGAATTAACTTGGAATATCTGAAACATTTATTCTGCATTTCGTACTCATCCAGTGACATTTTATATTGCTAGTTTGTTCTAAGGTCAATCAAAGGTGATGCTAATAAATTTCATAACTTCTCTCTTTCTCTTGAATTCTAGAAGATATGCACTAATTATCATAATGAATTGTTGTCCTTTATATAATTTTAAGAATTGCATTACATTGATGCAAAAAGATGTAGAGAATGATCCATGAGTATAGTTCGTATTTGTTGTGGAATCGTATAAGACGCAATAAAACTGATTTGCTTGAATGAAAACGCTTAGAATGTTTCACGGGAATAGATATTCTACTCAGGATCAAAGATATTTAGTAAAGTTTTCTTTCAAATTGGAGTTTATTTTTGAATTAATTAATCGATGCATGAGGTCGAGGAATTTCACTGAAGTTCGATTGAGTTACGGACGGTCCTAAATTCAAACGGTGAGTAGTAAGTTAGGAAATGGCTGCAAAAGCAACTGAACACTTCTCTCCGCTAAATTTCAATTCAGATTTGGGAAGCTATTAACCTGCACAGAAGCAATCGTTGAAATTATTCTTGTTCACTCATTATTCACGCACAGTTACTCCAATGCCACGCTCGAGTGCTAATGCTTATCCTTCATTTACCAAACTAATTATGCGTATAATTTAGCGGCATGAAGCGGGGATTCAATGGGATTCTTCACGCTTAATAGAGCTTACAGACTGATTTGAGCCATGGCAATTTCAAACTAAAATCGTAAAAGTTACACGTTCGCTTATGAAAATATTATTGCTCTAATAATAAAATAGTATTTCATCACCTGGAATATATCATGATAATTTATTCTCAGTGCTTAACTACTTCATCTATCTATTTAAATCCTGTAATTCTAGAACTAGAAGAGATCCATAGATAGCCGTGTATCGTAATTGATAATGAGCTTATAAGTTTTATTTAAAGAACTTTAATTTCCCTGAACGGAAAGACCGTGCGTTATGGCATAAAGGGATATTTCCCGTACCTTTAAAGTCTTTGAGTACGCCTGTGTTTTGAAACGTTTTAAAGAAGGAAAGTTCAAAAGCGACCCAGTTTATGGGGAAATTTGGGGAATCTCCCACGCATTTCCTAGAAGAGAGCGGCGATTTCCGGCAGGCGTGCTCCGTATGTGGTAAAGCGTACGGCAGAAATCATGTTTAGAACACGCCGTGCGAGCGAAAGCAAACCTATTATCAACACCGTTCGTCACAACAAACGAACTGCACCGTAAAATAAAAGAAAGTGTTGACCCTTCCACTTTGACCGAGACGGTTATTCAGACTTGCCTTGAGTGAGTGCACAAATAATATTACCGTGAAAATGTCCTCATGAACCCAATGAGATTATGATCATAATTTACATGCAGTATTAGATCCTCCTATTGATTAGATCTTCAAACAAAATCAATTTCCTTCTCTTCTCGATCGAATATGTTGCTCAACTTCGTTGGACACTTAGGAAGACAATTGTAATTTATTTTTATGCTGTTACATTGTCAAATATTGCCGATGATAAAAATGACCATGCTGCATATACGTATTTTAGCTTGATATTGGACTTTTAAGCAATATTTAGTCAACTTGGTAATATAATACATTTTAAGTCTACCCAGCATGAAAACCTTTCTTTGAGAGAATCTAACATGCTGGACCCTTAGCTATAAGAGTGATAAGTCTTCAAAAACATTCTGGAATTTTCTCCTGGTGTTGGTTTACTATGTGAGCTCCTCCCGTCATCATCTTCCACTTAAATTTTAGATGAAGGTACATAATTTATACTCTATTCAACTCAGCAAACTTAGCGAAAACTTGGAAAACACTTCCCAGCTAATTGATTAGCGTTCCATCGGAAGATGAAATTTCTCTCACCTCTCTTTCGTGTCTCCTTTCCTGAACCTCGCCGGTACCCAAATATTCAGGTAAAGGCAGTCCTCGGTGATGTTGGTGTTGGGATTCCACATCTCCTCTCCTTCGAAGCCAGGGAAGTACTCGTACCTCTCCTGGTAGCAGCTATTGGGCAGTTTGGTGGCGTCGAAGACACCATCCCACGGTTCTATCGGTTCCGGCCGCTTGAACCGCCTTTCTCCTATGGGGGGCATGGCGAAAGGTATCCCCGTGAACACGTGCACCTCCCGTCCGAGCACCGTCTTGGAATAGCCCCGCACCAGGCCTTGAGCCGTCTGGACGACCATTTTGTCCTGAGGCCTCGAGGGCCTCTTTCCCTCCGTCCTGCCCTCGGAGGACGAGAATTCCGAGCGCCTCCCGATTTCCGTGGGGTCGTCGGACCAGAGGGAGGAGGCGGGAAGCACCATCGAAGACACAAGCACCGTAAAGGCGAGCCATCGCGCCATGCACGCGCGCGACACGCCACCTCCCACGCACCACCGAGTAGCAGCAGTAGTAGTAGCCGTCGCCGCCGACCTCATGTTTGTTTGTGTGTGCGACCTCCCCCCAGAGCGGCGAGCGATGCGAGAGAGCGCGCGGGGGGGAGAGCGTTCAACCAGTGGCCCTCCTCCTATTCCCGAACCACGGCACGACGCTGGGATACCCCTTTTTTCACGACGCTTAATTTTCACCAGCACCAGAGCCGACGACGCCAACCCGTCGCACGACTAGCGGAAGTTGACGTAGTTGGTGCGGTCCCGGGCGTGTGTTTCATGGTCGGAGGCCCGGATGCCCTCGTCCCCACTCTCCGCCCCACCACCACTACTGCCCCTCCGCCTCCCCTCCCTACCACCCTTGCTCCTCACGCAGCCGCTTTGGAGGAGTGGGTTTGCCGCATCCTATCGCTGCCCCCTCCCTCTCACACACACCGTCCTTCCCACCACCGATTCCCTTATCCGTGCATCCCTCTACTCCCTTCGCACCCCATGCCCACCCCCGAGGAGGAAAAAGGAGTCCCGAAGATGTTTTCCAAGGATGCGGTCGAGTCTACGCTCCGTCTGACTTCCTCTCTCTCTCTCTTTTCCTCTCTCCTCGTCACACACGCCTTTTGCCGCCAGGTGCACACCTCTTTCGCGACAGGCTCCGCTCCATTTAGGCAAAAATCGGAAAAAACGACGTTCCCTGGAGGTATTTTTCGGGGCTTAGGCTGCCTCTCGGCTTGTTTGTTGCCTGCTTCGCTTCGGAGGACGTCCCGCGCTCCACGACCGCCGATATTACTCTGTGGGACACCGCTCGCTCACTCCAACCCTTCCTCTCTGCTCCATCCCACTCCCACGCCGCCTCCGATCTCCCCATGGGGAAGGGGACTCACTATAAGGAGGGGGTGTGGTCTCTTTTGGAAGGGGACGACAGAGAGGGGGGTGTCCGGCTCTTAAAGGATTGGGGTGAAGCAATTGCAGAGGTGCAGAGACGGCGAAACGCTTAGTGGGAAGGGAAAGAGGAGAGGAAATGAATAAAAACATAATGGCGAAGAGTAGGATAAAAATCCAAATTGCAGGAAGGAGGAGCTAAAGAATTTATGGAGAAAATAGGCTTAAAGGCCTGAGTTCCTAAAGAAAACTGCTATGGCAGAATGACAGATGTAATGAAGAAAGGAATGAAGAAATACTCAAAAAGTATACACCGGGATACACAGAGAAAGAAGAAGAAAAGCAAAGAAACTGCGGCATTCTTTATGAAACCTTTTTGAGACAGAAGAAATGTAAGAAAGTTACGTACAAGAAAGTGTCAAATTTAATTTGATGATGTACTGTAATATCGTTTTTTTACAAATCACGTTAAATGTGTAGGAATAGTGTTGATACCGGATAATCTCATATGCATTTCTGTCATCTAAACATTTCACTAAAATGCGGGAAAACAAATAGAGAAAAGTTAATGTCAATAGTTTACTTCCCTGCATAGTTTAAATATCATCTTCTCTAAATTCATATCAGATTCTATACGTCTGACTTTTCAAAAGAATTCCCTTGCAAGCAAATAGGCAATAGTTTATTTAAAATTTATTATGCTAATTTCACTCTTCTATTGAGAAAGTGATTGCATAGAATGATGATGAAATGCATAGAAATAGATAATAATGAAATGAATTGAAAAGCGAGAGGAAAAAAATGTAGGTAGAGCCTGCTCTTCATGGTACACGCAGGCAAGGCGAAAAGGAAAATCAAAGAGGAAAGAACAGGGAAGGGAAACAAGGGAATAAAAAAACACACCGAGAGACTTATGATGGGGTTATACCGGTCCATGGGTCCCACCCCATCCCCCATCTCTCTGACGAGACATCTCCACTAAAAGGAACTGAACCCGCGTCCCTTCGCATTAGGAGACGGGCGAGAGAGCAAGGCGTCATGAAACTCCAATCGAGGGATAAATTATTAAGATGGGAAGATGACGGAGGAGGATGCTGCGAGTGCGGAAGTATATTCTATTACGCCCCTCTCAAGACACTCTCCTCCTCCGCCAAACTTTTCCCCTTTAATCTTAATTTTTCTTTGTTTTCCTTCCGTCAGAGGCTCTCCCCTCGCCCCCATCCACTCCGGTGTGACGGCGCATGCGCCCCACCTGCCGACTAATTCCGCCCCACCTCTTCTGCACCGCCATCCCACTCTTTCCCTGCCGGAGTACGCGTGAGAGATGCTGTGTGTCTCCCGTGTGCGTGTATCCGTGTGCGGCAGTGTTTTTGGCAAGGGTCAGGGTCGTAGCATCCCTACGTTTCCCACTCCCGGATCTTCCCCCTCCACCGTCTTTATCTATCCCCGCACCATCCTCCGTGGGGCTTTCGGCGCCCGCAATGTCGCACTTTTTGCCTTCTCCTCCCGTTCTGCCTTATTACGCATCCCTTTTCTCCGGGAATTCCGATGCTCAGGTTATCGTGTGTCTTTTGCTGCTCGTTGTTTACTCCGCTTTGATTGCCATGCAGCATCTTCTCCTCGTGCCTTTATCCGCCGTACTTTCCGGTTCTCTTTTTGTCCACTCTTGGACCCAGTCGAACACATTTCAGAGTCACTTTCGTTGTGGAGTTTTACTGAATTTCTGTTGTAAACTATCGCTTGTATTATTTACGATTGTTTTGGATTTATTTCCCATTCTATTTAATTCTTGATATGTTTTCTTTGATACAGTTTGCTCGAAAGGTGTATTTTATTTTATTATGTTGAAGACCTACTTTGACATCTTTCAGCTGTATCAATCTGTAGTTTTGTACAAGAATCACACCCTGTTCTTGCAGGGTGATATAATGCTGAGGAACTTTTTTAATTTCCTTAATTAATGCATCATGTTCGCAAACTTCTATTTTTTCTCACTCCATTTCTGTCTTCACTAGTAGTCTTTCTTTTGGGAATTATCAACATCTACGGTGCGATAGATGGCACAAAGTTCTTAACGTCGATATTCCTTGAACAAAAAGGTTATTTATGTATGTAACCTTTCTATTTATACAAGAATGGAAGGTGGAATTAATACGCTTAAAATGGTTATTTATTCTTAAATTGTACTTCAGTTCAAGAAAGAGTATTAACTGAGTTTATCCTATTATGCCTTAAGATTTGCCATACGATATCAATGCAACCTCCGGTACTCAGTTTTTTTTACACATTTACAGGCTGAGTCGATCTGTGGCCTCCCTGAAAAATGCCAGTAGGTAAATTGCTGCAGCTAGGGATTGAACCCCAGCCCTCTGCGTGGCAGGTGAGCCCATGGACGAGAGAATTTAGGCTTTTACTATCGAATTTGATCCAATCTAAGAGAGCAAACTATGATCTGTCCATGTTGAAGGAATGTATAGTTGTAGACTAGACTAGAACTTTTAATCTTACAAAAGGTAATTAATCTTGCGTATTTAAATGTTTTAGGGCTAATCCTATATTTGGACAAATAAAACCATTAGACGAAATATCTCTTAGCAAATATTTTAAATTACGAATTGTATGATTTAAAATTTGAAATAATGGCGGATGATTAAGTTTTGGAGAAGGAGTAAAATTCGTAACAGGAGGATTCAATTAGTCATAATGTAAATTTTCTGTAGTTTTCCACTGCTTTTTAATGAATGCGAATACCATGATACCATAGTAATCAATACGCTAATTTTGGTTATCATCACTCCTTTTCTCTTCCCTCTCATTTTTGATCCCCGATTCAGCCATTTTATTCCTCACCATTTCCCTCGTGTCCCACGAAATCCAATCAGTGCCGAGGTGTACTCATACGATGAAAGAGATCAAATGCAGGTGTTAAAGTAATCCTTCGCCCTAATATTTTCCTGCTTTTCGTCTGTTTCTTCTTTGGTCAGTTGAAGCAAACCTAAATGCAGTCCTTTTTGAAGAATCGATTGTCGTCTTGCAGCAGACGGAGGTTTATCTTTTAGCCGAAGGATCGAATACTATTGAGGGCCGGTCGGACACAGGACTTTGTCTGCGTCCGACTTTGTCTGCGTCCAACTTTGTCTTTCATTTATTTTCCCTCTATCAGATGTTAGGATCACATAGAAATAGCGACATAGTGATCCTTCGGTTGATGACGTTTATTTAGGCTAATGTTTTTCGTTGTTTTATGGACACAGCTGGGAAATATGTTCGAGTTGTTTGCAGTTTTAACTTTACACCAGACTTTTGTAATAGTCTACCTAAAACCAAGGTCTAATCTAAATTGTTATTTAAATTATAAACGACTCATATGATTGATTATAAAATCCTGTAAATCGTATTATTATAATTTCAAAACGAGTAAAAAAATGGTCTATATTAACAAATTTTAGTTTATAGCAAATCACAAATAATATTGAAATGACCCGGGTATGGATGCTTAGATCATCATCGGTTGTGATAGTGTCTGATTATGACGCTAGCTATCGAAACTAGGGCCGCATCCATTTTGTTGATTGTACAGTATAAATTATAAATTGTTAGTCTCTACCTATTTACTATATTTATTGTGGAATAAATCCATGTGATGACCGAAACAATCGACAAAAATTAAAAAAATAAAGCGATACGTTGAATGTTTAATCCGAAATTCTTCCAAATCAATTATGTGCTTTTGAGTAGTTGTCAGGTTTTGTAATTTTTCAGGAAGTGGGAAAATCGATCGCATTTCATGATTCATAACGCATCCTTATAAACAGATTCGTATGCGCATCCCGTTAAACTGATGAGGCTTTAAATTTAGGCTGATGTCCCATAGATCTTTGATCGGTGTTTGGAGTGTCTAAAATGGATGAGGAGTATGATGATTGGGTTATGACTACCTTTGACGAATATCTGTAAGGAATTATACAATTTTTAATATTGGCCACGTTTTTGTGAGATTAAATATATTAACCCAAAAATAAAGGATATTGTGAATTTACATGATAAATAACTGATTTGTAACGAATTCTTTTAGTTACGTGATAAATAATAATCTGTAACTAATAGTTTCAGTTAAATATTACATGTGCATTTGTTTTCTTTGTGACAACCAGTCATGTTTTGAATGATATGGGTTTTAAAATCCCTTTAGATAATTGCAGCGAAAAATCGTTAGCGGGAATCTTTGAAACTCTAAGATCTACTTTAAAAAGTATTGCATTACGACCGAAGTATCTCATACGGTACTACGTTGACTTGTATATAATGCATCCATGTCAAAATTTGGGAAGGATGTGCCTTTGAAACCTATTTCACAAGATGTTGATTTTAGTGATAAATTTCAATTTAATGTTCCTTTTTGTAAGTATAAGACGCAAGATCCTTCCTTCAGTCCTTACTGTGTGTTTAAATCGCGGACAAACTGCATTTATTTCTACATGACCTGGATTTCGTAGCTCTTAAAGAAAAGATGTATAGCTTACGTAAAAATGAATGTCTTGCGATTCGAAAAAAATAAATTAACTCGTGTGGAGGTCGGGTTTTATTCCGCTATTCACAAGCCAAGGATCTTCCTGAATTCGTGAGAGAAATGAAACTACGTCTTCTGCTTTTCAAAACGTTTTTACGGTATCCCAGTCAGTCTTCGGATTTCCCCATAAATTATGAATGCTATTCATAAAGCACTAGTTTTTCCTGAGATTTTCGCCGGAGTGGAATAGCTTGAAGCTTTTTATCGCTCTTGCCATTTAAAATTCCTTGCTGTAAATGCATCATTAATCATACAGCGTCGCGTCGGTTTCAGTTTCTATAGAAACAGGAATGGGTATAGTTTTGATCAATGCTTACAGAGTAAGAAGATGCATCAAAGTATGGTTACATATTTCAGTAGAGATTTAAAAAATACCTTCTTTCAGTGTATATGTTTCTCATTGATGTTCGTTTTATTTTTCTTTCGTAATCATTCATTTTTTAAGTTTTGAAATAAAAAATGCGTTTACCGTATTCCTTTCAGCGTATTAAATCCATAATTTTAAGCACCATTATTTTAAAAAGAGTATTTATCAGTTCGTGATCCTACTTAAAAATTAAAAACTGGTTTATAAACGACTGCAATTAGTAATTAGTGGATTGGGTGCAATGCCCTCAAACATCGATTTAAATTTGCGCCAATCAATCAAACGATAGAAATAACTATTTGTGATTAATAATTTCTTGTAATCAATATTTTCCTCATTAAAATGGGTTATTTACTTCTTGTATTAGTAATCTCTGCAGTTACTAAATGGAATATGATTCCGTGGGCTCAGAATTTTACGAATCCTCTGCAAAATATTGCTCAAGGAAATGATGCAATGAAATTGACATACTCAAGCGTGACTTAGTGAAATTTCACGATTATTTAGAAACTGCTGTAATTTCTTCAATATTTTTTTACTTCTACCTCCTAAGAATAAAAACTCGTTGACAAACCTAGCCGAATTAAAATTCTGTTGTAAATTGTATACGTCTTCTTAACATCCAATGAAAATATGCCAATAAAGTATCTTTCAAGAAACTAAATTCCCCACGACAAGTATAATTTTATATAAGTAGTAATATATTATACTTCTCTGGAATACGATAAAATTTACAGATACGTACAAATTTAATGAATAAAGTCGATAATTGCGGCATCAGTAGTGGTATTTAATTTTCAAATAAAGAAATATGGCAAATTTAACGAGCTGAAATTAGGAAATCTAAAATTAATAAGCCATATTTCAATGAAAAGTGTCATGTTTTAGTATTTAAAAACATAGGAATATCAAGTGATACACAAAGGTCAATAAAACATCTCTCAAAATCACATCACATTGTATTTTACCTTATTACAGTAAGGTATTAGTTTCATCATTAATTGACGATATTGAAATATTGGGTGTATCACGAAATATTTTTGCCACATGCAAAATAAATTAGCCATAATTTTAGAGAAGTAAAATTCTTAAAATAATTCAATCTGATCGATTTTATCCTGGTTGGACAGAATGTCGAGCAATAGTAAGTGAAATTTACTGCGAGTGAAAGAACTCGCTCTTCCAGTGAGATAAAGAACGCCCTTTAGGTGCCATTATCTCATGAAACATCCGTCATCAGCGGAGATTCGTCAAGTGAATGTTAGCGGAGGAAATTTTTGTCTCTGTCAACCCTTCCTGTAAAACGTGCGTCTCGTTTAACCACCTCTTCTTGGCTAAACATTTTGATCATTCATTTTGCTCGGAGGATTGCCGCGCTTTATTACTCGAGCAAATGGATCCTTCATTCATTATGGGAGAGAACACTTTCTCACCTCGTCGACAATCTCCGCGAGCACAAACGCTCTCGACACTGCTTTATCTCGAGATGAAGTGACGAGGAGGAATTTTGGCCGGAATGCGTGGCGGCGAATGAGAGGCTGTTATAAAAAACAGTCTCAAAAGTGGAGAGTTTTTCTGAGGTACCGCGAAAATGCAGTGTGAAATACCCGCAGCGGAAAGAAGAGACATTCAACTATCTATTGTAAATTAACTGCACTCCATTGCATTCACCTGTTGCTGAAGTAATGCATAAATAGTAAATTCTTGAAGTAACACATGGTTGATAAAACATATGATTTATCAACTTCTGAGGATCCATTAGTGAGAATATTGTTACTGGTTGCAACTAGAAGAGACTCATTAATTTTAGTGCCCCTGAAAAACGCTGAAGGCAGCGTTTTCAAACCCCGGTAAACGGGATGGTAATTATTTTTCTGACTGATCTATGGATATCCTATAGTGTGACTGGCCAATAGGAACTGACACTTCGTTTTACCATTTCTTTTACCGTCCCAAGCATCACTTGTTACCAGTTATCAAGAAACTTCGGAGCATTTTTTCCTCGTCCGTTATCAATAAATTTAACAATAATTTAGTAAAGCGGAATCTTAATAAACCAAATGTTGAAGCCATGGGACCAAACTCGTAACAGCTATTCTGTTGATAAATTACAAAACAATGTTAGACAGCTATTTAAAAACACCGAAAGATGACAATACTTTGGAAGGTACACGATATCCCGAAACATTTGAGAATATCGTACAAGTGCGAGTAGTATTTAATAGAAATTGGATGGCTGATTGTGAAGAAATTAGGGCGGAATCAATTGGTTTCTCAGGAATTTTCTTTAGTAATACGAGCAGTAATCAGGCAAGATTGCATGAGAGGTATAGTAAACTTCGATAATCGACCTGACTACCATACTGCTCGCATTAGGCCGGGTGGCCACCGATTGCGAAGCGGCGCTGAGCTGAGCCGAACAGAGTGACTCGTAGCGAAGCGGAGCTAAGTCTCCAAGGGTCGGCAACTGGAAGAGGAGCTGAGCTAAGCGAAGTTATTAAAATTCGTTTGTAAAAAAACAAGATGACGTAAGATGACTTAGCCTTTAGTTGCCCCCTGGGAATTTAATTCTCTGATATTACAGTTAAATCGCGGAATTTCCGTAAGTGACGGACTCTGTTATTATAATTAAGCCGGCGTACTTAAATTAAGATATTATTGCAGCCCTTGAACACAAATTTAACGCGAGAGCTGTGGAGGGGAAGCTGACTTCGCTTCAGCTCGAACCACGGCCGTTCGGAAGATGAGCCGGACGAAGCTGAGTGACGTCACAATTCTCAGCTCAACTCCGCTTCGTATCCGGTGGCCGCAGCTGCATTCAAAACTATAGTTTCGTTTTTGAAAGTGTTGTCCGCTCGGCGTAACTTCGCTCAACTTAACTTTGCTTCGCATTTGGTGGTCACCCAGCTTTATGGTTTGGTCAGCTTACGAAGCTCGCAACAAACTACACAGGAGTAGGGTAAAGTGGGGGAATGGTGCGCACCTAAGCGAAAAAAATTATTTTACCCTAACTGTGGCTATTACAAGGACGATACTTATGTGTAACTCTTCTAAATATATCTGTGTACAATAGTAAAAATTATCACTTTGATATTCCTTAAGTGTCCAATAAATATATTGCATAAACTAAGAAGATGCATTTGCGCATGATTACCCGCATGGTAGGGTAATGGTGCGCGTGTGGTTGGGTAATGGTCCTCAGGGGCGAACAGGTTAAAATATAGAGAGATACGACTTTATTCACATACAAATTATTTTTATTGGTACAAAAAAGATAATAGTACTTATTCAAAATTATAAGAAAATCCACAATGAAAACTTGTAATTTAAAAAGAAATTTAAAACATAATTTTTATGGTTAGACCTAGTTAGGATTTAAACAAAAGTAACATAGATAACCTTCAGCTGTGTCTGCCTCAGAGCAGTTAGCATGGCTCCAGGAAGAACAGGTAATGCACCTGTACCATAGTTCACGATCTTTTCCAATGTCACAACAAATATTGCAAATGCCAGTAGAATCCTTGTTGACTGCAGATGGCAAGGGGTTTGTGGCTAAGTCGTCGAATTCGTCGTCTTGACACAACACTTTTGGATCAACGTCTGATTCTTCAGATGACTTAAACTCTATTTTATCTATTTTTTTATATTTTATTGGTTCCTTCTTAATTTTAGGGATTTCTTTGTTATCACGATGTTTTTTGCTAGGTGATTTTTCATAACCCAGGGGACGTGCAGCTTTCTTCATTTCCCTCTCTTTCTTTTCTTCCTCATTGATAATTTTGTTTTTCATAGCCTTTTCCAACTTTACTTTTACAGGTGTGCTGGTCAATATCTCTGAGTGTTGCTTTGCACGCGGCTTTACTTTTTTTGCTGTTTTTGTACTTGGTTTAGGGATCGGCACAAAATTTTAAAAATAATTGTCTTTAGATGTTGATGGAGTTGGGTTATCATACAAACTTTGATCATTGTTTTCAGAGTGTTCGGAAGGTTCAATTTGTTGACTTAAATTAGCCCTACTTCCGTTTCCTTCGGAGGACGCTTTGGTCTGACCAGAGTCTAGATTAGCAGAAACATCCGTAATCTCAACATCAAATGGCTGGCCAATTATTTCTTTTGCAGCTGCAAAATCGTCCTCAGAAAATTTGTCAGGATTGAATGGAAAAATTCCTGATGTTCTGAATCCTGACACAGAAGTGCTTATTTTGGCCACTTTCACAAAAGCTTTATTCAAAAGCTCTGCTACATCATATTCCGTGATCCTTGTGTGTCCTGTCGATGTAAGGTAAAAGTCACACTCTCTGTAGAATGCACTCTTAAGCGGACTAAAAATGTCAGGTCCAGAGGTTGGAGCCTATGAGAGGTGTGCGGTGGAAGTGGTACCATATGAATGAAGTTTTCTTTACAAAACTCATAAGCTTCCATCGAAACGTGGCTACCATGATTGTCTAGGACTAGCAGCATAGGATAACTCTTAGTTGGGTGTACATGACTTTAAAGTGATTAAGACACTGCAGAAAAATACCGCTATTGTTCCAACCGTTAGGAGAGATGGTATAAGCAGCACCGATCGGTCCATTTCTTTCAAGAAGGATTGTCATTCTGGCGCGAGGATAAGCAAACAATGGCGGGGTGAACTGTCCAGACGCGCTCATTGCAAAAATAACTGTGATCGTTCTTCCACGCTCTCCAGATGTCGCAGCTCCTATCTGTTATACCCCCTTGGGCCCATAAACCTTAGGACATTTCTTCTGGACGGTGCTTATTCCAGTTGCATCCTGGTTATAAATTCTATGGGCAGGAAAAATATGCTTCTGCATAACTGTTTCAAGGTTTTTATAAAAAAGCTGTACTTCATCTTGATTAAAACCAGCAAATCTGTTAAGACTATTGGCTTGAGGTTGACGAAGACTTATACTGGGGTGTCTTTTAAAAAAACCGTAGAGCTAGTCTTTATCGGCTGGACCTTGTTCAACATTAAATGTGTTAAGAATGTTATTTTTGTGTGCATAATTAAAAACCAAGCGACGTAATAGCTTCTGGGACACGCCATAAAACAGTTTAGAAAGTATAAGGATGTATTCCTCCAAATCTTGTTCAACTTCTTCTAAAAATACAGGTTTATTCCCTAACCGAGGATTATTAGGACTAAGATTAGGCCTATTTTGGGTTAGGGACAATTGTTACCGTAGAGTAAATTCGGGTATACCGAAACTCCTTCCCACTTCTCTAATCTTTCTTTTATCCATCTCGATGGCTACGAAAGCCTTTCTCAACGTGTCTACATTGTAGGAAAGTCTCTCAGTTTTTCTCATGTACTTCTTCGGCATCTGTGAACAATAACGAAAAAAACGAATAATTGGGGAGCCTTACCATATAACTGCATGAGGGGGAATTGTGCGCACCGCTGCGCACCATTACCCGTTTGTGCTCTGACCGTTGTTTTGCCTTATAACTATGAAATTAAAAACGGAAATGCAAAACTGATTGTACCAAATATTAGAGCAAGGACTACCATTAATAAATATATGTATAAGTTCTTCAGGAATCAATAAAATAACCCTTACCTTCAGTTTTTGGTGACAGCAGAAATAAGATCGGCTGACGCGCTTTCAATGTTTTGTCTCACATAACCTCAAAATTACACTTCCGGGCGCAAAGAGGTCTCGAAGTAGTTCCTGAGCCTACTACATCTTAGTAGGAGCCTACCTGAGCCTACTAACTACATACTAAATACGAAATATTCGATGCGCACGATTACCCGCCGCGCACAATTACCCTACTCTCCCCTACAGTGAAATTGAAAGCTCACGGCCTTTGCCTACTCAGATACCAATGGACAGAGGCACTCGAACTTAAGTTTTAATACCTTATCGCCACCAGGTGCATACAGCCCAACCCCTCACCACCAACATCTCTTGAAGGTTGACTTCCCTGGACTGGAACATAGCTTCTGTGAAAATGCCTTAATCTTTCAGTTTCTACTGCATTGCACAGGTCCGCTTAGATCGTATAAGATACATCTACGTCGGGCTGGTGCTGGATTTTGGCTACGAATAACGCTCAACAATAGGATCACTATACAACCAGTATGCATCGATTCCGTGGTTCACTGATGTTTGGATCGTTATCCGGTCGAACTAAATATTTCGGTCCATGGGGATCTCCACCATAAAGCTCAGGTCCACCGCAGCCTAGATGTCCCCGGGCGACCTCTGAAACTGAATTGAGAATATCGGCATAATTCCAGAGCTAGTGAAAGTTATCTCCGGTGATTTTAGAAATTTCTTATCTATGGTTTTCATGCACCAATTGCATCTGTGAGGATATTTGGCTCTCTCATTTGACTCGACCCAAATTGTTGGATAGCCAATGTATTTGCCTGACGACAATGTGGATTGTATCTCAGAATAAACAAGTGTTTTTCTGTTGTACGTACATTGTGGAACTTAACGGTAGGATATTTATGATCAATATTTACCTCAGCAAAGTCCTGATTAATTTCGACGATATCGTAGAAGTTTAAACATTGGTAGCTTAGTAAACTTCATGAGGAAGTACACTAGATTTTCTCCAATAAAAGAACTGCCATTACATTTTGATTTTATCCGCTTGTAGGATTTCTCCAATAGAAATGTAGTTGGAATTCTTGAAAATGTCAGTGCTATCCTCTTATCAAACGATACAGAAACATGTTTCGCGTGTGCGATTCCCTCATCGAAAGGAGCATCCGAGAAAGGCACCGCGGTCTAACGCCAAAGCGAAAAAACAAACGCTCCCTTTACGTCCACCAAAGCATCCGATCGCTGATAATTATCTCTTCGCATTATTCCCTTCTGCGTGTATCTGCCGCTTGCTTTTCCTTCCTCTCTTCAACCTTCCTCTCATGTTCCAATCATTTCTCTCCCTTTCATTTACTTCACTTACTGAGATCCCCACCAACACTTTCCCTTCTCCTCCCCGCCGATAAGAGAAGGGACTCCAATGGGCGGATCCAACACTCTTTTTCTCTCTGTTTCACCTGGGATTTGGGGGAGAGATGGGGAAGGAAGGAAAAGGCATGGAGCCTATCGCTGAGGGTGCGGATGAATAGAGATACGGGAGATTAAAGACAGGAATGAATGCATACATCGTCTTAACTTATGCATTTATGTGTACGTTCGCAGAAGCATACGTATCTTACGGTGGTATAATGTTTGCATGTAACAGTACAGTAATAATAGTTGAAATAGTGAGGTAACCACCTCAGCCATCTTTGAAAGAGAGCCAAAAAGAAAACCTTTGAACAAATTTTATGGAAAAATAAAGGTTTCACCTTTTAGTTTGTTATTTTATTACGGGAGGTTCTTTTCCATTATTCCGAGAAATCGGTTTCTCGGAGAGGACATTGGTCGTGGACGATGGCGCGCATTCGGACGAACCATATGCCCTTGAGTACAAAAGATACAGAACGATGTTAGAATGTTCTGGCAAAGTAGCTAAATGGTTAGAGCAACCACCCTACAAGTAGGAGATCCTGGTTTGGTCTGTAGCAGTGTCAGTCTTTTTTTGTGTTTTTCCACAGGAAAATTAGTGAAGTTTTCTATGAATTCTGGGGAAAGTGATACATTTCATTCGGAGTTGCTCATTGCTGAGTATCCTTTATCGAATTATTTCAACTAAACTGAAGGGAAATTAATTCAATAAAATGAATAGCACCGAGGGACCTGATTAAGGACAGGTATGAATGACGAATGAATTCCTCGAATAAAGCCGTTAATATACGCTTGTGTGCGTTTTCCTCTACGAATGAACATAAATGTATTTTTATTAAACAATAATGTCAATATAAAATTAAGGATTTCCGCACGATTTCGCCTGACTTTGTGAATTTCAAAATAATGTCAATGATAAATATTTGTATGTAATGTAATGTATACGAAAGATGAAAGGAAGCAGAGTAAATAAACAGATTGGAATAAAAAAAATCAGCTTAGTTGAAAAGGAAATAAATGAAAAAATATAAGAAATAAGGATGAAAAGGAAGAAATAATCGCAAATCCGTGTAATTATACGGGAAATGGGAGAAAAGAAAGCACTGAAAGAAAAACAATAGGAACGAAGGCAATGGAGGAGGAATGAAGGCATCTCTCAAACCCAAGTTCAACCTCATAATTCCTTCTACAGTTACTCTTGTTGTAAATATTATAATGAATGTCTCCACCACTTACATTTTTAAGTATATGTAGCCAGTTACTTATAGCCTTATGAAAGAATGATCGAGATTTTATTTCAAATGATTGTAATGACAGGAAATCCTGAAGCGAATGGGAATCAGAGGATGATAGCCAGTACTGACGAATAATTTATAAATCAATAAACAGCGCTGTCTCAGAAAAGGAGGGACATGGATTCGAAGAGATAATATATATATATATATTTTTTTTTATTTATTTATTAGTAAGTATCAACAAACAGCACGAGGCCAATTACAGTAGACGATATAACAAGAAGCAAGGAAAAATCAACAATCAATGAGAACAAAATATAACAACAAATCAACAACATAAAATTAGTTTAAATAATGAATAAATTTATAAAAAGTCAATCTCTTGCAACCATATTTTGGATGGATTTAAGAGGAGAGAAGAAAGGGTCGAAGTGAACGTTGGAAGAAAGGGAGTTGATAATTGAAGGAATACGGAAAAAGAGTGATCGTATTACAGTTGATAGACGAGGAGTGCTTAGAATAGAAATGAAGTTGAAGTAATACCGGAGTTGAGGCAAGAAAAGAAGAGAGAATCTACGAATAAAGGTAGAAAAGGAGATTATGGCCAGAATAGCAGATTCATCTTTAAAGAAAAACAGGGGAGAAGACAAGAAAAAGATGTAACGAAAAAATGATAACGCAAGGAGAACGATGAAGCAGAGAGAACGATAAAGATGGGAGAGAAGCAGTTAGAAACATTCTTGCTCGAAGTCTTCGCAGAAACTACGGAGGTAGAACCTCGCCAAATCCCGGGTATTGGTTCCGAGTTTTTCCTCAAGTCGCCCCTTCTCCGCTTCCGAGGTTACCTTGACCCTTTGCGTTTAGAGCTGTCGTGAGGCGTTTTAGGGGATTAAAGATGCCTGAGAGAGAGAAGGGGGGAAAGAGGTGGGATTCGGAGGACACTGTTTGTATTTCGCGTGCGTGCTCATGGCTGCCACTTATCCGAGGGCCCTCTCCCTAACAAACCCCTCTTTCCCTATCTCCAATCAGAGCGCCCTTTTTATCCCTTTTCTTCCCTTTCCGCGGATTGCTTCCAACCTTCCCCTTCGAAGTAATTGAATGCGAGCACTGCTCCTCCGCAACTCCGAGGGTTTTGCTAACTGATTTTTCGCTGCAAATGGCGTTCGCAGGGCGTACGTTTCGCTGCCATAAAACTGCCAATAACGCTGATGGGATTTGCGTCTGCTTTCGTTCGGATAAGGGAATGGCGGGGCCTTTTTTTGCGCTGTTTTTTTATGGAGGGTAATTGAAGTGTGTAGCAAAGCGTTTCGGCCCTTGTTACTCCGGAGCAAGAGATGAAAGACGTACTCGATGTCACGGAGATGTCGAGATGTCGTATATTGGAGGCGGAATGAAAATCGTCTGTCTCCGGCGTCATTGGATTATGTTTGAATGCGAGTCGCAGTAATGCGGAAAGAATGTCTGTGAAAAGATGGAAAATCCTCTCAGCCAAACATATGAAACAGAGCCGTAAGCTTTTATTTTTCTTTTGTGTCATTTTTCTGAGCGGACGACATTCGATTTTGAATGCCACGATTTCGTGTCATTTTGGTTTTATTATTTGACTACATACTATCACTACTATGTTCACCAATAAATGGAATAGTGGATATTTTAGAGATCTTATTGGATGAAAATCCTACTTACTTATCAAAATAATTTTGTTCAGAATATAATCTCGATCGAGTTAGAATCACAAAAAAATATTAATACTTTAATATTAATGTATTATCAACCTTACGTAACGCACAAGTTATGATAGATAAGTTTTCATGAAGGATATATGATAAATATATAAATTATTTCGAATATAGGTAATATAGGATTGCTCTTATAAATATAAGCCTCGGGGTTCTCATCTATGTTCAATAAGTCGTTTAAGAATGAAGTCTATAACTCTACGGGTATATGGAGGTTACTGTCCAGTCTCGGCGGTATTTATTCTGGCTTAATCGTGTTCAGCAGCAAATCGGCTTCCTGATAGCTCTATACTGTATGTTCACGTCAACGTCATGGTCGCTATCGGGAACAGAAGCCAGGACCGCTGTCACAAAAGATGTACGAGCATCTATAATATCTGGGCGTCCCTTAATCATGAGAGTTTTTAACTTGAATTCACTCAGTGCAATTTAAATATAAGATTCCTATTAATATATAAAATTGAAATCGGGGATATTTTTTTAATTTTCAAGTAGCGTTAAGATTTGAAAAATTCCTTATACAATAATTTGAGTAAAAGTTTTCGTATTTTATAGTACGACCTTTTCAATTACCAGTGCATGCATCTCGTATACTCTAGACAAAAATAAGGAGTGGGGATCTCTTCTGACTTTAGATTAGAAATCTGTTGTGTGGACTGTAAAAGATTTTTCCAGACGTGGAGGGATGAAGTAATTTCGCACATTCTGCAGTCTCGTTTAAGATGAGGCCGTTCATACAAAAGTCTCTCTCTCTTGGGGAGAATTTGCGCTGCGGATGTTACCGTTTCTATCCCCGCCATGGATGTTTGCCTTAATTTTCCGAGGGTTTAAGTCGGCTCGATTGTTAAAGAAAGCGTTCTCAGGGGCAGAACTGGAAGCGCGGAGATAAAATGTGTTTTCTCGCTAATTTTCTGCGGGTTGGCACCTTCATTAAAAATAGCTCCCTTATCCGAAGCTGAGCAGGAATAAAACTAATTCCAAAAGCTAGAGATTCCGCGAAATGCCCATTTCCTCAGAATACACGAAGCACTTCGCCTCCCTCATTTCCCTACAGCACTTGGCCAGTGCGTAAGAACCTCCATCTTGGCGAACGCATCAAACATTCATTCTTATTCATAATGATCGCAATAAAGCCCACCGACTCCGGAGAAGAATCCCTTTTGCCTCCCTTTATTCCGCATTCTCTCCCGCTTTCATTCCGGAATAACGTATCGAATCTCTCTCACCTCATCCAATCCCGACGTTCGCAAGTCACTCTTTTTTACCTCCACTTCCTACGGAATACCCATTCCTCCCGCGTACAGGCAACGATGTGTTCACTCGAGAAGTGTAGGGAAGTATGCGCAGCTGCCCCTGAGATAAGACGGGCCCGTCGATTTGTGTGGGGAAAGGGACTTCCCCGAGCTATAAGCCCAGACGGAGGAAGGAGAGAGATGGAGGAAGAAATGGAGAGAATGGGGAGGGATAGTGGGTGGCAGGAGGAGAGAGGGTGGCAGGAGGAGAGAGGGTGGCAGGTGGCTACAAAGGCAGACGCGGGGAAGGAGGGTGTGGCTGGGAGGGAAGAAATGGTGTCTGGAATAAGATGCGAAAGGATTTGGAAAACAGGGATGAAGGAGAGGAGAGACGGAGGGAAGGACAGAGAAGAAAAAAAGGAGGAAGGTGCAGAGGAAGGTGAGTTATGGGGAAGTAAAGGTGAGAAGGAAATAAGTTAGGCAGAGTATGAAAGAATGGAATATGGAAATGTTTACATGGAGAGATAAGAAAGTTGATAGAATTCAGGGTAGAGAGAGGTGACAGAAAGGACAGTATGAGAGAGTGGCAGAATAAACGAAGAAAAAGAGAACAATGAAAATTAAAAAAAACATTATTGTGTTATCGTTAGATACTCAACAGTGTTAGTTGTTATAGTGTTAACCCGAGACAGTAAATATTTTTACTATTAAGTGGCAGTAATCAACCAATTCTTTAGGTGCTAGAAAGTCTTATTTCGATTTTGACCTTATATTATTTGCCATGTATTATTGTAATCTTATGATACAAATTTGTGTATTTTTATCGTCTTAGCCTTTAAAATGAACATGTATAAGCGTTTCAGAGAACAATTACTACCTGAATGAGCATCCGTGGCTTACCTAAAATGTCAATAAGGAATAAAGAAAAGAAGTGTAAGGTATAAGGGAAGATAATAAAATACTAGAAGGAAGGGAATAGAGAAAATGAATTAGAAAAAATAAGAAATTAGAGGTAAAAATGTTAGAGAAATGGCGCAGAAAGAGGAGCAAGTAGGTAGAAGGGAAACAAGTAGAAAAGGGTCAGTTGATGAAATAAGAAGAAAAGAGAGCAGAATCCATAGATAATAGGCATTAATGTCGCAGTAAACTCGCAAGCAGTTATAAAGTAATACATTACATTAATACATTAGTAAAGATAATGGGAAGGTCGTGGAATGGGGGAAGAGAATTGGGTGTATATAACTAAAGAAGCTTAGATTTGTTTTTATGTATTCTGCAGTATACTTGTTGTTTCTGATGTTTAGTAATACATGGTTGTTAGGAGAGTTATATATTATGCCTGAAAATTATTTTCATGGGCATTAAAACTTATTAATATTTTATAGGTAAAACTTTTATAAATAAAGTGAAGTATAATATAGATTTATTACGTTGTAAAATGAAATCTCGGACAAACTCAGGTGTTTACATGTAACCTCCCATTTTCTCGGGACTAATTACGCTTAATCTGCTAGCAATAAATGTTTAATGTAAAAAGGTAAGTTTAGAATAGAGCTCGCGTAACCAAGTGTGGATCACGTCCATCATTGGTGAAAACGGTCTAGGGTTCGATTCCAATATATTAAAACGGTACAAAATGACCTCGGCTGGCTTAACTCTTGCAAGTTCTAAAAATACTACCAGTATCAAAAGTAAAGATTAAAGTTGAAAATTGTGCATTTACTGGACAAAATTGAGATTAATAAGTTAAGGGAATCAAATAAATTACATTTAAAAGGAAAAACGAAAAATATATAAAAGGAAAAGGAAATATATTAAACAGAATTTGACATCAATTGAGAAAGGGCCAAATGTAAAAAATAATAGAAGAAAATGCCATTGAGTAGATGACTTATTTTATGCTCATAAATATCTCATCAAAGGATAAGATGATGATAAGCTGATCAGACTGGATAAACTTATGAGATTTTACATATCTTTATAGCTCATAACTGTTGTTTCTTTCGTTTCATTAGTTCTCTTATTGGAGCATTATGCATTTATAATTTTATTTTATCCGTTGTTACCATGTCTTTCGCCTATCGCCTGTCAGACTAAGAGCCTGTCGACAAGACGGGTATCTACAATTACAGCAAAGGAATATAAACAACAAAAAAGCAGCTCCTGGCTCAGAAGCATGACTAACATTACTTTCATCGATAATAAGAATACTATTTAAAATAGAAAAATTAAAGATGGGTTACGGAGATATTTGGCGAATAGGTCACAGGCTTTCTGTTAAGCTTATTGATATTGGAGAAATTGGAAGAAAGATATTGGAAATTGGAGAAAAGCAAATTTAACAAAGTGATGTGTCATATAGGACTGAGAGTCGAACCTAGATCTTTCAGTTTCCGGGCAGTTGCTCTAAGCCAATTACGCTACCTCGCAAAGTAGTCTTGCTTTATTGTTGTGGGTGTTTCCTGAAGATGGAGTGAGACAGCACAGAATAGACAGGAGAGGTGCGAAAGAGAGGAAAGTTGTAAAATCAGAGGTGAGGATCGGAGGAAACGAGGATAGGGAGAGTAAGAAGGGGAAGAAGAAATCGAGGAAAAGGTGGAAGGAAGTAGAGGTCTGCATGGGCCGAACCTAGGCCCGTGAGCCCAAGCCCGGCCCGGGCTCGGGCCCATGGAAAATTCGGGAAGGAGAGAATTATTCGTTCTTAAAGAACGTTAGTTTCTTGCATATCGGCAAAAGTCTCTTAAAGTTGTTACGCAATGCTTAAACAAAATGCTCGGTCTTCGTGAAGGCTTAAAAAAATGTATTTGTTCACAATTCACAACAATTTATTGCAGGGCGATTTATGGAAAGTTCGGATCGGGCTTGAGAACGAAAATTAGTATCAACTTTCGGGCCGGGTCGGGCTCGGGCTCAACGACCCGGGCCGGGCCGGGATTGGGCTGAAATTTTCGGCCCATGCAGACCTCTAGAAGGAAGGGATTGGGTAGGAGGGCATACGACATTCGCAGGCTTCCCTTCGCCACCCTCGAGTAATTTTCCTACTCACCTTTTTACCCAATTTCCTCCTCTGGCCTACTTTATCCCATCCACTACCTTTTTCTGCCCTCTCTTCCCACATCCTCCTCCGCTTCTCTGATTTCTTTTCTCCACGTACTACGAAGCGTTTTTATTTTTATTATCGGCATTCTTATTTGTATCATTCTTATGTCTGGTATCTCTTCTCAATTTCTCATTGCTCAGTGCGTCATTTATTTCTATTTAAATTTTGATTCGTCGGTTATCTACCGCTTAATAAGTTATTCTCTTAGCTGAAAAAAGCTCCTTTGCCTAAGTAAATGAAACTGAAAGAATCATATCTTTCCCGTAATACATTTCATCATTTTATATGTAAATAATAATAACTATAGTTGACGTGATTACGCGTTGCGGTCTCATAGCACCCATCACGATACTCGCATTATTACTTAACATATATTTTTGGATAATCAAACTTTTGTAATAATGATTTAAATACATATGATTAAATGAGAGAGTTGGTAACAAAAACATTCATCCTTCACAAACAAGTTCTATCGTAGTAATATATCTGAGCGAGATACTTCTTCTTTCAGTGACATAATCAAAGATGCTAATATTTTATTGAAAATACTGAAATAATTTAAATCCCATTTGTATTTTGTACTATCAGAAATCCATATCAATTGATGTTATCTATATTGATACAAATTTTAATCAGTTTTTTATTTTTGTTTATAATATCTTGTTAGCAAAAAATTGAAGATGACAGGAGCATACTTTTCCACGGGTTTTAAAAGTACTCTCCAACCTCCACATCATTTTATTGTGATGGAGGTCCACAAAGCTACGCTTTCGTTCGCGGAATTTATGTGATGATTTAAGTTGATTTGAATCTCCTTTAGTGTAATATTTCTGTCCATCCAAAGGCAACAAACTACGTGTGACGTTATCTAAGGGTGTTAATATTTCAATAAGTATTTTTAGTATTGGAGACACCTACTACACCGCCACTCAAACTGGACATTGAAGTAATTGTTAATTTCTAACTAAAGCCGCGAAACTCGTTACTAGAGAGACACTACGGTGTTTTCTTTATCTCCTTTAATTTTCGAACCTTTTCGAAGTGGTGGTGGAAATATTCGCTGTGAACTCCGTCTTCACATCTTAACGTCCCTTTTCTGGAAACAGTTTCATGCTATTCATTACAAACACTCTCCGTTCCCATTTCCAACTCTTGAGTACTTTCCTTCTTTACAATACGCTGAATGTATATGTAATAAGGTGTTATTAAATACACCATATATATAATAAGTACTGTGCATACTATAACATACTAGGAACTCTATCATTGAGCTGTGAACTCATTCTTACTTGATGTAAATGATTGGGTAGGTAGGGTTTTAAGTTCCAATTGCTAGCTAATACACCTTATCGTAATTGGAATCCAATTAAAACACATGTAGAACGTCACTGTCAGATTCCTCTATCTAAAATAGCGCTAGACTCCTCAAATAATGTGAAATCGTGGCTTGTTTTCCAAACCAAGTTTTGGTTAACCTCAAATAAATACCAATCGAGGCAAATAATAATTAGTTTTTGTGACAGTTACTGAAGCAAGCATTAGCGTAAATCTTTCCTTGCTGAAGTTGATCGCCGGCATTTTGCTGTTAAATCGGAGCTCTACTTAGAAGCGGAATGCTGTTGAAACTCTTCCTTTTAGGCTCATAACATTTTGCAAACCATCTGAAACGTTAGCGAAACAGCTCTTGTCGTAAGAGCTCAGACGTTCGCCAACGTTTCGAGTCAATGAGCTCTCGTGCAATCTGCCCGTAATAAGGGCTGCCGTGTATGTTTCGCATTACCCTTTGGAACTTCCCATCAGCAGAAACTCGTGTGCGATTAGCCGCACATCTTTCTTATCCTCTTGAAATGCCGTCATTTGAAGTGAATGAGGGATGGAATAACCGGTGGCGTTTAACCGCCGATATAATTGGACACGTGCGCACACAATTCTTAAATCGTCTAATTTCCCATAAAAGAGTAACGATGCTCGATGTGCTCCACTAATATTCTACGGAAAATAATTACATGGATTCGTTCGAATATAGGAATGTTTGACATAAAATCTTCCTATACTTATAATTTCTTTATCAATAATTAAATTTTATGATCAATCAAAATCGGAACATGAATGGACTGTTGAAGCTTTAGTCTTTACTTAAACGTCTTGAAATCATAGACAATTAAAAATACTGCTTATATACTTTAAAATCTTTTTATTTTTGAAGCTAAATTAACCAGATAATGGATATTACTAGATAAGGGCAATCTCAATTACCATCCTCGATCTACTAAATCTTATTCAGCTCTTGATTGATATAATGAACTCAACCTCTTTGATACAACTAGAATATAATTATAAATTGTTATGCAATTTTTGTAAGCTAACAAAATCTTAGCATATGAGATTCTCAGCCAAAGCTCCGAAAGCCTTGCTGTGATGCACTATTTTTATAAGCTACATTACACCATTTGTACGACAGTTTACTAATTATTTATGACATCACCCTAAAGGAATTGAAATTTTTTAACTAAAATTAGGCGCTTTCATCTCCTTCCATATGGCCTCTAGAAACTGGTGGAAAAATAGTTTAGCGGTCTATTATGTTGAAAATTCAATATAGCAATAAATGTGTTATAACGCAAAGAAAATAAATCTGCTTGAAAAGCCTCTTATATATCTCTAGGTCAGACTCTGTATGAACTCGGACTCTTTAACTATGACAATATATTTCCGTCCAATGGTTCCATTCCTTCAATTTTTCATCCCTCTCCGATCTCTTTCCCATTACCCTACTCCTCCCACCCTTCCCTTCAATCTATTCGCATCTCCTTCACCTGAGAAATGTAATTTACGTCGCGCAGTTCTCCTCCGAGACCCCTCAAAGATCTCCCGCTGTTATTTCTCTTCCGCGTGTATCCCCAGCATTCCCATCTTCTCGGGCCGCAATATCCCTCTCTTCCTCGTCTTTCTTGATTTCCTACGTCTCGTCGTTCGCCTCACTCCATCTTTCCCACCTAGGCCTCTATCTTTCCCCTCTCTCCTTCCATTCCCGGATTCCCCACAACATCCCCCCTTCCCTCTCCCGACCCTCCCACCTCCCCTCCACTACTGTTTCCCCTTATTCCCGGAGACCATCATCCCACGAGATCCCTTGGGGAAACTTCGTGGGTCTTGTTTTGATGCAGGGCGCGGAGAGTGCGTACTACGGTAGTAGTAGTGGGGGATAGTGGGAAGAGGTGGGAGAAGGGGAAGGGTCTGCGGGGAACGGGGTTTTCCTCCATCTCTTTCCCCCACTCCCTTTCCCTTGATCCCCTCCCCTTGCCCTCTCCTCTGACCCTCTTCCTTGGCCCTTTCCCCTCTCTCTCCACGTCTCATTTTATCGTTAATAATGCTAGGTTTATTACATAAATTCCGCTCCATCCCAAGTAATGAAATCCCTCACGCTAGAGAAACAATGTAATTTCAGGCGCATTACCTTCCCCATTGAATTACCGGCGAATTTTCGTTTTACCTTACACGTTATGCTGAATTCACGTTACTGGTCTCGTTAGCTGTTAAATTGTATGATGAATTAACTCGTTTGTATGTACCTGCGAGAGGAATATTGGCCACAGTTCAATTTGTGTACATGGAAAACCCTCGCTTTTTACTCATAATTAATTTTCACCCTTAGATGCAGCAATTCGTGTAAATTAAAGTACGTGAAAACATTCACTGACTTTGCTTATTCAGAAATAAGAACACAATACTACGGAATTTACGCAAGAAAATTTGAAGAATAAATATTTGTAACCAACGAAATCGTATACTAAATATAATACTAATCTAATAATAACCGTATACTCAATAGCAATTAAATTAATCTATTCATGCCAAATATATTCGTATGGAAATTACTAAGTAATTTCAATGCATCAGTAAGATAAGGGAAGTGTATCACCTCACTTGTCAGACATTATAAATAAAACTCGCTTGATTCTCCGCCCCTATCTTTCCCTCAACCTTGATCCTTTCCTCGTATTTTTCCTCTCTGACCCTCGCTCCTTTTCCTTCATCTTCTCTTTGTTCCTCTTCGCCGCCTTTGTGCCTTCGGTGGAAGCCTTCCATGTGACCGGCGACGCCCTTTAGAGCCATCCTGTACTACCTTATTGCTCCTTCTCGCCACCCTTTCTTTCTTATCCTCCTGATTTAGTGCCTCAATATTCTGAATCAACCGATGGCTTTGTCCGAAGGTGTTCAGGTACAGTCGCCTCAAAGAGACGCCTCGCTAAAGAGCACTTCCTCTCGCATCCTTCCTTTATAAAAAAAATATTTTTTACTTAAGAGACGGAGATTCCCTACCCTTTTCAGTATTTGAAATGCGATTTTAAAAAATCCCGCGATTTGAGTTTTCTCTTCCCCTTAAGCGTCTCGACGATTTCTTATTGTGACGCCTTCGTACTAAAAAAAGAGGTTTTTTGACAATATTTGGCGTAGAACTTTTTTCCGCGATTTTAAATTACTGATTGGATTTTGGAACGATTTTCTATTTGCGAGCGAGAACCGTATCGCGTCCTAAGGGAGAAAGAAAAATAAGGATGGTTTCTCTTTGTGGAAGGAATACAAGATGAGCTTCGTTAAGCGCGACCTCCTTAGAATCGATACCCACGGCGGGACATGATTGGAGGCTAACGGTCCCTGTCGATTCTTCCAAGAAACCAGCCATTATTATTATTATCATATAATTATACAATTTTTATCATTACTGAATTTTTTTAATGGACCCTGCTTATAAGCAGTATAGGAATAATGTTTTCCGTTTTACACACCAACTGTTTTGTCTCCTTTAAATCTCTCTAAATATTGCAAAATATAAGGATAAAATTTCTTAATTCTAGCATTATCTGGCGTTGGATGATTGAAAAGCAATATTTATGCAAGCTATTGACAGTAAATGTTTCCGCAATTAAATTTTTAACCTTAAGTACACCGTATATCCCTACTTGTCTATCGATGTGCCCAGCTGAAAAATCCGCTGGTATCAGTGGCTGGCCTTTATAGTGCGATACAGAATTATAAATGACCATATCCTTCAAATGAATTACATTTAAAGTCGATACGTGTCCATTTTTTCGGGAATGAACGTGTTTATTGTTATCGTTGAATGGAATCTTCTAGCGTAAATATAAATACAATAAATACAATTGATATTCATTATATATAATGTTTCCGATATTTGCAATTCTCTTAAAACCACTATAGAGAAAGAAGTAATCTTTCCCTTTACACATCAATAGTTTTAACTCCTTTAAGTCTCCCTAAACATTATAAACTACAACTACAACTAAATGTAAGGATAACAACTGTCTAGACGTGTTTCTATCTTTTTAGACTTATCTCGATTTATAGATTTACAAATACAAGATTTCTAGTGTTCCAGATAGATCACCACTGTATCATTCCCCATTACTTCTAATAGACCCTTATAAATTGGTACACCCGATAAGTCCCACCAGTCAGCACCCTACCGAGCAATCCCCTGATATTTTTTCCTAGGTGAGCTCGGACGTCTCCCCCATTTTTCAATAAGACCCTTATCCAACTTGGGAAAATGCTCAACATTTTCCGCGCTCTTTCCAAACTAAACTTTCCGCTTTTCTATTGCTCGGTTATCGATTTCCCGCCCATGACCCTCACTCTACCGAGAGGATTATATTTATAATTAGAAATAACGAATGTTCCCCCTCTTAATTAAGATTTCCGGCTAATTTGAAAAAGAGATCCTCGAACTTGTTATGTTGGAGGAAGTGAACGGTGGAAAAATTGATTACATTTTGGACGTTTAGAGTATTCCGTCCGTTTATTGTTCGCTTCTTTTATCTCTAATATAGGCTGTCTCTGAAGTTTGAAAGCGTAGTACATAATACATCGGTTGGTCTATTTTATTTGATTTGGATTTTATTTAAGACGCGAAGGTATATTGGAAATTGGATGGAAACGTTTTGATTTAAAATCGTTATCTAAGGAAGTCTTCGGAGTACAATGTCTCAATGGTTAACGCATCTCATCTCAACTTTAATCCCTAACAGGGAGACTACTTATGGCGCCTGGTTTCATAAGAACTTCATCCATTTGAATTTGACTCGTTTAATTGTTAAAATAAATCACATTTAAACCGAATGGAACCTCTATCCGACTCTGAATATTTAGTTAAATAGTTAATAGCAATGGATGGATAATTATCTTAAGTAAAATGGTAAACTTCGTCTTTTACATTTACAGTAATATAATTTGCAGAAACGCTAGATTTCCTTCAATAATAAATTTGAAAAGACAGAAATAAAAAGGAAGATCAAGTTCAAATAGCTGATAAAAAATGAACAATACACATTATCGTACGAGTCGTGTGTTTACTTTCTCTGAAAACCCGAAAAATTTGAAAATTTTGAGGAAACGACAAACAAGACGCTTCTGACGTGAAGCGGAATCAAACACGTGAACGCTACTTCCCCGTGGGCATCTCGTTTCGTGAAGAGATACTTATTTTACATTTATTCTGCAAAAAATGAGCAGTTAAATTCCCCTTAAAGTTACTAAAACTTTGAATTATTCTTTCAATAATAAAAACATGCCGAGTGAAAGTTGCATACATATCACATAAATAAGTAATGAAAAAGGAATTGTTGGTTTGATCGATTTTAGAGAAAGAAATGAAAAAGGGAAGGGTTTTAGGTACTTTGCACATAAGGGCGAGCACCCAGGAAAAATCCAAAGGAAAAAGAAAAAGTCATAGATTGCTTGGGTGTTGGAAAGTAGGATGAATATATTTCCTGTAGTAGAACTAAAAAAAATCAAATACGGATTTTGTTGTTGATGCAAATCCCTTGGAGTCTCAATGGTATTTGTTTTGAGATTTATTTCAGTGGACATGAATTCTATTTTACGCATACGCAAAAAAGAATCCATCGTGGTCATCTTTTCGTATGAAATAGAGTTTAGGACTTATCGACTTCATTCTGATGATTATGAAGGCAAGAAAGCGAAACATTAATAATTTTTATAGTATTAAATTTTGATATGTGGAGAATGAGAACAAAAGTCATTAATTTATATACTTTTTTTGTTTATTTCCCCGTCTACACGTCAATTTTTCTGCATTTAAGTAAACATTACCTAAAGAGCATTCAATCATACGCAGACAAATATTTTGTTCCATTATGCTTCGCATGGACTTTTCATGTCAGCAATTTATTAATTTTATATATATTTTTATGTATTGTAATCCGTAAGATATGTGTGATAGATTTGAATTATTTTCAAACTTAATGGAAATTTATCCAGAATCACTCAAACCATCTGGCGTATAACATCCCATTACCTTTTTTATGGTATATGATAATATAATCAGTCGGCCCTAGTTTCTCGCGCTTAATCAGTTGCAGATTCTACCGCGATGGGTTGCGCAAATGGGCGCAAAGAAGGTTTTTTATTTATAAATAGCATAGTTTCGTTGTTAGAGCATAAAAAACCTCTTTATGACCTAAATACGATCTCAACATTATTAGAGCCTATAGACTTGAAATAAAACCTTTAAATTACCGTTTTCATTACCCAATATGGCTAAATAAGAGAACATAAGGTATATTTTACTAATATGATTACTTGTCGATGAATATATATAATTAAAAAAACGCGAAAGATTGGTCGCGAAAGTCAAAGCGCGAAGTGGCGAGAGAAGACTATTTAAGGATATAAAAATTAAAAAATACTAAGTAAAGATAACATATTTTTATCAATCATTATTGACTTGAAATCGATAAAATTTCATCATGCGTTACTGAGGGCTTACTAGCAGCCGAATAAAATCCGTCGAATTTATTTTAACCGTTCCCTCACAATTTTTCCGCGGAATATAACGGAGGCAATTTTTGAAAAACGACTCGCATCAATACGACAATTCCTCTCGTCGCTTATTTTCCGCCATCCAAAGCAGATGCGTCGTTCTTCTCCATCCAATCGAAGCCACTCTCACCTCATTTCTATTCCATCTCCTGCCGCTCTCAATCACTCTAACAAGTGCTCATCGCCACGCCCAAACCGCCACCCATTTCCTTCTTTCTCCTCCTTTCGCCAAATCGTTCGTAGTTTCATTTCCGCGTGGATATATTACGGTGGCGGGTAATTGATGGGATTCTTCGCACTTAACGTCCGCGATTGCGAATCCTAGTTGGATGTCGGAATTTTGCGGAATGAATAGAAAGCGGATCGAATGTTTAGATGCGCTGATTTATTCCTTTTGATTTCTCTAGCGGAGGCGGCCGACATTCTGCAATCGGAGAGCTACATTATGAGCTTTCCAGGGTAAGCAGGCAGGGCCGGCCTCGGATTATCAGCCCACCTGAGTTGGAGGATTGTTAACTGCCCTCTTCTTCATTTATGATAACGGTCCAAGGATCACGCTATTTATTTCCCTTGAGACTTCAGTAATAACTGAATACTTTCCGATCGTTAATGTCCACAGTTAAAATTTTTCTCAATGTATTACTAATTTTAGCTTAAATTTTAAAACAAAAACTGCATCTGATAAAATCTGCATAAAATTTAAAATGCTTACAGTTTTTAAATTGAATTTTATTAATAAAATATAAAATGTCGTTGAATAAAACCAAAATTAAATGGAATATATTTAAAATTCATGGATAAGGTCAAACCAAATCTTTGCGGAAATGTGGCAAATAAATAAATTTCGTAGTATCGAATGAAGTAATAAAATGAGTTCGACTATCCCTAAATTCATCTTTTCCCTTAAAGATCCTACGCAGCAAAGGTACAATATTTTAATACAATCTTAATAGTTTCTTTCTAATCATGAAACACGAAAATTATAGTTAAAAAGTGTTTCTTTTATGAAACTTCTGAATAATTAATGCATCATGATCATCAACCGTAACTGGATAATCCAGCAATTTGTGCTCTTGTATAACGGAGGATGAGAAGTGTGTTGAATTTTCTTGATTATTATCGCATCCAAAGCATAACGATATAAGAAAAAACATTCAAGTAGTAAGTCTGGGACCTTGCGTATTCTTTGAAAGGCTTTCCAAGAAGTGTAAAGGACCCTTCTAAAAAAATTGCGTGTTACGAAGAGATTAAAAAACAGCATAACTGAACTCATTGAAATAATTACTCGATCCTTTTTTGCTGATAAAAACTACGAACGTGTTAACCATAAATAACTTGCTTATCTTTTAAAAGTAAATTATTTGGCAATTAATTTAATTTATTTAACTTTTCCAGAGTATATATAAAAACAACTCCAAAAATATCAAAAAAACATGCAAAGCGGCTATACCTACATATTTTGACTTCCACGAAGTCATCGTCAGGCTAAGGTCGGCAATGAATGAAATGAAATGAATGAAAAAAAATCTGATGTGGCCAGCACATGACTTTCTCCATACATAAGATGTAAATATTTATCTACGACAGTAATTTCGAATCTATATTCCATCTAAACTTCGAAGATGAATGATTAATTTATATATTATTATCTTTAACGTCATAAACATTATAAATAATGTTTTTCGGGACATGCTCGATGAAAAACGTTGAATTTTGCCTTTCGCCCATAGAGCCCAGAGCGCCCGCAATGTACATAATCAGCAACTTCCATTTTATCAGTATTTCATGAATAACTCCTAAAAAATCAATGATACAAAAATATGTTTCATACGAAAGTTATAGTATATTTCATTTTCTAAAACATTTATAAATAATAGTATATACCTACATATCATATTTATGGAGATATTTTGAAAACCGGAAATGAGCTTTGAAGAATGAAGCTACTCTTCCGGTTTACTGATTCACTCCAAAAACTAATCAACTCTAACGACACAAACCAAAATACTATATATGAAATTTGGTGTTGATCCGACAAATAGTTTTCATGTTAGAGCGCCCACAAAGTACATAATCATCTTCTTCCGGTTTATCAGTATTTCACGAATAACTCCTAATCAACCGGTTATACAAAAATATGTTAAATACAAAAGTTATAGTAAGTTATACTATCTAAAACTTTTATAATGTATACAATATACCTATATATCATATTTATGGAGATATTTTGAAAACCGGAAATGAGCTTTAATGAATAAAGCTCGACTTCCGGTTGATCGATTTACTCCAAAAACTAATCAACTCTGACAGCACACACCACAGTACTATATATGAAGTTTGGTATTGATACAACTAATAGTTTTCACGTTAGAGCGCCCACTGTCACACACACACACACACACACACACACACACACACATACACACAGACATCATTCCGAAAATGGTCAAAACGTGTTTTAGGGACCCCAAAACATGTATTTCCGTTGAAATCTCGAAGTCGAATTTTTTCATGAAAACAATACTTTCTCTATACTTCGTATATGGAGAAAGTAAAAATGTATTAGGCAACACAAAAGACAAAATTGAAACATTTGACAAATTAGGCATTTACACCATTAAATGTCCCGAATGCAATTTAATATACATTGGCCAAACCAGACGAAATTTGATTACTCGTTTTTAAGAACTCAATGCGCATTTCAGATTTGGGAGATGCCTTATGTCTAGTAGGTCTAGTGTGGCTAAACATATGAACGACACTGGTCATGAAATATCTTTGAATGATTTAAATCTTTCACATTCTTCACATACTCGTTTAAATGCCTTGGAAAATTTGTACATTTATAAAAATAAAGATATATTAATGAACCAGGATTTAGAATTTAACCAAACTCTCTTCAAATTAATTGACACATAGTCTTTCAACGATCTCACAATGACACATAGTTCCTCAACGTTCTCCTTCTGTGACACATTGTTTCTCTACGATCTCATTTTGTTCTTTGCCGTCTCTTCTCCCGACTTCCTTGCATTTCATTGCCGACCTTAACCTGACGATGACTTCGTGGAAGTCGAAATATGTATAGCCGCTTTGCAAGTTTTTTGATAGTTTTTGGAGTTGTTTTTATATATGACATAACCATCAGCAGCCTCTTTGCTTTTTTCCACAGTATTTTTATTATTTAATTATAACTCTGGAAATTAAATGTATGATTGGTTTGGTTATTCCACCAAGATACACCGTTGTTTGTTTAATGAATTCCATAAAAAGTATTAACTAAACAAATAGTAATAATATTCAATTAATGTAATAATCTGTTAACTATAATCAGTAGTGTGTAAGAATATAGGACTTCCCACTAAGGAGAGAGAAAATATTTCATCCACTGTAAATTAATAATAAGTTATTTTTATTTCTGCTCCCTCAATCTGTTTGCACCGTCTAGAAAAATAGTCTAAGAAATAGATCGCGTTCATTTTGCTTTAACACTAAGCTTACTTAAAGAGAGTGAAATTAAACATGTGAATGATGTATTATATTAATATAATACATCCTTATACAATGTAAAAATCTATTAAATATGATACCAAAAAAATTGAATACTAATATAATACAGACTTTTACAAAATTGAAGTACTATCACATACAAGTGTTGAAATACAAACATAAACATATAAAAGAAAAAGAGCAAATACAATAAATACAACTTATACATGTTCATAAGATGTCATTTATCTTTAGAATCAACAGTCACTTATCTCTTTCATTTCCATGGATAACGGCAAACACAAATTTCATCGTCGGCTTGTAAGGACTCTTAGTACTGCCGCTTTTCCGTTAGGAACCCTCCCTTTACATTGTTTCTGCATTCTCAGTGGGTGCAAGTATTTTGTGACGACTGAACCATAGCCGAATCAGCTAACTTTTCAGGGTTCCTGTAGGGTTTTCACAGGAAAATTCCACTGCAGGCACTCCCTTACTTCACTGTCACCACCCCCCACGTCGCACAGTGGGCTAGAATCGAAAAAACCTGGACAAGGGGCTAAAAATGGGTTTTTTTGAGTGCGGTTATTGAAACTTGGTGTAGTTATTGCAAAATGATTGAATTGTATGTTCCCGCTCGTCGTATTTTAAAATTTTCAGGCGTCAAATAGATACAGGGCGTCAAACTTGAGAAATGTTCACGAAAACGGGAAGATTCGGATTTTTCGGAAAAAAGTTCAAGTTCGTTGATATATAGTTGCTTTTGAGGGAAGCTGTTGGAAGAAACAACACATCAGTAATCCAGCATTACTCTTTGTCTTTCAATTTGCTGAATTTTTCATGCTCTAAGATGATTCTTTGGTTATTTAAAGCAACAAAATGGCGGACACCTTTTTTGGACAAATTTCGAGATAAAGTAAGGAAATCAACTAGGTAAACAGCGATGGACTATCAAGTCTCTTATACCACGTCAATCTACAAGGCTTCTAGATATGGAATCTGAAGAGTCTGTTTCATTTCACCTGCTACCCTGTGATTGCGGTGGACTTTTCCTAAGCGCTGCGCGGTCCGGCTGGGCGCCGTAGAATCCCCAAATCCAGTTTCGGTGTCTTGTTGGTTATGTTGAGTCGAAAATTTTGCTTCTTTTATGTTTGATTCTGGCAAACCATATTATAAACATATTTTAATACACTTTAAGATATGAATTTGAGACCATTACTTTAGATAATAAATGCGGAATTGAGAAATTTTGGCACATTAGAGGCATTGGTCTATATTATATTTTTAGCAGTAAAAATAACTCTGGCGAACTTTATATTATCTATGCTGGTCGAAAACACTGTTAACAGAATTGAGAAATCTTCTCATCTGCCAATTTTAACTGGCCCTTATTTTATGGCCCTGAGTTAAGTACGGCTTACGGCACTCTAGTGCAATGCCAACATCCGTACGCATCCGCCCCTTTGCTAGAGCTATTGGGCACGTGCCTTCGGAGTTGTTAGGAAAGAGAAAATATTTTGGAAGTTTCAGTTTTAGTCTTTCTTTGAGGGCAAAAAGTTAGTTTCTTGTGCTTTTGGTTTTCGGATATCCTGCCACAGTATTTTGGCTTCAAGAGACTCCACGAGATACAACGACGATCCGTTTGCCCTGGGGCTGTTATTTGGAAATCTCTAGCTTATCCATCACATAAAGTATGAGTAATTTATTAAAATAAGAAAAATATGGGTAAATGGCGTCTAAATAAGATTTTGTGAATTCTGATATTTTTTTACCAAGAGTAATAGGAATCTTAAATGTTTTTATGCCGAAAATTGCGCATCTAAGTGAATTGGGTACTTTTCATCATTCAACATGGAGAATTAAGTAACAGATCCTTATTTATTTCTGTTTTTTAAATAGTCTTTTACTTGACGTTGATTGAAACATAGAATTGTCTTTTGTGAAATGCATTTTTCCGAAATTACTTGATTGGTGATTCTTCAAGTAATTATAAAAGAGAAGGAAACCAAATCAGTCTTGGATCGAAAGAATCATCTACTGAATTTTTTGATTCGCAAGTTGAACTTGAAAGATTAAACTCTGATGTAAATGATTCTCTTAGGGAAGGGATTTCCGTTTCGGAAGAGACTTGCGAAGTGAATTTGCAATCTCTGCTAGCACATACAGCGTCAAGAATTGTAGCTTCAATATTAACAGTACAAGCCTCAAAGCGTAAAATCAAATGCTCTGTAACCTGCAAATGTGGTTTCGATGGAAGCTCTGGCAATTCACTGTATAAGAAAGGATGGCAACAGGAGGGAAAATCGTACGAGTTCTTATTCGTAAGATCTCTCGTTCCTCTCCGTTCAGTCAACGATAATACAGATGAATAGCACTAATTATGCGTTTTACTTAAACTTAAACTTAAAAGAAAAATAACTTTCATCTAGCAATTTCAATAATTTTGGTTATCATATTACATTAAGGTAAAATAATATGGTCAAATTCGCGGCCATCCTCAACATGTTTTGGCAGCCAATTCGTCTTCAATGGAAGAAGGAGACGAAGAGCATTCCGAAGATGGAATAAATTTTCCATTTTTTCAAGCTACTGCTGGGATACTGCCTGTCTCTACGTAAATTTGTATCATTGGTACTATATGCCTCCAACAGAACATAAAGTACTTATTCACGGAACAGAAATATCAAAAGATGCGATTCTTCCGTTGGGAGAGCTATCAGAAGAAGCCATGAAAGCTAGAAACAAGGATATCAGGAGGTTTCGGGAAAGATTCACGAGGAAACACTAGAGAATAGCCACTAATGAGGATTTAATAAAAAGGCTGCTGCTAACATCAGATGCCAGGTTTACCATGTAAGGCACATCGAAATCCAAGAAGAAAAGGATCCTAACAACAGAGTTAAGAAATCTCCTCATCATCGACGACCGAGAGAGTGAGTTATTTGAATCCGAGGATTCAGATGAAGAATCTTCTGACGACTGAGTGGGAGGCACTTAATAAGATAATGAAATACGTTAATTACAATCAATAACTGAGTTGTAAGCAGCCATTCCGACAATTAAGGTAATATATGTAAAATTCACAGGAATATTAACAATTTTAAGAGTTTTTATACGTATTAAACTAACTAACAAACAATTTCCGTAATGTGAACAAATTTCTCAATTCCGCATTTATTATCTAAAGTAATGGTCTCAAATTCATATCTTAAAGTGTATTAAATATGTTTATAATATGGTTTGCCAGAATCAAACATAAAAGAAGCAAAATTTTCGACTCAACATAACCAAAAAAGACACCGAAACCGGATTTGGGGATTCTACGGCGCCCAGCCGGACCGCGCAGCGCTTAGGAAAAGTCCACCGCAATCACAGGGTAGCAGGTGAAATGAAACAGACTCTTCAGATTCCATATCTAGAAGCCTTGTAGATTGACGTGGTATAAGAGACTTGATAGTCCATCGCTGTTTACCTAGTTGATTTCCTTACTTTATCTCGAAATTTGTCCAAAAAAGGTGTCCGCCATTTTGTTGCTTTAAATAACCAAAGAATCATCTTAGAGCATGAAAAATTCAGCAAATTGAAAGACAAAGAGTAATGCTGGATTACTGATGTGTTGTTTCTTCCAACAGCTTCCCTCAAAAGCAACTATATATCAACGAACTTGAACTTTTTTCCAAAAAATCCGAAACTTACCGTTTTCGTGAACATTTCTCAAGTTTGACGCCCTGTATCTATTTGACGCCTGAAAATTTTAAAATACGACGAGCAGGAACATACAATTCAATCATTTTGCAATAACTACACCAAGTTTCAATAACCACACTCAAAAAAACCCATTTTTAGCCCCTTGTCCAGGTTTTTTCGATTCTAGCCCACTGTGCGTCGTGGACGTTTGGGTTGGATTTCGGGGGGCAATGCTTGTGTCACAAAAAGTGTGACACAAGCCAAAAAAATAAATAAATAAAAAAGGCGGTAACCAAGAACCTGAAAGTTTAGAAAAAATGGTGATATAAATCGCGAAATACTTCAATCAGTAGCTGCACAATGAGTGGCAGGGTTTAATTTACGTACCTTAATCGTCGCACAACCATCTCTGGTCTCGCAGGAGCCATTTCACTTCTCTTGACATACGAATGACGTTAGGAGCCTGTTGATCGCAAGAAAGTGTAAGTCATCGACACATAGATACTGTTTAACAACAAGTACCTAATATCATAAATCTTGATGAATTTATCCGATATCTACTTATTATAAAAATCAATGAATATTGATCCCTCAGTTTATATTTATTGTTGACTATGAGCATCTCTGACTGAATCAGATTCGTCGTAACTATATCGGAAGGATCAGCGATTATAGCAAAAGGTACTGGGTCATACGATCCCTAGACTTTTCCGCTTCTGGTCCACCTGGAGACTGCTCAGTTCAGGGTATAAGGTTCTGTGAATGGCTCTGCGCAACAAAATAAAAATTCATGAAGGTTAATGTTGGAATACAGAAGGAAGTGTATTTGTTACTGATTGGTTACATAATATGTTACATTGATGTCGCTCATGTTGACAATAGCGTTTTTCGTTGCAGAAATAGGAACCTAGACCATACAATTGCAGGCGTTGAGTGTAAAAGCTACTTTCTGTAAGGAGTAGCTCTTAATAATTGCTATTATGAGATTGTTCACCGGATAGACTTGTCAAAACAAATGCTACTTTTACCTCCCAATGTGTTTTTTTGAATCGATTCCGCATATTCATTTCTTTAATAACTGATTTTGTCTCAAAACAATAAATTATTCGTATGTAAGATGTTTTACGTCTTGCAATGAAGAGATGTTGTCCACCACATGAATTTTCACTCTCTCATTTAAGCGATTTGTCCTTAGAGAAGGAGATTAACAAAAGTCTTTCTAAATATACTTTCGTATCTTTCTCTGATATTTACAAAATGCGCTTCATGCACGAGGAAACAATTGCTTATAAGTTATTTCTGTAGACCTTTGTTCTTACTTATGATTTTCATAGAATTATATTTTACTTAATATTATTATTATGAACAGTAAATATAGTCCAACGAAATCAATGATCGGTGGAAATGAACAAGATAATATATATATCTTCTCCTTGCATAAAATAATTACAAAGAATATAAAGTTAGATTGACGTAGTCTTTATTTGAGTTTCATTTTCGAAAAATAGGGGCAAGAATAAAAAGTTTAATAAAAGTAACTGTCGATTGTGATCATAATTTATCAGAATATTTTTACTTTCTCCATATAGGAAGTATAGAGAAAGTATTGTTTTCATGAAAAAATTCGACTTCGAGATTTCAACGGAAATACACGGTTTGGGGTCCCTAGAACACGTTTTGACCATTTTCGGAATGATGTCTGTGTGTATGTGTGTGTGTGTGTGTGTGTGTGTGTGTGTATATGTGTGTCTGTTATTGTGGGCGCTCTAACGTAAAAACTATAAGTCGTATCATCTTTCTTCATCAAAGCTCATTTAAAGCTATAGCCGGTTTTAAAATATCTCCATAAATATGATGTATAGGTATATTGTGTACCTTATAAAAGTTATAGATAATGTGTTTTACTATACCTTTTGTATTTAACATATTTTTGTATCACCGGTTGATTAGGAGTTATTCGTGAAATACTGATAAACCGGAAGTAGCTGTTATGTACTTTGTGGGCGCTCTAACATGAAAACTAATTGTCGGATCAACACCAAATTTCATATATAGTATTTTGGTTGGTGTGTTTAGAGTTGATTAGTTTTTAGAGCAAATCGGTACACCGGAAGTCGAGCTTAATTTTTCAAAGCTCATTTCCGGTTTTCAAAATATCTCAATAAATATGATATTTAGGTATATACTATTTTTTATAAATATTTTAGAAAATAAAATTTGCTATAACTTTTGTTTGAAATATATGTTTGTAAAACTGATTTTTTAGGAGATATTCATGAAATACTGATAAACCGTAGGTAGCCGATTATGTACTTCATGAGCGCTCTGGGCGCTGCGTGTGAATAGCCATTTTATCGTTTTTCATCGAGCATGTCCCGAAAAACATTATTTATAATGTTTGTGACGTAATATATAATATGATATAAATTAATCACTCATCTTCAAAGTTTAGATGGAATACAGAGTTCGAAAATACTGTCGTAGATAAATATTTACATCTTATGTATGGAGAAAGTCATGTGCTGGCCACATCAGATTTTTACTTTCTCCATATACGAAGTATAGAGAAAGTATTGTTTTCATGAAAAAAATCGACTTCGAGATTTCAACGGAAATACTTGTTTTGGGGTCCCTAGAACACGTTTTGACCATTTTCGGAATGATGTCTGTGTGTGTGTGTGTGTGTGTGTTTGTGTGTGTGTGTGTGTGTGTGTGTGTGTGTGTGTGACAGTGGGCGCTCTAACGTGAAAACTATTAGTCGTATCAATACCAAAATTCATATATAGTACTGTGGTGTGTGCTGTCAGAGGTGATTAGTTATTCAAGTAAATCGGAAAACCGGAAGTCGAGCTACATTCATGAAAGCTTATTTCCGGTTTTCAAAATATCTCCATAAATATGATATATAGGTATATTGTATACTGTATAAAAGTTTTAGATAATGAAATTTACTAAAACTTTTGAATTTAACATATTTTTGTATCAACGGTTGATTAGGAGTTATTCGTGAAATACCGATAAACCGGAAGAAGATGATTATGTACTTTGTGGGCGCTCTAACATGAAAACTATTTGTCGGATCAACACCAAATTTCATATATAGTACTTTGGTTGATGTCGTTAGAGTTGATTAGTTTTTGGAGTAAATCGGTTAACCGGAAGTCGAGCTTCATTCTTCAAAGCTCATTTCCGGTTTTCAAAATATCTCCATTAATATGATATTTAGGTATATACTATTTTTTATAAATATTTTAGAAAATGTAATTTACTATAACTTTTGTGTGAAACATATTTTTGTATCACTTATTGTTTAGGAGTTATTCATAATATACTGATAAACCGGAAGTTGCTGATTATGTACTTTGTGGGCGCTCTGGGCTCTATGGGCAAAAGGCCAAATTCAACTTTTTTCATCGAGCATGTCCCGAAAAACATTATTTATAATATTTGTGACGTAAAAGATAATAATATATAAATTAATCACTCATCTTCCAAGTTTAGATTGAATATAGAGTTCGAAATTACTGTCGTAGATAAATATTTACATCTTATATATGGAGTAAGTCATGTGCTGGCCACATCAGATTTTTTTATTATATAAATATATGGGGGGTGGTCCGGATCCCCAGGACCTGGATCCGTCCCTGGCTTAAGCTTATCTGTGTCGGCTAAAATCCTAGCTGTACTATAAATGATATGCTAAGGCCGCTGTCTAGCTATATATCTTGCAGACGGTCTCTTAATAATTGTTACTGTAGTATATACATTATCCTTGATTTTATCATTTGACTTCTTTTAGGTATGATTGATTTATATAACATTAAAAAATAAGGATTTTAACAATCTTTTCATAATTCACTTTTCAAGACTCAACATCATCAGTTCTATTCGCTTATTGGAAGCTTTCTTGGCTTCAGTTAAACTTGATCTATTAAAATTTCATTTTATAACGGATGGCTTAATCTATCCCGAAGAAAATATATATATACTTTTTTAATACGATAAAGGATTTTTATCTTGTTTACGAAATCACCAGACATTCAGACTTACTCCGATGACATTGTCTCAATTTAATTTTCCAGCTAAATAAATGTTATTTTCCTTATTTATAGTAAACGTTACGATTTTAAGCATAATACTTTATACATTTTTACGTTAATATTATTGAAAAATATCAATTGAAAATCTTTTGTTACGCTAACTTTTACTGTAAAAGTTAGACTTAGGTAGCGTTTTATAAGTTGTCATTTAGCGTCTATTTTTCCGTGAAAATTGAGATTATTTTACTAAAAACTGAACCTCTGCAGAACGGGGTCTACGAAGAATTACTATGCGCGGAGACATGGATCATTTTCAAATCCATGATATTTCTAAAGTAATATTTTTTTACTTCCAATGAAATAAGGCTCAAAGGTAATTGTTTATTCTTCTTTGTGATTGGAGAACGATGGTAGTTGATGATTTTCTGTGGTGTAAGATGTTTTCCTTCTCTGAAGCGTAAGGTATTGAAGTAGGTTATGTATGAAAGCACGCACATCAAAGTAAACGATTCAGATGATCAGGAAAATAAAGCAGGAGCGTAACTTGCTTATAAAAATATAGATAGCATTGGAAGAAACGAAGGTCGTCGTATTTCGGACGATTTATGTAGTGAAGCACTTTATGGGATTCGTGTTATCTTTGTCACAGCACTTATCGCTTGGCTGACTTGATGGTTTGCCGAAGGTCAGGGAAGCACAGTCATTTGTCTAGGGTTACGTTGACACGTACGTTAATACGTTTTACGTTTTTTGAAGCAATATTTACTGACTTTTCCTTTCTCAGAGGGAACTACATCGTGAGGGAGGATCTAGTAACTCATAAAAATGAAGAGTAATTTTGGACAATTGTAAAAACAAGTGGAAATAATCGAAGTACCATAATTCTACGATCTATAATCGAGAGTGATATTTAAATACGCTATTTGACGCAATGAATGTGTAGTAATCGCGGAGAAACTTCGCTATCAGTTTTTAGTTTGAATTTCTTGTCATATCATAGGCAAGATGTGGGGCACCATCGACCTTTAACCCGAATTCGGCCTTTTTGGTCGTTCTATGCGGCCTTTCAGTCGCTTTTCTGGAAAACATTTCTTTATTTTAATTTATCTTCCAGTATTGGTAATTCCATCAACTGAAAAAATGGAAAATAGTCTAATATATTATTCGGATATTAATTTAATTTTTATGAATTCATTTTCTCATGAAAAATTTCTATAAAAAACTATTTTTATTTTGGAGATTCGCAATCAAGAACGGTGTGGTTTTTTTGCTGCTGCTAAATAGTAAATGCTGTCTCCTGATGAAAATAGTTCTCCGCCCTTGTCCTAGACCAATTGCCCAAAATTTATCCTCTGAATCCGCCAAAATAGCTGGATTAGGATTGGATATGTTAGAAAAAAAATGAATTTTCACGTATTTATTTTCCATAATTGTAGCACATGTGAAAACCTAAAAGTAATTTTACATATATATTTTCTGTCCATTTAGATTTCCACACGGTAAAGCTTCCACAAAAGACTTCTTTGCTTATGAATTAGTATCGTTTTTATTTCCAGGTCGCTATCGAAATCTCTTCTCATTGATGATCGAAGTAGACTTATAAGGATGTTGTTATTATATTTGTGCTGTCTTTTAGTACTAGTTTGAGAAAATCGTTAGCAGAAGAGATAATTGGGAAATTTTATTATTGGTGTAGGATAATGAGGTAAATGTTGGGTCACTGTTTCCAGAATGTCAATTTAAATTTACGGCTTAGATTAAAGAATGACCATAATCGTAATCAGCCTAGCAGTCTCATTTTAATCTTATATGTAACTGAATAATCACTCAGAGATGTACCCAATGTATAGAGTGCTCCTTGAGTTTCCATCATATTAGTATGATTGTGGAATAAGTAAATCAAAAGAGCCGTTGAGTATTCTTTATGTTGGGGATGGAAAACAATTAAATGCACTTTCAGTTCCGTAGAAAACTGAATTCACGGCAAAGTTAAGTGATTGCTTATATTTAACTCTTCTTTGAAGGAAAACCGACAACCTCAACTACGATTCGAATCAGAGGAAAATTTACTCGTAAATCAGACAAACGAGGCGTTAGGATATACGATATAAATATAGTAGATATATTTTTCAAATATATTTACTTTTCGTACCATACCCGTCGTGCAATACGTAATATCAGTATCGCTGATTAGCATAATAGTTAACAACAAGCAGATGGAAAGAGAACGTCACTGAAACCTTTTGTGTTTACATTTAAATAGTAAACTCAACTTTAAGGCTGACTAAATCTGAGTATGGACCTTCTTAAAATGTAGTTGAACATAAATTATTCTTCTGCTTATTTATTAACATTTCAATGTAGAGGAAATCTATACAGCATGATTTAGAATATAATAGATTTGCTCTAACTTCAATTGGTGGAATTCCATAGAAAAAGAAGAAACTACTTCGTAGATTACGTGGAATTCACGTTTAAACTACTAAATATTTATGATCCTTTTCTGCATAGTGTAGAGGAAATGGTATGTAATAACGTTAAATGTAAGGCATTTCATCTTCGTAACCATAGTAGCAAATTCACTGCTACTAGGAGGTATTGGAGGCTGTACCCTTTCGGTATCGAACTTGCTTCTGCAGACCAACGGCGGTCACTGCATTGAAGACCCAGAAGACTTAACCATGGCGTGCGGAATAGAGAAAGAAAAAAATCTCGATGAGAAAACTTAGAGGGGAAAACTTGAACCGATTTTCTTCGCAGGAACTCTCCTCTCGATCCACGACGTCGCATGGGATCCACAAACTATTTTCAAAAACGACCACAGGGAAGTTGAGTGTCGCATCACGCTCCTAAATCTTGCAGATGTCGTGCGGGTAGAGCGCAAGCCAACGTGAATTATTTGTACGAGTGGGCTGACGTGACGCTTGTCTCCTTAATAAAGGCGACCTCTCGAGGGAGAGAGTGGTACGAGGGCTCACCACTGAAGGAAGCTCGGCTGATGAGGTTCACCGCAATAGGCGACGTATTCATTCAAAGATTATCCTCTGTAAGGGGCTATTAGGCCTCCGATTCAAATGGTACTTGTTGAGTACGTCAATGGCTAGTCTGTAGTGGAATAAGGAAATGAAGAACGAGGAAAAAGATTCTTAGATTAGCTGCGGAGATTTCATCAACGTGACCATGAAATTTTTTCTTTCTCCTTGTAGTTGTTTAATTTTCCATTTTGGCCTAAGATAATTCAAACTCAATTCTTTACTATTCTCAACTAATTTCGTTCGATTAATTATGTTAAGCTTATTACAGAATAAATCAAAGCAGTGGTGTTTTTACCTTAAATTAGATATCCAATTATCGTATTTAAACTATTAGCAGAAATTTTTACGTTGTTAACTTGCGGGGATTTTGTAATTCCGTTCATTATAAGCTGCTGATTCCACTAGTATAATCAGTGCGATGTATTCCTTCCTTTGGTCAATAAAAATTAAAAAGAGATCGTAATTTTTTAACTCATCCCTTGAATTAGTGATTCTTGAAGTCACTTTGAGGAGAAAATTTTCTTTCATGTTCGAAATGGTTGTGCAGCTTTGATATTGGAATGTAGCAACCTTGGTGGTCCTCCCTGAATTTCCCATCCACTAATCACAAGATGAATCATTTTCTCAATCAACTCTTTAAGAGTTGATAACTCCATATTTAGAATATTCTATATTCGCTAAGAAATCTTTTTCCTGAGATTCAGGAATGTCTTTTGCATTAATCCTGCGTAATATGAGTTTTAACTACGCTAGGTTATATTTCATTCTCTTTACTTTCAATCTTTTGTCCCGGTGTCCCCACTTTCATTCCTTCTCCTGCAACAGAGCTTCAAATAGCCGTTATTCACACAAGAAATTCTTTAAGTGAGTGTTATACCAGTTACAGCGAAATTTCAGAATATGCCCTTCTCAGTGCTTCAACTTCTCAAGCGTAACTTGCTTAGAGAAAATAGACAGAAGACTAATATCTGAGCTAGAAAATGTGAGATTTATTCTTAATTTTGTTTACCGTAAATTACTAATAGCTTTAATACTATTTAGTTTATTCAGCTAAGCATATGAAGAATGCTGAATCGATTTATTTCAAATATTAATTTTTACTTTCTCCCTATACGCAGTATAGAGAAAGTATTGTATTCGCAAAGAATTCGACCTTCAGATTTAAACGGAAATAGATTTTTCGGGGCCGATAGAGTTCGTTTTCGCTAATTTCCCGAACATGTCTGTCTGTGTGTGTGTGTGTGTCTGTCTTTGGTAAAAACGTTTGTGGGCGCTCTATCTTATCCGATCATTTCCAAAATTCATATTTAGTATTTTCCTAAGAATGCCAACAGTTGATTCGTTTTTGATGAATATCGCTTAACCGGAAGTTGCGGTTTATCCAGAACAAAATATTGTTTCTTAAATATCTCTGTCAGAATGCAATGTAGGTATCTACAATTACATACAAATGTTATAAACAATGTACTTTACTACAAATTTTGTTTGAAACATTTTTTCTTAACACTGATTGTTTAGGTGTTATTCGTGAATAATGTTTAACTGGAAGTTGTTGTTTATCCAGAAATGGAAGTTTTTCAAACATATCTCTCGCAGAATAAAATATAGGTACATAACATTACATTCGAAAGTTATAGATAATGTATTTAACTACAACTTTTGTTTGAAACAATTTTCTGTAACACTCATTGTTTTGGAGTTATTTATATATTACCGGCATAGGCTTCTGTTTTCAATAAATATGGAGAAAGTCATGTGTTGGCCACATCAGACTTTTACTCTTAAATTCTCCCATATTCTTCCTTCGGTGCAAGTTGCCTAGGAATAATGATGTCAAAGTACTTCGGTGTGATGTAGTGGAAGGCATGAATACATAAATCAATGACATTTCCACAGATTTTTCTAGATAGTACATAATACGTCCTTGGACTAAGTCGAAAAAATAAAAATAATCCACGGAAATTACAATTTACATTAATTTATTTAGTAGTTTTTAACTTACTTTTGATCGAATACTCCTGGATATTGTTTACTATACAATTCGTGCCGCTATACTCCGCAAAATATTTTATCCCACCAAAGTAGTTTTCGATTTAAAGGATGTCCGGATGAGATTTCAACGGCGCACTATTTTTTTCTGGGCACAGAGCACCGAATATCTGTCGGAGCAATTTTGGCAACTTCTCGCGTAAAGTATTTCAAGAAGAAATGAGAGTCGCATTAGGGGGCAGATAGTGCAACCAAATAACGAGGATCATACCACAAAGGTCGGGAGGGTCGTTAATCACCGCTTTTGAAAAATGGTTTCGTAACCCTTTGGCGTCGGCGGGGATCGAGTCCTCGACCCGGAGAAGGGAATATCAAAAAGAGCCGTTGCCCATTTGTGAGCCGATTTGCGAAGTAATTGAGATCGGCCGCCTCTCTGTAGACGCACCGCCAACTCCACGTTTGTTCAAGAGCGACGTTCTCCACGAATTAACGCTTTATAAAGGCCAAAAGTATTGGGATGGGAGACGAGGAACGTCTATATGAAGCGAAGTTTTCTTCTAAATTTCAGCCTATCAATTTTGGTAACGTATCGATTTATACGAAGCAAAGCAAATTCAAAGTAAGACACGTTATTAAAGGTACGTCACGTTTATGTTATTTACTCCGAAATATTAAAGAATGGTGTTTTCTTTTATATCTGCTGACATTTAAAGTTCCTTAAACGGGAAAATATTACGTGGTGGATAGCTATGAGTTTATTAATAATGTCAGCAGAATCAACAGCTACGAGTGGTAAATCCTAGGGTGTTCAATTACACGAGCGTACTTTGATAGCAGAAAAGAACATTGCAATTTATTTATTGCCTAAGTATAGTAAAACTGTTTCGTATATTCTAACTACTGTTAAATTTATAATAGCTTTACAAGTTTGCAAAGTTTAGCTGCTGCGTTATTCTTATAGGAAATACCATAAGAAATACTTTACAAACTGATAAAAGCAAGTGCAAATGTTTTCTTAATTTTTACCTAATTTTTATTTCCTTATTTATCACTCATTTTAATTAAAAATTAAGATGGAATACATCCCTTCCAAAGAAAAGATATAAGTAAGTGATAGCCACTTGGGAATGGTTGAAGAAGAAGAATGGTTTTATCACATCAAAATATTTGTAAAAATATAAATATAATGTAAGCTGGTTATTTTTAATTCTCTTGGTATTCCATTAAAAATCTACTTGTGCTATCTAGGATATGACGAAGCATCTACCTCGATCTCGAATCCATCTTGATTTATTAAAGCAATAAGTCCTTGTTTATTTTATATCCTGTAATGAATGCGTCGTGGTATCTTCGAAATATGTTGATTTCCTCCTTTCAACTAAGCCCAACGATATTAAGCTTAATGTAGAACAAGGAACATAAAGCGCCAGCAGGCATTCAAGCATAAGAGGAAAAAAATATAATTCATCGTTTCCTTGTGAAGAAGAAATTGTGTCGATTCCGAGGAAGTGATAAATCGTGAATCTTAGGTAAGGTTATCTCTCAGACCAACTTTTAAATCATGTGTTTTGCTTTAACAGCTTGCGTATCATTTGAATACAAATGTTCATTCAAACAGACAAAAACCATACAGGGATTACTTGTTATGATTAATTAGCAAGAGTTATAAAAGCAGTATCCACATTCTAGGAGGTAAATCGAAATTACGAGCTACAATGGCATCATAGATTAAGGAAATCCCTTACAAATTTTGCTCCGGCCGCAGAGTTGTATAGTGAACGTTTTTTTATTATTTAAGGAGAAATAAAATCTATTACGTCGACAAAATGGTTGGAATACTTTCTTTCCTGGTGACTGTCGCAGATACTTAAGGTATTCTGTGAAAAAAGTCCTTAGTAGAACTTCGATCGGTTTGAATGAATCTCCATCACTCTATAAATGTATTCATTTATCCAAGAAATAGGCACGTAGATATATAATCGATCTTGGCCCAATTATTCTATTCAAACGTTCCTTTCTAGTCGGCAATCTTTATTCGAAGTTTCAATCCACATTTCGTCCCTCGTCCGTGCAGATGGGAGATCGCGTGAAATGATCGCGATTACATTGAGGAACGGAATCCCATTAGAAAAAGCCCTTTGATGCGAGGCCCTAAATGGAAATGACCATGCAGTGAGTCGCATAGAAGGGGGCACACAAATCTCGAAACCAAGTGATGACCTCTTTTTCTTTCGTTCGAATCGGTAGAACGCTCTTCGGCTTATTTCAACGCCAGTTCCGGGTGAAGGACGCAGCCATAAAAATCTCCTAATTCGCTAATTAACGTCATCACAACCAAGTGGAGGAGATATATCCACAGAAGCGTTTAGGTTGATCAATTTCTCTGAAAATCTCATCCTAAGTTTGGAACTTCTGAATTGGGTTTTGGACGCGTGACATTTTTTGTGAATTTTAAAGCTGCTAGAGAAGGTAAATAAACTGATATAGGAAAGCCTTTTCGAGAATTATCGTAGTGATTAAAGTAATCTCGCTTAATACATAAATTTAAAATATAATTTTTGGAAATTTATTATACTAACATGCTAGGTACAATTTTTTTCGATCAGTTATATATTTCTTTTAGTTATATGTTATTCTTTAGAAGAGCGGCTACTTTTATTCTAACTCTTAACGAGTCACATGTTTCTTATTAATGCAGCCTAAGTTATACGATCGCATTCGGAACACAATTATTCATTTGGATTTATTTCTTCATGCAGTTGTCGGCTTGTTTCAAATTAAAGTCACGATCCTGTAAACACTTGCCCGATCAGGCTTTGAATAATACTGGTAGTACCATGCAATTGATTGCTGGTAGACGAATATCATCATTGACAATTTTCCCTCATGTTTTTACCTTAACGGTGCTGTATAAATAAAGAAGTGTAATCCAAAAATTAAAGGCGATACTCAAAGAAAAAGGGAAGCGGAATCCGGTCAAAACCTTGTCTGTGAACTGCCTCCTCTCCCGGTCAGCTTCTTTGATTCAATAAATGATATTTGTTCCAATAATCTGTCTTCATGTATTAGGTGCGCAACTAAGTTCTCGCTGTTTTTTCGATAAAAATGTAACTTTATTATAAAAAAACTCTTACATCTGAATCATTCAAAGTATTGCCCATTGCTAGACACAACTTTTTCCCATCTTTCTGGCAGAGCTCGAATACCTTGACGCCAGAAGTGTTCGTCTTTTGAGGCTATCCACGAATCAAGCCATTTTCTGATGTCTTCATATGAGTTGAACTGCTGATCAGCCAGGCCATGTGCCATCGAACGGAACAAGTAAAAATCGGACGGCGCAATATCTGGGGAATATGGCGGGTGGGGTAGGACTTGCCATTTGAGCGTGCCCAAGTAGGTTTTAACAGGCTTGGCAACGTGAGGCCGAGCGTTGTCATACAGTAAAATCACTTTTTCGTGCCTCTACTCGTACTGTGGCCGTTTTTCGCGCAGTGCTCGGCTCAATCGCATCAATTGAGTTCGATACCGTTCCCCAGTGATGGTTTCGCTTGGTTTCAACAGCCGACGACGTAGAAGCATGACCGGGTAGTCCCAAGATATTCTCCTCCTTGGATTGCTGTAATGTATCAATTTTTCATCACCTGTCACGATGCGATGAAGAAAACCCTTTTTTCTTGCCTCTGGAGCAGTTGTTGACAGGCGAAAAAACGACGCTCAACGTCTCTTGGCTTCAACTCATAAGGAACCCAAGTTCCTTGCTTCTGAATCATTCCCAACGCATGCAATCGCTTGGAAACGGCTTGACGGGTAACTCCTAATTCTGAAGCAAGCTCTTCTTGAGTTTGGTACGAATCCTCTTCGAGCAAGGCCTCCAATTTAGCGTCTTCGAAGGTTTTGGGCCTTCCTTCACGAGGACGGTCGTAAACATCAAAATCACCGTCTTTGAAGCGACGAAACCAATCACGGCATGTTGTTTCGCTAAGAGCAGCATTTCCGTACACTTTTTGGAGCTCTCGATGCGCTTGAGCTGCCGTTTTTTTGGAATGGAAGAAGAAAATCAACACTTCCCGCAAATGACGATTGTTTGGCACAAAATTAGACATTTTTACTTAACTAGAAGTATATAATGCGAAAACGAAATCACTCATGTGTCGCAGCAGTTTGTTTACCATATGTCTAAGCTTGGTTCGTGACGTTTTGGATACGTCAAAATCGACCAACTCTTACTGCTAGAATCATCTACTGACAAACAGCGAGAACTTAGTTGCGCACCTAATACATATAATTTTACTCTGAGATTTTGCCATCAGTGATTTCAACGGGGTGCATGCACTGTTTTAATCTATTTTGCCTTACCTATAACTATCGTATATCGCTCGCGGAAAAATGATTCGTTGAATTGGCTTATATCTTCTATGATTTTCTTGGAATGACTGATTATTCAATAGAAATGGCTGATTATTCATGATAGACGCAAAAGCAATTCTCTTTACGTTTCTGTTCTATCGTGATAAAACTTCAGCGATAGCTCTCACCGCTATAAAAATCAAGCATGACTTTAGGAATAAACGGAATTTAAAAGGACTTCTTATTTATTTCTGTCATGTCTTCTCCTGTTCTCCATGAAGTTTTCAGGACATAGTTTGTATAACTCATCGAAAATCCCTTTCCTATTACTTATGATTTTTTTCTCATTAACGAACGTGTCAAAGTTTCAGGGGAAAAAGTGTTAGGGATACTGCGCTTTTAATATTCCCTCCTCTGGTAATGTGTTTCTTCAAAATAAATCGATTTTAAGTAGATAGATTGTTTTATTGAATATAATACAGTTCTTCAAAAATTTTACGAATATTTGGATAAATACAATACACTGGGGCTGCGCGGATTAATGTAAGGCCTTCTTCTTAGCCTCTTCACCCACTGGAATTTTGTAATCAAGGAAGAACATTCTGTATCGGATGTCGATCTCATCAGATAGCAGTCTGACCTAATAGTGGGCCTAATTCGCTAACTGAGTCTCCTGAGTGAATATACGACGCAGCCATTGCTTAATTATTAAAATCTACCACCTCCCGTATTCAGGAGTATTCCTCCATCTTATTCCCAAGAACCCTATCACAAATCTCTGAATGATCCTGTACTTCGAAAGTAGCGTTCGCAGGAATCTTGAGACATTTCCCTTATATAAAAGACAAATGCAAAAGCATTCGCAATTCTATTTTATTATGAGCAGTTCTTAGTTCTCGAGATGTATGGAAATGTCTAATAAGATTCTACGGTATGATATATCTTATGGTAAAATAGATTTGAGAAAATTGCGTCGTTAAAAAAATACATCGCAAAGCTGCTTCGAGCGATATCGAATTCCGTCAAATGGTTTGAAATTGAAGAATGGATATTCCACGGCCGCTGAATTGCGCTATAAAATTCCCGGAAGTTCCTCCTTCTAGGACAGATAACTGACTGAATCAACTGTTCGGCATTTGGCAACCGTAGAAGGAACGGTGGCTGACGTACAAAGCAGCGAGTGGCGGTATTGTACGCTCGTAAGCCCTTCGGCGTGGAAACGAAGCCGAAATCCATTTCCCTAATGGGACGTTTGATCCCACCGTCCCAATGTTGCAATCGAGAAAGGGTGAGAAAGGAGGGAAGGGAGGAAGCGATGGGATAAGTGGCAATGTGAGGGCAAAGTAGGACAAGGGGAAGAGTAAGGCAATTTTCAGGATGGAGAATATTGCTAGGAATAAAATGAAGAAAATAGAGGCAAACGTATAAGTTCACTACACTCCTGATTATGCGGGGGATAATTATCTGGTTTACAGGTGATCGCATAATCATGAATGTATGTCCAGTTATTCTATAAGTATTTAAATATCCTAGTAATGATGATCCGATGCATTGAAATCACACGTAAACGGATATACTTGGGCTAACGAGTGATCCTGCTAACGATGTCCTCGGCTAATGAAAAATGTTCGTTATTGTACGGACTCGGCTAATGAGAGTGTTCTAGGATAATTGCGCTTTTACACTAGTTCATTAATGGTCAAATTAAAAATGTTTATTGCCAATATTTCTTTCTTTGTAAAATATCATGGGAAAGTTATAGGAATATCTTTTTCGATCACGAATATCCGGAACGTATGTATATAATACGGATAGGTACGAAACGTATGTATATAATCTACGTTCCGGAACGTATAATATTCTACAATGGAGGTATCACTGTCTTGAAAATTGTACTTATATCATCAATTAATTTGCCATTTATGTACCTATGTATGCTTTTAACGCATTCAATATATGTTTTAAATGCTTTAAACGCAGCTATTTGAGAAATAACTAGCTTGCTTAATCAAAGAGTTAAATTCTATATATTTGAATACAAGACTCTATTTTGGATAACATGAATTCCACGAAAAATTAGGGAGTCTTAAATTGGCTAAATTTCCATGAAAATGTTGATAAGTGATGAAAGAATGAAAAAAATCATCTCACAAGAAACAAGAAACTTTTGACGTGGTGCAAAACTGAAGATATTTATGTAGGAACTAATAGAAAACGAAGAAATGCCATAGTTATCTGCAAAAGAAATGTAAGTTTACAAAAAAATTTAATCGATAGGAAAAATGAAAAGTATCTCTAATCAGCGGAGAAAAATTATTCTCTATGCTCTTAATTCAAGTTCAGAGAAAATCTGGAAGTGTCGAAAAATAAATCAAGCCTTCGTTGGTAAATCTATATAAGTTTGAAATGCAAATTGATGTAACCCAACATGAATAAGCTGGGGGAAATTGTGGTTACTTCACAATATAAGTTATGCATTGGTTTCCGCTAAGACTGTTTATCTTAATGTAGAGCCAATAAATATACTAACCAGTAAAGAATTGCATTTATGGATTTATCAAATTTCTTCATTAGCTAGTCAAAAAACGTTGGAAGAGTTTGTTAAGTTAACAGAAGTAAAGGTATTATTCTGAAGCTGAATTTTCCGCACGTGTTTTTAAAATATCCATGACATGGTTTCTTTCAATTTATAACTCAATAGAAAATTATTAATTCCAGAGACAGTAAAACTCCGACGCTTGGTTATTAATCGATCGGTATGATCAAAAGGCTTACAAGGACAGGAAAGAGAAAAGAGGTGAGGGAAAATGGATGGAGGGACACCTTTCGAGGCACCTCGCGAAGTTAAACTTCCACACTAAGAGCGTGTAGTAAGGCGAAGAAAGGTGTCGACAGACTTAGAAGTTGGCTGAGGAAGTTGTGAATAGATAAGGAACGAGGCCTAACTATGCTGTCATCACGGTTTCCTCTTTGGGGGAACTCTGCGACGGACGGCTATTCAATCTCATCCTGCGTCTCCTAATTTTACTTAAATGTTTTGGAAGTAATTGAACTCTTCTTGTCAGAAACAGAGTCATCGTTAGTTAGGATGATTCAACTAAACATTAGGCAGCTCTGTATTAAGCATGGTGATATTAAAGGTCTGTTAAAACTTCAATGGGTCAAACTTTGAACTGAGAATAAATTCTAAGATTTCCACTTCGTTATCCAATCCAAAGGAAAATTATTCCTCTTAAACCCTTTACCGATTTTTTCAGACAGATTTAAGAGAAACATCTTTACAGTCTTAGTGTACTACTGTTTACTCAGGATTCTCTAGTGGAAGGAGACCTTTTCTTCCTCTCCATCCAACGAATAAAATTTTATACACACTTATTCCCTCAAGACGTCAGTATGTTTATTAACTCCCATCCGGGCGCACCGAACACCCCCAGGCAAAAATTGCACGAGCTTTTATGAAGGTGACGGTAAACTACCGTCCGCACGCCCGGATGAAGGTACTCGGAGCAATCTTCCCGATAAATGGTCGAAGACCATAAATTGTTGTTCTCTACGGATTACCTTTAGTTACATCAGTATAAAACAGGAAAAATAGGATGGTCATATGGAATAGCATTGCATTTTGAATTCTTAATTTTTGCAAGTACTTTTTATTTTTAAATATTTAAATATAAAGATGAAGTGTGACGCTAGTTCATTATTTTAATAATAATAAGGTCCCCTGTTTTATTCTATTTTCGAGAGTTTTGAGAAGGAAAATAGAATAAGAAAATTTTATGGTTAATTTAATGAGCTTAACAATTGCAGCTGTTCAAAATTAATTTATTTAGCCAAAGCGATTAATTAGTAATACTTATTAATTTAATCGACTTTGAAAATCGTTTCCCATTTGAGTCAATTTCTTGGTAATAGAAATGATTGTTTAGTAATAAAATGAAATTCGTTGAGCTGCATATTTCATGTAAAATGAAGCAAAGAGAGGTGGTACTTTTTCCACAATTTGATTCAAATGACGACCGGTTTCAACTATTAATCGTCATATACCGAAGAAATAACTAAATATTGTGGAAATAGGACCACCTCTCTTTCCTTCATTTTACATGATGGATCTCTACACAATTTCGCCTGACTCTGTGCATCACATTCTACACATCTCAGTTTATGTTTTGAAATTAAAATTGTTTATGAGTGAATGTATTAGCAATTGGAAAAGAGCTATGTATTTTGCAGTTGTAGTTACAATTTGTGACCGATAGCTAATTGGTTATTTGTTGAAATACTGAAGAGGACTGCCCTAGCAATATTTTATTTAATCTCTACATTATAGATGTGCAATTTCTAAGTTATGAACGATAAGGAAACACTATCATATTGTTTTAGCTTCTCGACAGAGAGAGGATGGATGCATTTCTTTTCCTGAGTGATGCACATTTCAAGAATAAATACAGATCAGATCAAATACAGACATTGGCAAATCGTACTCGTGAGTAAAGAATACACTTATGTATAATTTATATACTTAATTTAATAAATGATGGTTCATATGGACGCTAAATGATGCTATGACACATATCGACGGAAGATTACTCAATAAGGAAGGTCGAATGGAGGCGGTTATATGAGGAGATCCTGTGTGGTCGAATCAAAGGAGTTTAGCAGATATGAATGTAGGTCAAATGGAAAAGAGGGCGCGTGGGATAGAGCCCTCTAAACAAAAATAAAGAGCCATGGGAAGTGGGAAATGATAAGCTGCTACCTGACGTTTGGCTTATCCGTGGTCCTATCTTTTCCTCAAGAGCTCAAGTGTCCTCACTCTTTAGCTTAAATTTTGCTCGCTTTAAACATGCGTCAAAAAGCTTACCTGAAGTAGTTGAATGCATGTAATAGAACCGTGTGCTATTCACTCAGAGAGGAAAGTAGCTACCTCTAGGTCACAGAGCACATTCACACCCATTTACGGCAAGATACAGTGTGAGTAACATTCTGGAACTTTAAGTGAATGCATGCAACCTACTGGAAACGGTTAAATTTAGGACATAAAATTGCTGATTCGAAAATCATTCTCGTTTCAGTCTCCTGATCTTCTGGGATAAGCGATTTTCTGTCTAGATACACACTTAGTACTTCTCGAAAAAATTAAGCCAAATTTCGGAACATATTAAACCTAAGTTGAAATATATAATGTTTAATACACGATAATCACTTTCGCCTGTCGTATGTCCATTCAATTCGTAAACAAATAGAGTATTTATTTATGCTTAACAATACTTATGAATTTCCCAATTTTGAGTATTTTCTTCCTTTTTTGCAGATCTTAACTCAACGGTTATGATAATATAAGCTCCTGGGATGATATATTCAATGGAAAAAGAAGATCAAACATCCAAATAAGTGCTGCAGCATGGTAGCAGACAATCTTCGGGCAGCATGTGGAGATATTTAACGAACATCAGCCATTGGATGAAAGCGCATAAAAATAAAGTAAAAAAATATTTTTCTTTAAAATATTTCCGCTTTCGCATAAGAGCATTGTCAATCAAACGGTACAATATATATTAAAGGAATACCCCTAATGCCTGTGTTTCTCATCGTGGTCAACCAACTATTGTGGTATTCTAGGACATTATTCCCAAATGATACCAAAAGGTTCTAACACCTATTAAATTCAAACGTACACGAGGGTAATACCTTATAAATATATATGTTAGCATACCTGTTTTCGAAGACTTAGTTTTAGTAAGAGTTACCGTATTATTGACACAATGTAACGGGATTTTTGGATTTTGAAAGGAACTGAATATTGACTTAAAATGTTGTCTTAAATCAAGCAATCCCGTGTTCGTAGCACTATCACATTATGAAAATATCCCATTCACTTTCACCTATTCAGATTGATTTCAATATTAAGTATTTTTCCCTTTTTAAGTATCATCATCTTATATTTCGTTTGGGGTTTTTATGATAACGGTAAAATTGAAGAATTGATCCAGTCCCTACGTTGTAACCAAGGGATACCCGATCAATACGAGATTTATAGAGAAACCTATATTTATCATTTCTACAGTTGCTATTAGATAATTTTATTTCCACCAAGAAGGAACTATCATAATCCAATAAAATCGATCTTAATCTCGTGAGACATATTAAAACATAACTTGGAACGGTTAATTTTGTTTCTACACCCAATTTTTAGGGATACTTCCATACATAACTAGGTACTACAGCTTGTAATAAGCATAATGCGTGCGTGATGAAATTATTTGGGTTTCCTCAGCTTTTTGGAGAGAACAAAGGAAGCTTGAGGAGCAACATTTTGAGAAGCATTTCCTTACATATAACTTGAAAATGATTACAGTCAGAGAAAGTAGAAGGTTTTGACTATAAATGTAATGCAGAAAACCTCTTCTTAGAAGTCGGATGAATTATCTGGAAATGCTCAAAAAACTGTAATATAAATATTCACCCTGAATCCCTTAGGGTAATAATTTACGAATAGAACTTATATTAACCGCTTGGTTCTCCCCGTAAAAAATTATCCCGGACAAAATTTAGCGGTGTCCTTCTCCATATTTCTTTTTCTTTTCATAATCCGATGACCTCCGTAATTAAGGCGTAAACGTCCCACTCGGAGACTTAAAACCAACGGTATTACAATTAGAATTTATTAAAAACTCAACAACGTTTTACGGAAGTTAAATAATTCCCCAGAAAGGTCAGAATAGGATCAAGAATTGTTATTCATCGTGCGTAACATTCTTTGGAGCGCTTATCTCTCTAAAGGAGAGGGGCCGAGGAAATGTTTTCAACTGCCTTTAGCGTGCCGTCACACACGCCATTGCGAAACGCCTTTCGTGGAGGACCGGTCGCACGGAGTGGAGGTTTCTTTTACTGCGGCAGTTAAAGTCAACCGCGATTATAACTTTAGCGCTTGCGGAATGTCCCGAAGAAATGCAAGGTCTAGTTCAGCGCGGGAAATACGACAAGGAAGCCCTTATCTTTGAAAGAGGGAAAGATAGAGTTTTCCCCTCTCTCGGGCCTTGAAGTCTCCATCCAACGGCCCTGCGAGCGGTCCTCAATGAAACCCATTCACCAGCTGCGTTCATTAATGGTTTGATAGGAACGCTGATTTATGGACCGACTTTATGGTATATGCGTAGCCGGCATTGGGTCCTTTTTCACTTTGGCTATATTTCACTTCCCTTCAGTTATTTACCTCGGGTTCTTTCTTCTTCCTCGCCAGTAATCTGTCTACTTTTCAATAGTTATAGCGCCATGGCTATGGGAGTATCATCTAATATTTCGTTACGGTAGAATTTTCCTTCTCGGAGCCACAAGATACCTACAAGCCCTCTACATTTGTATACTTCTACTTTTTCTCAGTCTACAGGCTTCAAAATCATAAAATTTTAATGAAAAGCGTTTGTTACTTATATGAGACCTATTTTGATTATACACATTTCCATAAATTAATATCCTGTAATTCGCGTTGAATATTTTACTCATTAAAATTGTAAATAATAAAACAGACTAAAATATTTGTGGACAATAAATAAGAAATTTTCTTTGATAACAAAAATTACAAATTTTTGACTTCCATTGAAGTATTATATGGCTATTAATCGACTCTAATCCCACAAAAAATAATGAAAAAATAAATCTAAACATTACCTTGAAGTTAAGACCGCAAAGCTTCTCTAGTTACTTTTACTATTCTTTTGAGTATAAGAAAAGTTTTAGTCTTATTTCAAATTAAATTTACCTGCTGGGATCAGATATAACCTAATTAACTAATACATATGTGAGCTCTGTCAAACATGCGATTGAATGAAAGCATATGAATGAATATTTAAATTTAAGAACATGATCGCCTAGCCAACGTTAAAAGCAAAAAGAGTAGTCTCTGATTTTCGGGGATTTGAATAACGTGAAAGTCCGATTTTCCGAGTGAATATCAAGATTTGATGCTTAAGATGTAATGTAAGATTACTTAACCTTTGGTTAGGGTTTATATAAGTAGGAATTAGTGATTCCAGAAAAGAGCGTTTTCTTTTTCTATTAAATATTTTAATAATCGATTTTGGCTGAATTCAGATCGTACCAGCGTGAGAGTTACACGTTTAGTTTACAATATTATTTAAGAAATGATTGAGCGATGAATCCTGCTAACGTAACGGCGTTTTTCTCATCGATCGCTTAACTGTCAAACTGAATATATACTCTTAGACAAATAGCGTTCCTCACTAGTAATCCTCACGTTATGGCCCGAACACACTCGAGCTTAACTACTGGGCGATCAAATATCTTTTATATATTAATGAATTTATATGTATCCTAACTTTTTTTTCTACTGTGCATAGTTTTGAATAGATTATTAATTCCTTGTACACTTAAATGCCTACATTGCGATTTTCCTTACAATTACATGTATATCTTCTTTCATCTATTTTTACGTTCCGGTGTCATTAGTTGGACCTATTTAAGTCCCTATCTTGTTTCCTTCAACTCTTTCGAAAAAAATGGGAAATCTGCCAAGAATGCAGTAGGTATTTTCATTTAGGAAAATGTTTGGTTTTCTGACAAAGTTTCAGCCGGGAGTTTAGCGTTAAGCAATGAAGCAACCGATCAATGGCTTTAAAAATTAAGTTAACAAGTCAGTGAGGTTGTTCCGGCGCAAAAGCAATCTAATCGCGTATTGTCTCAGAATATCCGCTTGATTAGATCTGTGATTCTGCTGCAATCCACTTGTTGAAGCCTAAGGAGTGCATGGGAACACAGACTGCAGTATTGGTAAAGAAGGGAATGTTTTCAAAAGACCATTTCAGTAATTTACTTAGACAATTGAGAAATATCCAGAGAAAATGGTGGATATGAATGGAATGTTTATGGGAGGCTTTTATTGTACCATAACAGCTACAAATAATTTTCATGTGGAAAATAATTTATCCAATTCATGATAGGATTCAAAGAAAGGACTCTAGTACGCTATCAAAGACAGGATGTCTTGTACACCTTTATACATTTTAATTTTGTTGTAATCGCTTCGAACAATTTTATTTCATCATCAGGAATCATGATCTGGCTTTCTTTCGATCAAGAAGTAATCAATACAACTACCTTCCGTAGAAAATTTAATCTGAATTTTGCCATGTGGCTTTTTAATACATATTCATTTTTACTTTCCGTTTTTAAATGTCATAGATTTACTTTTAACCTATTATAATTTGAAATTAATACAAATATGAAATAGGATAGGAAGTTAGCAATCTCCACGTTGATTTACCATGGAAAAAGCAAACTAATAAACAAATGGTGCTTATCGACAGCTGTGGCCAGTTTGAATAAGAGATGAGCCGAAACAAGTACACTCATAAAAATAAGAGCGAGCTTTGAGAGTCAATCAGGCAATTATCTTATGCAATCTAGCATTTCATAGTTCTATTATATCAGGTGATGCTGTAACCCATTTTCCTAATTTTAATAACTATAATAATTTGAAAGTATTGAAAACATAAATAAAGAAAAGGAATAGATTTATAAGCTCCAAAATCGGTTTTGACATATTCCTCATCTTTTGCGGAAATAGAGTGTCTTGTGTTAAAGTCTTCATCAGTGAACAGTTACAGGTATGCGCGTTTAACGTAGAATTAACGTAATTAGTCCTTCTTGGCGATCATTGTTATAGTGCTAGCGTACTAATCCGAAATGCACTTTTTTATGTTTGGGATTACCCTTCTGAATATTTTTGTTCTCCTACTTCCATTCTGTGATCGAGACTTTTGCCGAGGATTTTTATAAGAATTATCTCATTACATGATGTAATGTTTCCATTCGAAGATTTCCTGATCGTGTTTGCTTCTTTTACTCTTCATCACACTTCCTTTACTACCTTCCACTTTCCACTTTTTGCTCTCGAGGCTTTAACCGGTCCTGGAAATGAGCAATGAATAAGAGATGACGGGACCTTGTCTGGTGATAGGGGAGGTCAGGAGGTCATCTCATATGCTCAGATACCACCTCACACCTTAAACCTCCGTCTCCATTAATTCCCCCTTCCCACTTACCGTCCTCATATCCGTACCTCTTTCTCCAATCTCGTGACAGGATCTTCTCCCCTCTCCTCAGTTCCTAACTTCATCTCCGTCCCCATCTCACCGATCCTCATCTAGTATTCCCCGGCGATTTCCAGCCTCCAGTGATTGCTCTTCTTCCATCGAAGCTCGGATCGCTGGCGTGTGTGTTTTTTTTTCGTGTCTCATTAAAAGGCTTAGCGTCACGATTCGCACGAGTCTGGGGATTATCGGGGTTATGATATGGGAGGGAAGAAGGGGTGTGGCTGCTGAGTCCCGTTTCTGAATTGTGGAAGCCTATGCAGACACAATGGGAGAGATCCATACTTTTCCGTTCTTTTCCATGAAGAATGGGACGATCGTCAAATATCAGAAAGAGAAAAGGTCATAAATGTTTCAAAGATTGGAAAGCGTGTGACGTGGGTGTTGTAATAAGAGGCGGTATTGATTGGGTTAGTAGTCTTAAAATTTGAAAACATCTTTAGGTAGAATTTCTGTAACCAAGAAATAAATAGAAAGATGTGACTCTATTTCTACAGTTTGCTCAGAGATCGACGGCTTTGTACGACTTTTTCCTATCATCAGATACCCTATCATATAGAAATTATACTACAGCTTCTAAATGTTGTTTACTGAAGTTAAGGTGCACTAAGAAGTAATTATGACTTTATTCTTTGCAGAATGTTAGATTAGTTCACTGCTTTAAATTTCTCTTAGCTGAATATCTGTCTGTAAGTTATCGTATATTCAGTGATTAATATTATCAGTAAATCGTTGAAAAAACACCCCTAAATATTACTGACAATTACCTACAAAGTTAAAGCCCTCTGATGTCTTTATAAAATGGCTGCATGAGATAGTTAACAATTTGAATAGCTTAATTTGCGGTCTGTTAAGCCATTCAATATTCTCTTAAGAAAAGAATATGATTGACCACTATTTGCATATAAATGGCATTTCTCGCTTCATGTTTTCCAAAAGTTTCAATTCTCTCTTAAATAAGGCCTGTGTATGATAAAGGTCGAATTATGATAACCTCAAATTAATCTGCGACTTACCAAGCTGCCTTTTTATCGAAGCTCGGTGTTTAAAAAAAGAGGAGTATTTACATGGGATTTTCCGACCCCAAGTCAAACACAAAACTCCTCCTAAGGATAAAAACTTTAATAAGCACCCTTTCACATCCTCTTTCTTAAAGCCTCGTTTTTTCCGGACGTCAAGCGGACGCTAAGCGATGGCTTCCTGCGACATAAAGGATAAACGCGGGGTTTCTCCCTCTTCATCTATTGAGCCCCGTTGTTGAGGAAGAAAAAAGATCCGCAATTAAAGAGAAAAAGAACGTCGTTCCACCTCGGCGAAGCGACCCACGCTCGTTTATTTTTAAAATCGCTTCGCCGCGGCAATTAAATCCGAGGGGAAACATTTTAAAAGTTGCGAAGGGCCCTTGAACTCTGATTTATGAATTTATATTCATCCTCTCGAAAAATATAAAGGGAAAAAAAGATAACGAGATGTCTGAATACGTAAAATTCTCTCTCTCCGCAATCCCGAGTCGTGTCTGCAATTGTCCCCGATGGCTCATAAAAAGGTTCTCGCGAGTATTCGGTGGGAAATTAATCGATTCCCGTTCATGACACTCCGTTATTTATCGAGAGATAAAAATTGAGAATCCTTCCAACGGTTTTTTTACGCAACCGCAGCGTTGCGCACCATTCCGTGAGCACCTCTTGATTCCATCGCTCAGAGGCTCTTCAAATTTCCCACCTCCGCGACTAGAATATGATTTATTCCTCCCAAATTCACTTTTCGATGCCTTTCTCCCTTCAGCTCTCCGCTTTACATAATGCAGAATCCCTTCTCTTCTTTCTTTCCTCTCTCCCGTGAACCACTAATCGAATCTCTCTCATCGCTTTTCAGTCTCGTTCGCTTTTCCTCCAGCGGCCCATGAGTTTTGTTTTCACGCTGTTATTTGCGCTCTTACGCGTTTAAACCTCCTTTTATTCATCTCGTGCTTGCGATTGTTTTTCCAATGAATTCCATCACCGGAGATGAACGATTTTGATCTCTCTCTTAAACAATAATCAGTTGCTAAAGGCCTCTTATCTACTGCGTCATTCAAGCTGCGATGCTAAATATTAACTAGATACTGAGTGAGCTAAGTATTGAGTTAATTTATTTCAGCTATAGTAAGTAACCTTTTTTTGAAACAGTTTGAAATTAATATGCAGAATTTTTGAGAGGCCTTGGTAAACGATTTGGAGAGTTCTAAAGTTGATTTTGAAATAGTTTTCGGCTAGCCGAATTGGCAAGAGAGAATTTAAACGCAACTAAATATTATTTTTCAGTCTGAGATTAATTTTGCATGGAAACTATTTTCTTTTATTAGAGCTATTAGCTCTAAACTGCTGAAATAATATTCCCATGAACCTCAGCTTAATTACTATGTAAAAAGCAATAACAATTTACTAGAAAAATCGTTTCGAAACCAGGAACCAATGATAACTTCAAAAATACATTTTTTCCTCAGGTCATTTATTCATTCCCATTTCGAATAATTTTCCAAAATATGAAAAATGAATACCAAATGAATTGAAAGGCATTCTATACATTTTAATGAAGCTGCTTTAGATGTTTAACTTTCAGAAACTAGAACTAGACGGTTACCATCAGAGGTGATGTTTTATTTGATATCTTAAGGGGTTGTTTGAGTTGCAAATAAAAAATGGGACGCAAATGTAACTTATTGTGATATAACCAATTATCATTATTGGGTGACACTTCACCGTGGGAGACATAAGTAATGAATTCCGTGTCGGAACCCTATTCAGCGATTATGGTTTCTTCGAAAACATAGTATTTTCTGTTCATTCAATTTTAAAAAATACACAAACGTCAAAAAACTTTACCAACTTTCAAGGCGGGACTCACAATAGTTTTCCTGTATACTTCTCATAAAATAGCAACAATCCTACCACTATACTTCTTTATTTTAATATAACCTTACCTTATCTATCCTTATATATAATGTCATTATTGTTATTTGGAAAGTAATCGAATATATACTTCGTCATCAGGTCTGAATTCCGTGATACCTCAGTGTGTCTAAATCGTGGCTTGTGAACCACATGCAACTCCACACCCTATCACAATTGTGGAGAATTTTATATTTATAATGGGTGGTATTTATTAGGTGGTGAGATTAATCTTTGCGAGAAACTCACTGCTACTTCCATTTGGGTTTTTACTTTTTCGACAATAAAGTTGTAGTAGTAGTAGTATTATGGTTTGAGGGTGCGTCAACCAGTAAAGTTGTTAATTATTATCATTACACCGAGATTCCCAAGTATTTGACTCTTAGTGGCATTGCATTTAGGCCAACTCTGGAAAAATAGCATTACTTTGCACGAATTCTAACAACAATTTAAGTTATCGACAATTTCAATTCTTCCGTTTAATTTTACGCCGTTCTCACGATGAAACAAATCCAGTTTCTTACAGATATTTGATTCATTCTAATATATCATCATTTTAATGTTTTCGGGTATTTTATGGAAAACCTAAGAAATGTGTATCTATATGCAGGCTTAAAAGATAAGTATCAAAAATGTTTTCATTTACTTCCAATGCATTAAACGAATTAATGAAATGTCTCGTTATGTAACTATTTTATATCCGAAATTATACTCAGAAACAGGGATAATAGGGCATAGGAGTTTATGAAAAAAAAGGAAACAAAGAAATGCTAGTGACGAAAATGTAAAAAACAAGAGATAACAGTTTCATTATCCCGAAAAAAGTTCTCATTGCAGAGATTGTTTCCTTGGAGCCAAGGCCGACTGAGATTCGGAAGATGAAAAAGTGTCGGAGTTTGCCATTTCGCGATTGTTCGTCGATTGTTTGGTTCGATAAGAAACAGCGACACAGCTGTTAATCGCACCGCTGATTACGAGCTTCAAACACCGCAGCTGACATCGACGACGAAATACGAACCCCTGACCCCATTGTCGGGAGCTTTATTTTCTCTCTCCCTTGGAAACCGCTTCATTACCGCGGAATGGGATGGTTTAGGTGCGTTGGCTACCGGGGAAGAGGATGAAGGCCCGTGATTTTTAATCTCAGGAATAGGAAACGAAAATCGTGACAATATGCCCCTCAGGGTAGCTCAGTTTGAAACATAATTATCTTTGTTGATGCATTCGCTTACCGATGTGTACACGAGTAATAACGTTAATATTATCAGTTACTCCATATACTTATATCACACGCTTTTAACGTGTAACTGTTATAACCTCCATTCTTATGGGTGTCAAAGTTAGTTAGTTGACATAAAAATAGAAGCTTAGATCAATCTTAATCTGAAAATGGTATACTCTTTTCTACTTCAAATCGCCATCTCAATTGTAGTTATACAATATTTTTATAAATACATCTTTCCTTAGGTCCCAAGATATTTCGATTTCCTCTCTTCTAAGTTCGAATAGAATTATAAATACATAACATTCCCTTGATCATCCCATTATTTTTGGATTACATCACGATTTATCTAATATATCTGTTCTGAAACAAGTAATAGCGGTGAAAAAATTCTAGAATATGTGAAAGTCATTTAAGTTACGTGGTTACAAAAGTGTACAGAGCAACTGAAGAACACAAAGTCCTAATTTTATTTCTGTGAACAATTATAGATTCGATTTAGAAGATATTTCGAATTATCGAACATTAAATTAATTAAATTTCATCATAATATTTTTGGTACTTCCTCCGTCAAAATGCATTTTATTTCATAAAATAAATCTAAGCTCTCATGTAACTGATATCCACAGAAAGGGTTTTAATCTGCATAGTTTTTAGACAACCTTCGCATAGTGAAGACATATTGTGGGAACTCCATTACTTGCTGCTGTAATATTTTACGACTTCCTCTCCCATGTCTACCTTAATTTCGCCGAAGTACGCGTACCCATTTTCAGGAACAACATTTGTCGTTGCAATTAATTTAAAACGTTTCGGTTCATGTCATAGCGAAAACGCTGGGCTAAACTCCATTTTGTAATTCCTGCGTCAGTTCGTACTCGAGAGCAAATGTGAATTAGATTTTGGTTTAGAGGAGCGGTAACATTCAATCCGAAAGAGCTTTTTCGTAATCAAGGACACTCACGGCTTTTTTATCTCTTGAAATCTTGGGAAATAACTGTTACAATACATTCCACACATTACGTGTGGGGCGAAGGGGAGAGGGAAATTGAAAGGATCTTCGCAATCCCAAGTAATACCGGCGTAAGAGGGAGCGAGAATTAATTTTTACAGCGTTTCCTCGTCTTTCCTCTCGGTCTCTTGAATCCAAGAGCGTGCGGGATTTCGTCCAGAGGTTATAGTAATGAAAGTAAGGATTGGAGGGAGAGAATTCGGCAAGAAAATAGGGGAAGGATAAGATTGAAGAGAAGAGGAGAAATCTGAAGGAACGGGGAGTGTAACGGACGGTTAGAGATAGGTCGTTGAAATGGAGATTGAAGAGATGATTGCAGTGTGATATTGAGAAAACTATGGGATTTACAACGAAGATATATGTACGGAGGTGTTAGGATATAGAGTTCTTATGCAAACTGAAAGAAAAAGAATGGATTGGACGATGAAAATTGAAATATATGTGTTATCAATTTATAGAGAGCTTCATTGAGGAAATTTTAAAGGAAAGCTTGTTAGATTCTCAATCTATCAACAAATAGGAATATACAAAGCTTTGGAGAATAACTGAGACCCTCAAAATATTTTCAGGACGGCGACTTACAAATAAATATATATTACGCAGGATATTCCCTAGCAAAAACTTCGTTTAAGTTGAGACATTATCTACAATTTCTTATAGAAAAAATAAATTTCCATAGGATGAATTGCAAATTTATTTATGTTATCATTTTTAGTTATTTAATTTTTATGATTCTTTCACTGTCATGCAATCTGCCATCTCAGCCACGTTCCACATAGGTCATTCTTAGGCGATGTTCTCTTGAAATTTGCTTTATTTCCTCTGTCATAGGTATTTGATCTTCATTTACGTTCTTCCTTCTTGTTTTTTTTTGTTAATGTGTCGTTTCATTGTTTTATTTTTAGAGGTTCATTGTGTGGCATCTTTATCTAATGATATCAGAGTGTATTTGTACATTTGATACTAAGTGTATCCATACTTACTGAAAGAATAAATCCCATTCCGGGTACTTAATGATACACTATGATATCGCTCAGACATTTCAGATTCATTACATACATTATAGTAAAAATACTCATTCTCAATACTGAAAATTTATGGGACTCTAAAATACTTTATCCATAAGTACAAGTGCATTCATTTTTATTTAATTATAAATGTGTAACTCTTTCATTTGAAAAGAATTAAACAAAATCTTGTCACTAAATTGTTATTGGTAGTAGTAGTAGTATTGTTAAAAGTGCTTCGACAGCTGAGGTCATTTCGCACATTGGCTCCCACCGAGAATCGAACCCGGGACCGCTTTCACCAAAGGCGAACGCGCTGTCCACATGACTATCCGGGAGCCCCTAAATTGTTATTTTCCAAGTAAAATTCATATGGAAACATGAAGTGCAAAGTGCTAATGAAGGCATAGTATATCCCAAGGAAGAATTGACTTGAAAACTTGACTTATAGATGGTTCTGTAATGGAATTAGGACATAGAATAGGAAGAAAAGGAAAATAGGGTAATAGCACAAGAGAGCGCTCGGTAAACGAATTTAGTGGCGAAGAAAGGTTGAGGGTGATAGAAGCGGGAATGAAGCGGACTCAACATACGAGGTATACACACTGGCATTTGTAACGCAAAGGTTTCTCATAACTCCGTGGTTGCGCTTTTCTGTTAGTTTATGCTGAACTTTCGACCAAAGCTCTCTAAAAGCGCGGCCTCACTTGTCTTAGACTAAGTAAATTTGAGGGTCTTGGGGTTACGTTACCATGAAAACATATACTTGCAGGAAGGATACACAGAAATGTGAAAATAAATAGGATTTAGGGAAGACGAATAGTGAAACGAGATAAATAATCAAGGAAGAGGTGGAAATAATAACGCACTTTGTAGTAAAGGGGAGTTGAAGAAACCCAAAAGCGTTTAGGTCGTATGTTCGTGAGGTCCAAGGTAAAGAGCAAACTGTTGGTTTGTTATAGGATACTAGCGGTAATGCAGTAAACGATGCTAAAGGCAAAGCTAATATCTTGAATGATTTTTTTCGAAGCGTTTTCACGTCTGGCGATACATCAAATACTCTCCCGAATGTTCATAAACCTGAATCGATGTCGAAAATCACTTTCAGAGAAGACGGCATCATTAAATTATTGCGACAGATTACACCGAATAAAGCTCCGGGTCCTGAAGACATAGGTACCGGCTCGAGTGTTCAAGGAAGTAGCGGAGAGCGTAGCACCTTTTCTTAAAGTTATATTTGACAAGAGTTTGAGCGAAGGAAAGGTCCCGAATGATTTTAAAATTGCAAATGTCACGCCAATATTTAAAAGCGGCTTTAAGGACGATCCAGCTAATTACAAGCCTATATCTTTAACATCACTGAACGATAAAATTATGGAACATATAATAGCTAGCTCTTTAATGGGTTTTCTTGAAACGTCCAATTTCATAAATAGGAATCAACACGGTTTTTGTAACACTCGTTCTTGCAAGTCTCAGCTGGCTTTATTAGTACACGATATTCTAAACTCTGCTGAAAAACATAAGCAAGTCGATGCGATATTTTTAGATTTTCGGAATGCTTTCGATAAATCATCATCATATCATCATCATCATCATCATTCGATCTCATCATAAATTGCTGCACAAATTAGAAGTTGCGGGTATCAATGCAGAAGTTATTAAATGGATAAAAGACTTTCTCACCGATAGAGAGCAACGAGTAGTACTTGATGGTATTAGTTCCACCTTGGTTAAGGTACGAATCGTTTCAAAAATTCGTTTTTCCGCGAAGTATACGCGAAAGCAACCGTTTAGGAAAATAGAGTCAAGGTGCTTGCACCCCCTGCCACACGCCGAAAGGCGGCTTGCAGGGTTCTTACATAGACATAGACACAGAAGAACAAGTGGAGATTCTTGCGGTTGGGTGGAGATTGAAGGAGGAAATAAGATCCAATATTAGATTAAATATGCTCATTTAATTCGGAAATGACTTATTTGGGGAATATGTATCGTATGTTATCCAGTCACTCTGTCACAAAAGTATATCATTACTGCGAGGTCGATCCGGAAGGTAGATGATAGTACTTCGCTTCAGAATCGTTTCAGAATTCACGCGAATACTACGTGAAATTAAATAAATTAAATGTCTGTTAAGTATTCATCCTGAAGCTCGGTACCTCTCTAAGATTAGCTATCAAGAAAGGGGAATGAGGCTTACTAGGCAGGATGAGGAGTTAGGTAATTTGCCCTTACTTTCCTCGCCAAGCCAGAATGCTATAAACATTTTCTAATAAGTGAAGCAAAATAACTCGAAGAGTAACACTACTCCTTGCTTTCGATAAAGGGAGACCTTTATTAGTGTCACCATACAGCTTACACATAGCGGAGTAGCTTTCATGTTATCACAAATATGAACCATACAGCGACAAAAGTAAATGAAAGGTACATTTTTCTTTATACTGTTCCAAATGACAAATAATGACATTTCCAAAGAAAGAACACAGATTAGATCCCACATAAGTTTTATTACAACGACTTATTTCTTCATCGATTTGACATCTTCTGGTCTGAACCACCAGAAGATGATGAAGTCGATAAAACCTGTCGTTCTAATAAACCTTATGTGGGATGTATTCGAGGTTCTTTTTTTGGACATTTGTGCGAAATTCCACGGAGTCACGCTTGATCATCTTAATTTTGACAAAAGAAAATATCCCATTCAACAGAATTTGGCAGCAGAAACGCGGTATTAACAGAATTTGGAATCATATTGAACGTCAAATTCTTCCGCTGCCACACGCCGAAGGTGAGAAGCAATGCGGACAAAGAAGAAGAAGAGAAAACATCGAATAAACAGAACCAGCAGAAGTAGTTGAATGAGAAGTAGGAATTGAAGATAGAAAGGGGATAGACTTGGAGGAGGAAACCTCGTGTAGCTTAAATAAGCGAGAAAATAGATAAATAACGGAATTAGGCCGAATGAAAGAAGGATGGAGTAAAATGTGAAGGTAGAGAGGGGAGTGAATAGTAGTAGTCGGAGGTTAGACTTGCCTTGGCCTCTCTCGCACGGGTTTACATGCTTCGCAGGCGCTTTAACTGCCAAACCATCGTTTGATGATCAAATGATTTACGCTCGGTTAAGGACGGCATATAAACGAGCCGCAAGAGTTTTCCCGAGGAGGGAATCTGCTCTATCACTACTACTCTCTATCTCTCTCTTTCGCTATTAAGTGGGATGTTCATGGGAAGCAAATGGGTCCCACTTGGAATATGTTTTATTTTTTTAACTCCCTGAGGGCATGACGTTTTCCGTCGAGGAAGTATTCGGAGAAGAAAATTGGGTGATCCTTTTTCCTCGTTCCGCGTTATTACTAATAAAAATCCTCTTGGTGGTACGGACAGAGTATTTGAGAGTACGCTACGCGCATGTTTGAGGTACCTTACTGCGACCCGTGCCCAAGGATGCACTTCAAGCTTTTTACTTTATCAGTTGTGGGATGAATCGAGAGGAAATTAAACTTATGCTCCTATTACTATAAAAAGAGGCCAAAATACTGCGTTTTGAAATTTTTCATGTCTTGAAGCAAACTACGATGTCCATCGGTAAATAAACGCAACTATCCATCTAAATATTTGATATATATATGCAGGTTTTTAAAAATTCATTACTATTACTTTATGAAGTAAAAGTTGATAATTACCAGGTAAATTTAGCGTAGTAATTCTCTTGTAGCTAGTGCAAAATATTAAGTTCCCAGAAAATTACAATTCCAACATTCGATGCTCCAATTTTTAGGATAAATTTTAAGGAACATTATTTTACTGAAAATTCCCAGTATACTGAAACGTGAAAACTTTCTCTATGTTACTCTAAGATAGTCCCGATGGAATTTTCAAGGTTGAGGTTCTCTTTCACGTAAAGAATTTCTTAGGATGTACTTCCTGAAAGTTATGGCTATATTCATGAATTGCATGGTTTGTTTTTTCTAAGTATATATGAATATTTCAATATTGTTGCAGAGACAGCCTAGTGTATATCTAAGCTTCGTAGTAGCGTGAATCTACGAAAAAGCCAAACCCGACCACAAATCTTCTTCCGCACCATAAAAGATAGGATCTATAAAATTCCTCGCAGGAACCTATTTGGGCATTTGCGTGGATTTTAAGGTTTAGAGGGAGAGAGAAATGTTAGGTATGAAAAGATGTCCCTGATGTCAAATTCAGTGAAAGGCTCCCCGCGCTGGGGATACCTCTCGGATGTATAAATTTCTTGCTCATTGAAAAGCTCTTAAATATTTATGCGAAAGGGGGAATATTTTACGGCGACACCTCCGCCGGTGACGGTGTCTGTCGATGGGACGTGCAAAGTCGTGGTGTACGAGGAAGGCCAACCTCAGAAGCGAGTTGGAGATTAGGACCAAAAATAAATGAAATATTTGACCCGCAATGCGATTTTTGAACATGTTTACCGAGGCGTTTATTCGCGTAAGATATTTTTATGCATCCTGACTCGAAATCCGCAGTTATCTGCGAGAATCCCTCAGCGATTCTTACCTCGTGAGAAGAGAGGAAGAGATGCATTCAAGTATCACATAGTGTAAAACAGTTTGCTTTGCATACAGCAGGATTATTTATCTGTATGGAAATTATCTTGTGATAACTTGATCGCTCCAAATGAAAAATTTAGTAGCTACTGTTACCTGCTTATAGAATTTCAGAGATAACAAAAAGAAGGATTTAATAATATAAAAATCAAATATTGACTGTTTTTTACGTATCATGAGATTACTTATCGCTGTGAATATAATGCCAAAAATAAACAATTATAATTACAGCTGATCACCGGTCGTGGAGAATAAGGAAATTAATACATTTTAGTTAAGAATATCAATAAGGTATTTCAGGTAGGAAATCCATAAAATTGGAGAGTTTATGTAGATAAGTCCAGATAATTTGTTGGTTCCGTTATTGACAACGTTGAGGCAAGATTTTAGGGAAAATATATTTATGGTAACCGCGCTGGAATTTTTCGGTGAAACATTTTCATAACTTGAGAAACACTCAAGAATATGTATTTTATTCTTCTTAAAAACTTCTTTCTCGTAGTAATGAAATACAAGAGATGTATACTTTTATATATAGTATAGTATACATCTCTGGTCCTTCATTATGAAGCTCAATTTCCACAACATTTCGGCCACCTCCGTGGATTTTATCTCTCACAGTTATTAAAGCGAGTTTCATAACAAATTTTAGACATTTTATTGTGTCAGTGTGACCTTTTCTTAAAATTTCATCCCAATTTCTCTACAAAGAAAGTCAGACCAAAAGAAAGATGGAGCTATGAGATTCCTTAAATATATAGTTAACCAATTTTATTTTGTATTAAATCAATTCATTTTCTTATTAATTGATTTTATCAGACGTTTTACTTCATTTCTATTTGTTTAGCTCAAATTGTAGAAGTTTGGATTTTCGCTCTTTTCGTTCACCTCACTCTCATATTAAAATTCATCATGCAATTTTGAGAATCTGTTATTAATTTCATTATTAATTATTCATTAACCCATCACAGTCGGAATAATGGATAATAGCCGTATTACAAAAAACATACAATCATGCTATATCCAGGGAAAACTCATTAAGCTGGGACTCGAACCCAGGGTCTTGGCGTTGGTATATAGTAATCATAAAGCATGATAAAAGTTCCCCCGCCGAAAACCTTATATATATATTCATATATTTGACATGTGTATAATATTTTCAGATCTTAAACTTATTTCAGAGTTATGAGATTCTGTTTATGTATTAACAATAGTATCACAAAGGCAACCCTACGAAATATCTTTTCTATATAATCATTGGCATTAAAATAACCTCCACAACTCAATTTACCTTTTAATTTCTTACCCCAATTTGTAAAATGTTAACTTCGAATTTAAATCATAAAATGTATTTCAAAGTCTATAGAAAATCTATATGATGTGAAAAGTTTAATGGATAGAAATATATAAGACAATATCATTGATGCTACAATCGCCTTAGCCCAATCGTCAAAGGATTGACCTTCATGATGTAAAACATCTTTTTATAATTTGATAGTTTTACGCGTCCTATGTTATCAGTATGTCCACATATTTCCACTTTAAGAAGCAACGGGCTTTCACAATATGTAAGCCAATTCATTCTACAGCATGTGACCTAATCTTCATTGAGATTTTCTTATTCAAAAAGTTCATATATTCCTCCCTGCGCAGTGCTAAGAACACCATTCCATTCAATTGCTTTTTGAAACTCGAATATCCATCTCTGAGATGAATTTTAGGTCAATTCCATCGCTTAGCGCAAAAATGCTGCAGTCGATTTGCGCTGTGTGAACTTTGGCATTTAAAAGTACTAATAGGAAACGATTTTCAGTTTTGAGGACGAAAGTCTCCTTATCGAAGTTGGGAGGGGGAGTAGAATACTCGAAGAAAAATAGAATCTAAAATATTTTATCCTTCCGAGGAATTCGAAATTCTGTCATTTTGTCGATTTTCCACCATTTAAATGAAAATTTAATATTTTTTCCTTCTTCGCTTTCCCAGAAAATAAATCCGGTACATCAACCCATGCTTTCTTTTCCACACTTACACACTCCTCATTTTGAAAGCATTAAAAATCACTTTGCATCAGTACTCTTGTCATGAATTTTTGGGAATTTTTTTTGGAGTAAGGTCTTACCAACATTTCCTTCTTTCATGCAGTTCTAGTTCCACTCTCTGATACTTGAAAGTTTAATTTAAAAGCAATCGATTCATTTGAATATTTAGTTTTTTTACATTAATTATTACCAAAACGTCGACCCTGAATCTAAATCGTTTAATCGATACATTGATGGTGAATTCAAGGAACGAAGGAAACTATTTGAACCAAAGAAGTGCAATGATCGAAACAAAAGGAGAGTGCTCAACAAAGAAGGAAGAAAAGTTCGTAAAACGAAGTTTTATCATCACTTCTTAACGAATAATGTATTTGAAAAACGTAATGTAATAAAATAGGTGAAGTTTATAATCCCTATATTCTATATAAAAATTATTAAAACTACATCAAATACTTTCAAATATAGAGAAAATAACTTAAAACGTGTGGGCACAAAATTTATACTAATGATGTTGGTTGTGTTTTTATAACTTTATCGAATTCCCAAGTATAATTTGCATAGCTAATATAAGCAACCAGTAGATTTTATAATCTCAATAGATTAAAGAGTCTGATATGCACGTTTCAGTATCCTCTGATAATGAGAGAAATTATATTATATATATATATATATATATATATACGAGTAAAATGTAGCTTGCATACTGCAAGCAGATCGACAACACTAATTTCATATCGGCATCATATACCGGGACGGACATCAAAAGAAAAAAAAATTCAAAATATTCGTAGAATTCGCTGCAATTTAATCACCTGGCAGCGAACCCCGGTCTTCCTGGTGTACTTACTATGCAGCAAAATAGAAAATTACTATATCAAACTATGTGTGAAAATTCAAGCAAAACTATTAGGTGCAACTACCTCAAACGACGTCCTACTATTCACATACACTCCTTATTTGAGAAATTATAATGTGCTCTGGCATCGAACCCAGGAACAGCATGGTCTTATCTATTTTTTTTCTTAAACAAAGTGTTAATATACATCTTCCATCTAAGCAAGAGCTCCCTTACATATCGATAAATGCATAAAAAAATTATGAAAAGATACCCCATAGTATTATATATGGGTGATATTTTTACTGCCCGGCATCGAACCCGGGTCTTTCAGGCAATACTTTCTATGCAGCACAAAAGAAAAACACCATCTCTAACCGCGTATGCAAATTCAAGCAGAAATATTGGTTACAACTGCCTCAAATGACGTCCTATTTTTCCTTTATATTCCTTATGAGAGAAACGTTATTGTGCTCTGGCTTCGAACCCAGGAACAGTACGGTCTTATGAAAATTTTTTTCTAAAACTTATTCGTACCATACATCTTCTAGCCAAGCACGAACATCCTATCATTTCGATAAGTGCATCTAAAAAAATAATGAAAAACGGCTCCCATGTATTTTAAAGGGCAGATCTTTGCATCGTCCTAGCATCGAACCCAGGATAACTTTTGTAAAAGTCATTGATGTTTTCGAAAGTCCAAGACCATAAATATAGGCACCTTGAGTTTTACTTCTCTACCTATCCAGAAAGTATTTTTTTTTAATTCCCGAAAATCACGGCAATGCATTCAAACGGGAAAAATCGGGACTTTGGGGCCCTCTGGAATCGAACCTATGACACTGAGGATCAAAGTCTCTTTTTTCCTGGGGGTTTCACGTTATGGCCAATATGTCATAAAAATTTCAGATCAATGACGCTTGTAGTTTAGGCTGTGAATTTGTATCCTATCTATCTATATAGGTATATATATGAATGGATCCGGAGAAGCATCTATATATAATAGATATATATATACGAGTAAAATGTAGCTTGCATACTGCAAGCAGATCGACAACACTAATTTCATGTATCGATCGACAACCTAATCATATCAAAACGGCCCTCAAAAGAAAAAAAAGGGATTGAAAATATTCTTAAAATTTGCTGCAATTTATTCGTCTGGGATCGAACCTACGGCTTCCCGGTGAACCTACTATGCAGCACAACAGAAAAATACCATCTCTTACTATGTGTGAAAATTAAAGCAGAAATATTGGCTCCAACTTCCTCAAACGATGTTTTTCTTTTCAATAATGTAAACGGCTCTCTGGATTCGAACCATGGACGATCTAGGAAATCTAAAACATGTTTTTCAAATGGATCAATGCTCTCTATCTATATGCCCAATTTCATGTTTTAATATTATTGGGAAGGGGTTTAAATTAATTCTTAAATATCGGATATTTTACTGATTGTAGAGACGCCTGGTGTCTAACCAAGGAAATATTGGTAGCTGTGAATGCACAGTATGATTTATTGGGACTTCATCTTGTTTCATAAAAAGTTTAAATTCGATATCATGCCGGGAAGTACCTAAAACCTAATGCTGTTATCTCCATAAGAAATGCATTGAGGAATTTAATGTCCCTCTGGGATCGAACCAAGGACCATCAGCGAATATGTAAAATTCGATTATGATATATTTTTATGATATCTAACCTCATACCTAATTTCAAGTTTCTATGCCATCGGAAAAGGGTCCAAAAAAAATCTTAAAAATCGCCACAATGCATTTTAAACAGCCAATTTTTGCCGTGACCTAGCATCGAACCAAGGATAATATTCGTAGATGTCTTTATGGTTTCCGTTAGATATGCACGGCATCTAGTGATCCCTTGAATTTCAACTCTCTCCTTTCCCGGGAAGTGCCTCAAAAAAATTTTCGAAAATCCCTGCCATGTATTCTTATGGAGAAAATCGCGACTTTGGGGCCTTCTGGAATGGAACCCATGACCCCGAGGTTCAATGTCGGCTTTTTCCTGGAGGTTACACGTTATGGCCAATATGTCGTAAAGATTTCAAGTCAATGACGCTTGTGGTTTAGCCTGTGAATTTGTATCCTATCTATATACCTATATAGCTATATATATGAATGAATCCGGAGAAGCATCTATATATTATTATATATATATATATATATATATATATATATATATATAGCCGGCAAAGCGTCCTCACTGACTCATATAAGGCATGGAGACCCATAGCATAGTATTGACCAGGGAAGTGCCGTCGAGCGCCCTCATCGGTCCATGTTAGGTGAGGAGACCAATAGCATAGTATTGACCAGGGAAGTGCCGTCGAGCGTCCTCACCGATTAATGTTAGTCGCGAAGACCCATAGCATAGTATTGACTAGGGAAATGCCGTCGAGCGCCCTCACCGATTCATGTTAGGCGCGGAGACCCATAGCATAGTATTGATCAGGAAAATGCCGTCGAGCGCCTTCACCGACCAACTGACAGGGTTTTTGGGTTGCTAAAGTAATTACGAGGAGGGTGTCTTCACTGACTGACGATTATGTTAGGCTCGTATTACATCAATAATTTCGGAGCGGTATGAGACCGAATGAGGAGACTTCTACGCCAATGAGGACGCGCAAGGAGGAGCTGAGAACCCCGGAAGGGCGCATCAGTAAGCAAATATTGGTAAGTTCAAAACCTTTCTTCAGTTAATATCCTTAGTGCTGTACGACTTCGTGAATAATGTTCTACAAATGATTTTTTGGTTCTTCAGTTGAGCAATGAAGTCATCAAAGGCTCCTTATAGTATTCCCTAAGCTCTAGACATACATTAGTGCATTTAATACATATTATTTCTTCGTCTGAATCATGTAAGAAATAATCCAGGTGGAATAACATAAGAGAGCCAATAATGACAGAACCTACGTTTGATTACTTTATATCACTTGAAATTTTTACAAGAGTCAATTTCAATGCTTACCTTAGAAAAGGCTAAGTAATTTATGTTTTATTATCTGCATAACACAATAAATCAAAGATATTTGGTAGATTTTGGAATTCTTTTAGTATCATGTCACCATAGTATACCACACCATATCATAAAAAATTTTGCTCTTAAGAATGTTTATAATTGATGAATAATTTAGTAAATTTTAAAAAGATTCTACAAGCTTATAAATGAAAGAGACTTGGGCGGTTTTTGTTTGTTATCACAGACATATTCAGTTGTTAGGTGTCAGATGCTGATGTTAGCAAATATATAAGTAGTTTATGACTTTGAGATTTCATTACTTCGATATTTTTTTAGACTCGAAATATAATCTTAAAATTTTTAGTCACTGTTTTTTGCTGTTTCATTTGATCCTACAGATAGGTAATAAATTTATGATGCTGGAAATATTAGTTTATAGATATATATCACATTGATAGAACGTGAAATGATGTCTGTTATAATATTAAATGTCTGTATATATTCGTTATGATACTGCGTAAAAAGCGAATATATGTGTGGGTCCTCTTTCGATATAAAATATTGTTGTGTTATAGATAGAGGTTATTTGCAATTCGTTAAATCGACTATACAGTAATTTGAAAAATTCGCATTTCTTTGGTTAAAGAGGACGAGTTATTCTCCACGAGAGCGTAGTCGGAAGAAGATTTTAGACGCTTTTAAAGGCTGAATTTCCTTCTGTCCCTCCATTTCCTTCCCTCTCTCGCGTGAGAGGGCGAAGATCAAGGAGTCCAAGAGTAAGAGGGGTCGCGAGCGTAAAGAGAGTAAAGAAAGAATCTTGCAGGAAGGATCGTCGAGGAAATAAGACTCAGAGGAAGAATATACCGTCGGCTTCAAAGAGGATACATTTATTTAAGACTCGAAAGGATCGAAGTTTAAGGAGATGAGAACTTGAGAACTGAACAGGACCGAGGACGGTACGCCGAGGGACCCACCCTGGAAAGAAAGTCCGTGGAATTTTTTTCGTTCATTCCGCGTTCGGCCGAGGTAGAGCGGTGGAAGAGAGGGATGGGATATTAAAAATACACAAATCTCGAAGAAATTCTCCTCCTTCGAGGAATCGATTGTGCCAAACCCTCTTCTCGCTCCCCATTTCCCACCTTCATTTTCTCTCTCCTTTCTTCCCATGACCCATCCAGCTTCCATATTCAGCCGTAATGGCGTTGTGAAACCAACTCCATCGAGGCGAAGGAAGAGAGAGACGTGTTTGCGGAGATGGACTTTCCCCGGTCTTATGCAAGCAACCCAATTCGGCTGATGCATCGTGAGGGTTAAATTTTTTGCTCACTTTTTTCCACATGCCTTCCTTTCCCCCTCCCTGGAAACCTCTTCCTCTCTTTTTTGTTCCGCCATCCGCTTACGTTAACGAGCGAAGGAGAGGTGTCGGAGAAACGAGCGAGTCGGATTATTTCGCGCCTCCTTTACCTTGCTCACGCTGTTTATCGAAGGGGTGAATATTCCGTCGGTAAGATCGCTCCTTTCTGTCTGTGCACACTTATTTACTCCGTCGTAATCCGAAGCTTTTTTTCAAGGAGTCGATTCTCTGTCGGAAGCGTTGACACTCATCTTCCCATTTCAATGGAATCCTTAAGTTTCGTATCGCTTTGGTTTTGATCTTGTTTTGACGATTGAGATGTCATAATTCTTCCTGGATCTTATATTTATCTGTCGATTCGTAACTTTCCCTTCAGTAAGGGCGCACTTCTGCCTAGCGAAGGCTGTGAAAACGTGATTGTGCTGCGTGATGCAAGCGTTCACAAAATCACACTGAAATTTTAATAGTAAAAATTAAGCATCTTGTAATATCTTTCCTTGTGCACCATAATGAATGGGCACCATTATGAATAAATTTAAAAACCTAGGGGAAGGGGCTCTTAATAGCTATAAAAATCAGATTGATCCGAAATTGTTGTGCTTCCGAAATAAATTTGCGTTAGAGACTGCAGTTAATAAAGTTTTGTTTTTAACGTTACAAATATTCAGTAACCTAATGATAAATTATAATTTTCTACTCAGTGGTGACGAAATGTTTAACTTTACATTTGGTATAGCTGTTTTTGTCGTTTTTTCCATATAAATTTTAATTTTTTAAATTCATTCTTTAAGTTCATTCTTAAACTCTACACTACGCACATGTTTTTATTTACGGCTCCTACTAAACTCGAGTAAGATAACGTGGAATATACAACTCCGACTTAATACACTCCTAAATATACTCCTATTAGAATCTTAATTTAAAAAAAATTCATTCCATCGTCGAATTTTGCTAATTAATCTTCATCTTTCAGTAAACTGTCGATTATTATCTATAATCACGTTTTAACCAGGCTTCCCCGTGTATTTACCATCCCAATTAATTACATCGCATGATATCTCTGTTTGTTTGCCGCTCCTTTTGGACATTCCCATCCTTCCAACCGCCTTTGCACGCACGGAACTTGGTCTGCTCTCTTTTTGCTTGAGGTTGATTCTCAAGAGAGATTTCCGACGAAGATATGGCCGAGGTGATGGATGCGAAAGAGAGAAGTGGAGGAAGGGAAAGAAGGAGCCGTACCAAAGAGGAAGTAGACGCAAGATGGCCGAAGCTGGCGAAGGAACAGGAGATATGATACGCTGCTAAATTAATGAGATTAACTCGAAGCCTCTTTTCATTTTTTATGTGGATACGGAGGGGTAAAGTTGGTTGGGTGGAGCCGGGACACTACGCTTAAAAAGCAGGAGGAGGAGTTTTGATGTGAAAGGTGGAGATTCATTTTATGTATCCAAAATAGCAGAAAGGCTGACGGGAAACTATGCCACCGAAAGTGAGAAGTTGATAACGAGAGGGAGAGAGGGGATGTTGGAAGCGTGGATATTGTAGAGACAAGATGAGAGAATCTATGAGAAAAATGAAAGACGGTGAGGAAGTTATGGTGGTGGATGACGGGGGAGGAAACAAATTAAAGTCAAGGAAACATACTGACGAATAAGAACTGACAAGAAATAAATACATCCAATGAAGTTGATTGCAGAAAATAAATATATCCAATGAAAAGTTGAGATTAGAATTGTAAAGCGAGATTTCTTCCCAAAACATAAATATTTTCTAAATATATCCAGGATGAAGACTTTGGAAGACTCACTAGGAGGAATTAGTGGAGGATATTTTATCTCTTAAATAACAATCATTATACCAAATAATGAGTTTTCAGCTGATGATTTTCCCGTTCGAATTTTATTTCTTTTTGTTTTCTTAAAGAGTTATCAGTTTGATTGCTGTTACTCATGGGAAACATTCACATATTTTAATAATTGTACAATAAAATCTTAAAATAAATTTTACAGTCACTATGTGGCAGTTTTATATAGATGATGACTAAGATACCATCGAATTTAGTACTTGCGCTTGACTTTTCTTTTTATATATTTAATTTTTCATGTTTTCAATCATATTTTACAAGTCAGAAATTTAAAGCACTTATTGTAAAGAATCTAACGATCAAATACGGAACAGAATGCTGCTGTCAAGGTTGAAAGGAATACAGGAATTCGCAAACTTTAGAGAAGTGGTGTTTTGGGTTTTACGCTTCACCGATGATAGCTATACAATGTATAGCATCGTTAAAGGTGGGGTGTACAGTAAACAATTAGAAGGGTTTTGTTACATTAACCATGCTGAATTTTAATTATTAATTGTTCGTCAAAAAATTTAGATTTAATTTTCTTTACGATGACACATTCAAAAATATTTAATAATGTTTCATAATTTGAGGTTTGTTTTGAGATTACAACAAAAATGAGTTTCTCTCGACTTCTGTTATCCAGCTCTGGTATGGAAAATTGAAAATTTCAAGGAAAAAGCTGCTATTGGACCAGTTGGATTCGGTTAAAGGGCCGCTGGTCGGTCTCCTGCTTTTAAAGGGAAGTCGAGGAAAGGGAAGGGAAACAGCAAACTAAAATTGAGGGAAGGCGTAATGGGGATAGACAGCTAAGAAAGTTGTTAGGGACGGCTTAATTGGTGAAACGGAGACTAGGAAGGCCCTGTCTAGCAGTTATACCGCGATAGGGCTAGGAGAGGAAGGAGGCGAAAGCGGAACGATGAATAAGGGCCGGGGATGTCAGGAAGAGAGAGGAAGAAAGAGGAATTCTGAAAGGGAAATAGAAGGGAGGGAAAGAAGCAATAAAAAAGAATGGAGGGCGGGGGGAGGAAGGGTTGGGAGAAAGAAGCTCGGCAGAGAAAGATATAGTTTGGGAATGGAAAGTAAACGTTGGCGTCTGAAAAGAAAGATAGTGGATGAAGTTAGCGCGGACAGAGAGGGGGCGTTTTGAAAGCACTGCGGGGGTTGGCTCAACCATCGCCACTTAGCATGCACTTCCTTGGCTCAACAGGGAAGGCAGGAAGGAGCTTCAACTTGTTCAGAGAGGTGGATGGTGATTATGGGAATGCGAGGAGGGAAAGGAAGAAGAAAGGCTTCGAGAGGATGTTGGGGGTGGCGGTGAAAGATGATGTCGATGAAGATAATAGAGGAAGGGCCGAGAGAAGAAAGTTGGGAGGATAAAGAAGGCAAGAAGAACCAAATGAAGGAATCAGAATAACACATCTAGGTTAAAGAGTTCTAGAGAGACAGGTGATATTATCGCACCAAGCCCAGCAAGGCTGAGATGCCGGGTTTGAAAACAGAAAAGGGTATCGATAGATATTTCAGTTCTTTCTTTATCAAAGCAATCCCCACTGCAAAATTCAATGGTTGTTTAGGTATTTTTGCCAAATATGTAAATAAATAGACTGCTAGGAAATAAGGTACAGGCGGAGTTAAATCGAGGTTTATTGCGACGTAAGAAAGTCGTTCCTTGACTGCTACTTGAACCTAGATATTACTCTTTCCAAACAGATTCTGTAAGCCGATCTCACTATCACTTAGAGCTAAATTAATTAATTGAGCTCTAGTAAATTAAATTTGTCTGTGCGTGATTGGCGTAGGCCTGAACGGGTACTATAGTTAGTTGGTTCAAGTCTAAGTTCTTTGATGGCTTTTTAAATTCCGTTGTCCCTTAAGTATCCTCGAGGTATACAACGCAAAGTATATTTCTCGATCTCCGTTTTGTAGAGTCGAAGTAGTAAAGGAAAGAAACTTCTAGAGAAAGAGCTTTTCTAGACTAGAGTGAAAGGTGTAGTCAGAGCACTGAAGAAGGGGTCAAAAAGGAAAGAAAAAGAATTGAGCACTAAAAACTTACGATGGAGAGATGTAGATAGATAGAGATATAACTGTCTAGTTAATTTAATTTGGCTGGAAATCATAGAACGTCGTGATAACAAAGCGAAAGTGTTTGATCGTTATCATTGAGAGAGTGTTACACATTTCAGATAATACTTTCGTGCGGGAGAAACTGTGAAGTGAGAGCAAATAAGTGATTAAAAGTTTAGAAAAACATGAGAGAGTAAAAAAATCTAGGTATAAACTGGATACCCCTAAACCAATTTAAAATCTATCAAAATAGAGTTAAAAAGAAGGGATAGCGGAAAGAACTGAAAAGAAGGGACCGGTAGAATAATACGCATGCAGGGGGCACCAATAAAGACGTTCGTGAATGCGAAGTTGCACGTCAGATAATTTGGAACGGTGTGCATTAGGAGATGAAATTGAACGGAGAGAGGAGAAAGTGAAGGGAGAAGATCATAGGTGGTTGGCTAAGAATGGTGGCAAGTGGCGGAGGCCAGACGGGAATTCGTGACCTTTCGAAGAGCTTTTCAACCTTAACTTCCAATGACTACTTCCTCTCCCACCCCATCACCCAAACTCCTCTTTCTTCCTCGAAAATTCCCTCCTCCGCCTTGAAAACAACCTCACTCCGAGTAATCCCCCCCATGAGATGCCGCACCTTTGCACCCGCTGCCGCACTACATCCCGGTGCCGCTCTCCGCCCCAGAACCAAAGCTCAGGGGTAAAAAATACACGCGAGCGGAGGGAGATATATTTCAGCGAAAATAAATGAAGATGTATACAGCCGCTATTATGAATGAGTGCAAAAATAAAGTTCATGTATCAGGCGTATTTTTGGGGCACTACGGAGCTCGCTTTTTTATTAATTTGATTGAAGCATGTCGTAGTCTCTCCTAGAAGGAAAATTTCTGAGAACTAAAAATAGCCCAATTAAATTTCCCAAACGATAGAGACGGATTTTTCTTACATTTTATTATAAAATAAAGAGTTCCTTCCTTTTAACCGCTGATTTAAGTTAATCTGTTCAGGGACTTTCATCTCAATTGAAAATCATTTTTGTATAATGGTGTAGCATTTTTTTAATTTTTATGGTTTGATCATGTGCTCATAATATAAAATTAGTTATTGATGTTGAACTCTTAATGAAATGCATTGCGATAATTATTTGCAAATGTCTCATGAGTTCAAAAAATATAAACTATGTTGGTTATTAGAATTAAAATATGTATATTCTAGCAAAAAGGGATTAAATTATTGATGTAGCAAAACAAATGAACTTATAAAAAACGTGGATTTAAGAATACATTTGAATATTTATATTCCTACACTTCTTGATCGAAGATATTTGCAACGGAAAGAGGCCGTAAATTATTATTATGGCTTCAGAAACTTAGTTATTTGGTATTTCTTATCACCGAAATACTGAGGAAAAATTTTATCCTTGTCTATTCTCTTGGAACTGAGTTCTGTATCGCCTCGACAAACCTCTTTATGGTTTTAGATTTTCTCAACTTACACTGATTTTATTGAAAATTTCGTTTGGACTCGTATGTGCAACTTTTATTATTTTATGCTAGTTAAAATGATTGGAAATATAATCATGCTGATTATATAGGGTATTTCTGAATTGAATTCCTAGCAGAGATGTATTACTTTCTGGGTAACTCTGAAGTCCATATCATAATTCTATTCTTCCATCGCTCATTCATTAGTGATTCTCGTTTCCTTAATGGAGACCGAAATTTACCTATTCAGAGTTCCTCATTAAGCGTAATATTTCTTTTCCATGCCTTCAAATCTTCCATTAGAGGTTTCTTCATTCTCTAATCAGCGTTTCCAATTTCCATTAGAGGCCGCGTGCACTTAGCATGCATTTCAAAACAATTCATACTTACATGTTCGGTTACTTTGGCGAGCCTCCTTGGTAACCATCCGAATCCTAGACCCGCAACGGGAGCACATGTTTACGTGTGTGTGTATTCGTCCATGTATATTCAAAAGCACTCGAGCAAACGGGTGAGGAAGAGCTTGAAGGATTTCTCTTTCTTGGGAACACTTTATGGCGAGTGTCATTCTCTCCTGCGCCGTCACTCACGACGAAAAAATTCAGTCGTACAGACCGTCCTTTGCCTCGATCTTTCTTCCTCCTCGAGCCCATTCCAGCAATAAGCTCCACTCACTTTCTCGTGCAGTCCTTCGTGACTTTTTATCATTTACGTCATTGCAAATAGGCACGCCTCCCCATCGCTCCTTGCTCGCGCTGTTTTTTATCTGCACTCTCGGACATTTAAAAACGTCGAGCGCATAGGCGTATTTTTTAGCGGGAATTTGTTCACGTCTTACCTAGCGGGAGAAATTATTTTTCTCGAGATATTACGCCTCTAGAGAGCTGGAGTTTCATCCGAAGAACGCGGCGAAGAATGGTTTTTTAGCTCCGATTCAGTGGCTTTCGAAAATGGTCGGGCAAAGCTCACGCCACGAGTTTAGGGTCACGGTGGCGAGGGCTTCATGATGTTTCGGGAGCGTGTAAATCATTCATCCATATTTGTGGGCTTTGAGGTCGATGGAGGAATCGATTGTGAGGGTAGAACAAACGTTACTCTTTATTCGTGGAGGGCCCACGAAGGTCGCAGATGTATTCGTGTGAAGGAGTGGTCGACTAAGTCAGGGTCTTTTCTTTGGCACCAACCACTTGAAACGTGTGTGCTTTGGCTTACGAAGGAGTACGAAGGCTTCTTCGTACTGTTATGGAAAAATAATACTTCAGAACGACATGATGTGGTAGGCGAGTCCATAGTGTTGCTCCTGTCTACTCAAATGTTCTCAGATTAGATGGATGTGTAAATTTGTGGTTATCCGTAGGATATACTAACGAATTCATAATTCTGCTCCCTAGATTTCTGACTTCCGCAGTGAATGAGAACGGTGGGAATATATTTGTGAATTTAAAACCCTTTTTCTCATCCGTATCTTCTATATTGTAATTTTGTATTTTAGGCATTGGGTAAAATTAGGGGTTGCAAAGGTTTTCTTCCTGAATATTTCCAACGAAGAGACTTGTATGTATGAATAAATATGTCAGGAATTCACAAACCCTTACAGCTTGAAATTATAGAATTTGCGATACACTCAAGGACATGCTCAGGGAAACCTTAACTTTTATATTGCATTTTTCGTCATAAATATGCTGTTTTTTCATCATGCCTTGAAATGTATATTCGGCGAACTTAGCTGTACGCTATCATTACATAATCCTATTCTCACGTTGAGTTTGTTAACATATACGAACCTCTACTCTACTCCGTTACTGCTCGTCTTATATTCGTTTATCGGAATAGGATACACAATTAAAAGCTCTCAACGAAGTTCTATTTTTGTGTATTTCTCTAAGTATTGAGAATATTTTGAATCATTGTATACTAATACATGTAAGCTACGTTTATTGTCAAGTCTAACGTTAAAAATCTTGCGATTATATCCGAACTATCTTAGTCGCCAAGTATTTATCGTCAATTTCAATCTAAGCTGCAAGCGCTTCTGTAAGAAACAAACTTACTCTTATTTACGTAGAGGAACTGAAAAATAGCGAGAACAACTTCTTAAAAATATCTTTTGATGTTTTTGGCATGATATTTTACTTTTTTATTCTTTAGATTCTTTATGATTGTCTTCAAAATGATCATCCATATTATAAAATAAATATAAATGTAAAGTTCAAATTATTTCAAACTATGTATCGTGGTACACTTTTGAAATCAGATGAGAAGATTCCGATTTAAATTGATTTTGATTGCAGCTATTCGTTTAAAATTACTTTTTATTGGTTCGCCGTAGTATTTGTCTTTGTTGTAGAGTATTTGTTGGAATCACCGGCCTCAGACAAGGAATAATAAAATGGGCTAATATAGACTTTAAGTTGAGCGCAGTTACACTAAAAATAAAACTTTTTAATCAAAATTATCTCAGAATTAGTATTTCATTTAAAAGCATCGAATAAAATTGCTATCGCGTCATCGGGTTTTTATTCAGAATCAGCGTTATTTTAGTCGTATTTTTCCGATTTGGTGAAAATCATTCCAACCAATCAATTTCTTCCGTTAGTAAATTACACCATTAGAAAACAAAATTTTAAAATGGTAATTTTCTAGGCCAACTGTCAGGGCTCGACTCTTTAAAATTTATAGTGTAATGTAATATTTATTGACTAAGTGATGGAGATGCTTTGCAGTCGTTCAAGATAGTTTCTACGTGATCACAAGGTGATCGTTGGATTTCATAGGAAATCCCTTTGTCTTTCATTTTGTGCGTGACTCAACAGCAGATACGTAGATATTTATTGCAAAGGTATTAAGTCGGTCACAATCGGATATGTCGGACGCAGTCTTCTCTACTACCCACGAAAGGCGAATCAATTGATTAGGCCAATAAGAGGGGAAAAGAGGAAGAATTTCACGGTCCGGTAAAGTCCTCCGCTCACCTGATCTCCCGCTCTTTGCTCACAATTCACTCTTCCTTCTCTATCCCTTCATTTCCATCCTCTTTCACATTCTCCATCAGCCGCTTCCCCTTCTCTTCTTTCTCCGACCAAGTTAGAGCGTTTCCTGGATCCATAACCCGACTCTTTCCTTGATTGCTTAATTATTTACGGGCAGCACTTATTCTTTCTACTCCCTAGCGACCTCTGCTCTCTCCCCTCTCATTCCTTTGCCACCTTCGAGTACCGCTCTCTGTCTCACCTGCAAACCCAACTTGTACGCCGGTGTTCACTTGGGGCCTGAGAAGTTTTTATTGATGAGCAATTGCTTAGTTTTTGGCTCAGAAAAAAAGGTGTTCAGGTGATGGATTTTATACAGTTTGAACCCAGCAAAAGGATCTTTTACCATTTTATACGATTCTATAGTAGATTTATTTAATCATGATTAAGAAAAAGCGAGACACAGCTGCGTGACTACAAACAATTTATAAATAAATAACGTCTGTACTTGGTATACATACAGTGTGTAAAACCCCTGGGTTCTTAGCATTCCTATTTCCTTGGCTTTAAGCACTCAAATCCCCTGTCATTATTAATTGAGATACGTCATAATTCTCAAGATGTGCTTACTTTTCTGACTGACTGTGATGAAGTAGTCTGAATAAATCGCAAAGACTACTAATTAAAAAAAATCAGCAAGTTGTTATTTACGTATTTTTCACCGTACCCTCTGGGCAGTCTTCCCGTACCTTGAAGGGTTATGGATGGGGTACAGTATTCTGTGGTACTCCTGTTCTTCCCCATCATCAATATCAACGAATCTGGGCTTCCGGATACCCAAGTGAGTAGCGCGTTCAGCTTTAGTGAAATCTGTCCCGACTCCCGGTTGGGAGTCGATAAGTGTGAAATTACCTAAGCTGTCGAGGTGCTACTAGAAAACACCAATAGTAATAAAAAAATCTGGTGAAAATCTTATTTACATATAGTTAAAATCAAATCAAAAGTCTGCACTAGAAAATTATTTAAAATTAATAAACCCCAGACCAAAATATCCATCGTATATAAACACTTAGAAAGTAGAATACCTTGGGAAAAGATTTCAAATGTATTTTCGTACATTCAGATTAATTTATCGCGAACGAAAAGAAACATACTGTGCTAGAACACACGAATCCACTTGTGAAGTTACTCCTTAAGCTGCACGCAAGCACACGAGTGCATATATCAAGGAAGCCATTTATACAAAACAGAAACTGCCAGATGCCAGCAGTGACTGCTTTACATTTGCGACATTAAGCATTACCGAAGTTCCACTCTCCGGATCATTTTCAGTTCAGTTTCAACACCTCAAAGTGGTAACATATTTCAACAGTCGGATAAAGCCGATTAACCCTCTGGGATAGGAAATTCAACAAATGGCAGTATAGATTATTGTGAGTGGAGGAAAATTTTAATGAAGATTAATGTAATGAAATATAAAAGACTGCGCTACCAGTATATAAGGTTCGTTAAGTTGACTGGATACGTGCGAAAATAGTAATTAATAAGTTATGTAAAATATACTAGAAAAGGATAGAAGAACTGCGAAAATCTGGGTAAAGGAGAATTTGATTCTAAATAAAAGGGTATTATGTAGTCCTACGAATGAAAGGCAAAATGTATGAAATATCAATGATACCTCTATCGTTAATAATCAAAATTATCGATATTAATTAGAGGTTTACAATCTTCAAAAGCCGTCTTTGTCGGCATTCCTCCTCTTACTTCCCGGTAGTCAGATAAAGCAAGAAAGGAATGCCGCGCTATAATTGTACCCAAAGATCTTTTCAATAGCAAAGCTACCGTTCTCAGGGGTCGTAAAAAACAAAGCAAGGACTGAAAGGTGTGGGGTATATACTGTGTCTTCGATTGCCCGAGTAACATATTCCATGCGGTCCAAAATTGTGAAACAGGCAAGTACTGTGAAAATATATATTGTACTTTTCCTAGAAAGCAAACACTGACCATATCTATGTTTTTCTAGCCATTTTGGATCTTTTTGGTGGATGTCTGCGCCTTAATCCGGGTATTCACCTTATCATTTCTTAATAGAATCCGTATTCGTTCCAAAAATATTCGTCAGCCTAAGAATGACTGTCGTATTCAGTTGCGGAGGTATTACTGTATTAACAGATGTATCCGAAATGAAAGCAGAATGCAGGGACAAAACAATGAGGATGATGTTAAGCTTCAGCGTGCTCACGGGACACATTGTAGCTTGTTGGAAAGGAGAGATGAAAGCATTCCGAAAGTGATGAGAAATAGAGAGTGGAGATAAAGAGGAGAGGTGCAGGCAGGTGGGAGAAGTGGTTACGTAAGCGAGGTCGGAGTGAGAAGTGCTTTGAGATCGATTTCGAGAATCGATTTCCTTCCTCAGCCGCGGCCTCACACACGGATTGTCCCCTATTTTCCTCTATGTCCTCGTAATCAGCAGCTTACATTTTTTCTCTTCTGCCCCCGCACTCGCCCGCCATTTCTTTTTCTCGTTAGAAATCGCTTAGCGAAAAAGAGAGCTAAGACTCAGACTCCTCTTGTTCATTTTTCTACCACATTGAGATCCTCGTCTTGTGATTTGATTTTTGTTGCTTTTCACCACGCTCAACCGTATTGTTCCTCGTATCCCATCTCGTAGAAATAACTAATCGTCCCCTTTGAAGAGAAAGGGGTCTCTCTAATCTCGAAAGCCTTTTCTATTTCGAATTGATTGGCTGACTTTCGTATTCTGATTTTCCATATCTTTTATATTTCAACACAAAGCCCTCTCCATTCCCAATAGGCCTCATACCCTGAAATACAAGTACTATATTAATCATTACTATGGAATTTGCATCAGTCTTTTGATATCCTTTCTTCAGTTCTTTTTTACGCCTTCTAAGTTATGATTTCATTCTTAACATCGTCAACCTCTAGCCATGCTGTTGAGAACATCTCTGATGATATTGAGTGATAGGTTGAGGGATGAAAGCTTATGGTTTAGCTTTCTTCTAGGCAGCTCGTTATATACACATAGGTTTCCTTGTAATAGATATCCATTGCACCATGAACACTCTTTGACCCTCAATGATTTTACATGCTAGATGATATTGTCTATGTCTATGTCTATGTAAGAACCCTGCAAGCCGCCTTTCGGCGTGTGGCAGGGGGTGCAAGCACCTTGACTCTATTTTCCTAAACGGTTGCTTTCGCGTATACTTCGCGGAAAAAATGAATTTTTGAAACGATTCGTTTTAGCATCTATTTCCCTAATCTTTCGGGCAGTATCAGCACGGCCCATATAACAGGGGGGTCGCATTATATCGGTTACATCATCTGAAAACGTAATTTCTCTGAACTTATTTAATAAATTTATCCTTTGAATTTTTCTTCTAATGATTCCCATCCCGCGTCCTGTAACATCTGAGTGACACTCGCTGTTTTATCGTAGCAATTGTAGCTGTATCGTAGTAATTGTAGTAGATATTGGCTGCTCTAATCTTGTCTTTTACCTAAATTTTTCCATTCACATCTTCTCTTCCTGCAATCAGCATATCTGTCTACGTGCTTCTTTATGCCGCCCTCGTAGGCGTGGTTATTTTAGCGTTCAGTGTCCTCGTTTCCCATCCACACGTTACTGCTCGAGCAATTTCCTATTCAAGCGCATTGGCGTGATTCATTCGAGATTTTTCGCATTCCTTCCGTGAACAACTTCATCCTGAGTTTATTTTTCTCTTCCGTTCCTCTTTTATTTGTCTTTAGGGGTGTAATTTGCATCTCCTCCTTCGGATATCATTTATTACAACGAGAAGAAAGTTTAGAATTAAATCAAGATCGGGAGTAAGACGCAAAATATTGCTGAATATAAGGTTATAACTAGGAATGATGTGAGGGAGAAAACTGTTTGGAAAGTGTATGATCATAGAAAAGATTATGATTATTATAACCAAGAGAATGTCTGGAAGTATAAAAGCAGGAAAAATGTCACGCAGTAGATTAGAGCCTTTTAACATGCGAACTAATGCTTTTTAAACACAAAGGCTCCACAAGTTGCCCACTAAAGGGAGAAAATGTAGTTCATTTATGATATAAATAAAATGTGGTCCATTTTTGCGCCTCTTCCTTTATTTTTCATTTTCTGATAAACTTCGCTGCTTACTTACTGCATAATTTAAATACATTAAAATGCCATATCAAACAAGCCGTTTCTTCAGTAAAATTTTGTATTCGCATCATTCCAATTATTGCGTAATAAAGCGCATTTATTTCCAAAATTACGTGAATTAATATGTTTCGGCAAAAAAGTTTTGTATATTCAATATCACAGTAAATTTTATACTAAAAAGGTGTGCTGTAGCTTGTTCGTCAATTATGGATCTAGGCTGTCGTTAAAATTATTCTCTGCAAAGTGTGCACGCCAAATGAAATATTTTTCCGTTCCTGTTTTTAAATTTAGATTAGTGCTTTTTTCCTCGTAGACCACGCTGAAGATGAAAAGTTCGAAAAAGTAACCTATTTCGCCGATTTATTGATCCTAAAACTCTAAATTTATCGCAACTAGCTCAATTGGTAGATTTTAATTGAATCCGTGTCGTCATACCGATGGCTTTCCTCTTCCTCTGTGAGTAACTAGAGTAAATCCAACTCTGGAAACGAGCTTGATTCGACGAATAACCTAATTAAATTTATGGAAAGGATTTTTGAAAGGTTATTTTTTGAGCAAGTTAAAGTGAAAAGGGGAAGAGTTCTATATATAACCGTGCCTTTAAAAATAAAGGACGGAATTTCTCATTAACCTAAATTTTACCAATGAATATACTGGAGCATCAGATTTGTTATTTGAAGCCCTCGTCAGTAGCCGGACGTTTTAAGGTTAAAGTATTCACTCGATTTCGTGCTATAAATCGTGGAAATATAACAGATTCGAAATTTGGTGCATTATAACCAGTCGAACGTTTTCATAGATTCTTTCATGCACATATCATGCAAATCTCTTTCGAATTGTGGCCTATTTGATTCCATGCCGTTATTGCGTGCTTCTATCGCTTCAGAGGCATACATACATCTTTTTATAGATTTCCCATGAGAGAATATAACTCAGAATATATGATTTCATTTCTTCTTACCATCAAAATTCAGCCGTATTTTTCCTACTCTTCCCCTGCCTCTTACTTCTCTAACCACCCTGAATACTTCACACCATAAATGCAGGCCTCGGTGACGTAGCGGAGTGCGTGATTACCTAAAAACGCTCCAGGTTCCCTGATTCGAATCCTACTTAAGACACTGTTGTCTGTGATCATCTTTTGAAAAGTAAATTTATATATTAGTCTCGTTCTATTAGAGTTCGCTTAATATTTTTGGTGATTTTTATTAATGATAGTACTCTATCCTGACCTTTCGGCTTTTCTCTGTTTTCTCGATATATTAATGACGAAGAAAAGTACCATCTTTGTACTCACCCATCATCATTTGCATCCTTTCATTAGCCAAACATTAAAAACTCTTTTCTTATGTTTAAACCATTTCTGTTCCTAATATTTCCCATCCAAGCTGCCCTCAGTTGTATCATGCATTTTAGCTAACAGACCCCAGTTCCACTTCCATGCAACTTTCAAGAACTAAAAAGGTTCTTTACTCTGACGATAATCATACGAATGTAATTCCTGTGTCGGCAGTTTTGGAAACTTTAATCCATTCTTCCCCTCACCCTTTTCTGTATTTTATATTCTCTTCTTTAGATTATCACCACCAGGTCGTATAATATCCACAAACGTTGCGTTTCGGATCGCCATTTGTTCTCTTTAATCCTCTGCATTCCTTTTCTCGCCGCCTTTCATCCCTCACTTTCATCTGAGCAAAGAAACCGCATTCCTTCGGAAGTTTATTTAATATTTTATCGAGTTTCAGAACAATCGTCGACGCTTTTCCCCGCGATGCGACTCTCGTTACAAAGAACCCACTCTCGAAAGGAAACCTCATTTTCTGTATGTCTTAATTTGGGATTCGGTGTAACTAATCTAAAAGGAGTAGTTTACCTCGGCAAACACCAGTAACGCTTTCCTTTTCTCAATCCTCCGCCACTGCTTACTTATTCATTCCTTTAGGACTCCCTTTGTCTCCACTACTTCGCTCCGGGGTGACATTTCCATGCTGTATCAATTTTTCAATGGCTCCTCTCGTTCCCTATATTTTCTTTCTAGGTCTAACATATCTCTGCGTGTATCATATCTCTGTTTTAAGGATTAGTTGTTTATTTCGTTTTTTCCAAACGAAAATTATAAGGGTAAGGACATTAATCGCAAAAATAAACTCATTATAGAGAAACGCCTGCTTAAAAGGGAAAACCTACTGCTATAAAAAAGGTGTAATTTCAAATGAAATTTTAAAAGTGATCCTTCAATCTTCTTGAAAATGGCCAAAGGGTAATGCACATAAGGGAATAGATATAACAAGAGGACAATTAGGAAGTATCATTGTAAGCTAATCATATTTAACTCAGTAATTTTTATAAGCCACAATACAAGCAGTAAAATTAAATGAGAATCAAGGAAGTAAATAAATAAATAAAATTCATGAAGGATTGGAATACGTAAATATTTTGACTTTCTATTTCAAATTGCCCATGGCTTCAATTTTGAGGCATTTTTGCAGAGGATTTCTTTCACTGGGATTTTGTTTCTTTGAGGTGTTCTTTATTCTCTTTGATTCCTTTGAAATCTGTCTTTACATTTTTCATCTCTGTTATACACGCACTAATTCCCGTATATTAAAAGATTTTCCGTCCATTTTAGTATATTTTACGTGATAGTCTTAAATATTCTTCTAATGTATTGCCTCGTTGTCTATCTACTGTTAACATATCTATCGTATACATACAAACTACTGATTTTGAGCCATATAAAAAATAAACGAATAACATATTTTTCCATTTAGGTAACTTTTGTAACAGTCTTACTCTTCCTTATTTTATTTAAACTTTGCAGAGATTTTTTCACCCCTTCTTTATTTCTGTATATTTCACAAAAATTAAAACTTTTTGTAGATCATGAAATATCTGTGTTCTTTTACTTCATATTTGACCCTGTATTAAAACCGAAATTACCATTAATTTTCAATACATGCGACCCAATTTCTCCCCAATTACTTTCTTCCCTCCCCAACCCTCATTTGCTCTTCCCATTTCCGTTACAAGAGAACATTTTTCTTGCTTTCCCTCCCATCATAACTTTTCTTAAGCTCTCCATTCCATTCGTTCTTGCCCGTGTTCTTTGAAGGCAGTCCTAATTCGTATTTACTACTTTGTGGAAGTTCATTACTTCGTTATAAGGAACCTTCCAAGATCCAAGAAGTCATTTAACAAGATGAACTCTCTATCACTTTCGTCACCATTACCTTCAACTACTGATCCTTATCAACTGCTTTCAACCATTAAGAGTTAAGATTAGATCAACACGTTGAATTCACGCTGAACTGAAACTTCACCTCTGTACTTTTCCTGAAATATTTCCAAATCTGGCTGTCCAAAATTATTCAGATGTATTTTAAGATAGCATTTTAACTTAAACGTTGAATATTCTAATATCTTCTATTCGGTATATCTAATTTCCTTCATTCCATAAGTATTGTTTAAGTCTATTTATTCCATAAGTATTGTTTCTATTGAAAATTTCTACTTCTAATCTTTAAAGTGATTTTCAGTTTTAGTTGTTTTGTTGTATGTTTAAAATGTGATCACACCATGTGATTTTTATTGTTTTCTCCCAGTAAATGATGACAATATGTCCAGATATGTCCAGTTTATTTTATTTCCATTTTCTTATGGTATGCTTTTGTTATTTCCATATTATGCGTAACTTTCCTTTACATCCTTTAGCTTGTACTATCAGTAGGTTTGTGTAGGTCTTTGAAAACCCCTTTTTTAGCGTCTTTCTACTGTGGATCTTTCCTTCTATATATTTTCTTCTATACTACATCCAGTCCATACATTATTTATGTTTTATACAGGGCCGGGTTAACCCTCAACAGGGCCCTAGGCAACCACCAATTTGGGGGCCCTTTTTTCATGTCCGTTTCCTTCTTTTTTAGATTAAAATAAAAACTTATAGCTTTCATAAAAAAATTTCAGTTGTGATTATATTTTCATTTAATTTTTTTGGAATTTTATGTCTGTAAGAAAATTTTCAAAGATTTTTTCATTTTTCGGTGGCCCCCTAAAATCGGGGGCCCCAGGCATCTGCCTATTCTGCCTATTGGTTAATCCGGCCCTGGTTTTATATTAATATGATTGAGGACAGGTTAGACGAAAGAAGAGAATTTTCAGTCTCAATCTCGCCTTAATAAAGAACCTATAGACCTTACCTTTTCATGTTAGAGTTTCTTACCTATGCTCTTATTTATCCTCGTGGTTCCACTTCGGAGTGCCTCCTCCACTTCTCCCCTCCCTTTGAAATACGACTTCAGTAATTACTTAGCCTCGAAGTCGACGTCGTAGTTGTTTTGGTCCTCTCAATCTCTGCTCACACTTCGGTGACGATGTCGGTGAGATTGGAGCCGAGTTCCCATTTTGAGCAATTTTTGAGATGAGGAGGGATCTCTTTTTTTCCAAGGCACCTCGGTTTATCGTCACACAATAGCTCCGCCCTCTACGCTTCACCTGTTTTGAGAAACAATGCCCCGACCTCTATCGGGCCAAGTTCGGCAGGTTCCCTGATAGAACGAAGATCCTCGTTTTAATTCGGTACGCGGATGGATATAGTTTACTCACGGACACTTGAAACATTTTATTTCCATTTAGCCGTAAATTCCACCCCCACCCTCTCCTTTGGAAAAAATATTTTCGAGACGTCCCGCGATACGCCGTGCAACTCTTTTTCAAGGTACTTTCCGTGACGTTGGGCAAATGCGACGGTGAGCTATTTTTCTTTTCCACGCTGGATATAATATCGATTGTCCAAAGTATTTTGGATGCCTGCCAATGAGAAAACTTCCCCGCAGACCGCGTTTCTTTTTTTCGTCCCGAAGTACGTATCTCCCATCTCCTGGCACCTCACCCTCGGAGACTACTTCACCGAATGTTTCTCATTTGCTCTTTTCCTCTCCTTTGTTAGCTCACCCCTTCTTTCACGAGGTTTTCGAGTTCCATAACTTTTCGAGGACATAATTTGCACCCTCTAGCCTTTTGTCACGTCATCATAAATCAAAGTGCGAGTAAATATTGCGGTATATCCCTGTTATCGTGGACGGACAGAATGAATGACGTTTAGCCCTTGGTCGTAATATTTAAACCCCATCTTCAACTATTTGATCTATAAATTAATGGATCAAATGAGAATATTTTCTCGAAAAAAAAAATCAATTTATATAGGACCCTTTCGGTTGCTAGCCTTTTTGTCGTCGGTAATTTGAAGAAATCGATGTAGTATGAGCGAAAATTCGGTGGATGAGGGTCTGAGATGCGAATTCCAGCAATAGGCATGCAGCCATTGAGAAGGAATGGCTATACCTCATTTAGTTCGGAAAGAGTCCTTAAGTCCTGATTTCAATTAATTAGTATTTATACTTACGGAACTAAAGAAGAGCATATAAGTTTCATTATAATTCAGCTGTTATCTAAGCACAAAGAAACTGATTAGAGGTTTAAAATCTCCAAAAGCCGTGCTCCAATATTTCTTTCTTTACTACAACGCAACGGGCATCCCGGAAATAAATTATAGTCAAATTAAATAATGTTCGGATAGTTACAACTTATGGATTATCACAAAGAGCACGCATCATTTTAAGTTAATTTTTCTGTTTTCTAAAGCTACTAGCCAAGGATTGTCTTTATAACAATATTCTTATGCCCAATTAATGAGCTTGTTAAAGAATGATATAGAGAACAATAATTCAGTACACAAATGTACCATATATTTATAACTACATTTTTTAAGCTTCTAGATGAAAATATTGCCATCTCATTGTTTTTAAGAAAACTTATGGCTAATGATTCAACATTTGAGTACACTAGATATGAATAGTTGCATGGTGTGGTATTGGAAGATTCAGAGAGAAATTATGCATTTTTGAATAATCGTAAAATGAAGCAACCGTGATTGCATTGTGGACGCATAGTACCGTTGAATCATGGATCTTAACATCACGAAAATTCTTATTATCCTTAAACATGATTAGAGGAAAATGAATTAAACAAATTTCACAGCAATCCTATACTAGCCTTTTGCTATAGTTACATTCAGTATTGCATGTCCAACTAGCAGAGCAACACTGGTCCATCTAATCTACATCTTATTTAATAGGAATTCATATCTGTGGGTTTAGTTATGATTTTTAAGTGTGGAGATTGTTTAGCCGAATTTTAAGTTTGTTGAATTATATTGCGTTTTCCTTGCGTTTTGGAGACATTCAGCAATCATCAAAATGATATTCTGGAGAGGACTGTTACAGCAACACACCAATTTTTGGAAATGAATTGGAGCGACAATATTTGTAGCGGCAACTCACGGGAGTAAGTTTGCAAATCATCACTAACACAAGGTCTGTACTTGGGATCGTTTACTTATCATTATAAACCGAGCCGTATGCACGTGTAGACTTACTTTGTGCGACTCTCTCCTTCATAGTAACTCACATACACATTTCAATCCATCAACACACAGTTCTCGGTTGCAATTAGTCACTCCGGTGGGTGCGATGCGGAAGAAACAGAGGTGCAAAGGAGCGGAGAATGGTGTAGCAAGGAGAGGACGGTGACGTCAGTATCACTATGTGAGAGAGAGGTGGCGAAACGTAGATGAGAGCGCGTGTTTGGTACAGAGGGGAGGCTGGAAAGAGGAAGCGAGTGGAGTCGGCAACTTGTTCGTCCCGTAGCCTAGTTCCCACGGATCGCAGCGCTAGACAACCGCGGAGTCTGGAGTCGGAATCACCAAATGGTGTTGACTACGGTCGCGAGAGGGCAGCATGCTCCGCGTCGCGACGGATTCGAGTTTATTTTTTCCCGCCCTATCGACGCCGAGATAGTTGGATGAAAGGGCGCCAGAGAGCGTCACCTTCCGTCTTCTGTTTTGCGGTGGGGGTGGCGAGGAGCGTTGCGAGGAGCCCATCCTCCGCGGTCACAAAAAGGCGCGCTGAAGGCGTAATTACGATCTCGGTGCAGAAAAGAACCGCGGCAATGTAGCTTGTTATTTAATCTGCGTTCTTCGGTGATGAGCCCTTGTGTGCCTGCGCTTTCAGGCCATTTCAAAAATATCCAATTATTTCTGAGCGAATTCCGCGCTCTCGCGAGTTCTGAAAAGGTTTAATTTAAGGCCCGTGATTAAAGTTTGCCCTTGGAATCTCTCCTTCGGATGAACCGTTATTAACGGCGTGTGATGCACTGTCTATGTTCAAATGAATGGATTGGAGGGCCACGAGATGGAACGTAAACAAAATGATTTGCTTTTTGCGTCGTCAAGCTTTAATAACTGTATTCACTCTCCTTGGAATATTTTGCGTGATTTCACGTCTTCGTAAGCTTAATTACTCTCTTATTTGGATTGTTTGTAATTGATGGCCAAGTGGGAAGCAGGTTCGTCTTTGGTGAAAGTGGTGTCCCTGGTTTGATTCGCAGTAGAGGCTTATAAATGCGAAGTGACTTCAACTGTCGCAGCAATTTCAAAATACTTGTTCTTATAATTTTTCTTGTATTATTTTATCCTTTTTTCCTCCTTAGAACATTTCTCACTATTCGAGCGATGACAAGGTGATAGTGACCGGAAAGATGTTGAATACAAATTCTGCCAAACATTTAATGGTGAATTTGTTTTTTTGGATAGTATGGGTTTTTCCATTGATAAATTTGTCGATTTCCATCACAAGAATCGAAATTGTCTTTATACAGCAACCTTTACTTTGTATCAATAGTTTGATTGGAATATTTCCCAGATAACCTGATAGAAAACGTTGAAATTAGTAGGAAAGTAGAAAGAAAAAACATGGCGTTATTGCATTAATTTATTCACCATCCATAATTTCATATAATGTGCACAGAATAAGTACAGCGCGGACACCTGTTTGGATACATCTTTGATATCTTTCATGGTTACATGAGGGTTTATAAAATATTCGATTTTGTTTACATATTTACCATAGAGACTAATCTATGAATCAGTTAAATAATTTATCGTAAACAAATGAATGGATTCAACGCATTTCCGCTCTAAAAAATAAATACTATTGAGGTAACGTACATCCTCTAATACAGCTTAATAGATAATTACACCCAGTTAAATGGTAAAGTGATGAGGCAATGCATTGCGGATATAGTAAAAAAGTACAAAATGATTGTTTAAATGAAAATAATACTTTTGATCCATACATATTTGATGTTTCTCATTGCGAACATATACATTTCTTGTTCATACTAATATGTACAAAAATAATAAATATAAATTAAATACTCTATAAATAGCAGGAGTAATTAAGTTGGAATACAAAATTACGATTAATAAATTAACATATCACAATTTTAAGAGATAATGTTATGTTAATTGCCTAAAGATAATACATTTATAGAAAATAGTAGTAAAATTAAAAAGATAAAAACAAATATACAAAATTATACAAGGGGAAATTCAGTCAAAATTATAATTTAGGTGTAATGTATTTTGTGGCTTGACCTCTTACTTGTGTTTCACTCCATATAAATAAATACACTCATAATAATATGGAGATGTGAGAATAGTTAGCAAAAGGAAGTTAATAGAATTTGGAACTTTTTGTACAAAACAAGTTTCAGGTAGGAGACCTATAATAAAAGTTGGCACCATATTATGCCTTTCAGCTTCTCGTCATTATACCCCATCGCAATCATAAATTATTAATTATCTTTTTATTACCCTGTCATTTCTTTTCACATTTTAATGATAGTTCGTAAACGCATCAAAATATAATATAACCTACGTAAGTGACAAAGGGAACCGATCATTGAATTTCTTAATTTCTTGTACAGAAAATGGGCCTTACATAGACAATTTCAAACGTTTAAAATCCTCAAAATCATGTCTCAAAACTCAAGTTTCTGCTATGCGTTTGCTCCGATGCTCGATGGATGAAATGTTCTAACAAAGTCTAGGATCCCTCTTGTCTCGGAAAACTGCATTTTTGGTCCACTAAGCGGTGAATCCCTCCAAGCCCGCTTCTCCCAGCTCCGCTGCGAGTTCCCCTATGTCCTCCGGAATGTCCATCGCAGCAGGGCAGACGAGGGTGGCCTCGGCCACGTCTTGGTCCGCCGCCTGTCGGAGTGCGATGGTCACCGCGTTGTCGAACCAACCGCTGGACACCATCCTCACGGTGCTCACTCCGCACAGGATGGTCTCCACTGTGCTCCCTGCGGGTCAAATATGCGCACGTTTTAATATTCTCTCAACAATTTCACGTTAAAAAGAAATGAAAGTTGGGACACGGCTTTTAAGGAATTAGAGGCTTAAATCTCCAATGTGCTCTCAAAAAGTGCGGTTTTCTGTTTTGTTTTCTCGGAATACCGGGGAATGAGAAGAGGAACGCCGACAAAAAAAGGCCATTGGAGATTTTAAACCTCTAATTTTACGCTAATTGAAATAATCTCGTTAAGAGTCACGGCACGCTGAACATGGAGCCACAATATGTGCGATCATCGTATGATCGCCATGTTATTCTGATACAGAAACTCTCGCATTTTAATTTCTTTGAAGCGATGAAAAAGATTAGATACATCGCTATCCCGCACTCCACTCGCAGATCTTGATTTCACTCCTAATGAGTAGGTCTTCAGTTAATTAAATCTCATAATGAGAGGTGTGGATCGGATTAATTATGCGACAAAAACATCTCGTTCCTTCGCGATAGTCGCCTTTCATCGAGATATGTACATTTTCATTAAAGAGTTGAAATGAGAGGAAAAGGAGAAATGTGAAAGAGGAAGATAATCCGCGAGTGAGGCCAATGGAAGGGCGATTCATAAATCGCGCTAATAACGGCGTTCCAGAGGAGAGAGGGCTTCCAGGAATTAAGGGAAAGAGATGCATGTGGATTGGGTAATTGGAAGCGACTGCGGTACGTCTCTTGGGTGGACTGCGGCCTGAGCATTAAACAGCCTCACGGGTCTTAGGCACGGAAGTAATTACAGGGTACACCGAGTAATAATGATGCAATAAAATCTCGTTCTTTTGGATTTCGAGCTACTGCACTGCTTCGAATTGCCTGTGTTCGGGTAAAAAGTGCTGGAAAAAAACGACTTCTACCGCAATGCTAGAGTGAAACCTCGATGCTCTTTTATTTTACTTCAACGTCACTAAACGGCTTATTGTGTAAGCTTCTGGTTGAAATTTGCAGTATTTTCCCAGAAGTGCATCGCTACTCAGATGCTTTAAAGTACCCAAAAACGCGGAATATCGAGTAAGGCATATAAAAAAGGTGAAGTCAAGAGCTAAAATCCATCAATAACGGAAATGGTAAAAGGGTGATAATATTACAGGTTAGATGGAAGAGGAGACTTCTTAGTCTCAATCTCGCCTATAATAAAGACCCCTAATAATAATATGTGAAATGAATATCCTAAAATATCTTTAGTTTTATTGTAACATGGACCTAAAAAGTTTATTGGTCGAAGAGACTATTTTTTTACGTGGGAGTGTTAATGATACATGGATGGAGTATTTTAGAATAGGTGGGCTACAAGCACAATTGTTCCTAATGTTCTTAGTAATTATTTATCACGAAGATCTAAAATAATGTAAATGCTCATTTTCAACCTGAGTACAAAGCAATTCTTTGTTTCCAATTTATCTCCATAAGAAAAAATCCAATGGTACACGAAGAAACCGCATTTTAGATAGATAACTCTTTGAAAATAACTTTGTTATGATTTAATTCTGATTAGAAATATAGAAAAGCAATCTGTCCTCTTAATTCTATTAACCATTAATTAATGGATTGTTCAGGATTGGAGGTCATTCAGTGCTTACCATAGGAAGAAATGCGTTCTCTTTAATTTTATTATATTGTTATTTTTATAAAACTCACAGCGGGAAAAAGGTACGAAGGAAAATATTACTACTGAGAGTGAAAACAATTTCTATCTCAGGCCGATGTGTAAGTAAAAGCATAAAACTAATGCGTAATTTGAAATTTTCGACTGTTTACCTTCAAAGATCGATCAAGTCATTCATTCCTCTTTCGAGCAGGTAATGTTTTCTCTTTTTACAGAAAGAGAACGGCTGAAATTGAAAGAAATCGAACGGAAATAGAAACACAATGATGAAAATGAAAGGGAAAGGCGAGGATTGGAGTGCGGTGGTGTACGGTGATGAAGGCAAAAGTGAAAGAGAGTGTGCGATGAAATGAGGGAGGAGGGGGAACGTGAATAAAGAGATGTGTGAGAAATAAAAACGAGGCTCCGAGGACATTGAAGATGGCGTGACTGCGAGAAGGTGTGTAAAGGAAATCGGGGAAAAGGTGGGAGTAAATTATGGCGAAGACAGGTCACGAGATGAGCTAAAGAGGATGTTTCAGATGGAGGAAAAGGATGATGAAGTGATAAATATTAGGTGCTGAAGAGACTTGATAAGAGAAAACAAAACGGACGTGCATTAACGGAAGGGAGCCAAAGAAGAGGATATCTTAGGTCAGATCTACCGAGTGCCACATTATCTCAAGAGATTTGCAGGTATTCCTGAATGATAGCTTTACACGCAGTAAAATTTCGGGATGGTTCTTTTAATGGAAACTCGCAACGGCTCTATTTTTAAAATTTCATGCTACTATTATTATACATATATCGAAAGGGAAGACTTGTGTGTCTCAATATATTAGAATTATTATTATACATCCTTATTATCAATTCTATGAATAAATGGGAATTAAAATTTATTATGGGTAGGAAGTCCACTCTATAGATTTTGTGTGCCCCTTCTTAGTTCTTAAAGATCTTTACCTTAGTTTTTTGTACACAATCTCAAATATCTAATATAAAATTAATATGATCAAGCGTAACTTCATGGAACTCAACATACATGTTAAAAGAAGAAATACTTAGTAATTTCCGCTGCAGGTTTATTGAACGACTAGTTTCATCAACGGATTGACATCTTCATCTCCATCTAAAGATGTCAACCCATTGACGAAACTAGCCGTTCAATAAACCTGCTGTGGAAATTACTATTTATTCTTTCAACATGCTTAAATATCTACCTCATATTCACTATTCCTCGTTGTTCAACATTAAGGGTATTTCTCTCGATAAAGATATTATGTATTTTATTTGTCACCAACGCCGCATAGTAGGTTTCGTACGCCAGCGAATTCCAGATTGAGGAAGATATATGTTATCTCTTTCGTGGCCAAGAAATCTGTGCCAACAGGTTCTCTTGTCTGCCCATGATATTTCCTCACAAGCGAGATGCTAACTTTATTTCTTTGATCCAATTCCTCTCAATAAATCCCGATTTATATGTAAATATGTCGTTTTAATTTAGCACATTCCATCTCAATTCATTTAATGTGTCTCATTGTATCATTTCTCGACGCCTCGGAATTTTCCGATTACTTAAGTGGTGGCGGTCAAATTAATGACTTGACGGGATTAAAAGCTCCGAATGAAAGCGGAAATATCTCATTCTCCTCGGTAACGAAGTGGAAACGGACATAAATCAACAGTTCCATTAAGGGAAATATCAGATAAGAGACCATAAAATGGAAACGCAAAAGACTGGGGTTAGGGATTACGCCATTTTTGCCTAATCCGGTTGAGAAAACACCTCTGTGTTTCTATTACCAACGACTGAAAGATACTTAATGTCTGAGAATTTTTCTCCTTATGACTGTAAAAGTTTAAAAATGGTTCAGATAGATGCTTACTGGATTCCCGCACAATTTTGCAATAAAATCAGGGAATAAAGTAGTAAAATTTTAAACAAAAGATCGTAAATACCGTAAAACTCTATTTTAACTGGGACTGTAGTCAACAGTATAGATTTGCAGAGTAGTTTCCTGTAATAACACAAATCTTTGATTACTCTGTGTGGTATTTTCCGTTTAAAGAGAAAGGTTATGGTGTTCAATCTCCAGAAGAAGCTTAGGGCCAATGAATGATGTAAGGAAAGAGTGAGAGTTCCGACCTCACTCTTTAAGATTTAAAGGTCTCTCCACTATTCCTCCATGGACCTCATAATCAAAGGATCCTCATAATCAGAGGATTTTCTATTAGAATTCTTAATCACAGCATATCTGATGAAGTATTCTGTTATTTAAAAGAGTTCAGAGAGAGATTCTGCCAGGCTGTACATTTCTCTTTGAAAACAACTCTATCCTTTAATTATTATTTTCCATCAATAGCTACTTAGATTACAGAGAGGAGGCTTCTCGTTATTTCTTAAAGATCTTTTGCGTCGTTTCTGTTCTTAATCTTAGAGACCGACTCCATCTTCGCTATCTCTCTTTGTTCAAGATTTAATTGTACCTCTTTGAATGCAGATATAATGTATCTAATTTGTCACCAATGCTGAATGACGCCTGGCAATCTCCTTCAGAGAGATGTTGTACCATGGACTTTACTTTTATAAATATTTTATTTAACGTTTAGATTCTTTTTTTTAGCAATTAAAAGGACTATAACACATAGAACCAAACGGATCTTTCCTACTAAATCAAGTTATACTTGTTAGAACTTGTATATGTTTAATTCTGAAAGAAAAACGTTGATTTTGCTTCTGTGACCCTTTGATCCCCTCTAAGTCCCACAGCTCTAAAGTTTTCGACTTCAAATATGCACCAACCCATTTCAGTTTTCAGGGAAGGTATGAACCTTAACATTTTGACGCTTAATCAGGGTTACATTTTCTTTGTCTCATTAACATTCGTAACTTAAATATTGGTGAGTGGTCATGGATTTACTTGAGAATTTGTCGACAGAGGAAGAAATGACAGCGAATGTAATCTTTGCACCTTAACGCTAACCATTATTAACTTTGCATCAATAACGATTAGAGTTTAAACATCCGAAATGACTGAAAGGAATGATTCACGTTGGTTCGGATGCAAGGAAGAAACTAATGGAATCAAAATAGTGAAATGACGAGTGAGGAGATTGGAAGTGTTTCTGAATCGAGAGGAAGACCGAGAAAAAACTTGTTGAACATGGTATATGAGATGCTAAGATATTCACGTGAATTGAGGGATGAACGAGAATGAATGATATTATGTATGTATTATTCTGAAGTGAGTTGTATAAGCCAGGATATGAAATTATGGATGCCATTTTGAATAAAGGAGCTTAATAAGGTGCGTATCCTGAAAGAGAATTGAGTTATTGATGTGAGAGTATGCATGAATATTATGTAGATTTTTATTTTCCTAATTATTTTAAGATCATATTTTTCAATCCATTGTTAAAATTTGAATTATTAGATTCCGTCAACTTGAAAATGTGTACGATCTTCAAGCCTCGAAGGAACAATCTCATTCCTCGTTTGAACAATTCAAAGATTTTTTTTTGAAGTAAATGGCATTCCTGTGCAGAAACGCGGGTGAGTTCTCGAATTATGCAGTGCAATTCATTTAGCAGAGCAGAGCATAAAAAAATCGAAATAATGATACGCATGGTGAATGAAACTACTATGTATGTCTTATAGCGGGAATGTCGGAGGCTAAAATAAACATTATTAGGAATAAAGAATTTTTTTCGGAAGAATTGAAGCCGATTTTCCGAATGGAACGTTATTTCGGTCAAGTGGGGCGAGGAAATGCTAGACAAACATCTGTAGAAGTGTTTCTCAGAATTGAGATAAATATTCCTCGCCTTCTTTTCTCCGGAAACTACTCGGCTAGACGCTTTTTCTCGAGCGGCAACAACTGAATCTATTAACATTAATATCACGGGCAGTGGCATTATTTTCTTCTCCTCTATTCCAAAATCCTTGAATTACCTTCAACGATAAGTAGGTCATTGAGACGACAATCTCAGAGCGTCAGAGAATCTAAATATTATCCAAAATTAGTGGTAATAGGTTGAGGAATATACCGTGATTAATCAGTGATTTGATCATAAGTACTCTTTGATAGTCCGAGCATACATTACGTAGCCAAGGCCGCTGTGGACTTGAGTCACAGGTTTTGTACTCATTTTATCATATCTGACTGAGAAATTTATCGCAAAAAGAAATGGGTCAGTGCATATTGAACTGAAAAGGGGTCAGTAGAGAAAAGATATTGCCTGAGTACTTACATCCCTGAGGGTTATAACTTGAGTAAGATCAACATAGATGAAGAATATTACCCGAACGTTTTACTTTCAAATTAAAAAAAAATCTGGAATACATTACATGTATTTCATCATTGATCCTCGATTACATCATATGGTAGATAAATGAAATGAGATAGCAAAAGAGATGATAGAGATGATAACAATGAAAATCGCATTGTCCACTAAAAGAAATTGAATGGATTGGGATTCTGTAAAGTCTGGTAGTTTAGAATGGTAACATACGAATAAAATTAGATTAGTAACGTGATAAAAATGAAATGTATGTATGAATTGTTATGAGCACTAATGAACCTATGTTATTTCATATTATGAAATGATGCAAAGAGATGTGAGGATTACGTAAATAGATATAGGTTCATAAAATCAACGATTTAGTGTTAATGACTTCTTATAAAGCCAATATCTACGGTATCCCTATCTAATAATATATTCAGTACCAATATTATTAAAGATGCATTAATGAATGTAGATCGATAATAGCTTACGATATCTTAAAAAATGGTGTGCTGTGTGGATTTCCAGTATGATACTATCCTATACGCTTACTTTTTTCGGTACAAATTGTTGTAAGCATTTACTTAGAATTAACATTTATTTAGAATTTTTAAAATTAAAATGGTTTGATGGAAACTGGATAAATAAGAGCTCCATATTCCCAGGCTACTGTTCAAAATTTTCTGATAGTGGTTACATTCACGAATTTCCAACTTCCTTTCTGAAGAGCTGCGTGTTAGCTTAGAGTGAGGGGTGGATAACTTTCAGTTCAGTTTCATACTTAGGCTTGTTAAGAGAACATACTTCTCATTTGTTCGGTTAAGGCGATTATTCATTTGATGCTATTGTTTTATACGGATTCGTTGGACGGCGACGCGAATCTGGCCTCTCTAAAGGGAATGTCTGCTTCTCTCTGGCTAATGACGAGAGCCAAACGATATTATAACTATACTCAACACGGCAGGATATTTGACGATCAGAGCCGATGATGGTTTTCTGTGGCTCACTAAAGGTGATAAGATAATTTTTGTGATAGTGCCAGTCAATGGATTTTACACATAACAACTTCTGGGAAATTATAGCAAATAAATCCTCACGCAAATATTGAAAGAATTTGAAAAGCATCAGAGTATATCCTTTCCAATGTGTTTTTTTTTCTTTAGAATGAAGCATTATTTAGAGAATAGGATTGATACTTTACAGTACAATAAATAAACTCAAGTTATGGTATTATGTCTTAGCGGACTCTGGTTAATTCACATTATTAAGTAATTGAGAATCATAGAATATTACTTTAACTCGCATAATTATATCAGTTCATAAGCTTACATAAATTATATGTCCGCTCCACTGATAAAGTTGATCTTAACTTTACTATTTATGAGAGTAATTTAGCTTCCCAAATCTATTGTTGATTCTGATAAGTTCATGTATGTAAATTGTACATACTATATCTTGGTTATTTCCTTTTTTCATTTTCCTTTTTCGTGTTCATGAACATTTTTAACCAGAGAACTGATGGTTACAAGGAAGGGTTTACAATCTTGATGATTTAAGAGTTAGATGCAAGGTTAATTAAAGATGAGACAGCGGATTAAAAATAAACGAGTCTTGAGGGACTCCTTAGCCGTAAAATGTTCCGACCCTGGTAAAGATGAAGAATCAATTGTTACATTAAATCGGTAGATAATAATACATATATCCTTACTTCATACTGAATCTCCTTTCTAGGATCCTTGTTTTTTCTGTATTCTGCATTTTTGACGGTTACCAAACTTTATAGTTATTACAAGGTTATGCTTATCAGCTAATTTTCACATCCTAAGATCTTTCTTGTATACGTTTTGCACTTCAGGCCTAACCTATCAAAGTTTACAATAAATTTTGTGGTCATCTGATTTCTCCTAAAACCCCATTCAGTAAAACCACTTTGGAGGAGTTGTTAGTCATGTTAGTAATCACAGAAATATCTCTCGTTTTCTACCATGAAAGTTCATATCGTGTGTGTCTCACCTGGCCTGGAATCCATCCCACAGATAGAATCGGATACAGCCAGGTTGGTGATGTCTAATCCAGGAGCACCTCCCACTTCCACGTAGTCTGGCATCCCTCGCTTCTCACACTGCGAACAGATTGGGAAGGAAAAATAAGTCATTCATTCTGACGAACAAAATAATTTTTCAAATGGGCATTTCGAAAAAATAACTACGGAGATACAAATATCCCGAATCTCGAAACACTTGAGGAAATCCATTTAAATGTAATGTAATGGGGAGATAAATAATATCTGCATTTACTCTTGAGGTAAATTTACGAGAATGAGATGGTCTTAAAATATCACGTATTTTTCGGCTATGAAGAATCATACATTCAGTTTTTTTTAACTGGGAATAACGAAGCTGGTTTTAGTTTAAACTGTATTTGATATCGATATTTTACCGCGTGGAATGTTGGATTTTCACGCTGGATATGTCATGGAACATTAAAAGGGGAAAATTTTTAACAAAAAACACGGAGAGAAATAATGATGACCTTTGAAAACCAACACATACAGCTGTTTGACGCAAGTACAAAATGGAATGGTAAAGTGAGACGGGAATCCACATCACACCAATTTTAGGGCGATTGTCTCTTTGAGGGTACCAGTAAGTCGCAGCCACCTCTCCCCTTTTTTTAGAGCATCCCTAAATTCATAGTGAATACTGTTATACTTAAAGGTTAAATTGGAAAGTTCATACCCCCCAGAAAAGGAGATTTCGGTTTGATACCGTCTCAGATTTTCACTTCCATCCATCCCTTGATAATCAATCTGTCCATTAAAATTCTCAACTGAGTTGACTGCAGAAGGCAAAGGTTATTTCAGGATCTCGCTCTAATAGAGGCTTCTAATGGTGAACCGCTCCTTCTATGCTTCATCATCTCTAGCTCTAGACCCAATTACTGAGGCGATGATTAAAAGGTAGATCCGGAAGAAATAAATTTATCAGCATGATTTTTCATAATTTTAGATGCTCATTAAAATATGTTTTAAATGTTAAACCATAGAGTAAGTTAAACCATAGAATCCTTACTCTATGGTTTAACTCTACGTAATATTCCAAAAAATGACAGCTCGATTTCAATTACCCTGTGTATGGTTCCAGTCTCGACCTCCATGTTCCTCTTGATGGCATTTGACTGGTGGATGCTGTTCGAAGCAACGCCTGTGACTCCTGGGGTGGAACCCACACTTAGAGACAGGACCCTTAGCCTCGCTGGGAAGAGAGTGGCCAAGCTGCAGTTGACGGCTCTTCCGTAGTTCCTCAGGGTATACACGTTGGACGTATCTTCAACCAAGATGTTGCAGGCTGGAACAGAGAATCAACACATAAGTCAAGGTAAGATAAATAAATTACTCAACGCTTTCCAGTTTCCTTGGGATCTCTAAGTAATTGATAAAATTATAGAGATTTTGAACAGGTTGATTCAAATGTCAGAAATAAGTTGTGATGGAAAGTCTTGAAAAGTTATATCTCGTCCGCGATCAGTGCCGTAATTTTTTGCTATGGTCGCGGGGTAGTGCTACTATTTCGCGATCTTATTTTCACTTATTTTTTGGAAAAATTCTGGCAATTTAGGATTTCTCTTCAAGACACGTGTTACAGTGCTGTAATATTACTATTCCACCAGGTTTTCTCGTATCACTTTGCTTCCCAACTAAACTCTATCTCTAAAAATCTAACTCATAATTTACACCATACCGACAATAGACGGAAGCGATCGTACGGCAGTAAAATGAGTTAGGTCGAATTAAAGAGATAAAAGTAGAATTATAGATTAGAATCCCTGACATGTGATAGGAGTTGCGCATTAAGGTACACTTGTTCACAATTAACTTCAATTTGTACCAACAGAAATCTGTTATTGCGTATATTTTGGAGAAGTAAATTATTCCACCGCAAAGTGTTCTAAAATATTCCTCCAATCTTAATCCGGACGCTATAGTTGCAATTTAAACGCATAATATCTTTTCATTAATCCAAGAAAAGTTGTGAAACAATTTACTTTTAAATTGTATATTATGAAAATTTTGGAAAAATGTCAAATCAACGTAGCTGAAAATATGATTAAAATACTATGAGTATTTATATGTAGCAGAATGAGTATTTTTATGAAATTACATTTGATTAAGCTAGCGATTTAAAATACCGAGAAATTGTTGAAATTAAACTGTCCTCCTCAATCAGTTTAATGCTTAATATATATTTGAACTGTCGAGAAAGTTCTTAAGGTAAAGTAAGAGTACTTACTGAAGAATCAATACTATACATCAAGGACAAGTTTTACGACGGGAATGGTCTTAACAGACCGTGTTTAGGCAATCCTCTAAGCTCTGACTTCTTCCTTTTTTTAATCATCGTAAATACTTCGGTTCTGAGTCGTCTCTAAGAAGTCTTTCCTCTTAGCAAAAAAGACCACTCTCCCAAGTCAGTTCGGCTGTTATGAGTACCAAAGGAACGATGTCACAACAAACTCGAAGGCAATTGAATTCCAAAGGATAATTGAACTCGCCACCGAGATTATCCGGATAATGCACCTCACGCAGCTATTTTACTTGATTTTCCTCTACGAAAAATTGTTCAATTCATCCTTTCTTAGAGAATAAATTTTCACATTCATCCGAAACTTTCTCTGTAGCTCATTATAAATTAACTCCATTAAATATTTTTTAAATTACTACTACCATGGAGAACACATTTCCGTTTTAAGGAACATTCACTAAAGTTACCTATCAATAGTTTAGATTTAGAAGAAGTAGGAAATCTTTATAAATGTTAAATAGAAAGATAATCTAATACTATTGGAGTATCATATCTCCATGCTCATTATGGTTTTCTTCCTCTATCTAAACGAATTCCATTTTGAATGGATTTATTGATATACCTAGCGAAAAATATTACAAAACAATCCGTTTTCGATGAAGATAGAAGAAGATACTCGAAAAAATATTCTTATAATGGCCTTTGAATACTTTAGATGATTTATTCTATTTTTAGGTTTTACTTTTTTAATTTTTGCCAAAAAATTTCGTGACTAATCAATACTGAATTTAAAAATATTATTTTTATATCATGACCATCACCAGGATGCAGAGGTTCATTGAGTTCAGAAATTAATTGCATCTTGTAGATTTTTTCGTGCAAAACGTGCGTAATAAAATCGAAAAGCAGAGGATTTCATTGTAAATACAATTTCATATTATTAAAAATGTTTTTTGAAGGATATCCTACCCCATCCAATCCCGCGCGTCAGCAGAGAAATTTTAACTGCGGGTGTCTCTGACAGCACATTCACAATAGCTAGGAATATTTGATGGGGAGAAATAAATTACAAATGAAAGTCATATACCATCGATAAACAAAATTATGGAGAGAAGTTATGAATTATTAAACGTTATAGAGAATTTCATTGATTGCTTGATAAACCCTGCGACTGTACACTGATTAATACTGATATGATAATTTCTGATATGATATGATAATATATTAATTAATACTGATATGATAATTTCTGAACATTATTTCGTTGGAATACATTGCCTTTTGAGGTCTGAAGTTACTTGTTGCACCCATTACTGATGTTTACTGCCATCTTGAAAATAATAGATATTCCGCTTAAAGTTAATGTTTCCATCACTAGAAAAGCATTGTTTTTCGGACGTTAGAGTGTTAGTGTTAGAGTTCGAAAGTGACTTTCGAGGCCACTCCTATCCTTTTTCCTTTCCGTCTCTTCCCGTTTTTGTTTCATTTTTTCCCTCGATTCTTTCACAGCATCTGGTTTGGGATTGCCCAATTTTACCCTCTTGGAAAAGTTTGCTAGTGCCTCTCCGCCCAAGTTCCATTTGATCTAGACCGAAGACCCAGGTATAGACCCCAAGAATGCAATTAAATTGGGGGAATCGAAAGCCGGGGGCAGCAAGGAACCGTATAAATTGAATTTAAGTGACCGATGTCTGTCCTTAGAAGAGCCATTAAGGTATGAAGAGTGAGAAAAGGAAGAAAGTGAAAGAAGTTGATTTCGGGGGAGTATTTATTGGTATAAGGAAGGTTGGTAGGAAAGAAAGGTGAAACCGAGTTAGAAACTGAAAAAAAATACAGAGAAGACAAGGAAGAAAATATTAAGAGAAAGAGAGAAAGGATGGATTCACTTCCCTCAAAACTTTCTGAACTATTACGTCTCATATAATACACTCTTATCTATTCCATCATCCACTTAAAAGGCAATTTAGCCAGAGCCGGAGGAGATTTTCTTCTTCTTGTTTTCTTTCCTATTCTTATTGAAATTGATAATAAAGTAGGATTCATCCCATGAAAAATTCAGGGGCGTGGTTTCTACGCGTCTGTCTTTCAAAATCTTGACATGCAATTAACTCAAAGTCCCCTTCAATATATATAAAAAAAATGGCAAACTTTCAAATTGTTTTTTGCTGTTTTTTTATTTTTCATTCACTTAGGTTGATGCATTGAATATTTTGCAATGCATCAACCTTAAGTGATGAAGGGAAGCTTAAGTAATGAAAATTAATTCGTGTTTTTTATTTGGCATTATTTCTATAGAATTCTCCTTCGTACAAATATTCTTGAATAATTTATAAATAAATGACAAGAAGTTGTTTTTGCATTACTTTTATGAATTGCTTCGTAAACAAGTTCTTACCGGTCATTGAGAATATTGTTTATGAATAAATTGCATTGTTAGAAAGAAATGTTAATGAAATGATCTTTATTTTAAAACCTCCTAGGCATGTAACCGACTCAAAAATTATACAAACAATAAAGTTATAATTCTCGTATATTATAAATGAAACATGAGACATATAAGTAAATGAGAAAATTGACTCATGCAATTAGACACATTGGTATGAAGCAGTAAATTAAGTAATTAAATAAAATAATAAATGTTTACGCACCCCTGATTAGTGAATATTTCCCTCGATAATAACAAAAAAGGCTTATATAGGTAAGCGGATTAAAACGAAATATTTATCATGTAATTATACTTACTAAATACCTTTATTTTTCGTTAAAAGTTACACCGGTAACAGTATAATACCTGTATCAGTTAGATTTGATAATAATGAAAACGTTAATCCATATGAGCCATACATGCAGAAGACATTCATTCTAGATGTATCTATTTATACAAAGTAAAAGGATATGTTTACTTGTCCCGCTAATTTCACTTTCTAATAAAAAATAGCCTCTCAGATAGGCATATGTTTATGCATGAACAATTTATCTTGCGATGCCTTCGGTATTCACGTTTGTTTACGTAAGCTTTCACTTTACAAAATTTGTGAACGAGTGAGAGAAAAAATAAATGAAATAGGCATTACTCTCTATCATGTACGTAGAGACAAATGAAATATATTACAATCATCAACATTGGGTGAAAGAAGAAAGGAAAATTACCACCTGTAGTAAATAAGGAAAGCATATTTCATCATGGTTGTTATTCCTCGGTTTCTTGCTGTAGTGCGACCTACTAACTTCAAAGTAATCGAGTTGTCTCTGAGAAAATCATTGGTGCATTAAGGCGAAAGAAAAGGACAAATGACGACTCCGTGGCTATTAAGGGCTCATTATGACTTCCGAGAATCCACTTCCTTGTGCCTCTTGGAAGAACTCCTCTGTCAATAGCTTCAAAAGGTGGCACATTAACCTGGAAATGGTCGCGGCGAAAACTAAGGGTATCAAGCTTGTTTATTTACAATTTCCGCAACGCATTACCTCGACTACGCCCAAACTTACTATTATGTCTTTTGAGACAATTCTGCACCATCCGCAAGCGATCCAAGGCAGCGATTGAGTTAATTATTTCTTATTCTCTTTTCTCTAACTCCAGTTTACTTATAACAGATGGTTCCTTCCTCCTGATGGTTCTAAACAACTTCATTTCCTAAATCTGTTGTTTTATACTGATAAATATTATTATACTAATATCTTGATTGCATTATCCCGCATTTTAGCCTAATGTGTAACAAATATCCACAGGTTTAGCGGTGCATGTTGCTTATGCTTTAGCAAGCAGAATAATACTGTTTGTAAGTCAGTTCGTGTCAATTTTTTAGGTGTCATTTGTAAAAAGATACGTACAAAAAGTGAAACGAAAATATTATCATGGATGCTAAAAGGCATTGTATATTTACGAGTTTAAATATGGTAAAGGAGATGAGATTTTTTTAAATTGGGGTCTTCTTTCCATTAATATATTTTTATCGCTAGCTTTATGGCTACATTGAAAACTACGAGTATCGCCAGGTGATTGGCACACATCTATCATTGCATGGCTATCTCGTCAGTGTGATACGGAACTGGCTGCAAGCTGTTCATTTTTTAAGGGATAAATCCATTAACTAAAACTCTTATCAAAATATTAATCACGATTTTATTCACTAAAACGCAGATTTACTTTCAGATGCCAACACCTTTTCAAATTCATAATTTTTTACATAATATATGACTTATATATTTTTATTATTATTTATTTTCTACAGTCCTTAATCGAAATTTATGTGATTGTCTGTCTTTCTCATTTCTCTGCACCTCTTATTTCGTCCCTTCTATTGCAATTTGTCGCCCTACATATTCTTCAATTCCCTACAAATCTTTTTCCAACTTCCCACTCCTCTCCGAATTTTTTCAGCGATTTCTTCTCCATCCTCGGAGACCGTTTATCTCGGCCTTATACGCTCCTTTCCGCAGCCTTTTTCTAAGACGCCTCATTCATTCCGACCTTGTTTTCCGCAGCGTCTTATTTGTTCCACTAGGTTGAATCCTGAGATTAAGTCCGTCCCTTCGGAATGGAAGCGCCTTCTGTGAGTTAACATTTCTGTTTCCCTTTCTTGTCGCGAACATTTCTCTCGGTGTCATTCCGACGACAGATGGAATTAACATAAGGAAAACGGGAACCTTTCATCCCGTCTCGCTTTTTCCTCTCTCTCTAAGACCGAATGGAAACGTCATAAAATGTTTCGCCAAAGACTGGTAACGGTAAACTTGCGAATCGAGCAGTAATTTTCCCCAATGAATTCTTTGATTCGCCGAGTTCTTTAGAAAAGAGCATTTGTTCAGTGAGCAATGCTTCTTCATCTATTGGAAAAAGGAAATTTAGATTGCCATCGAAAAACGTTTCTAAAATCTCGTTTAAACTAAAATCTCATTCTTTTTCTTAGAAATGTCGTTCGTTCCAACATGCAAATTTAAAATTTTTTAATTTAATAAAGCCTCTGTAAACTTCACTGTGCGCATTATTGGTTTTATATCCTGTAAATTAGGCTGTCATGCTCATGTATTCTTTCCATCGTTTCTTTTCTCTCCGAAGCTAAGCCCGAGTCTTTTGTTAACTCCACGTCACATCGGCATCTGTGGCGCGTTATTAATTTCCCGCAGATAATATTTCGGCGTTGTGATATGAAATGTATTAAATTTCAGCCAGTATAAACGCTTAAATCTTTCATAAATGTTAAGCTTTATGAAACCAATGCGGTTTCGTTTAGTATGAATTCATATTATCCGCTAAATCTTGCACCGTAGAGCAATTTTGACTATCCTAGTTTTATTCTGTTTAGCAGTTTTTCTCTCGCATGTTCTCGATTGATAAAAGAGGACATTTTTAATTTTCTCAGCTTGTAAATGGATCTACTCGACATCTTTCGATTGCAATACTTTAGTGGAGTAAATAGTGTCAAATAGTCTAGTATTTGCGATATTCTCCTAAATTCATAATAGATTTAAATTTTAAACTTAACGTTCTTAAAAACTCCAGTCATGGCCAACTTTGGATAATCAAGACTTCGAATTGCTCGGAATTATTTCAGAGGAGAATAATAAATGTCATCCGAAAAGTTACTGCGTTACCGACATTAAATGTTTCCGTTGTAAAATACTTGCTTAAACGTGAATTGATTACCCTAACATAAAAATAACCCTCTTTGACAGCGAGGGTGTCTCCTCTGGAATAATTACTCGAGCGCCGTCCTCTGCGAGCAACCTTAAACCCAGACTCCCATAAATTCTACCCACTTCACCTCGCCCAGGTACGATGGATTAAGGACCTCTCGCGCGTTAATTAATCTCCCGTTTAATGGACCAAACCGATAGATCAGTCTCCTGCGTGTTTTAAATCGAATCTGGAATCCGATTACGCCGGGATCCAACAAAGAGAATTTCCTGATCATTAATTAGCAAAGCCGCTTCTTGGCAAATGACTTTATTTGGCTGTGCCATAAACTTACGTGTTGGATTCCGTGGGAATCGGACCGAGAAGCTGAAGCCGTAGACGTCTGGCGATCTTCCTTTGATTCCCCGCACCGAAGGAGGCACCCTGTACTGCACAAGAGCTGCATTCTGCGACGAAGTGAGGGTCAAGAGAGATCCCATGGCGGACGATGACAGCCTCTCCTTCTTCCGCTTCTTGGACGACGCCTGGAGACTCGATCCTCGCCCTCCGTTGATCACCACTCCGCCGGTGTTTCCGCTGCAGAACTCTACGAACCTGTCTTTCAGAGGCAATGGATGGTCTTCGATGCTGGGGAAAAGTTCGCCGTTCAGTTCCCAGCCGTCCATAAACTGTTGCAAAACAAGTAAAGAATTTCAGTTCGGGCGCCATTAAAAGTTACTTCGGAATTCTTTCGGAAAGGAAAAACTCCAATTTGTTGCTGTTTCTACAAATTCGTTTTTATCTTTCACATTATCGTGTCTATTGCCCAATTTCTTCCATTTAATTCGTACTCGGTACCTAATATTATGCTTCTTGTGCATTATTAAAGTTCTGTACATAATGGTAACTAATTTAAAAGGAAAATAAAAAACGGATTGTAAGCTATATTTCTGTTTTTATATCTTCTGGTATTGTAGTATTTGTATCAAAAGCTAGCTAATCCATACCTATGTTATGACCTATGCCGATCTATTGATTTTAAGGTGGACATTTTAAATATCAAGTTAGCTCAATAAACGCTTTTAGTATTTCTAAGGTTAATTGATATAAAATTAGAGGTGCAAATAGATTGATTTATTGAAACAATTTAGTCGACTTGAAAACCTTTTTATTTAATCACTAATAATTTAAATGGTAACGAAATCTCGGCTGATGAAGACTTTTCTTGTAAGTTTAGACTCGGTTCTACGAATTGGCTTTGAGGAGCGCATGCTCGCTCGCATGCAACGCTCAAAATTTGAACGAATAACGGTAACGATAATATATGCAACAAACCGTCACTTATAAACACATCCTTTTAATAAGAAAAAATATTTATTTTTGCCTTCTTATTTTTTATGCGGCGATTTGGAACCTGTTATGAACCGTATCTGAACCAACGAAGGTGATTCCATTAAGATTTATTTTACGTAATATAACCATGGTGTTTTTGTTTGGACCCAATTATGAAGCGAAGAAAATCGTAAATAAAAACTTACTTTCCGATGGAGCGATTTTCTCTGTTCTTTCGATGGCATCGGAAGAATTTCAATAAAAGTACTAAGCCGATTGAGAAACTGCCATTCTGCATTTTCAGGAAGGTGGTCGTCTGCTATACACCGATTGGTATCCGGACATTGGTTTTGCTTCCGCTTCAACACTTTCGATTCTCCATAAAATAGTGTTTTCGCAATCGAAGCCATTATTCCTCAGTCTCTATATCTCATATTCCCTTCTTCTCTCTCTATGGAAGCAGAAAATATTATCTCCCCAATTTCATCGGAAATCCTCTTCCATCTTCCCCGCAACCAACTTTGCTTCTCTCAAACTAATCACTTTTCTCGCTCAGTCTGTTTTCTCTTCTCTTCGTTAAAATATATTTCCATCTTTTGCCAAATATAAATCAACCGTTATAACAGAGCACATTTTTAGAATATATTTCGTATTATAACTAATATGATTACGTATAGCTATCCAAACCACTTTGATGAAGATGAAGAGATGTCGATCTCAATTTTTTGGCATATTTGTATGACGATTTTTCAAATACCGATTTCATTTTCTGATTGATTTCAAGTAAATTAAATTGAATACATTCTTTCCTTTGTTATATTTCTTTGAAATCCTTACTGCTAAAAATCCATTTGTTACGTTATTAGTCCATAATGACAGAAATAACCAGCTATATGTCGATGAATGTTTTTCTTGGATTTAGCAATCCTGTCAGAAGAAAAAAGGCAATTTAGTAATCAAACTTATTTAATATTTTAGAAGTAAAAGTAATTTTTGGCATATAACTTTCAATGAATTAGAAACCTGGATTTAAGTTAATTTCTTTAGCGAGAGTGACTTACGTAATGAAAAAAGCTATTCTGGAACGTAAACGAGAAAAATGTAGAGAGAATTTAAAATATTTTCTCGAGTTCATTCTACTGGAAACCAGAGCCAAGAGAATTCGAATAAGAATCTCATCTTCATACGAATCTACTTTCATTTTCTCGAGGGGTATATCTCCTCTTTTATGGCGACACCGTGACTTTTATATGGAAGCATAAAAATATCAAAAAGTAGAGCCTCTCCGAGCACTCTACAGGTTCAACATCTTTTTATTCTTAACGTGTTCCTGCCAAGCCACAAATTTCCATGGAAGGATATTACAAAGGGAGGACATTTACATGGGGCGACATGTCTCCGTATGAGCAAATTGATGTGAGTGGTGTGCAGAATGTACGGCTAAGAGATGCGTAAAAGAATTATCGTCTGGAGGAATGAAAATATGCCCAGTTTTCCTCGAATTAAATTTGAGATTTTATGCGGAGGAATAAAGGCTGAATAAAATGCAGTAAGAGAAAGAGATTTTGCTTCCATCTAATGAATTAATATTCACGCCACGTAACTTTATTCGCAGAAGAGATGTACAGTTAGGTTTATCATGGAGTTAATTCGAGAATATTCATTTCATATCAAGAAAAACGCTCAACGCTCAAAAACGAAAAAACTCAATAAATTTTCTGTAGTTGCTTGGATTATTTATTTGAGGTAATCTTGAAAAAAGAATCATAATTATGTTAGACTGCATTATCTGAGAGAAATTTATCTACAATATATAAATAATAGGTTACAGAGAGAGCTTAGTCTTTGCTGCGCTAAATTTTTTTCTTCTAATGAACGTGATATTAAAAAAAGATGCACAACGGAAATACTGAGATAATTCTTTAAGATTTTAGAAAGTAATAAACCTAAAGAATCACATTTCGTTATTCTACTCACGTTCCATTCTAAGAACTACTTTACATTATTTACAAACATTTGTAGTCTTTGATTAATATTGAATTAATTCAGTTATAATTAAGATCATTTGTAAGATGTATTATAATAACCAAATATGCTTTAATTAAGCGGTTTTGGATAAATTACAAATGCGTAGATCAAAGAGATGACTGAAACTTATTCCAATTATTGTTCCTTTTTGACAGAATGAACATATTTTGTATGGCTCAGTAGCACCTAACAATCAGTTTCTTTATGTATGCCACTCCTTTGGATATATTGTAATAGAGTAAACACATTAATATGAAAATGAATAAACTTTTGATGAAATCACTTAGAATAAATTGAATATTTCTGCACATTATACCATCTTCTTTACTATTATAGACTACCTATTCTTACGTAAAAATTAATACTTAACATACATATTGCGAGCTATGAGAAACTATTTTTGAATTTTTACGCATTACAATTACATCGCGGCGTCAGAATCTCAAACATTTTTCAAATCCGCTCGCAAATGAAAGTGATTAGAAGAAACAAAAAAATACTGGAGCGAGATTATATGCATCTTCGCTGCGAACGTCCTCGATAGAGATCGATATTTTTCTCGAACCCTTAACATGGTCCCTTTATGCCTTTGAGGCGCCTCATCCGAGAAATTCATGGCAAAGGTCCCTTTTATCGGAAATCGGAAAGCAATTCTGAGAAAAATCGGAGGTAGTTTAAGGGAAAACAAAATTTTGCCCAAGGTTTGAATAACTTTAGGGTTCAGTATCATCGTATAAACGCGAGAGAATCAAAGAAAAAATAAAGTAATTGATGGACTGATTGATTTTCAACATTTATCGGAGAGTGGAGCAAGTAAATGAGTATGAGTTTGAAGGGAAGGGGTTAAATATTGATTAGGAAATGTGCCTTTAAATCTCGAGAGAGTAAGGAAACGAATGGAGCAAAAACAAATATCGTATAATATAAAAAGAGGATGGAATTGTACATTTTTTTATCCTTCATTTTCCCTTTTTTATGCGGCTAGTCGCAGATCCGTAACTTCTTATAAATCATTTCACGCCTTGCTCTTCGTAATGTTTTTCTCCATCTCCACGGAAAATTTACAACCCTAATAAAATATCATTTATAGTCTTTGGAATGGGTGTTTTCATATAAAGTTACGAAAGAATACCGTATTGACTGAAGTTATAAGAAGTGTTTTGAGTTAGTCGCTGTCATTGAATGATGTGTCACCCTTCAGGAGCATTAATGAAAATATATTTGGCAAAGTCACTAAAAACACCAGGAATAAAAATGGAAAAAGGAAAAACTCACTTAGTAAAATTCCACAAAAATTCCACACCCGGAATAGTTGGTGAAAAGTCCCGAAAATCATGAAATATAAATCGATAATAAGTAACTAAAATTGCTTAAATTTTAATATGCTCTTTAATTATAATTTTGGTTAGTATATTAGGCATATGGAATAAAGAGCGAAAACTATTTACCCACAGGTTTAACGGAGGAGAAAATGTGACCAGAATGTATTGAATTTTGATGCTTCAGTTTTGGCGACATTGCTTAACTTTGAGAATTTAAAATTCAATATATTTTAGTATTTTATTAGTATATTACCACTCTTGAACGTTTACAAGTACAGGATACTTAAGTATACATTAATCAGGAATAGTTCAAACGATTACCAGACTTGTAACTTGACAATTTGTTTGACTGCAAAATACCACAGAAAGAACGCATCTAATTGAACGAAAACGATACATCTAGCGAAACAATCGCTCAATTAGAATCCATATAGAAAGATACTCGTTGAATTTCGCATTGGAATAATACAAGTTTTTTCTCCTTCAGAAGTCCCCCCTTCTAAATTTGATCAACACTACGCCATTACTCGAAAGTATTCGCTATAAAATCAGTATTGTTCCTTTTTTATCGTCGGACTGTAATTAGCTAAATACTAATTTTTCATGAATAAAATTCTCCGTCGAAACGTCGGCGGAAGTCAAATTGACCTGGTGTGAAGCTCGAAAGAATTTTATTCACCATATACACCAGGAAATCACTTTTGCATGTATAGCATACTTTTTAAATGAGATCTTACCGAGACTAGTCCATTGGTGGTGCAAGGGACCCTCAGGTAATGAAGTGAGAGCTCCACCCTCCTCGAAGGGTCCGTAAGGAAGTAGACTCCGCACACTAGTGGATTCTCTGCCGAATTCTCTTCACCGCGGCTGGCCTGAGGCGCTTTGAAGAAGTACTCGCCTTCCTCAGAGGTCACCATGATACAGTCTGCAAATACATCAAGATTATTCACATTTAAATTTCAATATACTATAAAGCATCAAATTTTTAGCGCAATTTTACAACTAATCTCGTGCGTATGATGTATTCCATTTTTTAGAACTGCCTCTCCTTCTCCGTTTACAATTTTATTCAATAATTCAGAATTTGATAGCAGTTTCCAAAAACTTGGTCAGCCACTCATCGAGATAATAATTTTTAGCGTAGAAATTAGTTACCTCACTTCGAAGAAATCTGTCAGTAAAACAAAAATTAGTATGAAATGAAAATTTTAGTATACAAGATATCATGGAATCCCCGACAGATTTCGATGCTTAGCATAATCATCTGGTGTACTCGGGTAGTTTTCACCGTAACTGTGATATCGTTTGAATTAAAATTGTTATTTTATATTTATTTCAATTTTTCTGACGAAGCATGTCAGCAAGTATAGGCCCTATCGGTTTTAAACGACATAGCGTTTAAAAATGCGGATTTAATTTTCCATTTTATCAATTTCTCATAAGAAACGAATATGAAATAGTTGGCGAAAGAAATCTTCATGCGGTCTAACTGAGATTGCTTTACATATTTTCGATTACATATTTTCCTAACCAAGTAGAAATGGGAGAATTTATCTGGAAATCACTCTACGTGGAGTGTGATATTTTTTGTAAATATACAGTGTGACACTTTAATTTGTGGTTGATTCAGCTGCAGTAGTTTAAATTCCTGAATTATCATTTCAGCTGCTTTTGAACGATGCATACTGGCGGTTTTGGAGATTTCTTATATAGCGGATGAATTTAACGCCTCTTCTTTTTTCCTCTTACATCAGAGCTATGCAAGCAAAACATCCAGACACTTATCGATTTCCGTTAATCACTATGTCCACGAAAGAAGACGTTGGACCGTTTAATTGTTTCCCGTGATAGCAGCGATTGCAGATGTAAAAGCCTCTGGCTAAAGGTGTACGCTAAATTGGATGTACTTCAATCTATATTCTAATACTGCTGTATTTCATCGAAGTACGTATAGTGGGAATTGCAACATTGACCCCTACAAGAGGGTGACGAAATGTACACAGACCATCACCAATGAATTCCTCCCACTCTCTATCACCCCTACTCTTCCGCGCTGTCACTCCAACTCAAACAGCTGCACCATCCTTTGAGCTTCACCTTCGCAAATGCATTTTTCAAGGGCTATGTCATTCAGGAACTGGACAGTCCCCTCTGTGGACATTTAATATGTGAGGAAGGACATACCATATGTTCAATAGGAAATAGGTTTCATTCTCGTATGACAAACACAATGCTTTCCATAAATAGCTCAATATGGTTGTTTATCGTTTTATCGATGCAATAAATCAAATTCACTTTATCGATATTGATGTGTTGAAGAGCTATAAATTGATGGCACAATTTCATGCGGTAGCAAGCTTTGCTAGGTCCACAAATTAGGTACTCAATAATAATAGTAATAATCGTCTTTATTTGGGCGAGATTGAGACTACAAGTCTCTCCTTCCATCTTACCTATCATCATAATTATAGAATTAAATTGAAGATAATAGTTTACTACCAGTTTATTCTCCAGTTTGGGAGGTCTTATTCGTTCGTGAATTTTTTATGGGATGGCAAATTGCGTAACTTTTGAATAGTTTGTATTACACTTCAAATACAAATGGCAATCTTCGATCTTTCAGCAGTGATCTATTTTCTTAGTGGATTCAAGTTGTTATTCTCACCTTTGGAATTCATCCCTGACTCACACTTTCTATTGTAAATGACAAAGTTTAATCTTAAGAGGTTAGCATTGAATAGTTACTAAGAACGTTTATTCCACGCTAATACCCAAACGAACAGATTACCAATCGCAATATTTCCAGTGAAAAAAATTATATCATATATAATAACCCTAAACTGAACTGGCCCTCAACATATTTGATTATTGATTATTCGATTCCTTTGCAAATAATAATTGAAAATTGATTCCTTTCCAAATGAACAAAGGGGCAGTGATGGAAGTTAGAGATTTATGTAAACTCTACCGGAATTACCAACACATTCCCGAAACATTTTTCATAATATCTAAAATATAAATATACTCATGGATCCAGCCCTCCGACCTGTTGATTTGGAGTGGTCTCATATCATACAATTTCTGATAAAATTGAAGGAGGAAGAAAATAAAGGAGAAGGTATTAGAGGGATAGAAAGAGAGAGAGATTTGGAGGAAATGATCCGTAAGATAGAAAAAATGAGATTATTGGAAGGAAAAAGAATCGAGAAAGAAAAGTTGCGGCTTTTCCGTTTCAAAGGAAGGGATATCATCAACAGCTGACACTAACTTGTCTCCCTATTAGTTTCCTCTTATCTCCCGCGTAGGATAGCTTAATTTACGATCGTCTGAAGAGATCTCGATAGTCCAGGTGCTGCACTTGAACTTCGTTTACGCTTAAATTGCGCGAGCATTTTTTCCCGCCCACCCTCGGTTCGATCCTTTCGCGGTGTTATCGCTCTTAACGGATTGCCATCTCCCGCATTAAAGCCGCGTGTTTGCTCTTTTTATTGAATGCGATATGGTGAGAGGCGAAAGCGCAGAGTGCGTATAAAACTACAAGAATCTGCTTTCAACGACTTTTTTATCCGAGGGTAAATGCTGAGTTTCTGGAAAGCGCAGATCAATATTTTCTCACGGTTGAACGTAATCGGGTTACATCGGTGGCCATCGAAAGTTTTCCCGCTTTAAAAACGGAGAGCTTCGTCGGGTTTTAGCAGCAAATATTTCAAAATCCATCCTTTTTTAAGATTCTTGTCAAATCTGAATCGTCAGATGAATAAAGAAAAGCATTTGCCGCAAAAATAAGTATATCTGATTTCTGATCCATTCAGAGTATTCGTCCGTTCTATCCTTCATATTAAAGATCAAAGAATAAGTATAGATGTAAATATACTTAATTATTCGGATACTTAAGTAACGCCTTGTCACTCGTTCCATCTTTCTAATTGATGGCTAAACTAGTTCTCTGCCTTCATTCTCAGCATTAGCGTCTAACTCCACAGTCCCTCTGTAACCCTTTCCCTGGTGAGTTTCATTTTCGTATTAAGTAATGATCAAAAATTAATATTTTTGTTACAGCGTACTATTACAAAAATTCAAGTAGATAAATGCCTTTAACTATTTTTTGGAAAAAATATGTCTCATGTTATCGCAGTTAAAAAATGAATGAATGTTATTACAGCAATAAAGAAACCGATTTTTTATATTTTTAATGATGGTCATTCACAGGAACAATAAATTTTAACGTATTTTTCATTGGAGCGCTGTAATTTATATTCATACTAAAGCTGTTGTGGGTTAATTTGAGCTGATTACTCCACTCTCTCCGTTCTTGTAATGTTTTTTGTCATCATTGATATATGAACAGTAAATTGTTAAGAGATGTATTTTCTTATACGACTTATTTCTCAGTGGGAGAATATTGATGTTTTACGGTATTTTAGAGCTTGCAGATGCGTGGCCCTAATTCCATGCCACTGAAATCCTCATATTTTATAGTACTGAAAAGTTTTCTTTCGAGTAACTTTCAATTCCAAGAACAATATAAATATTATTTATGTATATTATTAAAATATTAACAAAACAGCCTATTTATTTGAACCTTATTACACAGATATAATTTTATTTCATGTTTGCAGTAATGAATTTGTGTAGGCATTCATGGTTTGAGCTAAATATGTTATAAAACTGTGCATTCAAAACTCGAATTCTACTTTTAAATGCTAATCTTTATCGATGACATTTCATCTGCGATAAAAAAGGTAAAAAAGGATACTTATCATGATTATTCAAGATGAATTTTTTCTTGGAAATAATAAATAAAATTTACCCTGAATAGATCGTGGTGGTGGAATTGATCTCCTAGTGCTGAGTCGGATATAGTTTGAAAGGAATGAAATGTCGTCATCCCGTACTCAAAATTTATCTCTCAAATCGGATTTATCGGTAAAATCGGATTACGGACAAACGGAGCGCTGCGAGGATGCGAAATTTCCGTTATAGCTCATACTCCGGAAACTTCCTCATATTGAATGCAGCAATCATAAAAAATGAGAATATGAATGGAGACATTGATAGAAGTAGCTCTTCAGCTATGGGAAGAAACAGGCCATTATCAAGCTCGAAGTTGATTTAAGCTGAATATATGTATTCTTAAGGAAACCTTTCTGGTAGAAGTTTCCTGATTCTTATTCCAGAATGTAAATAAAGTCGGAATTATTTCGGATTGACTGTGAATCAAGTTGATAGTTGTTCTAATGGAAAATAAGTCAGACATATCAAGAAGGGTTGATTTTACTGGAATCCTTGGATAAATACATTAAGAATATCTTGAGTAGAGAGTTCAATAATAATAACTGTTGCAAAACTCAGATAAGAAATTAATTTAAATTACATCACAAATCGAATTCCCTTTGTTATTACGTTTACATGTGTCCTTTACATATCGGTAGGCATATTTTATCCCAATTTCCCATGTTGCGCCTTTTCCTTTACTTCCTGAATTTAACTCACCATTTATATTGTCTTATGGATTTTTTCTTTGCCTTTCCATTTGTCTTTTTCTATGTGACCAAAGTAGAGATTTAAAATATCCTTTAAGCTGGTGGTTCCTTGGCATTCCTGGTGCATGAGAGCCTGCCCTGTGACCGAATCAAAGAACATGGTAATGCTTAGAAATGCGGGTTTTTGCCTTGCTCCTTGAATCGGTCACATTGATGAAAAATATTAAATGGAACCAAGATTGTGTACTATCTTCTGTCGCTTCACTTAGCAATTCCTATTGAGTATTTGACCGGCTCTTTGCGTCCGTTGATTTAATTGAAATTTCAATAAAAATGCTTGCTGGCTTTCAAGTATATCGAACTTGTTAATTAATCCTGCCTATTTATTCCTTATTAAATTGTTCGAGTACCGAAATACTTAGTAATCAACTCGCAGTGTTCTTGTCAGTCATTCGATCTTCAGGGACCCCATTATATCCCAATGACACTATTCGGATACCTCCTATTCCTCTTATTGATCTCTAAACAAACATTTGATCCGATGCTTGCTTTCTCTGTATCCCGTTTGCTGTCCTTTCAACGATGTTTTAAAATGAAAATGTAGGATACCCTACTTCAGTTCCTCTAAGCAAAACAGATCTAGAGAATCTAATTAAGGGCTTCTATGACGTGAAAGGATAAGATCTGCTTCGTGGAACATATAAATAGTGAATTAAATGCCTGCTTTCGAAATCCATTTTAAATTCAATTACACAAGGCTTTGTTGGTCGAACTTTGCGGTAAGTGATGAAGTAATCAGACAAAAAGCCTCGATAATTTGTATGATTCTTTCCAGTATATTTAAAAATTAACTGTTATATTGAAAAACTTCAAATTCGAATCCTGTTACATTATCAACAGCTCAGTAAGCATATTGCCATTTTCTTCCAATTCGGGAGAAAGAGCATTCGTGAGGGTAGCAGATGTTAGGCTTACAGCATGACTTAATAAAAACTTAGGAAATCGGAGTACGGGTCTGTTGATTTATTGAAAGCATTTGACGATGTACATCATAATATTTTGTTACAGAAAGTGAACGAAATATGTTTATATCCAAGAATAGAAAGATGGATGGAGTCATTCATTAAAAGAAGGAGACAAAATAAAAATCGGATATCCACTGTGCTATCTTCCACAACGATACTCACCATTTTGCAGCAGAGGAAACATTTTGTATAATGAAAATACCTATTTTGAAAATGAATTTATAAGCAGAAAGAGCTGAATTCCTTTTTTTCTCCTGAACAATTCACCCAGGATTGAATTTTCTAAATTAAGCATCATTCCGTTTTTCGTATTTCTCGGTTAGAAACGCAATATTTAATTTCAGTATGACGGATCAAAAATGAGGATTTCTCAAGAATAGAAAGAATATTTAACGGAAGTCTTAGATTACCAAGACTTATTAATGGAAGGCTACAATACGAATGGAAATATATTATTTCTGACATAACGCGAGAGAGAAGTTTTTCTCGCAGAGGTTGATTTTCGTTCGAAGTAAAAGCAGTGATCTTTTGAAAACATTTATCAAACATTAAGACTTCTACTCTCAAGCTAATATTAGAGACTACTGTTTCTTTGTTTTCAGAGTGGAAAAAAAGTCCTCTTTGTCTCTTGTCGTCGCTGGATCATTTAAGTAAGGACTTCGATCTAAGTTCCCTTTGCACATAGGAAATAGTAGCGGAAAATGTGGCCGAATAAAATAATAAGAACGGCTAAGTTCAGAGCCATCGGTGATTCAAAGTGGGACGACGGGGATGTATTCTCAACAACTGCAACTATAACCTAATTTGAAGGAAGACTTCGATTGTAAGTTCCCCATTGAATGAGAAAAGGCCTCTTTCAGAGCTTGAGGTTGATAAATCTTTCCATTCTCCTATGGCGTTTGAGCTCCTTCAACTTATGTCGCCTCGAAATTCTCTCTTTCGCTCCTCATTTAAGCCGCTTTCCTGGAACGCTTTATAAAAGGTCTTCATCGTCTTACACCTCTCAGCTCTCACCTTATATATGCCTTTCATCCATCTTCCATCCATGGCTTTATATTGCCCTTGATCGTCACACATATTTTATCGACTGAATCACTTCCTCTGTTCGATTTCGCCCTCACATATTTCATTTGTTTCATAAAACGTTTCGCATTCATTTCATGAAGTCTCAATTTTTGCTGAAGAGGGAATGAAGCTTTCTTGGTGAACCGCCTTAGATCTTTATGTAAAGATTGATAAATTTCAACCCAATACGTTTAAATTTGAAATACTGCATTGTAAAAGGTACATATAAAGAAACATATATTATTCATATCACGAAATAAATTCAATTCTTACAATTTAATTTTTAATTTATTCTATCCTAATTATTGAATTTTCTATGATTTATTTTATTGAAAAATGATCAGACCAACAGTATCTTTAATTTTAATTCTCAATAAATTGAAAGTATTTGTAAAATCATTCGAAATTCTAGTCCAAAAGTATGACAGATGATTGAATTTCAAGTCTGTGTAGAAGATCAAAAAATATTTAATAAAAATATTAATGGTTATTATATATTAAGGATGAAAAATATGGATTATTTTGTTTTTGATTAGTGATTATTGATTGAGGAAGACGATTCCAGGGTTAAGAACCCTTTGTCACGACTTTGCTAGTAGTTCCAAAATTATCATTCAATACCGTTATTGTAAATTTCTGAGATATCTTACTGATTTTTATAAAATATTCTTTCCATTAACCAACTGTATTCGCATTTGAAATTAAGCTCCTCCATGTTGTAAATTAAAAAAAAATTGCTGAATTCAGAGAACAGCATGAAAGAAAAGGTTTCCTTCAAGTTTACGAGCATAACTCTTTCCCTTGCTATCTTATAATGAGGACGGAGAGTGAGGAAGTAAAATCCTGGATTAGAGAAGTAAGGATTAAATCCAGATTTCCCTGTATCCTTAGGAACTGATGTGGAATCGTGATTTCAATATGAGACCTACGTCTTTTAAAATTTTATAGTTAGAGAAATATAGTGAGACGTTTCTTGGGCGTGAGCAATAAATAAAGAGAAATACATTTATAGTTAATATAAAACACAAATTTAACTTAAAACCAACCATTATCTTAAGAAAACAGAGTTGAAAAATGGAAATTGTTTGGCATTGAGAATGTCCTGTAAGTATTTCATTTGCGATTTTCATTACTATCTATATTTTCATCAGCTATTAAGATATGGTTCTTTTTCCTCAAATATCAACGCGACTAATTTTACCTGAGGTTATTAGGAAATTATTCGATGATAATTACAATATCTCATTTTTTGCTATTCCCCATGAAAATCTGAAATATCTTTTTAAGCATAATTTAGTTCATTTTAGGGTAAAATTGAAAAAAAAAACACTAGAAAAATATGACTACGAGTAAAAACACTGAGAAAAGCAAACGATTGTTACATAGAGGATTTAGAGGTTTATAGTCTCCAAGCGTCGACAAAGACGGCCATCGGAGATTTTAGACCTCTTATTCAATAAAAATTGGGTTACAATTTTTCTTTCTTTACATAATTGTTTTATTTTATTCGTTATGTAGCTAAACAAATTAAAGGCTTTATCTGCAATTGTTAGCTCACTATATTTCCTGCCATCAGTATTTCTTCACTTTTAAGACTTATTTTACGCAAGCTCTATTTCGAATATATCCCTGGTGCAGTTATTTCTTAACGTCAAAGTAATCTCCTCGAATATTTTTCTTTATTCTTAGTGTATTTCAACATCCCTTGACTCAAAATAATTTCCATGAGTTATCTCAAACTTAAATATTGAGCGGATAAATACGAATTTTTGAAACTTAATGCCTTGCTACTCTCGTCTCGGCAGGTGCGTTGACGTCCCCATGTTGAAAGTGAAAGCATCACTTATTCATTCCCTCTCGCCCTTAATGCTCCAATCTCTTCGTTCTTCTCTCATTCTTGTACTTCGCGCACTTTGCTCCGTTTAATCCTTACCCCCCTTACCCCTCCCCCACTCTCCACCAAGAAATATACCCTTTTTTCCTCCCCTTGCGAATCTCCGCCCCATTCTTTAAAAGTTTTTTTTTCCTCGGGAATATTTCAATAGCTCCCTCTCATGTCCTCCGACACAATATCATTTCTCCGTCCGCCTCCACAAATGAACCCTCAGAATTCGGGGGGCAGTGCCGCGACGTGCCTTGATTGTATAAGGGAAGACCAATGAGGAGGAAGTAACGCGATTTCCTTCATGCGTGGGAGATTACGTTTACCGGAAAGATGTAGAACGTGCTCCAAGTTTAGGATTTAACATCGCGGGAGAAAGGAATATATCGCCTTAATAGGGTCGCATCCGGTTTATACATCCAGATAGAAATATATGCCATGCGATATAAAATGGGAAGCTATATGAGCGTTTGTTTTGAATTTGAAATGTGAGCATCGTTTCCAAGTATACCCACAGTAATAGCGAATCAGAGTGAAAAGTATGGCAGCATAATAATGTATTATATCCAATATTAATCATGACTGAACAAAAGCTAATTTTAAATACACTCCACACTTTAAAGTGACAGGTGATTCAAACCTAACACCCCGGAGAAATACTGGTGCGACAACCAGCAGATTTATTTCTTTTGGAACCACCGACAATAGATGAATGAGTTGCTATTAAAATTCTGTTACATAAATAAATGTTTATTGTGATGTGGTTTGCGTGTGATTTGTGATTATAAAATCGTATTATTTCCAGCTGAGTAAATTTGACGGAAATAAAAAGAATGGATAAGTGGTTAAAAATGTATAAAAACGTAATAAAATGCATCTTGAATTTTGGCGTATGTATATTCTGGTCGCTCTGCCACATGTAATGGTGCGTGCATAACCTACAGGATACTTAAAAATTGATCTTGCTACCGGAGCTTTTGTGAGTGGGCCTGAATGTAGAATTTAGTTTTTAAAGGTCGAAAATTTCTTGGAAGAAAATTTTTCTTAAGTTTATAGATTTTAGAATTAGATTAGATTTAGAGAACTCAATAAGAGTATTTAGTGACGACAGAAAAAATAATTATCAAACTACTTGGAAATAGTTTCACTTACACAAGCTTAAATTTTCAAGTAGAATACCCCTGCTTAGCGTAGATAACGACACATATCCAGAAAAAGCATTCCAAACACTAACCGCATCATTTTCCTGGGTTCACCGTTTTATAGAAAGATATATTTGAATAAACGAGTGAAGCACTACAGATAATCAAGATGTTTTACTTCACAACTAATGTAATAGCAAATATCTAACTTTGGCGGGGAATATCTACATGATTGACTTTTGACATGGTTTTAACACTTTTAAGTATTTCTAATTAAATCATTGAAATAATGTCACAAATAATCTTTTTTTATTCAGGAGAAAATAAAAATCTGCAAGTCCTTCACCAAAGTTAAATATGCAAATTTGAGTGAACGCCAACTCAAATTTATTTATTAAAATACAAATCAATTGCAGGTGTATTTATCTCATTATTTTGAAATATTTCCTTCGTATATTTTGTATCGATAATTCACATACATGGGTTTTCATGGTCCTCTCAAAATTATTTGTAAATTAAAATATTTTACACAGCTTGTTATTAGTTGTAGTAATTCGTTGGTGATTTTGTTAATATAATATAGTTCCGAATTTGTGTATGTAAAGCTTTCGTGAAATTTTTCATCTGATTGTTAAATGTGCATGCCGTTTGCAGTGGTTGAAGAAAATCTTTTCTATCACTTTTTACTAGTTCGTAACATCTAACAGGAAGTCTAATTTTGGAGTAATTGCATCTTCCACTCGAGGAGAGCTAAAGTAACTAAGGACTGCTTACCAGCTCAAATTTAGCTGACGTCAATACTCGACCAGTCTGTTTTTTCACGCAAATCTCTTAGGAACAGAATAATTTCCATTGTTTTGAAACCCAGGTTTCCAGTAATCACATTCTTGGAACGTCATTTATAGTACAAGTACCAGCGTCGTACGAATCACTGTAAACTCTCCCGAATCTATTTTCTACCTCCGTTCTCCGCGGATTGTTTCTCTCCGTTCTCTAAAGTGATTTCGTCCTTTGCGCAAACGCAAGAGCTAAGTAAACAATTTTCCGTTGAGGGAATCTCAAAAAGGCAAGAAAGTGAAGGGAGGCGAAGGAGAGGCAATGGAACGGAAGGGCTCGAGAGTGGGGCGTAGTTATGGGAGACGAAGACAATGTCAGGGAGGTGTGGGTTTCCAAATCGATCGAGTAGAAAAGGAATTGACAAATGGGTGTACGGGAACACTCCTTCCGAGCGAATCGAAGCGAAATTCGATCCGTAAACGAGGAACTACAACATCGAATTACTGGTCCCGTGAGCCTCATTGTCATCCGTTCTGCATGAATCTCGGCTGCCTCGGGAAAAAACGAGTTAACGAATGTTTCCAGTTCAGATTCGGAAATTGAGAAAGTTCTCTTTTTCGCGGGATGCTCTTATTGGACTTGTTTTTTCAAAGAGATTCGACGATGCCCTGGATTTATATTCGGTCGCGAATCATCGTGTTATCGGACCGCATTCAAATGGTAAATATGACATTTGAGCATCTCTGAAAAGGCTGAATTTTGAATGGAAATGGAATTAATTAAGACCTTAACTAAGAATCCAGAATGAATCTCTAGTCGGGTATCTTCTCAATGCTTGTTTCAGGCAGATCTAGCTGTCTCTTACAGTCAATATGATTTTGCTTCATTAAACACGATTTTTTAATTAAGGACATGAAGCGTCTTTCGAGATGCAAGAAAGTTCCTCCAAGCAACCTTTTCGATTAATTTCATGTTCGGATCCCTTCTAAATAATTGACAAAATTGATTAGAATGATTGGAATCATGCTATAAGGATAGTCCAGTGAATTTATAGTAAAGACCTAAGATCACTTCGAAAAAAATAACAAATAATTACTTAGTATTAACAACGCACTTATGTAAATTCAGTATTTAGTAAAATGAGTATTTAATGGTAAATGAGTAATAAGGCTAAATGACGAATCGACTTATGGTATTTCTCATGAGGCAGTATATTTTTTATTTTCTTTAGAAACTCATTAAGACTTATCTTGACACTTAATCACTAAAATTGACATAATTAATAATAGTAATGACGATTATCCTAGATGTTGGACATCACTAGTGATACCGTACTTAATAGTATGATAGGGATTTGCCTAGTAATAGTTCATCTCCCCACTTAGGAGATTGTTATGGAACATATGTTTCGAAAACCTTTTGTAGATATACGTATTAGATATGTGTAACCACATGGTGTGGAGGAAATACGTGTGATAGTCTGTCATATACAAAAAAGTCATGCAGAAGATCAACTTATAAGCCCTATATTGTAACCTTCATGGTGTTTGGAAGGTAGAGTGGATCACCTCTAAATTTCCGTAAGAATTTCGTTTTTTTCTGGAAGGATGAACTGAATGACAACGCCATCAAGTCTATCAATCACCAGCAATAGCTTCCGCTGCTCGTTTGGGAGGAAAGTGTCTTCTCGACTTTCGAACAGATCAAATAAATTCAGCTCCCCTCGATGGACACAAATTGAAACCTATCTCCCCATAATAGCTCGTAGATCGCTTTCCTATTAGCCACGACTGGCGTCGACGGCACTTCCGTCGCCCGGTAATTCCGCAACCGTCTCCGAGGAAAGGAAACGCCGAAACGCGCCTTTCTCCCCGTATTACATCCGTTTTCCATGTTTATTCTCCACTCGTCTCCACTCTCTTTCTCGAGGGAAATAAACTCGGCTTCGGAGAGGATTTCTCCCACGAAATAAGTTGCACTGTTCTGCCCGGATGGCGGATGTCTACCGAATCAACTACGCAGCAACAACCTGTCTCGTCCATTCCCCTGCATCGATATTAATCCCTCTGTTCTTCCAAACGTCTTCGCTCATTCCCTTCTCCATCATCCGCGTCACATCCGAACGCTAAGATACGAACCGGGCTTTGAAGCGGAGAGAGAGCATTGCGTGGGAAGGAATTTTAACAGCCGAAGCGCGAAACGTCTCAACAATGTCTCTAGGGTTTCGAAAACGTCTCCGAATGAATAGACATCAACTGGAAATAAGATAGAGGGGTTCCTATTTTCGCCAGTCGCTTGCGTCAACAAAAGACTAGCGCTAACCTCTCGGAAAAGGTGGAGATGATCAACTTCCCCCCCGAGATTTTTTGTTTCGCTCTCTTTTTAGTGAATTTGTGCCTCTCAAGGAACTTACAAAGAGCTCAATTATTGCTTAGATTGAAGATGCGAAGAGGATAATTGAAAATCGACCTTGAAAGGCGAACGTTCAAGAGACGCGTTTCTGTATGCATTGGGACGAAGTCATGGATGAATCCATCCGAGCTATTTCAATTACATTCCCTTTGTCCTTAGAATCCCGCCTCTCTTGAACGAAGGCTGCACATTCCTTCAAACAATGAGTTAATCTATGGTTCTGAGAGTTTGTGCCTCAGAAATAATACTTATTTTATGCATGTAGTGATATCTTACGAATTAAAGTTCATTAGTCGACAGTAATGTTACTGGAGACTCAACTCGAGGTAATTAATATTTCAAAAACTGATTGGATATTTTCACATCTAATGCAATAAAGATAATTGATCAAATGAGCATGGACTAGGTAAAACGATGCAGAGGTTGTTATTTCGATTTATTTTGATAATAGCACCATTGTACACTCCTGGCCAAAATTAACGCACCACCCGTCGTTGGGATCGCTAGGGGGAGTGCTGCGTTAATTTTGGCCAGGAGTGTACATACTTTTACTTTATTTTTTGGGATATACGTCTGCATTAAATTAGGCGAGATCTTAGGGCGTAGCATTTAGTTTAGTCACGAGAGAACGCAACATCAGATAGAGGGTAATTCATTAAATATGAATCGGGAAATATCATATTATATTTGATTTAATCTTGCAGAAATATGGCACTAAATATCTCTAAGTATTTAAAAAATCAATAGAGCTAAATTCCATTTGATATGGAAGATCCGCTTAGCATAAATATTTGCATGACTTATCCCTGAGCTTATATTAACAATTGTGAGTTATTCATGCAATAGAATCACTTTTAATCAAATAACTATACATCACTAGCGGTTAGGTGAAATTCACGATTTCTAATAAAATAAAAATTATAAATAAACCTGTAAAGTTTCTTTATATGCTGAAGTTCTCCTCGAAGAATTAATTAACTTTTTTGATTATTTTTCGGTCTGTAAGACGCTCTCTACGCCATAAAAGAAATTTTAATGAGAATTTGAACAAAGATTTGATAGAAACAGTGCCTATATTTCATCAAAGCCTTCAAAATACTAGAATAATTCTTCTTGGTCAGAGCCATTAAAATTATGACCAATTTTTTAAATCATCTCCTTCTTCATCAATTTTGTTGTATAATTCGCATATAATATTAGAAAAGAAAAATTGAAGGACAATTAGTATAGACCGACAAATTCAGTAATAATTATTGAATTTATCTTAGCAATTTTATTTTCCTATATTTAAAGGATGTGTACTCACCTGAAATGACATGATCAGCCGATCTTTTGCTTCTCAAACTGGCGAGAGTTCCTTTGGGCATCCGCAGAGGCTGAAATATGGAGAAAAAATATATAATTCACGCGTTCATTTTTCCCTCATAAATCTCCACACATTTAAAATAGGAAATGAATGACTTTATATGTGTGTTTCAGTCCAAATGTTGTCCCAATTTTTAGTTTACAGTAGAGCATTATCAGCTCAGTAGAGGATAGTCTGTTTTTCGAGGGCTTAATGGTCCCCGGTTCGCTCCCAGAGGAGTCAAAGCGTTCTTACAATCAATAAATGTTAAGTTCAGCGTGCTTGGCTTTACATTGTGAAACGCCATAAAATTAATACAGAAGTACTTCGTATTTTCCACCAATGTTTTCACACGACCGGTTTCGATCAAGACGGTCTTCCTCCAGTACCGACTTTCCGTTTTCATTTGTTTAGTACCCGTTAGGTTAAAGACTTATGTATTCACTACTTTTTTTATTACGCAGACGTTCTGAAAGCGTGATTGATCTTTTTTTTACATTCATGATGTTAATAGATCGAGAAATAGGTAACTGCGCAATGATATTATCTTGCTATCATTTTAATGTTCTTAATTATTTTCTATCACACCTTAACTTAAAAAATGTTTTGAGTTTAAATCCATATGTAATACCACGACGTAGAATAAAACTAAGTATGATTGAAGCTAAATGTGGCTTCTTTATCGACAAGTCATATATGAAGAGCTCTTCTGTAGACCATTTAGTAGGAAGTACACTCTCTGTTTGATGGAAATAGTACTGGGCTCTACTCCCGTGGAAAAATAATTTTCTCGGGATGTTAGTTGCAAGAAAGTCATCCGACCTTAACTTAGAGCTCCTAATCCTATATTCCACATATTACGAGCGATCATATTCTCAATCAAAGCTAATAACATATATGTATAAGAAATGGGATTAGAACTAACATAAAAATATTCAAGCCGGTATGAATTGTTAAGATCTTGATTAATAATCCAAAATTGATATGCTCAGGTTGTTCTTGATCAAGAACTAGAATGAATTGTATATTTCTCTGAATTTTATATCATCAGATATTTTGGAACCTTCGCGCACTAACATTCTCATTTTTCTGCAGCAAAGACTGATGTGTTCCAACCCATAAAACCCATCTTTCCCTGTTTTAAATAATTTCATAGTCAACTTCTGTCATAGTCGAGCAAATTTTGATTAAAATTTTCCTCGTGATTCCACAGAGCAAATCTCCATCCCCAGCTTTGATGCAAAATTGTCTCCCGGCGCTTGTTAATCACTCTTCGCTTAGAAAAGCGCAACGCTTTTGTTGAGATTAGCGTCATCATGGAATGGCGTCATTGTCGATTAATTCCACGCAGGAACCGCTTCGGTCCCTTTTCACCACCTCCTCCTTTTCCCTAACTTGTATCACACCCTCCCCAATAATTTGTCCTCCCCTTACGGCCGTTTGGCGTTACCGGTAACAGAGTTATCCTTCCTATAGAAGCCCTTAACGATGTTACCGTCCGGGATCAGAGAGAAATGCGTGGGCGAGCAGTTTTTCCATCCGTTGACATTCCGAAGGATGACGGCAGCAGTTAATGTGGGTTCGACTCCCACCGCGGCTCGTTTTCCCCCGAATCTGCGGCTGTCTCTCAGCCGGTCATCAAATGGAATGCAATTATCCTCTGCAGCCATTCTGCATTTTCCGAGAAAGGAATTACTGATAAAACGACGGAGCGTTGGAGTATAACTTCATTTCTGTTTGGTATTAAATTGGAATTTGATGCAAACCGAATTTAGTTACATCCATTACTTTTTAGTACATTAAGGTTCACCTGGGATATAATATGGATGAGGATAAAAGCGTATAAAGTTTGTTAATCTCGTCTACACTTACAAAGGAAGGTTTTTTAAAGAAAATATCAACAATTCCTGACAAATTTCTTCCTGCCTTTTTAATATTTTATGGATATTAGATAATGACTTAAAAGGGCTACATAGAAACTTAATTTTTTTAATCATATAATGGCTGATTTTTTCATATACGGCAGTATATTGTTTCTTCTGTGTTTCTCTCCATTCCCTGCGACACACCGAAATGCAAGTTACTGGGTACATACAGAGGTAATGTTTACCTAGTCTTTATGCACACTTTTTTCTTATGTTTAAATTTAAAGATATCCTGTTTTATTTACTCCATATTATTAGAAATATAAATTCAAAAAGGAAGTTGAAGCAAATATGATGATGGTGATTACCAAGGTGTGTTTTAGCTTTAAACATTCAGGTAACTCTAATCCATTCATTTTCGTGCAACAAACGGGATTTCTCTACCTTAAAGCCAATGGAGAAGCATTTAGTTCGTAAGTATGTAAATACTTAAATTATTGAATGATTAATTTACATCTAGTCTTTCTGAGATTCAGCTGAACAAAGGTTTAGGATTATCTATTTCATTGTTACTAATCCATTATACTTATTATTTGCGAGTAACTCATCTCTTAAACTTACATAAAAGTATGCAATACTATCCCTCATAACGAGGGTTTGATATTGGACCCCCATAATTTCCCAATTGGAGCACGTCGAGTTCTTCTTCTGAAAGTAGGTCGCCATTCAATCTTATCCATGATGCTAAACTTTTGGGTCCAATTTTCCAAATGGATGAAATATAAACCAGCGCCTCCAATTGCATATACTGCTAGTAAAATTGCAGAGTGCCCTCGGCATTGGTTTTTTGTAGGAATCAAGCTGAATAAAAACGAGGTACATACCCAAGTTGCGTCAGATAATACTTTTTTTACTGCTAACCTCTTTTTGCGAGGCGTACACACACCATAATCTATCTCCTCAGACGATTAACAACGCTCATAGTTCACGAAAAATTAATACTTGAATACTTCTATTAGCTTATATTTACCTTACTTTTGTCACATAAAGTAGAATTTGTATTAAAAAGCTGGGCACATGATATTAAGAGAACATTTTGAACAAAAGTTACATCTGAATGCAATGAGGAAATTCAGCCTCAGTTTCAATTTGTTTAGGAAAGGGAGTTGTACTCCCAACTACGAAAGATTATCTTTTTTTATTCCCAGGGTAATTCCATATTCCGTCAAGCACCATTTGAAAGCCTTTCCGAGTAATTCTTTGGAAAATAAACCGCCTAGAGAAGAAGCTTTCCCAGTAAACGGATCGGACGATATTGAGTCCAATACAGTGCAGTATAGCACACATACTGTAAGTGGGATCCAGCAAGGGAAAATTAGATTCTTCCATGGGCTTTTTCCTTGTTCCTACGGAAGATTACATTGACGAGGTTTTCAATGGCAGTTTCAATGTGGGAAAATATGTTCTGCTTCGAAAATGGAAAGATATATGTTCCCGACTCTATAATTCGTGAAATTAAAGCAGTGCGGACGACCCAGAATTTATATAATCAGTTTAATCTATTAACTTTCTCTGCTAAAATCTTTCACGGTAAATTTATCTTACCACAAGAACTGTCTTATAAACCCGCCGACTTGGAGAAACAAAGATCAAGATGCGAAGCTCATCCTTCAACGTACTCCCTTCTCAACCCTTTATGTGGATGAAACACCCACTGGTTTGAGGGCGGACAATGGATATTGAGATGAGAGAGCAAAGGATATAGGGTAAATGAGCCCAAAGCGGTTTAACCAGGAGCGGCAATTTGAGAAGAGGCCGCTCTGGTGATATTATATTATTATTATATTATTAACAACGCTCATAGTTCACGAAAAATTAATACTTGAATACTTCTATTAGCTTATATTTACCTTACTTTTGTCACATAAAGTAGAATTTGTATTAAAAAGCTGGGCACATGATATTAAGAGAACATTTTGAACAAAAGTTACATCTGAATGCAATGAGGAAATTCAGCCTCAGTTTCAATTTGTTTAGGAAAGGGAGTTGTACTCCCAACTACGAAAGATTATCTTTTTTTATTCCCAGGGTAATTCCATATTCCGTCAAGCACCATTTGAAAGCCTTTCCGAGTAATTCTTTGGAAAATAAACCGCCTAGAGAAGAAGCTTTCCCAGTAAACGGATCGGACGATATTGAGTCCAATACAGTGCAGTATAGCACACATACTGTAAGTGGGATCCAGCAAGGGAAAATTAGATTCTTCCATGGGCTTTTTCCTTGTTCCTACGGAAGATTACATTGACGAGGTTTTCAATGGCAGTTTCAATGTGGGAAAATATGTTCTGCTTCGAAAATGGAAAGATATATGTTCCCGACTCTATAATTCGTGAAATTAAAGCAGTGCGGACGACCCAGAATTTATATAATCAGTTTAATCTATTAACTTTCTCTGCTAAAATCTTTCACGGTAAATTTATCTTACCACAAGAACTGTCTTATAAACCCGCCGACTTGGAGAAACAAAGATCAAGATGCGAAGCTCATCCTTCAACGTACTCCCTTCTCAACCCTTTATGTGGATGAAACACCCACTGGTTTGAGGGCGGACAATGGATATTGAGATGAGAGAGCAAAGGATATAGGGTAAATGAGCCCAAAGCGGTTTAACCAGGAGCGGCAATTTGAGAAGAGGCCGCTCTGGTGATATTGGGTGGTACCACTTCACCGAATGAAGCCCAAAAAGAGGTTATTAGCTAGGGAATCGATTTGGGCACATCGCAGGTGCAGAAGGTGAAGCGCTAATGGCAAAGGGCTTTGTCGGAAGAACGATGGAGGGCCATTATTCTTGCTACCGAAGTCAACCAATTCCAGGTTCAACTTTAGTACTTTTAGATCCCGTTTGGGGTAACGTGGGCATATTTTTCACTATTTAAAATGTGAATTTCTTGAGTTGATTTAGTAAATTTATAATTCATTAGTATTAAACATCCTATCTTGAATTTAGATTGAAAATGTTTTTGGATTGCTGAAGGAACAATGACCTACTATTGTGTTAAGCTTCCGACAATGACAGCTGCAGGTAAAACTTCGTTAGAAATATCAAATTTTCACCAAAGAGGCCGTTGAAAAGGAAGTAAAAGTGATACCAAATTACTTTTAGAAGAATGTATCATGAAAATTTTCAACTTTCTTAATGGCTGAGAGACATAACTCCTTATAAGGAGCGAAATATTGAATACGTACCCTGATCCTTGTATACTCACAATGTCTTGATGTTCAATACTTCAATGCTTTACGTGTACAAAAATCATCGGAGGGATCGCGATGGACGAGGAGTTCTACCCATACATGATGATTATATTCTACAGCAATAGATATTCTATTATTCTGAAGACATTTAGCAGAAAGCTCCGCATTGTTGTACCCTATAAACGCTTCCATTTTCCGCAGGTAATCATGCTTTAAGATGGTGTCCAGATTCCTATCTCACTCCTGTAATACGGTGTTGTAAACGAGGATTGTGTGCGAGACTTAATCCGATGACGAGGGTTGCTACATAATCGAATAGAGCCAACACATTAACTTAGGTAATGAATGTCCATTTTCGTCAATCATCGTTTCCATCCGCGCTGATTCCCATTACTATGTCCTTGCGCTTTATAACCCTATGTGTAACACGGAAGTTGATAAGATTTTGCGGAAAAGAGGTTTTACACATATATCGCGTGAGCTTTACGCTCGCTGATTCTTAAAAACTTGTTTCCACGATAGAAAAATTACGGTGGTGATAAATGAATAAATCGACGGCATTTTGACAAACATTTTAGGCTTTGAAAGGGATTCGACAGGTTTTTAACTGAGCAGCTTGTCTCTGTACCCTACGATCCGAATTGTATCGCATCGCATCCTTTCTACATTTCATTGTGAAGGGGTGCTCAAGCCCTGTTTCATTAGAAGGAACCATTAACGGATCATCCAGATCGCCATTCAAGTTCGCTGTGTTTTGGTTCCTGTGGATTCCGTTCTATTTCTAAGCTGAAATCATTGCATCCTGGATATTCATTTACCTTGTGGAGCACGCGATTCACTAGAGGGATGTAGGTACGATTTCATTTTAAGAATTTGAAATTCAGAATATTTGAACAGAAATATTTTGGAGTGTGGAATTTGCATTTTACATCCTCCAAAAATTGAAAGTTGTATTCCTTTGAATGCAGCGACCGCAACAGATAAAAGGAAAAGGAAATGAGGTTAAGGAATTTTCAAGTTCGTAAAACGCATATTTCAGTCCACAAATTCAGTTGAAATTATGTAGAACGAATTTGTTCAAACTTCTATTTCTTTTGGTGACTCAAGATTGCAATTTCTGGAAATTAATCTATATTTAGAGAGAAATTTTGAAAAGTTTACGTTTATATTTACGAGGTAATTACCGAAAAAATAATTGATTTGGTTCGATATAATTTCAGTGCTTCGTTAAATATATTTAACAGAATTTTTTTATAATTCCAATTTTAAATTAAAAAAATATATATCAAGTAATATAATAATTCTACAATGGAACAGATGAGAGCATGTCATTATATAAATACTAGAGAGTAACTAAATTTAATTATTCATCCATAAAATAGATACCATATAGGAATCGCATTGAAATCGAATACTCGTGCCTTTTTTAAGAGCTAAATCGTTTGGTAATCTATAACTTTAATAGTAATCAGTTCTCAACTAAGGCGATTATAGATACTTCAGAGCATGGCTCCTCATTGGCACATTCATCGATGTGGTATTGCAATATTTTTCATCAAACCGTACCATTTTCAGATTTTTACCCGAAAATTGCTCTTTTAAATACGATAAATGTTTCAATTTCAAGTGACACTTATTAAATTTAGTAATATAAACTTTAAATAAAGAATCTACACATTCAATGAATTTAGAATTTTATTATTGAAATCAGAGTGAGGAAACAAATGTATTATTTCTATACGACCTTTAATATTTAGATACTCCTTTTCGCGTTTTATTTCACCCAAGATGATATATTTATACTCTGTAACAGAATGCGAATGAGGAATATAAATCAACTAATCAGTAATATTAGTTTATATTCGTAATTTGTGAAACATCTTTGAATAAAATCATCATTCATCCCCATCTTGAGCTCTTTTATTTCTCAAAGTAATTCTGAAGGTTCCGAGTAGAAGGGCGACACGCCTTTGACACCTAAGTAGACGAAAACAAAAAACCTCACTTTTCCCATTTTCCGCGTTGGTTTTCCGCCTCATAAATTCCGGAGTAATTTTTTCCCTCTGTCTCGACCTCAACGCATTTCATCCCTCACTCTCGATAAAAATATGTTAGGCGTTAATTTTATTTGGTGCGATCTCCTTTGTATTTTCTCGGTGAAAAAATCCCATCAAATCCCCCGGAAATTGGACTCCCTGTCAACTTCTTTAGGCTCCTCAAGAACATCGTAAAGCCGATAGCCTGGAGGAGTTCCTCCGTCGTCTTCCCCCGTTTTAAAAGACCCCCCACGAAGAGGCGTGGGTGTTGAAAGGGAAGAAGATCGCCCACGACCGCCGCTGATAAGATGTTTCCACCGTAGGTGATGGGGTCGTTTTCCTATTTCGATAGGCTTAAGTGCGCCGCATTAGAGGAAGGATGTGATAGTTTGGCTTCGGAAACCGCTCAGAATCTAAGTTTTTGCAGCTCACAAGCGGAATGGAAGCATTTCATTGACTTTGGATCATTTCCACCTCGATATGAAATCAATAGTCGTCTCTGAAATAGGCATCGAAGATTTATGGGGGAAGGGGTGTAACTCCATGTCGTAGCAGGTGCAATATGGATATGCCGTATGCATTCGACAGCTTGACGCTTTATGACTTGGGACGACACTTTCTTGTGTAAATCTGGCGGCAAATTGGATTGACAGCCGAGTGCCATATGTCGTCGTTACGGGTTGATAAAATAGAGTAGGAAAAGTCTCAATGAATGGAGGGAACTAGAACATTAACCACAATATCGATAGATCATTTTAATTTAATAATTAATTCAATTAATGAATCCACACATAATAAACTAATTTAACTAATTTTTATTGAAAACATAAACTTTAACTATGATTCGATAATCGTTTCACCTCTCCAGTACATAGAGTGGGAGTTATCCTCCCCATAATGGATTATGAGAACTCGTTAGTATTTAAAGATATGATAAACGTTTAGATCAATCCTACGGATCTTAAGTAACTAAAGGTCCCCATGGAACAAAAGTGATCGAAAATTAAACATTTTTTGAAAATAACCTTATAAATAAAATCATATGTACTGCAAAATTTTTCAGTAAAACACTCGTAATACTTTTTTAATTGAATTAGATATAAACGTGTACTTCTAATAAACTTAAATTTAAATTATTAAAATACTAATTCCTGTAAGTGATATAATTGCCTATACGAGCCGCAAGTCTCTGGGTGCAGAAGCTCTATCAGGCCGCATGCGGACTGTAAACCGTTTGTTATGCAGACATGTATTTGAAGGAAGGAATGCAATGAGAGGTTATGTTTATTTTCGGGTCGTCCTGGTGAATTTAATGAAATTCTAATATCCATTTGGAAGCAGTTTGGAGGATCTTTGTAATAACTGGAAAATTTTACTCTATTAGCTATCGAAATACAATTTGTGGAAGAAATAATTCATACATTTCAAAAATGAACAGATGGTAAAAGAAAAAATGTATGGATATCAATTACATTATTATTTAAACAGAGGTTTACGTTTTCTAACTCATTTGCTCTTAAAAAGGTATTTTACGAATGGTGGCCTCTGTTTACTAAACACATAGGAGAAAGTTTAAAACGAGGAGATTAATCCGTCGCTCCTAGCATTTCGTTTCAGCGACATTTCATTTTCTTGTGAATTCGCTACGGTTTGCAAGTCGTCAGAGATAAGTCGGACTGAAGTGGCTCCATTCGCTGACTTCAATTCAAATTCCAACTCCATCTGTAGGGAAAACGCCTCAAGATTGATCGGATACGAGACGAATGTCGCGGAAACATTCAAATTCGTAGGGGGAATGCGAAGGAAATACTCAAAAATGGGTCACCTCGAAGTCATATGTACTTCATGTCACATGCATTTTATGCTTCGCGATATCTCTGTGCTCTCTCAGACGGAAAATTTCCTCGGAAGATTATCCCGAGTGCTCTCTTTTCAGCGGAGGGTTTGATGCCAATTACAAATGGATTTAGCGGAAGGAATTTGACTTGAGCACGCAAAATTGTCTTGCTTCGATCTTTAGTTTTCCAAGGAAAAGGGACGCATGTGGAGGAAATCTTTTGGTATAATGCTAGAACGGAACTTTCCGTATTTCGGAATTCATGATTTTGTGGAGTTTATGGAAACGCTAAGAAATATTCCGACTCAGAGAAGTCACTTTTTCCTAGAAATGAAAAAAATGGATGAAAATGCAGAAAGGAGGGAATGCAACGTACGTTCATTCATTATACTGAGGAAAAGCAACAAATACTGTTGAGGAAACCAATGAAGGAGGGTCGCCATATGAAATTTCTTACTCTGTGTTTTGCATCCTTTCCGGATGTTGTTTTGTTTTCATCCTTTCTCTCATCTTATATATTTCCATACGTGTCATCATCTATTAATAATACGAAATCATAACCTATTTTCAAAGAATATTTCAGACAGTACTAGGGATTTTGGAATATTTCGAATTATGGTATACTCAACCTGTATTCGCTAGAGTGAAATAAAATAAAGTACGGTAATTTCTTGATTTGGTCTAGGAATTAATTCTATTTCTATCTTTCATGTTTTATTCGAGTCAAACCGAAATAAATTTATTCATTTGTTAATTTTCCTTATGGGAGGGACGTCTTCAATTGTGTGATACACGGAACTTTGAATATTTGCCCAAGGAAAAAAAGCAACAGCAATACGTTATTACTTTTGGAACGCCTAATGGTGTTCTTCCACGAAGTTAATGCCTTATACTGGGAATATATGTACAGTTATAACTTACCGTAATTTTCCAATTATAATACGCACCCACGATAAGACGCACCCACGTTATTACGAGCGCAATGTGAGAATTTTCTTATCACCATGTATCACCATATATGTATCACCATGTACGCATTTGGCTTTTAGAGAATGGAATTCTACACTATAATTCGCGTATGGTCACCTGCCAGACCGTTCAGCACCCGACAGATCACTGAGCAAGCATGGAATGCTGGTAATTGATGGCTTTTCCCCTTGCTCTTACGTACCCCTTTGATTTCTCAATGTGACGATCTATCAGTAACAGGTTCTCTGAATTTTTGTTTTAATTTAATAATTTTATTAATATGCAGCAGTGTTCTTTTCAAAATATACGTGAAATCAGAATACATATATGTATGTTGAGTCATTTACTTCAAATGTCATCTACAGCCCGAATAAAAAGATGAGGTTTGTAACCATGTATAATACGCACCCTACTTTTTTGATGTATTTCAGTGGAAAAAAGGCGTATTATATATGGAAAATTATGGAAATTAATTTATGTCTTAGGCCTCGAATTTTAGGTAATTATCAGTTATTTTTGTAAAGGCTAGATTTTGTGAAAGTCAAAGTATCTTGCATTTAAGATTAAAGCACCTCTTAAAACTTGTTTTTGTACAATCGATGGATGCAGCCGTGATGTTGGGGAAAGCCATAAATAATGATAGATAATGTGTGTGTGTACTTTTCCTCATAAACAGTTTATGTGGAAAAGTATACATCTATCATTAACTTGTTTTTTTGTATCACGGGGAGCCACCAAGTGAGATTTGTCAACTAATAAAAATATCTTTAAATGACCTCCGTTATGAAAATTTTAATTCCAACTGTCTTTCCTGAGGTACGTCAAATTTGAAAAAAATATGCGGTGAATGAGGTAAAATTTGGTGTAGGCATAATGCCTTCAATTAGCACCCGAGGACAGCAATATCGTCCTTTCATTCCGTCATTAAGTATAATTCTGTTTTGACCTTACTTTGATTTCGCACAACCGCACCTCTCTCACCAACTGCGCCGCTGCAGAGTGCTCGCTCGTTTGGTCGGATTTGATTTCCTCGCGGATTATTGTAATGATTTTGAGGTATTCGTCCTTTGTGAAGCTTTCGAGTTCCCTTTTACTCCTGCTGCTTGAATGTATGCCGCCAATCAATTCGAAAGCCAAAGCGACATCACCGTTCAAATTCTCAGCAAACATATTCAAGGTGCTCATTAACCAATAAGGGAACGAATTTGGCGGAGGCAACACCTAATAAGTCCTTCCACCAAAGCATATTTGCAACTACCAAATCTCTCATGTAAAAAGTTCTTGTTAACATTACGTGCCACAAAAATTAAATATTTATAGATATTGATTGATTGTCTAGATTAAAATTTAAGTTTTCGAAACCAATAGTAGAATCTTAAAAAAAAAAGTTGCTCAATGCTCAATTGACATTTATCTGTACTTCCGCCATCTCATTTATTTACATGTTTACTATCCCTTTCTGGGTAACCTACATGATTAATGCGTTAACGGAAAGTCATCATCAGAATTATTATTATAACAAGTGGAACTATACTAAAAACTATACCTTGCACCATACTATACTATAGTACTACTATACTTGTACTATATCTTACAAAAAACTTTATATAAAGATAATTTACGAATTAATACCCTTGAAAGAAGGTACTTAGAGGGACATGAACAGAGCGGAACAATTTCTGTTTGAATGGAATTGTAGAAGGAACTTTTCAAATAAAAATTCAAACAGCCTGACGGAAGTGTCAAAAATAGACGAAACATGAAGAAACCGGAAATATGCTTGGGATGGGAAGAATGAAAAAAGCACAAATAAACTAATGAATCGGTCCAACGTTGCTCGGCATCCTAAATCGTGGGCTAACGACGTTTGCCAATAAATCTCGTTCCATACGTGAATTACTGGATGACATCCTCCACAGAGGTGATATTAACTACCGGACTACAGCTGCAGTGTGGTAGTACATGTCATTATTAGCAGACCGCATCCGTATGCAAAGTTACGTTAAAGGCAGTGTCCAAAAAAGGTGGCTTTTTTCGGAAACGTCAACGCAATATTCTTTAGAATGTTCATTCCCATTGACGATGTTTTATTTATTTTTTATAAATTTTTCACAAACCCCACAAACATCCATTTTCAAGACTTTTACACTGGTAGGTATTAACAACAACGATCACACAAGACCACTCCCTAACCAGAAAAATCGCACTAGCCGGGATTCGAACCCGCTACCGTGGGGTTAGAGCGATACTGTGCAAGCACACTAACCACTCGGCCACCACGGCCGGTATAAGGTTTTAGCCGGTTTTAGGTTTTAGGTTTAGTAATTTTAATTAGATAATCTAAATAATCATAAAGTACGTTTTGTGAGTGAACCGTTGCATTATATGGATAGAATAAACGTATTTTTAGTATAAGATATTAGGCGAGGATTCGTAAGTATACCTCATTATATAAATATAATACAGGTGGTTCTGGACTTACGACCCCTTGAATCAATTACCAATTTCGGCTTCCGTGTATGTATGTTTGCCTAAAACTCAGGTAAAAATAGTCCCGCAACTTTTTAACTCTCGTCATTAGGTGTTGAATATATAATTTCTTAAGTTTCTTCCATAATATCGGTTAAATGTACAAATAAATCAAATTCGTAAATTCATTGTAGTTTAATAGCTCATTTTTCAACGACATACTTGACTCACGTCTAAATCGACTAAGTACTATTTAATGAGAACGCAACCCGGGCATGCGTCGAGAACCACCTGTGTATAGTTTCCAAAGTTGGATGTACTAAAATTCAAGTAGTTAAGTAGATATATTAAATGCTATTAGTCCTTAACTTTAAAATATGGATTTTATAAAGGAATAATTATTAAACGTTACGATCCCTTATTAGTCATTAAAGACGAAAATATTTTATCTTGAAATCAGCTTGAATAATTAAAATTTCGATAAGATTTTACTAATAATCTATGAAAAAGACTAAAGCTAAAATAGCGAATTATTTATGTAAAATTCAATATCTCTGACAAATATATTGGCAGCTACTTTTAGGGACAATGTTAGAGCTCCTATAACGAATTGACGGAAATATTCTTTTGCTTTAATCAGACGCCAAATACTTTCATAAATTATTCTGATGAAATATCTTTAAAGAGAAATATCATGAATAATAAAGTTATTTTTGGAGTGGATATGAATGAAGACGTATCTTACATGATGCTCTTCAAACATTGACATGTGGCCGTACCCCCGGAGATTTGGCAATTTTCTCAATCTCACGTTTCTCAAATTTCATCACATTCCGTTCCCTCCTCACAACAACACACCGCTTGTGTTCAGGTCCATCCGAGTCACGTTAACCTACGCGCCTTTAAGAGAACTGCGCTGCCGACGGCGGGAACTCTCGTGACACGCACGTGATAAGATACAAACACTTCGACCTTAACAGTGCGCCGACCTCATCCTCATCAACATTCGACGTATATTATTCTCGGGTTTATCGCAGACATTTTGATCCGATCGGAGAGTGAATAAATCCAGCAGTTTCCTTAGATATTCTCGAAATACGGAGCATATAACGTACCTTTGGAAATAACCCAAGGCAGTGCTTCCCAACCGGTGCGCCGCGCTACACTGGCTGGAACTATTTGAGATCTTTCCGAGCAACGTGATCTTCACTAGTTTCAGGTTTACAAGAAATTATAATATTCATAATGAAAATATTACTCAACTCCATTATCTAACATACTAAACTATGTTATATTTTCTTTAAAATTCTAATTTTACATATTCTGTTATCCTACATACGCTATCATAATAATGACACAACGAAAATATGTAAAAACTTTAATCTATGCCTGATATTTTCCCTTTTCTATTTATACGTTGACTCATAATAGTAGTGTGATTTAGTGCGCTCCAACTTTTGAGTGAATTTATAGTCGTACAGTGAAATGCTAAATCCAATTATTACATTCAAGCATCCACCTTGAAAGTATTATAAAATGACAGACACTAATAAATAATTAGGAAATGATAAAAATATAAAATCAAAAATAATAAAAAATCAGAGAGTGGCAAAAGAGTAAGGTATGGTAATTAGTAAGGTCACTCACCATAGACTGTGTTATTAGGACATACAATCATTTAAAATGTATGCTTTGCGGGCTAGATCCGCACTATCAAAAATTATTTCGGATGATTCATTGATGGGTAAAGGTGTGAAATGAACTTAGTAAAAGCAGGTTTAAAACTGAAAGTATTCCAAGGGAGTTTCAGCTCGTATTTAAAATTCCCAAAGAAAAATATTTAAGCAAGCTCAACTCGGCAGGAGTTATTTGAAATAAACGGAATGAGGACAAATTTTACAATTTATCAAAAATAGACTATAGAATTGTAAACAAGCATTAGTAAAGAAAGAAAATTTCGAACTCTGCCATTAGTGAATTAGAGGTTAAATATCTCAAATAGCCTTCTTTGACGGCTTTCACCGATATTCGAAGAATACAGGAAGGCTCGGGCCGCCGCTTTTTTAAGAACAAGAAATGCACATGTCGATAGCGATGACATCTTCTTCAGGGGCATTTATTGCCAGCATCGCCTTCCTCTATTCTCCGAATACCGGTGAAGGAGGTGAAGGAAGCCGACAAAGACGGCTATTGGAAATTTTAAACCTCTAAACTAGGTATTAGTGCAATATGTATGCGCGATGGATACACTTTTGGGAATATCGGTGCCTATATGGATTCGAAAATATTTTAATTTTGCTGCTGTAATTTGAGTCTTAATGAATCTCTGTCAATATAAAACTTGAAAATGCAGAGATTATTTTTGAAGGGCTGCTTTTGTACTTTTACTACAATTGCATTCACCTTTCATTTGCTGTGATTATAAAAGATAATGGAAAACGAAGAAAATTATTCCTTCTACTATCAACGGGGTCTTCAAACAAGTTTGAGTGTTTACGAAACATCATTTTCTTATTAAATTTTCAACGGAGAGAAAACTCAAAAACTAGCACTTTGAGTACGTTTAAATATGATTTATACGAGATTTTCAGCTTTCTTTGATTAGATACCTCAGGAAGCGTGATATCATAACTCGGTCCAAAGCAGAAAGAATCTCAAAAGCTATTTCATCCTCTTAATCAAGATAATTGAATTCGGCCAAAACTTTTGTAGTTGCAAGATTTAACACTAAAGTGAAATTGATGCAGAAACGGCAAATTTAATGGAATCTTCACGAAAAGAAACAAGTCATTGCGGGGCCTTAAAAGGCTTCGTCCATTAAATGATGCAAAGAATTTTTATCCTCCTCCTTGATATTAACTCCGTTACCATGCGTTTATCATTTTCAGTTCACTATATTACCATTTTCAACTTTGTGGTATGAATATCTTATAAGTGAAAACTACATCCTGTTTCTAAAGCCGGATTTCCTCTTAGCGTTTAGAAAATTTTACTTAAACGCTTCCATCTTTTACCGCTGAAATTTTTATTTGAATGCTATGATTTTTTTAAAGTATGCCATGATATTTTTGATACATTGGTTCCTTTTGTTTTTTAACGAAATAAATTTCTGAACACGCAATATACCACCGACTAATAGTGGTGATGCTGACAGAGACCAACTTGTGCAATGAATAATCTAATAATAAGTCTAATAATTAATAATAATAATTAGTACTCTAATATACTCGTACAATAATGACAAAAATGGGGAGGGATTATGCGTTTATTTAATATCAGGTTGGAAATTTATTAAAGATTCCATCAAGAATAAAAAACCATAACATTTGTTGGAAAAGTGGTCGTAGTTTAATCGTTCGCCGGCATACTGACAGAAGAATATCGTGATTACTGGTACCTTTTTATTTCTCCCAGCTCTAATTGGAAGAAAAGGAGGGCTCCTAGATATATTAATAACAAATAAAAGGCTAGTTAAAAAGCGCCGAAGAGGGCAAAAGTGAAGAGTTTTAAGAGCTGATGGGTAGAGAGACGAGTTGAAGGGGCGTCGTTAAGTTTCGTCAACTCTGCACAACACAATTACCCCGTGGGTAATGACACTACAAGGCGTCCCTTTCTCCCTCTGACCCTCTTTCGACCTTTCGTCAAGTGGGTGCGGTCTTGCCGTTGTAGTTGGGAGTAGCGGAGATGTTGAGGACTGATGGACGGGAGTTAGGTTCCCCCCTAACTTCCTACGATAAGATTTCGGGTTACATATCCTCGTCCCTACAAGTTGAAAGTGAGAGATTCCAGCGATACGAACTTCCCCGAGATTTACTTAGGATGACCATAAGGCAAAGTAGAAGTACCAAATTCCTGATTTATTGAGAGGATTTTCGGAGTGGTTTCTGAAGTTCTCCTTTAAGACGAAGAAGAAATTGAACAGCTTTCCCAATACATTTGCATATCATTATGCTCTTGCGTATAGACTCCAAAGCTGGACGCATCACACGTTCATAATAGAACTCTTATTTAAAAAATGATATGTTGAAGCGTGACTTCGTGGAATGGACTAGACATTTCGGAAAATGAGAAAACGTAGTATCTCATACAGAAAATTTATTTAACCACGACCGGTTTCGTCACCAAGATGACATCTTCTCGTGATCTGGTCTTCTTCCAGAAGATGTCATCTCGTCGTGATTAAATACATTTTCTGTGGAAGATACTAAGTTTTCTCATTTTCCGAAATGAAGTCTTATTTGTTGATTTATCGAAATGTATATTCCGAGCACTTGCAAGAAAATCTCTCTTAAACTCAATCTTGTCCTAAATGATACCTCCAGTGAAATCTCTAACAATTCCAATTCAACTTTAAATTTCTATAAATCGTATTCTCCAATCACTCCACAAACTAAAAATATTTTTATAGTAGTTTTAGTATTACTATATAATACTTCGACAGCTAACGTCATTTCGCACATGGACTTCCATCGGGATTTGAACTCAGGACTGCTTTCACCAAAGCTGAACGCGCTGCCCACATAGCTATCCGGGAGATTAAGAAATATATATTATAGTCAGAAATTTATTTTTATAGTTTTAAATTTAATAATGAGAGTTACGCCAATAATTCCTTGTATAGCATGTTATCCTTTAATGGAAATGGTCCTGAGTTCGCATCCTGGCCCATAAATTTAACCAAGCATCAACTGAAAATTGGGTGTCAATCTGGATGAATAATTAGTAGATTTACCTTTACATAAAAATATAAATAATTTTATGGAGCAATTGGTATAGATTTAGTTATTTTACCAAAGATAGGAAATTAAATTTTATAAAAGAATGTCTTCTTATATTTCTGCCGCTACAGCTCAATTGGGAAAAGATAAACCACACCCACACTAAGTCCGGAATTTCCTTATATCCCATCCGTGAGTAATGGCGGATTACGAAAGAGCTATTTTACATCACCACGTTTCCGTCGGCAGCTTAATCATATTTTCTTTCCTAAAATTCTTCTATAAGGAAAACAGCATCATTCAGCTTATGGCGTAAATTATTTATGAAATATTTCAGCCAGAAAGAAAATTTTCCTTTCAGAGTAGGCTGAATTTACACTTGGAGATAAGCCACCTTGCTTTTTATTTTCTCATTTCTTTTGCATTTAGGACAAATTATTAAGTATTGAGTTACTTATTATGAATCTTGCATTAATCTCTCTTACAAACAATGTTTTACACCGACCATATTGTCGCCTTTCTAATAGTTTTAATTTTTTCTCTCTTTTTGTATAAACTTACTCGCGAACAATCTTTGATAAAGTTTTTCGCTGTGAGTTCTTTTACCATTCTGAGTTCTCTCTGCAATTTATATTTTTAATGGATTTATTACACGATAATTTTCAGTCTGGCTTGGCCATCAAATTAATTTTTAAATAAGAGTAAAATATAAGGTCATACAAGAGTATAGAAATTTTCGATTCCATTCTTTTGAGACACGTTGAAAAAATAATAGAAGTACCCCAATTTATACTATTCCATCATGTCATAAACATTGAGGTAATTATTTAAGGTCGAGAATCTAGCAAGGGTAGAAACAAAGGTTTGATTAAAAAGGAATCCATGGTCTTTTCCCTCCCCCCCTTCACCGATAACTAGCAGTTGTATCTGAGGTAATGTACAAACAGTGCCCAATCAGGGTAAGGAAAGTTAATAAAACAATAGAAAAGAATCACTCATTAAACGGAAACCCGCTACGGAATTCCTTCGGCGAGCGTATCGATGATGAGGACTCGGAGCGTACGAAATTGCCGTTTCACGTGTAATGACGGCATTACGACGAAAAACCTCGTGTACGCAAGGCTCTCATTCGAACAGACAGCGGTATAATTGATGTTTCCTTTGCTTTCATTACGTAGTTATCAGAGCTCGGGAGCAAACAATTATTTTCCCCGGGACTTTACTTTTGCGAGCTCGAGATGTTTGGCTTGCGTGTACGAAGAATACGTAAAAGATCTCGGGGATGGAAATATTAATTACTGGGACGAACTCTCACTAAATGTACGAAATTAGCATACAAAACGAAGCTGACAAAGAGCAGCAGGTGCGATGGATGGGAAGAGGTCCGCGCAGATGTCGAGGGGACAAGTAGGGAAAGGAAAACAAGGGAAAAGAGCAATCGCATCTCTCCAACTCTCTCCCCTTTTATTTTGTCTCCTCTCTCATCTCATCCGAAAAAATCCCTTAATGATTCGACTTGAAACAAATGTGAACCCCTCAGCTGTTCTCCCTGACGTCAGATGTATCCTTGATGGTGTTGTATTAGAATGGTTAACCCTTTTTCCAAGAAACTTCTTTCACATATTTTGGAATGATTCCGAGATAAATATCAGATGAGAAAATTTACGAAGGAATTACACACTAAAAGATGATGAGGATATTGAAAGATAAAAGGAATTTAATATAAAGATAAAGAGAAACGGAAATAGGCTATTCAGAGCTCTAAATTGGTGGAAAAACCCACGAAAATCTTTTTGAAATTGACTCTTCTTCCAATAAATCTGCTAAAAGAATATGCAAGACGGAATAAAATAAAATGTATATATTTTATTCACTTAGCTTCTAGAGAAAAGGTATTCATTAAAACACTCATTGAATCGCAAATCATATTCCCTAAAACAGATATAATCTCTTGAATTTATTTCGTTGATTGAATTATTATTATTGAATCATTGCTTTGCAAATTAATGTTATATACTACTGAAATACTTAAAGTAAAAAGTTGAAAAAATGGGAATATTCACCTTCTATGGTCGAATTTTATCACTCTGAAGCAGCGAAATACTAGAAAGTTTATGAATTCATAAAATAAGTCTGGAGATTTTACTGAGAAACTGACGGAATCTACAATGAGAAAGGAGTATTGTATATATATTCGTAAATATGGATGGCCGTAGAAGTTAAAATTTGTAATTTAGAGGTAAACCCAAGAGAGAATTCTAAAACAATTAGCTTATTGTGGGAAGTCTGAAAATAGTTAGATAATAAGGACTAATCCAGATAATTAATCCTCCGATTAATGAATTAAATTTCCGATTTAACGGTACAAGAGAATAATTTTATTTGAGGAAATAATATTAGAATTTTGGGAAGAAGTCAGCACAATTAGTAATTGTACACCATTTAAATAGTTTCTAAAGATTCAAAAACAACATCGCAAAACCTTTTGCTGCACAGTCGAATAGTATATGATTGAAAAACGGACTTTCTAACTCGTAGGAACTTTAGGAAAGTATTAAATTTTTAAGGGATGGCAGTGAAGGATACTAAGCGATTTTTTAATTCAAGTCTACGCTTTTGGATGAATGCGAGCAATGACTGATTTTCATCTAAAATCCTTATTCTGGCATTAGCGGAACTCAATGGATTTCATCAAGTTCAATGCTGTATTCATCATTCTATTCATCGCTATCATGAAAATTTCCGTCGATCTGATCTGACGAATCCAGATTCGTAGGCAGATGAATGTTTTTTTTTTAATCCTCCTCTCTGGTTTGGTGGAGATACGAGATGCCTTTTTCTGTTGAATAGCAGCAGCTTATGAAGATTTGCTCTCGATATTTGACTCGACTCTATGCCAAAATAATTGTATGCATCGAAGCGAGATGAATTATATAGGATGCAAGACGTTTTAATTTGGATTCATTGCAAAACTTACATTGTGAATTTATTTCGGCGTTATACATGTTAAAAAATTGCCTAGAAAAAAACAGTAAATGTGATCAATGTCGTGTATTGTAATCTAAAAACACAGCGGTAATTTGCTAAAACATTTCACCGTAAGATATTTTTTCACTTGATTTCGAAGTATTCAAGTCAAGGAAAGGGTTAAAGGTACATTGCACATAAGGGGTTGTTGCACCCAGAAAAATCCGAAGGGTTTATTCAAGCTAACATTACAACAACCCCAATTTAGAAGCGAGATATGTGAAGACAGTAGAATATTTTCACCACAAAAGCTCTAAATTTACTCACAAGTTAATTTATGGAGCGGTACAAAGTGACATACAATACTTTATAACAGAAATAATAAATATAATCAGCTAATATTGTTCGGCAAAACTCAAGTATGAAAATTGAAATGAGCAGGGGAATGCGAGGATCTAATGAAAAGCGAGAGACAGCTTGCATCAAAGAAAAGGATACGTACGGATAGCTTAATTATCAGAAAAGGATATCCTTCAGTACAAGCATCGTATCACCAACTAATTGAGACATGTCTTGTCGAAGTTCCAACTTTCCCCTACAGCGTCACATGGTTAATATGATTTGATAAGCTTCTGCCGCAAGGAACATCGTTATTTCCGCTTTTTCGTGGCGTACCTTTTCTCTCCCCATCGCAGGTGTCTCTTTTTCCTTCAGAAATGGATTGCTAAGGAATCGGAGGACAACGACGATGAAAGAGAATCCGCCTTTCCAAAGCGAGAAGGGACTCTGCTTTAATTAACTTCTTTTTCTTGGCGTTGACGAAAGAGACTCCAATTATGACGCGCTCAATCCTTCCCGAAAACTCTTTTTTCGGCAATTAACGGAGAGACGCCAAAGGAGGTGTCTGAAGCATATAGATAACTATATTATCCCTTTTTCTAGTCGCCTCTGAAAGTATCCGATCGAGTTAATTGCTGGCTCTGCATATTTTATAAGTTAATTGTCTTTAAAAACGAAAGGAAACCACTCTGTCTTTGTGGAGCGAGGAACTTTCGTACTCTGCCATCATAAATTGATAATCCTTGCGTTTTAAATTGGATTTTTTTAGTCTTTGAATTTCATGGAGCTTTTAAGAAAGCTTCGCCAAACAAGTGCGTCCGGAATTTTATTGCCGAAAACAATCTTCGCTGCGGAGGGTGTTATTTTGAAGGGATTCGTTAGTAATTATCACCGAGATTAAATTCAGAGAAACGTCAAATTGCCCAAATCCCCAATAAGCTCCAGAAAGGTCATTCTTTATTAAAGACGAGATTTATAAATTTACTTAAAATTTGATTCTTCGGTATGAGAAATGCAAATCATACTCCCTTTAAGGCAGTTCTGGAGAATTAGTTCTCCATCGTAAATTTTGGATTTGAAACTAATTTTAACTTCGAATCAAGTTAAATTTCGGATTGATAAGCACTGGAATCAAAAATTTGGTATACATTAAGTACCATTGTCAACATGTATTCAAACATCAACCATTGACTTTGATAAGCTTGAATGAATTATTAATTATGCGGTATTTATGATAATACGTGACATGATAAAATTTCATAAATTCAATCTGGGTATTTTGGATTAGACAGGTATTATTTCCGAACGATCAGCCAAGGCGTATTTTTTTCACCTCAGATCATTTTGATCGCACCAAGGAATTTAATATGCTGCTTTGACAGACCCTTCCAACAACCGATGCGTCAACACAACAAAAGTTTCCAATCAAAATGGAATTGGGATTTGATGAGTGAGGGTCTACAGTACAGTACCACCGATAGAATCATGCGTGGTAAGCTTAATTGTTCCCTCCGGGACTCTTGCAAGAATTGCAAATCCCTGAGCTACACTGTTCTCTTCATTAAGCACTGCTCGCGTGTGGAAACTGTGTCCATTTCAGACGTTATAATTCACATTGAGTTAGAGGGAAGTTAATTCTTTTCAAGAAGCTCTCTTTTATTCACACACATGATAGATTTGGATAATCTTATTAAATTTTAATCTTCTTTATTAAAAATAGACAACTATATTCATATCTGGTAAATTTATAAAATTTTTATTCCATTAAAACATACGTTAGTGTTCTAAGCCCAACCCATGGGTGGAACTCGCTGTGCTCGTAAAGCCTAACATTAGGTTCTATTTTTTTATAATAAAGATAACTTCATTAAAAAAATATACATTTTGTTTCTCCGCAGTAATCTTATTGGTCTTTTTCCTCCATACATTCTCATGTATTGGCATGGGTTAAGTTATGCGGACAGTTTTCAAGTAGCAATGAAGACGAGGAAATTTTACGACCTTCATTAAAAGTTCTGAAAATTTGAATAGAAATTTGATAGGAATAAATAAGCTATTCGATTGTCTTTTTTGTGAAATTCTTTTTTTAGTTCATATAACAATTACATTTAATTTAACTATGTGAAAGAAGTTATGTCTGCAAGTTATAAAATTTACAAGCATTTCTCCTTTAAACCTTGTGACTTCTGGTTAAGAAAAACTTCAGTTTTGCATACTTATGTTTTACTTTCGTGCTCATCTGCCTAAGGATGTCACAACAAGTTTATATAAGCAGACAGAATGTCGCTTAAGTGATTTCAACAACTATAATTAACCATATAACCAATAAGCCTAAGTTCCCACCTGTCCCCCTTCGTTAATTAATTAGTTAAAGGATTTCACAGCCTGTAGACATTGTAGCATGTCGTAGTTTTAAATTAAAAGTAATTCATCGAATATTTTTCCTTTGCAATGATACGTAAAATGAGCGTGGTGGTTTGCATTTGTTTTGCTTTATTTCCAACAGGCTTTACTTAATGACAAATTTAGTTACCAAGAGTTAACATAGACAATTGCGTGAAGTCCTCAAGAAAGCTTTGATGAAAGCGGTCCCGGATTCGATTTCCGGTGGAATTTGCGTAATAACCTAAGTTGCCGAAGCACTTTTAACAATTTTACTGCTACCTTTAAGAGGAACAATCTACACAGAATCGACTAAAGGTCCGCATGCTACACGCACGTTGGACTCCCTTGCTATAGATAAAGCGAAACGTAGGCAATAGCAAATAAATAGGAGATTACGATTTTAGAGAGAAGATATTAGTTGTTAATATCTGGGAATCTCTACCTTAGGAACGTATTTTGTTGTCATGATATTCAGCAGTTGTTAGCATGTTAACTATGTTTTATAATTATATGAGCGTCGTAAAAATGTCCCCTCCCTCCCACATTCTCAAGACGCTTCCAAAAATCTTCTTCTTCACTAAAGTGACTGGAGGAATTGACTATACACTCAAGTCCTACCGTGAGTATCCTTTTGAGAAGTCTCGGCGAATTTTCATGTTTGTTTTACTCTTCATTCTGTTTGTTCTAGAAGTTTTCATATCATCATGGAAATATTTTCAGACGTTCGGCCAACCTGTTTGCCCGGACTTCTATTATATAAATGGACTCTGAGATAGTTACATATTCCAAACCGGCAAATCTGTGGGCAAACATTATTACCTAAGGTGATGCATGATTATGAAATTATTGCTGTGTCTACGAGTGAAATCGAATTCCTGATTTGTTCTGAGATGTGCGTTACGAATCTAATTTGTGTCGTAATTGCAGGCTGTAAATATTTCCTGTATCGATGAGTTTTAAAATAACGAAGAAATGCAGATGCCTAATCATACATCCCAAAAAATTCTCGAATACTATCTACAGATTGCTCGTTAAATCGCATTTTAGAATATTCTTCTATGAGTTAAAGATCGCATTTTAATATAACCCTTCAAAAATCATAACTATTGATTTTGTTTCGCCTTCTCTTCTAATACCTGGCTGAATAAATTCGAGTTGGAAAAATCCCCCTCATTTTTTAATAATCCTTCGGCTGATTGCGTCACAGAAACGTTTTTTGATTGAGACTTTTGCGCCCTATCGTGTTTGAAATTACATTTACGAACTGGGAAATCGGAAGGATTACCCCGGGAAAACGAATCTCCCGTCGGATCATTACCGTAATCTTTTAAATATCATCGGATTAGAATCGGAAGGTTATTTCACGGGGTATCATAAAGGAAAGAGAGACGAAAGGAGTTTTCGAAAGAGTATTGGAGCGGACAGATGAAAAATCAAACGAACTTAAAGAGAACGTTTCTTTTACGATTTGGATATATCTGTAGATCACGCGAAGGAAGGCGAGTGGGCGAGGGAAAGACACCGGTGTCCGCGATGATGTAGGCGTCTGTTTGATTACCCGAATATTTCTTATCGAACGCAAGATAATTTTAGAATTGGAGTTGGTAAAATTTCGTAATTTTGACGTCTTACTGTCTTACCTAAAACGATTTATTTTAGGATGAAATTCGTACGGGAAAGATTCGATTTCTAAAGTATGCATTCCACATTATCACGCTGACCGTAAAATCGAAAGCCAAGTCTTTGGTGCGTGCAGCGGTCTTCGCGCGATCGAAGAATCGATTTTGTTTCCGCTGACGTTGGCTACTTCACTTCTCAGATTCTCCGAAGGCATCGGAGGATCCTGCGGTTTAAGTTACACCCCTCGCTGCTTCTTTTCCAACTTCAACCCAATCAGCTGCTGGAGACCAAACTTGGGTAAATACGTGCTGTTATAAGGCCTTTATTAAATAAATGATGCGAAAAATCGATCAAATGAAGATAAGTTTCTCCTCGTTGGTAGTAGCGTTTTGGAAAAACTTTTTTCCGATGGGTCTCGGTTAAGTTCTTTCAAGAGAGAAAGCCTTTACGGCCTCCAATATATTATAATTTCATCTGATTTATTGAGGGTCCAATATTTGCTTAGAACCTCAAAAGTTTTCAATCTTATTTTATTAATAAATTTCTCGGCTATTTATGGTGGTTTATTGAAAGTAAATATGATCTCATAATTTATTTAGCTATTTAGAAAAAGAAACTAAATTTTCTATTTTAAACCCTTGAACAGTCACTTGGGGTGACGAGACTGCGGTACGCGTGCTCTAAGCGGGAGAATTATTTAGGCACGCAAGGATCTGATGGAACCATTTTTTCACAGAATTATTATTTTTAAATTTACTATTTCAAAGTTAAATAAAATATGAATCATTCAATAAAATGCTGGTTTTTATATGAGTACTAAAAACAAAAGCCAGTATATCACCACGTTTTTGGGTTGCATATTTTTTGTTTGTACCATATATGAACGCTTTTCATTTATTCCATCGAAAATAGCATTCTTCCGAGTAAAGGTCCGCCATCTAAAGTATATTGGAAAGTTCTTACCTCCCAGATAGAGAAGAGAATGGAGGGAGAAAACGTAATGAAATTCTATAGTAAAAAGATTGGAAATCATTTGGGTATGTTTGTAGTAAATAAGCTAATAATATTATCATTGACGAATTTTAGATTAATTATATAATAACCCAACGATCATGGTATATGATTCATCGATTTCATATTCGCCAGTCGATGCGAAATTTTCCATTAGGATTCAAAAAAGAGGTACTTTTGCTTTTTCTGATTTTCGCCCTCTCCTCTTTATAATCCGTCCAATAGAAAACCTTTGTAATCGCTGCCCTAATAACCTTGCTCGCGCCAATATGTAGACGATTAACTAGGGTGGGTTTGGTCGCTTTCCACCTGAAGGAGCACCAAGTTTCAAATTTGGAGGAATCCTTTGGGTATTTGTTAGGGTGAATGGTCACACAAAACGAGGCCGACGCATGAATGAGGAAAAAAGAGTGGACTTGATCCCCCCTCGGCAAGTCCCGCACTGAATTTGTCACCGGATTCCAAGCTCTCCATATATCCAAAAAAAACGAGCTCTGAGCGGTCCGAGGCTTAGCAAATTCCTATTCTCGTCTATATATTGAATAGTATGAGATAATTTTAAAATAGCCTGTGGATTGACAAGAAAGTTAATCCTTTTAATATCATCTTCTTTCGAAAAATTTCACTGAACGGTTCATTAGTTAATCAATAATAGCTGACTTTATTCATAATTAAGAGTTATTATAAAAAGGAAAACATTTTTAGTGGGTAATTTTATATTTTGAGATGATAAACCTTAAAAATCATTATTTTTCTCGTTGACTATCAAAAACAATTCAGTTGTAATAATCTCAACTATATAAAGGTAAATTATGGACGTTTGATCTCCTCTTTTCTCAATTACTTTGTGTCTAATTCAAATGCAAGGATCGGGAACCGCAGCCCTCATGCCTTGAAGCTAGGGCGGATATTTCTCCCTCATGTATGCCAAGGATTTTACAAGTGATATTTCCACTCCAAGTGCTATTTCATCTTATATCCTAGATTCCATTTAGATGTATCCGCTCTGAAGCTTTGCAAATATCTACGCGTATTAAGACGATCGGCCTTGCGGAATCATTTGGTCAATAATTCCACGTCGTTTATAAAGATATGGTCTGTGTTCCTAAATTTTTGATTGCTCAAGTATTTTATTTCAATATTTATTTGAACGGTAAAGGTTAATTAAAACTTTTAAAAGGTTTCAATGAATGTTTTCATGTATCACAAGTTTCCTTCCTGTATCGCTTTAGTGAGTGAGCTCCATGACGAACTCGTCGTCATCAAATTGAAATATATGATTATGTATCCATTATTGTGGCTAAGGCTTTCTGCCACTCCTGGAACAGATTAATTGGATTTTAAGTCTCTTTCAAGTCTAAAATAAATCCTCATTTTAACGTTATAAGGTGTATTTAGTTATCTATTCTATGTCTCTTAAGGCCCTAAAAATGCAGATACCAATTTTCTCCATTTTTACTGCGCACATTTCGTTTCTCATAATATTTTATCAATGCCGTGCGGCTCGGAAAAATGTCACTTCATTGTATTCAATATATTAGTACTCCATGTTGAATTAGAGTGTCTCGAGGATCGTAATCGAAAGTGATTGAAAATTCCTTTTGTTTGCATCTCGATTGTGGCAAGGTGACCTTTAAGACAATGCAGCGAGAAGAATGAATGTTTTTCCTAACTCTGCATAAAGTAATCCGGTTGGGTAACCACTCATCCTTCTAATCCATCTTTCCAGTAAACTCCTGGAAAGAGTATCACTGACTGTGAGCGATGAGCTGATTTCAACTCAGACTCTTCCCAAGTTTGCTTTCTTGCGCATCTTCTGGAATGATTTTCCCTTTATCATCTCTTCCAAAACTTTCACCGAGCCTTTCCTGATTTCTATTCCGCCACTGTTTGAACTCCTTTTCCGATTCCTTTACTCTGATCAACAATTGATAGCTTTTGGGATGACTCCCTCAACAGGAACTCGCTTTCCCATCATGGCATAAGGAACTCCTTCATGAACAGGTACAATGAAAGAAAGCTATAAGAACACGACTGTTATTGAAATAGAGATTTGAACAATCAATAGAAACAGACCTTCCAAAAAGAACAGGTGATCTAACCGTAAAAATGGTAGCGTGGATGTCGTAATATAGTAGATCGGGTGATTCTCAGAAGTAATCCGTACCTTTCCGCATGTTTTTATAAGAAATCTGTCATTTTTGACGGATTCAAATCGTTTAGCAATCTTCCTAAACAAGTTAAAAGATTAGAAAATGAAAAATATTTAAGAGAGAATGTATATCTATAATGAAGAAGTGAGATATAATGAAAGTTTATATTATAAATATGAGAAATTGTTACAAATATTTTTGTGAATTTTATAAATATTTTAATGTGTAAGTTATGTAATATTAATATTATTAAAGGTATTTTGTAATGTATTAACTTATGTAATGGATAAACGATGTAATTTAATGTAATCTATATTGTAGTTGAGGACAACTGTAAATATTAGAAATTCATACTATATAAACTTACATCAGAACTGGTTGCAACGTGGGTAATTGATAGACGGTTTATGTAAAGTTATTGAACTTTTCAGACGCAGTACGATCCTAATTTTCTAAACAGTGGGATCCAGGGGATCGAATTCTTCGTTGGATATCCCTATTATTCCACCTACTTACGTAAGCATCCAAACATTATCCGAAGAACACATGTTATTCAGATTCTTCGAGTCAAGTGGGAGTAATGATTTTCGTTCGGCGTAGACGTGTGATGAATAGTCAATCGGATGAGAACGGTGTTTACTTTTGAACCATCCATATCAAAAGAGTGTAGATGTGGGGGAGAAAGGGAAGGAATTTTCCCCCCAAACAAGCGTTGATTTTCCGTTTGTCGGAGAGCTTAAAAAACGGAGGAGACTTTAATGGAGTCGTGTTCTCCGGTGAGAAATGCGATCGGAATCCGAGAATGAACGTGATTGACGATGAAAACATCTGATTCATTCTATCAATGTCACGGGGAAGCGACGAAGAAGTACCCAATTATTTTTTCCTTCCCCTTTCTTCCACTCAGGCACTCAGAATTTCGGTGGAAACTTTTCTCCGGCCGAAACTTTTTAAATCCCAGAGTTCGAGAAAGATTTCATTGCCGCGGAAAGCAAACAAATTTTAAAAGGAGCTTATGGAATTCCGCTCGATACAATACTCGGGGATGCTATCGGAAGTCTTATATTATCACGGGTGCGTATTATCTGTTACTATTTAAAAAGTAGACTGCGCTACGAAGTGTTATACGATAATCCCTTGAGTTCAAATATTTATGGAAGATATTTTTACGTTTTAACTTACTGAAAGAGATAATCTTCTAGGTACTGAAGGAAATCCTGCTATGTTCGGAATTCTAGAAGGGATGAGTATGAGATTATCCAGAAACTCTAAGAAGAAGTTCACTTTATAGTAGTTGATATATAAAGAGAAATTTAGAAGTATCAAACAAAGTTGAATCTTTATACAGTTATAATGGAGTAGTTCGAATTCCCATTTGGAGTTCTTCATTCGACATTTTGACAGAATTTAATAGTAATTCCAGCTATAAAAAATGTTCAATCAGTAATCAAAGTAAATATTTAAAAAATTATATAAATTATTAAGTCAATATCACTGCATACAATTAAATGAGCGAAAGTTTACAGAAAATTATTAAATAGATTTGGTACTGATATTCCTCTCACTGTCAAGTCTCAGGGAACCCCACGAGAAAGGTAATTTATGAATTGCGTATCTACTAACTAGATACACGATATATTACATATATACTAACACGATACACGATTACTACGTTCATCAACTCACCAAGATTATGGAGTTTCCGATGAGAAATATCGTAAAATTAACTTCTTTGACATTTCACGCGTTAAAATTTTCTGATCGCGTCAAATTTCCAATTCTGGAGGTGAGAATTTACATTGTAAAATAGGCTGTAATATTTTCCTTCATCGCTTTGATCAGCATCGCTCTCCAGGTCAGAGAATAATTCCTTTGGACCGTCCCTTTCCTCTGTGAGAAAACGCGGCAGTCACCTTGATCGTGAGGAGGAAAAGGAACAAGAGGCCTGGACACAGGGCGAGTACTCATCAGCTACCTTGTTTGGGGTTAAGGGAACGTCCAGGGCTCTGTGAGATAGGGGCACAAGGGGAATAAAAGTTCTTCGAACACAAACACAAGGCACGGATGCGAGAGGGCCGAAACACGGCACCCACGCCTTCCGTACATCCCTTATTTGCGCGGTCAAACGAAAGTTTTCCCCATTATGCAATTGATTATTGGCCACCGGCTTTGTTCGTCCGTTTTGGATAACAGTTCATAGTTTTGAAAGGCACTCGAACAATGGAAATCGACGCGTGCACGGTGTGATGTATCTGGGAGGGAAAAAAATAATTTCCAAAATACGGGAATGAAATACGTCGGAATTCAACTCGCTGGAGAGGACATTTTGAATGAAGGTTTTGAAAGTCATTCCGGCATGTATGATCAACGGGTTTCACTATTTTCAAGGCTTTCACACACGTCACACCCAAAAACGGACGCGAAAACGTAATGCTTTACTGCTCCTGGGAGTTAAATTAATCTGCGTTTACCCTCTGTAATGAATCTCGGAAACTATTTCGTTCTCGCTTCTAGGTGGTGTAGTGTTTATCTTTTGTCTAATTCCCGGATTCTGAAACTCTTTTGTATATTTAGACATGTTACGGTGACATGAGAAGGAATCCTGAGGTAAATAACAAATTACTTGATTCGCCGAATGGATACTTTGAATGGAAATTAGTCTCGAGGTGGAATAGTTACCCATTATCATTTAATTATAACTTATAATTGAAAATATATGTAAGGCTTAGCTAAATATGTATAAATAATGGAATTTAACAATTTACCTGAAGAAATTTTCGAACCTTTCCACGTTCCTGCAATGTTTCTATAATTAGAATGTAGAGGAATTTGTACACTGAGAAATAATATTGTATAGGGAATGCTAATTATTTTTAATGATTGCATTTTTTCAAATTATATTAATATCTATATTATTTCATATTTTAAATAAAAATTCTAAAAAAAAATTAAAAAAAAAATAAAAATTTAAGTAAAATTCAAAATATTTTGCAATGAAATTTTATTAATCGTTGCATAACATTGTATAAGGTATTTCGTACGGAAGGATTTTGGAGGGGTTTTTCTATCGTATAGGGTGAATATAGGGCAAGGATTTTTATTTTTCTAATCGCGCCTCGGACGACTACTTGTCCTTCTTCTTATTTATAGTCATAAAATATAAATACTTGAATAAATATCTATATATAGAATACTCATACCAAATTACGAGCCTAAACTGTAGCTATAACATCTGCAACTATAGATACAACTTGAAAATCTCTGAAAATGGAAACATCAGCTTAAAATCGTTACAAATACTCTGTACGCGGTTGTTTGAAGAATGATTTAAAGCTCTCAGCCTTTCCCGAGGACAGATAAAAGAACACATTTCACATACATTCCAGCTTCAAGATGGAGCAACTACTCACAGTGCACCCTGAGTTAGAAGAATGTGTTGCCTTGTACTATGCACACTCGTACTTATATATACGACTCTCTCGCTTTTAATAAATCTTTGGACTCCTGCCAGCTGCACCCTTTAATGGACGCAAAAGATTTATCCTCGCAAGATACTCCTTTCCACGCCAGATTTCTGTACGAGCAACAACGTTTGTGACTGAAATTCTATAAAAGGTGGTGCATGATAATTGCAGTTGTTGAGAAATCAATATCAAGCGTTATTTCGCTACGAAAACCTTTTCCTGCCACCAAAAAAGTCGGCCGTTATACTTGAAACAGGAACCGGTGACGGTTTCATAGTGAAATGATGAATAATTCATAGCCAAAAATCCCTTCGGTAGGCCTTGCAGGTGATGGAAAGCGTGTATAATGCGTCTATCCCTGAAAGCCTCTTTTGTCTAGTTGGAGATTTATCCGAGCGGAGAGAAAAAATTATCCAGGAATGAATCTTCGCTCAACCTTTCTCACCGGCGAATCCTTTCATTCCGACATGACGTTCAGGAGATAGACAAGAGACGTATAATGCGCCTAATGCACTACCTTTGCCACATCTTTCTCAAATTCGTTAAAAATGTTATTTCGACGAAGATCCGTCATCCCTCCGAATTTACGGATTGTATCAACTCACGAACTTTGTTCCTTTCCTACGTCTTTCAAGGCAATAAGACTAACTCAAACGCGCAAACCCAAATCTTCTCTTCTAATGCTTTGTTTCATATCAGCAAAACCGCATGGGTGGATCACTGTTGGAAAGCTCGAGCGAAAACAAAAGATTGGAGATTTCGAATGAATGAGCACCGTTCATTGACGAAGCTTCAAAAACGCAAATTAGTTTCTCAATCTCCATCTCTCATTTATAATTCATCAAACTTTTGTGGGATGAGCGTTTCATTAACCGAGCACCCTCCTTCGGACCCACTTTCATTATAAATTCCGTAATATATTCCATGATTTTTATATAATTATGAGACTGATATTAAAAATTAATTAGGGCATTCGCGTTAATATGGAACATTTATGTGACATAAAATTTCCGAAACGTTGCCTCCGGATGATAATGGAGTTGACCGGAACGGGTGACTTAATGGAAAATTTTGAAATCCCAAAAATGTAAAAGGAGGTCCTAAAATATTCATTTAATTTCGAGCCAAAAATTGAATTCAAAATGCACAAATTATCTTCACTCTCCATTGGGATCCAATGAATATTTAACGTGCTTTGTGCCTTATGACCCTTTATTTTTAACATGATTGACAAACTTTTGTGATTTAACCCTGAAAATAATTCTTTGTCCTCAGCCCACTCTAAAGGGGATGCGACGCCGGATTAGGGAGTGGATTGTGGGAACGATATTGTTTATGAGGAAAAGTGTCGTCTTTAAAAACGTATACCCGGTTTATCATCTCGTGTTGATATTATTATAAAATGAAAAGGTATGTGCATTTCTCTTATATTTCTTTGAGATGCAGCTCTCAGGTAGAGGATAAAGTTATAGTGGGAAACACATGACCGCATTAATTTGATTCGGTTTAATTGAAAGTATCTCAGCACCTCATCTATACAGGTTAGTTCCTCTTGAAGGGCAAAACGGGAAAAGGGTTGGACACTCGTCCTCATTAACACTAGGGTTAATGATGTTCGTCATAGAAAGGTGACGGAAAGTATAAAAATATATCTACCTACGGTCATTATGTAGACAATAGGTTGATAAAAGTCCCTTTGGTGTACTAACGAACATTCATTAAGAATTCATTCGCTTAAAATTGCTTTGGTCTTTCTATTTACGTGGTCGAAAAATTTTAACCTTGACAAAGATCGATTTGAAGAATTTTCGATAGAGAATCATGATACATTCAACGGTCCATTTATCTGGCAGCGCATGTAAAATATTTTGCGCAAAAAGTGAAAATATTTGTTTTTCTCTTTGAAACTCTTTTTTCATTGCAAGTTATATCTTAACTTATAACGTTTTCAATCCAATTCATTTATTTTATGTGACCGGAAAACGTATTTGCGCGGCATTCGGCCTGCAAAATATTTTATCTCAAAATTCCTGATAGCAGTCTGGAAAATACCGGTCTTTATACTGGAATTACGAGTACTTCTTTATTTGGATAACTTAAATAGAATGTTGGCATACGATTTTCAATAAAATTCAAGTGCTCAATAAGTGAACTCTATTCTCTACTGTTTTTCTCTAAACAATCAAAGGTGAATAACAAAACAAATACAGTCAACTTCTTAGTTCTTCCAGTACCTCATTTTTAAATGAGATGACTGATTACGTTTGAGGAGATAGCCGATTCATATTTTGATCTGTGTTCTTGATAAGTTTCTAGATGCTTAATATAATGAAATCAACAGATTTAATGATTAATTTATTAGCCGCACTTAATTTTGCATTTACGAAAAACTGACTCAAGTTTTCTTTCCTTTATGTCAGCTTAATACGATAATAAAACGATGGAAATCCATTCAATTTTATAATTTGATATCAAAAACTACGTTCTTGGATCATGTTTCAAATTTTTAAAATAAAACATTTCTCAAGTCATATCATATCTTTTGAAAGTAGATTGACATGTATAATTGAAGAGGAGTTAGAAAAACACGTGTAATTAGCGCTTCTTTAAACATATCGAAATGTTAAAGTGATTGTCACATTTGTGAACGTCTACTTTGCATTTATATTAGGAGTGTGTATGACTCATTTCATTGCAGGAAATGAAAAAGAGATTATCATGATAATATAATATTATGATTATAATAGAATATAATTATCATAATAATATATTATGGGTTTGAAAAATCAATGTTCCTTTCTAAGAAATATATCTGAAGGTTAAGAGTGAAAATTGATAACCTTCCAATTCTTCATGAAAAGCATATTTCAACTATGAAAAAGTTACGCTTATCTTTCCAAAATATTTTTTACTAGAAACTTAGGGATATAAATAATAGCTTGTGGTTTGACTTAGAATAGTTAATATAAAGCTAGAAACGTGGTTAGTTTGTGTCTATGAGATTTCCCTCGTAGCAATAAAAAATAGGATACTTAAGAAGCTAGTAATACACTATTAGTAATACTTTTCCACGAGTAATTGGTATTTTAAAGTTTATTTCATTCACGAGGTTTATTATTCGGTTAAATATTATCGCTCGGTGAATATTTTTGTTGCAAAGCAGTAATATTTTTCCTAAAATGACTCGACGGAAAATTCATTAGTTTTAAAGCAATTTATATGCATTTTACCGAATAAATACTGTATTACAATATGCTTATAGATGTTTGCGTTGATTTTTTTATTAGATCTGTCACTGATCACGCTAGCTGAATAAATCGGGACGACAAACGAATACGTACCTTTCAATCCCTATTGCGTTACTGACCCTGAAAAAATCATTTTTATTTTCACGTTCAGATAAAATTATTCGATTCCGGGCCATATTTTATGACTTATTATGAGTTTATTTAAAGGTTTAACCTATTCAGTTATACTTTATAGAAATGTGCGTCATCAAAGGGATGATATTTCACTTAAACCGAATACATTTTTCCATTTTTGAGATACTTTGATTACTTCCTCTAGAAAGTATACGTAATGCATGGATGATATAAGTTAAATTACCTCAGATATGAAACGGTTAAAATTAACAAATTATTGATTTATTGCAAAGCGTTATTTGTTCACGTCTTTATATTGGAAGTTGTAAAAAAGGGTCGTTTTCAATTAACATTTTTTAAAATATTTTAATAATACAGCCGCTTGCTAACGAACTAAAATATAAATAGATATCCTTCAAAATTTGAGAAACGGTTTCATCTGAGATAATGATTAATTAGCCTTCTTAATTGAAATACTCCCCCCAGTAGTTTCAATATCAGGTTTTTTTACTATTTTTAGCACCATCTTGTATAATTACGTTTCCTCCATTATCCTAAGAATATTTATTTCCGAAAATGTGGAAGGGAACCTCGTTAAAATCTTATGACGATGGATCATCATCTTTCTTAGATTCTTAATCCTTAGTATTCTTTCTCATTGTCATCTTACCCATTTTTAAGAATCTTCTCTGGAATATCGCTGTGAGATTTTTTTAATTATAATAAAACATTAATAACCGTTTACTTAATTAGCCATTATCATTTTTTAAGAGCATTTCTTTCCATATCGTCCGTTGTTACGCTTTAGCATTCGTATTTATTAATCGTATTAAGGTCTATATCGAGAAAATATCTGTTTCTTCTCTCCGCTTCCGGAGAAAATCGGGTGAGGGTATTCTTTAAGTAAACTGGAGGAGATGAATACACTTGAAGCTGATGGCAAACAGTAGATGTAGTAATAACCTTTTCTACAGTCTCTCTTTCATTCGAATTATTGTAATGGAAAATCAACTCACATGATTCCATGTATTCAATTTGCTACTTTATCGAGGAATTGCCTCGTTGATTTTTATTGATATTTTCATGCGTGTCCATTATTTAGAAAAAGGAATAAAGAGCTTATTAACTCGCTCAACATAAAGGATACTGCATTTGTAAATGCTATCTAACTCGCATTATTTTCTTTCGAGGTTTCACTATTTCATTTTCGAAGCTTTGAATTTCTTTTATTCAATTCTAATGAGATTTTTACACACAACTACTATCATGAAATACATTTTTCTGCTGAAAAATTCTTTTATGTAGTTTTAGCTTCCCCAAAATACAGCCCGCGGTCCCAATCTCACGTGTTAAAAGTTTTCTTTCACAACTCAGGAACAAATGGATATTTTACGTGGAAAACATCCATGGTTAGATAACACTTTAGTTAAGTTATTTTAGGGCGTACACATTCAATATTTACAAAAATTACTTTTAATAAAAGAACTATATATATAAACTACTTTACTCATTTTAAATTACAAATAACCACCAATATATACAGAAATATTAAAATTATGCAACCATGAAACCGGTCATTCAGATAATTTCCTTTCAATAATCAAGCTCATTTTTCAATCAGTTACTTCTATTCTTCGATCATCTGACGTCTTTCAATGATGAATATTTTCGTTAAAACTACAGCTCTATCTTTCTCGCGAACTCTAGACACTTCAAAAAATACCCCTGCCTTTATTTTTTTCTGAATAACAATTTTAAACCGACCATTGTCTGAACTTAAGCCTGTATAATGTCAAACTCAATTTAACCTTCCCCTAAGATTGTGGAAATTATTTCATGTAATGACGCAATACTTAATGGTGCATATTGATCTAATTGCAGTCGGTGAGGGGTTGTGAAGACTCAAGCTCCGTTTAATTTAAATCAATGTAACCGTGGTCTACATTACTGATACTTCTTTGATATGGGAGATGTGCGAAAGTTCTCGAAGACCGCTAAAAACAAAGATTCTCCATAAAATTCTAAAAAACAACTTATGCGTCAAACATCCCACGGCGTTGGTGGCGAAAAGCGACCCAAACCCGTCGACGGAAGGGTTGAAGGAAAGGGATTCTCCACGGACGCCGGCATTTAAGACTCGGAAGAGCCATAAATTTTCTCGCTCACCTGTTGAACGGAAGCCTCTTCGGCGATCCCGCCGTGCGTTAGCTGAGCGAGGACGAACAGCACACCGAGATACATCGGAGCGAACCTCCTCCTGGCATCGCACGACGACTCCGAAGACCTCCGAACACCCAAACCCATCCTTTCGACGAACCAAAACTCGACTCCCAATCTCGCGGGAAGTTCCCCTTGTGTTCGGAGAAACAAACGCGGAAGGCGGAGAAGGAATGACGGACGACCTTCCGGTGAGAAAAAACGGGCGGACGACCGCGAAATACTCCCGACTAAAATTTCTCCCTCGCTTTTATAGAGAGGGAGGAATGGTAGGGACTTTAAGGGGAGAGAGAGGGAGAGAGTTTGAGAGAATGGAATCGGGTGCCTTGTGAGGCTGTTACCCGTCGCCGAAGGAGTGAGTAGGCCGCGTCAATTGATGAGGGCGTATAGGGGTAAGAGAGAAGGGGAAGTGGCGCCGGCGGCCTGGGATATTCCCCTCCCCGCTCGCCCCCACGCAATGGGGGACACCCCCGCACCCGCGAAACACCTGACCCCGCTCTTTTCATGGACTACTAATGAGCCATCAACCTCTCTCTTCGACAACCACTTCTCGCCGATCTCCCAGAGGCTTTCTTTCATCCCTGACAACTTCCTCCGTGGATCCCTCATCGCTTTCCTGCCCGTGCGTGCTTTTCTCCGTTTCCTTATTTTTCACTCCACGCGTTCCCCTCGCTCTCGGCGCGTGATTACAGTCTGTGGGCTCTTTATGGAGTTCTTACTTTGGCGGTTGCACTAACATTTAACCCTTTATATCCTTGACAATAGGAATAAAACTCTTAGTACACAGTAAAGGTTTCAGTGGAAGTGTACAAAGAGTTTCTTTCCCATTACTATAGTATTCAACGAACTAACTAACAAAGTTTTTATCCTTGTAACTAATTGGATGGTGGTTCCAGATTGATTTTATTTCTCACCAAAAGTAAGTAGAGATACGCAAAAATGTTTGTTGCGTTTTCAAATTCTGTTTCGATTATTATTCGATTTATTAATTTATATCGTAATATTTTGTTCTTAACTAATGAGAAGGTTTAAGGAACAAAATTTGTATTCGAACATAGCTTTTTACGTAGTCGAAGGTTTAATTTTGTATAAAGACCAAGGTTTAACTCGTTTTTTGAATGACTGATTCCCATTAAAAATATATATTTCCCCGAAGTTCGTCATTTCCTTATATGGAAAACCTAGAAAATTTAAAATTAAACAATTGAATGTTAATCGCCCGTGTACTTTCTACTTCGACGATCATATGTTGCTGACTAAGCGGAAAAAGCGTCAGATAGTAAGTAAACGTCAAGTATGTTATATATTTAAGGATGAGGTTGAGACGTTCTTTCACTATTGGGATTCTCAACTTGCAGGTTTTAGTTGCAATTAAATGTTTTATACGAGGGATTAGTTAGTTTTTAAATCTAAAGTAGATACATCATCCAATAAAACGTACGCATTTAAGTTTTAATTTTATTTATTTATTTAAGAGTTAACTCGGGATGAGTGACGAGCCTCTGGAAACATTGAGAATTTAACCGAGACTTCCATTTACCGCACGAAAACTCTCACCAACTGAGATATCTCGCAGAACAGTATTACACCAATTTTCGGAATAACATGTACAAGCGAGCATTAAATTTAATATTCAGTCAGTATATCATAAGGACGTAAAGTCTCTGTTTCTAGACGTTTTTGCTTCTCATATCCGGAATAAGAGAGGAAAATTTTCCCTGATGTTTCTAGAAATGGCGTAGTCCATTTCTAGAAACTTGCTTTCTGCGATTAGTGGTACATTTTTTTGCAGTTTCGCTAAATACGTATCTAGTTCGCCTTTCCACGAAATCAAAATGCGAAGACGTAACTACTTAGGTCAAACGGCGGGAGTTAAAATTCGTGAATTTCCACTAGAGCCGGACTAGTTCCTTTACAATTTCCTTACGGTAATAATCGAAAAACTTTAACGGAACTAAATCGATCGATCATGTGTTGAGATGATTATTGCACGACTATTCTCATAATAACTAACATTGTTATTTTTCCTCAAACTTTTGGGCATGTGAGAATAAAGGCCACTTTGTTTTGAGGAGTACTTGAGTGATTGAAGGCTCTTAATTGCTTCATATCCTTGAGAGGTCCGAACGTATCTTTTTCGTGTCGTCTTTTTAATGCCATTGTTGCCGAGTTTTTCGTTACTGTTTGACCGAAACTTCCATTAGATAGTTCCGCAGAAGAAATCTCGTCCAACTCTTAGAGTATCTGAAAATAGCCCGCAGTTTAACTCTGGGAGAATTGAAAACTCGAGGAAAGTCATTATGTTGTGCGTAACAATAAATGCAGAAAGTTTCTTGAGCTCTCGTACATCAGAAAAGTTTGCGGAACGGAAGGAAATAAAGCAACATAAAATAACTGTGCTTTCATCACCTGGGGTCCATTCTCGCAATTTTATCTTCTAAGTTACAAGGATTAAAGTATTTCTTAAGATTAGCTTACTTCGTTATAGTATAGATTTCAGTAACTATGTACTTTCCTAAATGTAACTATGTAAATGCAAATTAGTATCAATAATCAGTATAACAGTTTTATTAATAACATGGGATGTAAATTTCGAAGTAACTCATATACTAGTTTAAATGAACTTAAAAATAGGATCGCATGAAAAACTTCTCTTCGCTTACACGTCTTTCAAAAACAAAATTTGAGGAGTGATGATACTTTATTCTAAGTTATGGAAAAAGTTTACTCTTAAATATTTCTGATAAAGATAAAATTTAGTTCTTGCAACGTTTTATTATTAAATAAAAATCTCATACTTCTATAGTAATAATTTCTTAGTTAATCTAAAATCATACCTTCTTATCGTACACTCCATTTATCTATACTAAGCCTCCTACACTACTAATGACTTTTTTCCATTAGCTAAATATTTTCCAAAATTATATATGTACTTAATCTCAGGGAATGGACACTGGTCAGTACATTCAAGACAGTCAAATAAGGTAACTTTTGTGATAAAATAACATGTTTTCTCAGAAAAGTTACCCATAGCTCTTGGTAATCACACTCTTTTCCTGTTTTCTACTTCGTTTCCTCTCGAAAATAACTAAAATCCACCTGCTACTAATCGTAAAACCATCCCACGATTCGACGCAAGAAAACAATTCCTTCCTTCGAGGAAATTCGAAGCTTGTTTTCCTCCGATTCCTTCGAGTGTTTCTTCTTCCCTTATTCCACTTTGATTGCCATTCCACTTACAAACCAATTGTTTCCTGGCTGCTGGTTATTCGAGCACCCCTAATTTCCAGCCTAATCTCCCTCATCAAGACCTTAGGAGTTTCAACTTCACCCTCCGTTTCTCTCTGTTTTCATTCGTCTCTATGCCGCTCTTCCCTCCCTTTTACTTTGCTTCAATCATTTACACAAACTCCTTTCCAGCTTACTGTGCATTTTTCCCATTTATACATTCTTTACCTTACTATTTTCACTCTTTATTCCTTACCTTATACGTTTTCTTTTTCATATTAATGGACTAATTTTTAACTTTTCATCTAATAGAATTAAAAGAATCAACTAACCTCGGATGGAAATTTCTAATCTGAGAAGATTATTTTTAATTACACAAGGCTGTGTATCATTCAATATTCTATATTTTGTAATAGAAAAATGAGTTTATTTTTAGATGGCGTCTTGTAAATTGTACTCCTCTGACGTTCCTTGTAAAGTAAATATTCCAAAGTATTTTTTCTGCCTCTGGCTTACCAGAGCTTACTTCTTCACATCTTGCTTAGCTGAGATAAGCATATATTCACGCGTATAACGATGGTGAGCATTCAAGAACTCTTTATACTGTAAGCTTTACTTTACGTTGTGTCTCACGATTAAGAAGTTCTCAACGACTGGAGGCATTATACCGTCGCTCGAAATACCTTTACTCAGAAAATTGTAAGTTCCTTTACTGAGATAGCTATGAGTTTAAGTTTCTTCCTTATCCTAAGTTATTTATTGTACCATGTCGTTTCTACGCACCTTATCATGGAAAAAAATATTGAATGGAGAATAAGGAAAAAACTTGTTTAGTATCATTTTAATTTTCATGCATTCCGCCATTTATTATTTCCTATGTCCTCGTTCTATCCCTAACAATCCTCTCTCTATGTTTTCCTTCTTTGCAGTCATTCTTTCTATGGCATTATTATTTCCTTTGCCTTCCCATCCATTTTCCTCGTTTACTCTTTCTTCCGTCATCAAATTTTAGTAACGAACAAGCATTTGGTGCTTCTTTAAGCAAAAAGATTGGGGAAGTCACTCGTGTGAATGGAGCAGAAATGGAGGAGAAAGAGGTAAGATGAAGAGGTAGCTCGATACTCAGAAATATCACACGTTGTTCAAAGAAATCGCAAGAGAGTAGCAACGCGTCGAAGGATGCCATTCAATTGGAAACAGCATTTACTATTTTTGACATTTATTTATATTATATATAAAGTCCACGTCTACTTAAAGAATTGAAATCGATATTTCATGCTTTTCAACCGAAATTTTCTTATTCTTAGGTTTCAACTCCAATAGTTCGTGGAACGACACTTTAAACCTTTTTATATAAAGTATGAATACGCATTTCTTATAGACGAAGATTAATATTCTATAAAAGAGAGAACTTCTTCATCCATGTTTTTATTGATCAGTGCAAAGTCTCTAGTCGCCTCGAGAGTTGAATATAAGTGTTAAAATGAGCAGTATCTTCAGGGTCATCAGGAGAATAAAATTCCTCAACGTGGGTGGCGGAAGATATGAATATTACTCAACTGAATATAAAATATGAATATCAATTCTTATTAATTGATGCTCTGAACATTGGTAAAGAGTAAAGCAGTGAATGTAAGTTATTAATGCGTTATTAATCCAAGACTAATTTTAAATAAGTGGATTGAGGATATTTTTTTAATGGTGAGGGCGAGTTTATGTATTCCTACTACTTTGAGCATAAATGGTTATTAAAATTTATTTTTACATCCACTGTAAACGTTGCTAAATTTTTTACTGTAATTGAAGTTTTATACTCATATACATTGCTGTATTTATGGCTTTTCATAGACGAATATGAAAGATTTCCCCGAACCAACTCCATTACAGAAAACAAGCATCCACAAATAATTACTTCCTTATCCACTAACCTCTATCTATTATTACTCTTCGTCATTTCACCACTAATATTATCTTCTATGCAACAATAATATTATTTTTTGAATTTTTTTCGATTTAAGATTGGACAATCTACCGGGTCATTATGCTTATGTTATCAACTATTCACTATGCTTGGATATTTATTACTTTTTGGAGTAATTCATTCATCTTTTCGAGACCAATTTTGACTCATAATCAGCAAGTATGTTTCGTTTTAACAAAAAACTAGAATTTATAGATTACACAAATGATATTTGCATGGTGTTATATAGTTACTGTTGATTGATGTAAAGCGTTGACCTAAGATAATACAGGGTATTCACCTACGCATTGAGAAAAGTTTACGTTTTTTTTAATTTCCTCTCTCAAATCAATTTCCAAGTGGTGCCGAGTGCTAAAAGGGTCTTTTACCCATTCCTTCGTTTACTCAAGAAAGAAAGGGAAAGAAACACTGGGATGACGTGTCTTGCGTCCATCAGATGTAATAGTCCCCAAACTATTTCGCTTAAGATGCTTTCTTCCCATTATTACTCCAAAAACTCCCTTCTAAGCTTTCACGACGACTTTCATTGCCTCGATTCCGCTCTTCCTTCCCTTGTTTTCTCTCCCTTTCTTTGTTTTCCTTCTTTTCCGTAAGAATAACAGTTATTCAGGGAAAGTATCGCGGAAACTACTTATCGATGCCGGTACAAGATTTATCATTCACTTATCCGCTTAGTCGTGCATTTAAAGAGGCATGTATTGAATTCGAAAATAGGACATAACCGAAACTTCCGTCAAAGCCATCAAAAGTAATTATTTAATTTTTTTAATTTTTGGAAAAGTAAATCACGAATGATTTTTTTAATTCGCATCTTTATTTCCATTGACATTAGTCATTCTTACAATTTTAAAGTTACGATGCTGAAAAATTAATCCACCCTTCTTCAAATACCTTCTGAACGATAAAAAAAAATTCATCATTCGCATGAAAACTAAATTGATGAATGAATTTCCCCGAAAGATTATTCTGATTGCTCATATTTAACTTCTATTATCACTACCTGCGGATTATAGGATATAGTTCCAGCCTCTATCTGCTCTAAATAGACATATTTCATATGAATGTGTCGAAAGTGTACACTAGTAAATAAAAAATATTTTCCTCTTTACTTTCACTGCCTTTTCGTCAAGGAAAAGAAAAGGTCACACTGAACGCCCGAATATTCCGCATGTGGCTTCAAGGTCACATGTTCTCTGCCTCTAATCTAGCAATTTCTTCTTATAGGCCTAGAGTGGAGAATGTTTTTCCTTCTGAAGGCCTTACGTATGTAACGTTAAGCCGCTTTGAAATTGCATTTTGCCTGCATTTAATTGTTAAACATCGAAATTTTATTTGAGAAAATGGATTCATTCGATTGTTGAATTGAAAAGGAATATTTTTGTTTTATTTTCCCTTGAAGTCACTTGCCATATTGGAAGACAAGATAATTTAAATAAGGGCAATTGTCAATATAGTGACGAGAAGGAGGCATTTTGGCTAAAGGTAACAATTTCCCTAACACTGGACTAGTGGTTAGAGGAATGTAATTTAAAAATAAAACTTATGTGACAAGAGAATCAGCTGCTGCCTCAGCAGTTCAAAGTAGCCAAATAAGTAAGATGTGCAGAAATCTCATCCAACTTTCCTCATCCAATTCTACAAAAGAGGATTTCCTTCTTTCCACCAAGACCTTTGGCACAGAAGCCTTTTTGTCTTACTCTTAGGATCCCTTATAAATCAATTCTATTAAGATTCAAATAAGTAAAATTAACTTTTACACAATTTCATCATCCTTCTAAATCCCCTTTAAATCTTTAGCTTTGTCTTTCATGATTCATTTCAAATAGAAAGCTTTCTCTCGCTTGCTTCCAATCCCACCTCTCTCGCACTTCAACACGCACAAACATTTAAAATTGGTTTTAATGACCACATCTTGAATGCAATTAGCTTCCCTGAGTCTATTTTGGATTGATCACTCTTTTATTGTTAGGTTTCCGCCTTGTGACGTTCGTAGATTTTATAGCTTAACGAACAGAATAAAAGATTTGGTGACCTTCACTGTAATAGATTACTGTTGTTTCCAAAACTTTCCCGCTGCTTCCTTCGGTAACTTCTCTTTCTCTAACCTTCGTTTAGTTGTTTATTTATTTGCTCAATCAGACTCAACATTTATTCTTGATGTTTCCTGGAATAAAGCCCTTTGCAAACTGCAGAATGCCATTGTCAAGTTTATATTCAAAAGATAAAAAATTGGCAAAATTACGTTTGCACATTTATACTTCAATAGGAATTACTTAACTCTTAAATAAACCCAACCAACTTTAACTTTAATATTTAAATTATATTTCTTCCGTACCTATATATATTCTCTTCTCGATATTGAAAAATGTATCCTGAAAAGGGGTTATGGCAAAACTGAGTTCATCAGTCTCAATTGCGGCTAAAAAAAGACCATTGCGTTTGCCACGGATATGCGAGGCTTCCAACTCTCTTCGATTCTGAATGGAGGGCGTTCTGATGTAATTCGGATACAAGAGAACCAATTCAAATATTTTCAACGGGTGCAGTTGTCATTTTTATAATTCCAAGGGTCGTAACCACGTATAAATATTTTGTGGATTAATGCAGACGCTATACTTTAGACTCGAATGGATAAATATTTGATTGGAATGAATATTGAAAAATTATGATTTTTTATATTCCTACTATTTATAAATATTCTCAACTACCTTTACAGCAAATATATTAGTGCTGTTCCCCATTACTTGAATGAAGTATTCATTCATATTCCATTTATAAATACCATTGAGTTACCACGCGTAAACCAATGATGATAGCATTACTTAATGAGAAATTTCAATCCTCCCGAGCTAATACACAGATCGGATACAGAAAGTGAGAGAAAATTTGCACGGAAGGAGAGGATAGGAAGATTGCTATAGGACCGGAAAAAATTTATTGAACTTGTCTATTTACATTTGACTACAAAAATATGGAGTGAAAAGCATGCAAAATCGCTATTATACACGGTTAAGAATTGACAAAATATACCAGATTTTCGATTCCACGAATCTGATTCAAATTCTTGTCACAATAACGGATTCGATTCGAAAGAAAAATAGTGATTCTCAGGTTCCTCTTATGTATGTATGTATTCTTCTGCAGATGCAGTACGACCTATTTATTTGCAATATCTCCCCCTCTATGTCTTGCCCTCTTCTTTGCCACCTTCAATCCCTTTGCTTCTCTCCCTTCGCCAACCCTCTTCCCCCGAGTGGAAATATGAAACCTGAAAAACTTTTTCTCGTTCTTCTTCTAATCCTCTCATTCGCTGTTGGATCCTTTCATAAATCGCATTCCTCTCTTCTCTTTGTAGTACTTTCGTCTCTCTTCTCTGATTTCCCCCACATATGGCTTCCTATATCAAACCCTATACGGCCATTTCCACTCCGTGTCGCACCATTCCAAAACCTCATATCTCCCATACATGAGAAGGCTCGGTTTTATTGCGATTTCAATTACGCATCCTTGTTATCGATTCCAGAACGACAAAGTTCAATCGGTCCCGAAGACGATAGTGTGTTGTTTCGAGCTGCGCAAAGTCCTCCGTCGTAAAATTGGAATAAGTCCGCACAGCGTCCGCAGAATTCAATATCGGAGAGTTGATGGAACTTCGGTCCGATAACTAATGTATCGAATAATAATGTCCGATATTATTCCGTCGAGAGATTCGTTCGGAAATTGAAAACATATCGGAAAAAAGGTTTTTTAGTACCGTTGAGGTAATGTTTTTGAATGCTCATTTCGCAGAGTCCTTGATGATTTTCCTCGTTTAAGAATTTCTAGTTTTACCTCTGATTGAAACGTCGCTTTGACCAAGGTCGTTTCATTTGCGAGGGAAACCAATTCGATAGACCGATGTCCGTTTTGGTGAAAAATAAGCACTATTACTGATAGTATAATCCTATAGGAAGATTACAGATTCAACATACCGTATATACACGAGAGTAAGGCGACTCGAATATAAGCTGAGGCACCTAGTTTTATCACAAAATCTGAGAAAACTAATTGACTTCGAGCATGAGCCTACGGTGGGAAATACAGCAGATCCTGGTAAATTTCGAAATAAAAATAGATAATAATAGATATCAATAATATTACAATAATTGAGGTATCAGTAGGTTAAATGTGTTTGATAATTTATTTCAAAGAAAAACAGTAAGCTAGCTCTGTATGTGGTAAAGAGGGACAACAATTAACTCGCCGATTTCCGGCTGCGACAGATTTTTTCCACCGGAGAACCAGTAATTGGGACCCTGACTCGAGTATAAGCCGAGGGGGGCTTTTTCATTATGAGGTTATACTCGATCAAATGCGGTAATTGTTATTCTCTTTTCGGGAGCTTAAAATACCTGGAATTACTAAAGTGATGCTAACTCGTCAGGTATAAATCCTGTTCACATATGTCTACTATCAATGGAAGAGATAGTTACGTAAGCTTTGTGCCTCATATTCCCCGCCTATTCAAGGCCGATTCTTGCAAATTTACATCAATTATAAGCTAAAAAAAATAGCCGATTACGTGTGATATTCTAATGAAGCTTTCGACGAAATCTCCGATTAATCATGTTATATCATTTCTTCGAGGTCTCCCTCTTCGCTCGGGTGCTCTTTTTGTGCAAAAACAGAGATCTGAAAGACTGAAAGCAGATTCCGTAGAGATGACTTATTCATTTGGTTGTGGCGTTTTATCATATTCATAAAGCGAATCGGAATATGGAATGTTGAAAAATGCAAACGCGTACCCATTGAACCATGAAGGACAACAATATTCCGACATTTAAAACAACATGATCTCCCTTCATTTCTTTCATGCCTTTTTCAATCAGCTAAAATATACATGGTCATCCTATTTTCCAACAGATGATTTTTATCTTTCAACCAAAAGCATGGAGGATGACATGGTAGCAACTACTAGTTTTATACCGAAAGATATCAGCGAATATCGGATACGTCAATACTTCTGAATATTAAAAGATTTTGAGAGTTCTAATAGCTAGAGATAAGCATGATTAGAGATATACTCCTCTAATGTAATATACTATTCAATCGTGATTAAGCCAATTAAATGCTTGTTGCGTCACATGTCTGATTTTATACAATTAAATGCATTTTTTAAATCGTCATTCTTATCTGCAAATTTGAGAATTGATTGTGTTTAAAAGAAGTTGCGTTTATGAAATTAACTTACTGATTATCTAATTATACAAATATTATCTATTATATAATTATCTTTTACTTATCAAATATATATATATATATATATATATATATATATATATATATATTTATTCTTGATTTATTGCGAAATTTTTATTTATAATGCAAATACACCTCTTGATATACTTATCATTTCAGAAATAAAACCTCTTTTACTTGTAATACTCAGCATTCTTAAATGTTTGATTGACTTTATCCGTATTTGAAAACGATATTGAATTGCCGATTTAAAAGTATGCATTGCTCGAGAAAGATAAAACAGGTTAGAATTTTTAGGCTATCGCCCATGTTATACGTTACTAATATCACTTCGCAGATTCTTTTTCTAACGACAGGCAACATATTATGGAAGCAAATTGGAGAAACATTTTCTCCCAAAGTTTTATATAATTCCCGAGGGAATAATAACTACAATTTTACCCGATAATATATACAATGTACGTATATTATACATTGTAGTTGAAAGTTTCCCGATCAAGTTTAAACCGCCATGTTCTAAACTTGCAAGGTTTGGAAGACAAGTTGCCTGCTTATGAGCATAATATTTAACTCCTAGAGCACTTCACTTTCATCGGCGTCAAAAGGTACAGAAACTGCTTTCACTCTGAATATTTAATTCTCCTATCGTGTAATCACGCGTACAGTTTGACTTCCAAAGTAGAGGAGACCGGGGCTAGTTCGTTGCAATTTTTTATTTTGAATCTTCTAATTTTTTCTAAGACTGATATCTAGGAAAACAAAGCAAAACCGTCACTAGGTAACATTTATCTACATTAAACGTCAATTTGTTTCAATAAACTCAATTACATTACTATAACAATAATTCCAAAACAATGCTCGTTTTCGGACTTGCCCATTATATTAAACTTGAAAGTAACCAAAAAGCAAAGATAAAAGATTGTGTTAAGCCATTTTTATTTTACACTTTAAAGTAAAGCCTACTCACCATCAATTTATCTTCAATTCTGGAATGTGTCACTTTTATAATATCATGGAATGACAAAGATCTAACAAACCCTAACCAACTAGAAATAAGGACGGAATAAGTGTTATTCGAGATAGAGAAAAATTATGAATATTGAATTCCAGTTTCGATTTTTAAATTTATTCTCATTTAATTTGATTTGACACTTTTAATGGGTTAATGTTACTCATGAATTTAACTCAAAAGTACGCGAATAAATGTATTTTTTATTCATTGAATAACCAAATGGACAAATCTTCGAATGGAATGGACCGATACGAAAGAATCTTCACTTTAACTACACGCAAGTTCTATTAATTATCACAACGGTGAAGACTTCCACTAAATCCGCACTGCTGCATCAAGATTTCCCATAAATTGCGATGATACCCTCCTGTGTTGACTCCGAAAATGAAATTCCGGGAAAGGAGCTTCTTGCAAAGAAAAAAGAGCGGCAACTGGGATCAGAGCAAAACTCTTTTTAGAAATGAAGGCAAAAAAGGAGGGCAAAAGTTTAAGGAGAGCAAAGAAGGAAAACGAGCGGACACTAAAGAGGAATGGCTTGGAGATGGGCTAATCGTCTTACAAAGTTCAAGAAAAGTTTCTTTGTTTGATTTTCATTTAAGGGGTAAAGAAAAATATCCCCTGGGAGGATTAAAAGAAATGAGTTCATGAATATTTTCATGATCTACAACGTAATACATTTATCAAGGAATGTGGATCAACGATTCCGGTATGTCTTTTCGTAAGAAATTGTAAGAAACGAGGAATGTCATTCCGCATATTATATGTATCTCGAAAAGAATTGTAAAGATTTATGATCTGCTTTTTATTTCCCCTAAAGAAACTAATGAATCTTTTTCACTATTGGTAGCAGTACCTGAGAACCTAAGAAGCTCCGATAATGTAAACCACTTACATGATGAGTAATAATCTATCGAGCCTAACATCTGTGACATTTGAACTTGCGTGAAAATTTCCGAAATTCATTCTTTATGGCCATAGGCCTCAGGATTGTCTTGCTTAACTTCTGTTTCTGCTTCTTTCTTTCGAAATGCTTCTGAATACTATGTTATAACTCCGGAGCTCCCACTTCTTCGAGCAGCGAATGAAAGACCTTTTTCTTTCCCTTGCTCCCTCCAATCTCACGCCGCGACGTTTAAAGACGTTTCCCTCGAGGGCCCACAGACATCTGATGCATCCCGTTGGATCCGTCATTTCAGATTCAGAACAATAAAATCCCGACGCCCTTTGCTAGACAGTCATCACCGCTTCCGAAGGATTCCTTTATTTTCCCCTGCATCAACCACATCCCATTCCGCAAAACCCCTTTTATGCCCGCCCTATTCTTCCCTCCCATTTCCCGCTCCTCTCGAGTGGTTCCTCTCCGGACCGCACTTATCTTCCTCCGCCGATAACCACGGTCAACACACTTTCCCACACGTATGGGAGGCCGAATTTATGATTTTCCGATCCTCCGAAAAAAAACAAAAGGAAACCGAAAAATACTCGACCGGAAAGAATCGTCATTCCTCTTTCGATTTGGATGACGTCCGTTGGTTTTTTACTCTTTGCTCCCTTGGCTACTACATATTCCTCCGGATAATGACATCCTCCCACGCATCCCCCGTCCCACCGCGCTCCCAGAATAAATAGGTCCGCATAATCACCTGCTTTTGTTTTCTCCCCCGATAAAAAAAGGCTCTAGTTTCCCTTCGGATTGACGTCATCCCGTAAAATTTTGTTTTAATTCGGCCGCATTTTTATGCTCCCGAATCATTTGCCTTTCTTCTGGCGCATCGGAGGATTCCTCGCGTCTTTTTCTTTCAAATTACTTTTTTTCCTCCGGCCCCTTCTTATAAGAACTCGGATGGTTTACGGTTGTTGGCGCTGTAAAACGTCATTAGAGAGTCACGTGATTTCTTCGCAGTGGACGAATTACGTTTCGGGCTTAATCGTGCAAAGAGGTGACCTTACAAAATTACGGTACGCGGTTAATTTTTTACATCGACTTAACGTGGAGTTATTTTTTCGAAAAGGGTTCGAATTGAAAAACGGGCCTTAATTAAGGCCCCCACGCAAAGGCATTCAGATGATTCGCAAATGGAATCAGAAGTGACGAATGAAAACGCGGAGAAAAAAGTCCCATTGTGTCACTCGATCTTCAATAGTTCCTCTCTACGCTTTTGACTTCATCAGGAAGCGGAAGCTTAAAATATAATTTCGATTCGCTCGGCGTGTAATAATAACTTTGCGCAAATCCTAATAAGATTCAAAAACAGAGAACATTTTTCTCTTTTTGTCCATACAAACGTCGCATTTAATGGGAAGGTGCATTACTCTTTTTTGAATTTTGAACCGACTTCAAAGGACTCTCCAAGCGTTCCATTTACTAAGCGATAGTGTTTCAGCAAAAAAGGAAACGGATCACAGACAAATATCCGGCTTTACTTGAATCAATACCTTCAAAAGCCGCGGAATGTCCTCCCTTCCATCTCCAACCACTGTCCATCTGGACCGAACGGCGCACAGTGGGGCAGGATCGCTAAAAAGTGGCCATTAACGTAAAAATAAAGTTTTATTGTTGGGAATTTTCAGCGTCTGATTGGATAGAGGAATGTTTGACAAATCATAAGATGGCACAGGTAAGTGCATTGTTGCGTTTTAGCTCTATTTACAAGGGAGACTTCCTAGTTCAATGTGAGCAGCCGTAGACGCGCGAAGAATCGAACCAACGGAGCGTATATTTCTAAGAGGCATAGCTCTTCGTCTGTGCTACGGATATTCATAAAAGAAAATGAAATCATCGCAGGAAGGTAAGTACTATTACTATATAGCATACAAATATTTTCATAAATTAGACTATTATTTGAAATTTGTTCTTTTTTAACATGGAATTTGGAAGAAATTTTAAAAGAATTTTATTGAAAAGCAAGCTAAAAATAGTATTGTCGGGAAGTGTCCGACGTTTAAACTTAGTTTATACTAAAGATAATTGTTTTAGCTAGTGTTGCATGCAAAAAAAACTTTTACATATTCCCCCATTCAAATATTATGCGTAGCGAAAGAGAGCGCCGTTATCAATCTCGAGGAAAATTTTTGAACCTTGCGGGTGTTGAGCTTGAATTTGAACAAGGAGGTGGCATTTTTGACGAGACTGGACTGATCCAATTGAGGCGGATTTACATTTTTTGGCTGCTGAGAAGAAATTTGCTTAAACATAGTGCATTATCTACGTATAGCTTGATCGGAGATCATGTTTCAAAAATATTGAAAAAGTCGTTTTGTTTGCCAGAAAATATTAAGCTAGCAATACGTAGGGTGCTCAACGAAATCCAAGCGCGGTGGAGAAAGGAAAATTTCAATGAGCAGAGATTGATCTGAGCAAGTCCTATTTCCCTCGTCACATGGCCGATTTTTCCTCTGTAGAACGGAGCATAAAAGAGCAACGGCCTGCTTCAATGAATTGGCTTATGCTGCCCAAATAAGCTTCAGATCCGATGGCAGAGCTGATGCAACTGCAATTATAAAGGATGTTGACTTTTGCACGCCAACTAGAGCTAAAAGATATAGACGCAGCATTTCCTCATCTTCTTCTTTCGCCATGACCAGTGATCGTGCTCTGCAGTTGATGTTGGATGCTCATCTGTCCAAAAATCAATACCAATTGATCTGAAATGCCCTCTTGGAAGTTGGATGTGAAGCATTTCCACCATACCATCACGTTTAGAAAGCAAAACAGGCCAGTTACCCCTCTAAATCAGCAATCCTTGTTCGTTTCAACAAGATCGTTTCCAACGAGAACTAGGATTGACCGCGGACAAGGCGAAGCAAGGATCGGGAAACACTAACGACGGAAATACGGCTGGTCGCTTTTTAGAAAGGATTGATGTGACATGTGCAATTACCGGATTAGATTACGAGCTAATAAATCGGTTTCGCACTGTGCTACAAACACTGTCATGTGGCTATCAAATAAATTCAGACACGTTTCATGATTTTGCCATAGAAACTGCTCGTCGATTTGTATATTTATACCCTTGGTATTATATACCAACAACAGTCCACAAAATACTGTTGCACGGGAAGGCTATCATAGCACAATCTGTGTTGCCAATTGGCCAGATGTCAGAAAAGGCTCAAGAAGCTTCTAATAAGCATATTAAAGAATTCAGACGATATTTCTCAAGGAAATTTTCGAGGAAGAAAACAATGGAGGATGTATTCTTCCGTCTCCTGCCGCATTCCGATCCTTATATGTCTAGCAGAAGAACACGGCATCGGAAGAAGTTCTCACGCGATATCCCCTTAAGCAAAAATGCTGCTTCTATCCCCAAATATTGAATAACGTCAATCAAGTGGTTCAGTGGTCGATGATGCAGACGATTTTCTGTCAACTTCCTCAGATTCTGATATCGAGGTGTGAATGAGAAAGAAGGGTAATTTCAATTTGTGTATGAATTTTGTTTGTTTATGTATATTCAAATTTTTTATGAGTTTAATTGTTATGTATAATGTATTTTGTTTGTTTATATAGATATATGTTTGTTTTATCCTTTCTTATATATGTGTTTTATTTGAAATGTAAGGTACTTAACACTGGCATATTTAAAAACCGACATAAATAATTTAATACTGTTGATATAATGTTTGGGCATATTGTGGGTGTAATGGGCATATTATGGATGTACTATTTAGAACATATTATGCATTTTGCAATACTATGTGCAGGTATTATGTTTAAAAGAAATCGAAAACCACTAAAACCTGAATTTCATTTCGTCTGGTAAGTAGTATTTGCCATGGTATAGTATAGATTTGCATAAGAGATTTCCGTTACATCTTTAAAATGACCATTTGTTTGATTGTTTAAACAATAATATCAGGAATACAAGAGAAATAGCAATAAATTCGAATTCAGCGGCTCAAGAACCTACTATATCATCAATCTTTGTTAACATATTACTAAATACAACATTGTTAAAACATCTGGCCAGCTTTTTTCGATTTGGAACCACTGTGCGGCGTTCTCCAAACACCAACACGTGTTCCGAACAATCATTCTCCTTTGTGGTAATATTTTGTCATCTGATTATACCTGATTCTCTCTCTCTCTTCCTCTCTGTCTCGTCATTCATTCCCATCTCCAATTCTGCAAGTGATGTCGACGTCAGTGTCCCTATGTCAATATTTTCTGCTTCTCCTTCCTTCGTCGCCCGTCATTTCGACTAATTAGGGAAAATTAGTGACCTAAAAAGCGGAGCTATCTCAGCGTCGAATCGGAGATTCTGTGGATGGAATATCTCATCTCCTATTCAAACTACTTCAGCTCCAACCTGCATTCTTCAACTTCGATAAATAACTTTAAAACATCATAGCAATTTTGATGTAGGAAATTTAAAACTGTAGATGGAAGTTATCTAATTCCTGTGAGATAGTCTATCAATATAAATAAACTGGAAAATATTGTAACATATTCCCTTGGATTACTCGCAAAAATTTCTTGGCGGTAAAATCAATATCCCTCATTAGAAATAGTGCTTTTTATTACCTCTTTGTTTTCGCATTTTTGACGTCCCCCTTTTTGTGTGGGCGTTTACCCGCATCGTGGAATTTTCTCTGTAATACCTCAGCGAAGGAGTTTTCCCCACAACAGAAACATTTCTGCGGCATTGTATCTATATCTAGTTTGTAATTATTACTTTTTATTCTTCAACGATTAGTTTTTCATTTAGTTTATATCGATTAGTTTGTACAAATATCTAGCAGACCTTCGCCAATGTTTGTGTACATGGACTTTTTACTTTCTCTCTATACGTAGTATAGAGAAAGTATTGTATTCGCAAAAAAATTCGACCTCCAGATTGCGACGGAAATAGATGTTTTGGGGCCCATAGAGCTCGTTTTCGCTATTTTCTCGAACATGTCTGTCTGTGTGTCTGTCTGTGGTAAAAGGTTTGTGTGCCCTCTATCTTAAAAAGTAATTATCCGATCATTTCCAAACTTCATATTTAGTATTTTCCTAACAATGCCATAAGTTGATTAGTTTTTATGAATATCGCTTAACCGGAACAAAACTTTGTTTCTTTAATATCTCTGTCAGAATGCAATAAAGGTATATACAATTACGTGCAAAAGTTATAGATAATGTATTTTACTACAACGTTTGTTTGAAATATATTTTTTTAACACTGATTGTTTAGGAGTTATTCTTGTATAATGGTTAACCGGAAGTTGTTGTTTATCCAGAAATGGAAGTTTTTCATACATATCTCTATCAGAATGCAATGTAGATATATACAATTATATACCAAAGTTATAGATAATGTATTTTACTACAACTTTTGTATGAATCATTTTCCTGTAACACTTATTGTTTTGGAGTTATTTATATATTACCGGCATAGGCTTCTGTTTTCAATAAATATGGAGAAAGTCATGTGTTGGCCACATCAGATTTTTTATAGATGTAAGTTACGGGCAGTAAGTACAGTTTTTTATTTAATAGTTTTCAATTTTCATGTATAACTCGGTCGAAATTATGTGGAAGACAATTTTATCCTAAAATCGTCTTAAGGATATTTTAAAACGAGACAGCCAGAAAGTTGGTTGCATAGCCTCCCTTTTTACGAAATTATAAATGCCATTTACGGGTACAAGAAAGAGCAAAAGTAAATTTAGGATAAAATTATCTATCCTAATGGTAAAAGACCAATGAGAAATATTTCTTTTACCAATATATAGTAACACCAGAAAAAATATTCAAATATAGCACAAAAATATGGACACTAGTAGTAGTATTGTTAAAACTGCTTCGACAGCTTAGGTCATTTCACACATTGAATATGGACACTATTTGCGTTTTTTCCCTATTGGTAGCGATAATTTTGGATCTCATAGAAACTTTGTATGGTAATGAAAAACCATGCGTTACCTATTTATTATTAATTCTAGTCTCTTCTCCGTTAATTTCTTTACCCTTCACACCCATTTCAGGCCCCATTTCATATAATATCAGACTCCTACTCCAATATATTGACATCATTTTGCATATGAAGATGAAGATGAAGCATTTTTTTTGACGACTCTCTGCGTGACAAAAGATCAAGATGTTTTACAGATTGATAGAGGAACCAGAGGCAGAAATAGAGCAAAATTATCAAGATCTCTGAACGAGAACTTTACTCCCACGCTTGTTGCTTTGTTTCTTTATAGCAATCTCGGCTTTAGTAGGCGAAATGTAAACATTGAAGATGAATTCTGCAGTTAGATATTGAGGTGCTAGTCCACATTTCCATTAGGAGATTTGAATCCAGGACCCTGAAGTACTAAGGGGGGAACTCTGTAACCCTGGAGTGAGTGCTGTAACCACTCCAATGCAGTGGAGTTCACGCAAAGTAATAAACTTTAAATGACGAATTCTAAATTTGAACCACACTTGTCAGAGTGAATTCCTTCTCTGTAACACGCCGTTAGTCATTAGCAGACAATGAATTGTAACGATAACTCATCGCGGCATCGAGTAAATTGCAATAAATTCATTCAGCTTAATTTCGTTCCGATCGCCTAACAGCTCCGCTTCTGAACTCCGCTCACGTACTATTTTCTCTCCCCACCTCATAATTCAATTACCGCCGCGTTTTCTACTTCACGGTCGAGCATTTTTCCTTTTCATTCCTTTCTGACGCGTTCATCAAAAATTCTCTCGGCGCCATCCAATAATTCTTTCATTCATCCCTCTTTGATAGCTTCCGGTGCCGCGTTTACTGATTCGAAGCGATTTCGCGTAACTTCCGTGAATCAATCATCCGCTGGGTTCCAAAAAAAAGAAACGAGTCTTTCCCCGAGAGAATAGGACGTTTTAGGAGGCGGATTTTCTCTCTGGATGTAAAGCGAGTAAAAACAATTCTGCAATTTTTATCCACAGTGAATACGTTTTTATACAGGGTGACTATAATTAAAGTGACCTCGTCTATATTCCTACAGATTCCTCCTTTCTGCTTATTAAGTTAGTTGATAAAAATTGACTCATGCGTCATATATCTTATTATGCTTTGTGTATTTATATCATGTACATAATAATGCATTTTATTAATTTGATCTTTAAGATAAAATAACTATAACAACTTGTTTATTAACTTTATGATTTTAATTATTTGTTATATTTTAATGTTGTGAACCTGATGTACAGTCCTGGCCAAAATTAACGCAGCACCTCCCTTGCGATCCTAACGGCCGGTGCTGCGTTAATTTTGGCCAGGAGTGTACTACTTAAGAAATTTATATTCAGCTTGCTATGACAAACAATAATTTTCATCTGCTTTTTGTTTTGTCTGTAAATACCTTTTAAAATGCAAACTGTCTTTTATGTTGTATTCTATCTCCCTGTTTCTTTCAACCTTCCTTAAAAAAATCGCATATTTTTCTCACACCCATTCTTTGTGTGGGTGTATTCCTACAGAGGATATTATTTCTGTCATTAAAATAAACGTAGTTTTTTAATTTCTCCACAACACCATTCTTTCCTTTCACATTTCTTTTCTATTCCCACATTACTTAATAAATATTTTATATTTTGATTTTATTCCTATTTATCTTTTCATCTGTTTAAGACAAGTGTTAAAGGAGACTTCATAGTCCCAAAAGAGACGTTTTGTATTTTATTAGGTATGGGAAAGAGGTTTTAGTGGGAAAATTAGTTCTAATTAGCAGCATAGGTATCGCAGGAGTACTAATAAGTTCAGTTTAATGATTAAACAGGCTTTGGAAGGTGGGCAACAGGATACGTGTTGAAATTTTTCAAAGATAGACTTTTCGTTAAAACTGGAAGAGCAATATTCTGCCAAGCGTCTTTGACATGATTTGCGTCAAGATGTCTTCTCGAGGAACGCTGCGGCTTCATTCGAAGAGCGAATCGTTTCATTAAAACTCAATTTTCGATGATGTATAAGTACTTGGTTTTTCCGGCCGCAATAGAGGAGAAACCTTAAGAGGTTCATCCACCGCAGCAAATATCAATGAGAACCACATAATTACAGAAAATCAAAGCAGTCATGCAGGAAAAAGGACATGCCAGGCTTGAAGGTAAACTCTTTCCGATAAGTTTCAAGATTATAATACATTTTGTACATTACCGAGTGTTATTGTAAACGTTTTCGTTGTTAAATACGATTACAATATCGTAAACGTTTCATTATTCAAATTATACGGTAAAGTCGTTAAAGAAGAATTGTAGAGGATCATTTTACACGTTCCACTTTTACCACTTTTCGTGTTTACTGCATTCCTTGCTAACGTTATCTGCCGATTTGCGTTCCATTAATTACAGAATTATTGACTCTTACATTGAAAAAGATAAGATGTTTCTATTTATTAAGTGTTTATCTTTTATGCAATGAAATTTAAAAAGTATGTAATAAATAAAATAACGAAAACTGATCATTTATGTTATAATTATGATATTTATAAACAAAATTCAAAAGCAATTTAAATGTAGAATCATAATTTTATTTTGATTGAATTTCTACCATACCAACCGAATGCTGTCATCTGAAAAAATGTTTGAGACTTTTTTCCTCGGGCACAGTAGAATGTTACTATGCCGCGTTTTACGCCAAACGAATTGGTGCACATTCAGATTCACTTTACCAAAGTAATTCGTTATATTACCAATGCTTTGTATTATCAGATTTCATATAAACCAGTTTATACTGTACTTTAACTCTTGAAATGCAGAGTAAATTCTTGTTCATGCCAAATTTATTATATCACCATATCAAAACTCACATAAGTCGGGGAGAGTTTTAGTCCAAAGCTAAATTACTTCCTTTTTCGTGAAAACTTCCCCAACTTACGAAATGGGTTAGTTTATCAAAACAGCGATGCCCAAGAAATTCACTCTGTTAAACCTTTGAGTACCATGGCGCTGAGAGGAAGCTATTAGCCTGAAGGTAGTAGATAATTGAATGCTAAAATTCTTTCTTCGTCTCCCAAATGCATTCATACACAATCCAAACAATATTTCCATATCGAATTTATTCGAAGTTCTCGTTGTAATGGATGGAGATGAAATATCGCTGCGTGCTCAGAATGTCCAGGGTTTTCCTTGAAAAATCGGTAAATATTAGTATTTTTTGTTTAAGCTCGATATGGGAAGGCGTTACTTCGTGGAGGGCTGTAATCATGGAGAAGAATCACAAAGGGAGAATGTAAGATTACAAGTTATGCTATCTCTTGTTTAATTGAAATTGAAATTGAAAAATAATACGAAATTAACGTACCCGTCACACGCAAATAGCTGCCTAAACAAGCAGGTCTCGTCTCTCTTGGTTAGTATCAGGAAAGAAACGTAATTGGGGTAATATAAAAGGATATTCCAAGGGGATATAACCCCTGCGGTTATGGACCGGAATGAATTTTCTTTAAATTGGTGAGATCTGAGAATAACGAACGGGACAGCAATAATTTTGGATGAGAGATCTGATGCGATAAACTTTACGGAAATCCAGATAAAAAAACTGTTTATTGTAGCTCCGAACAAAGAAAAAACAAGGTTGCCTGGTTTTCAGGGGCTAGGTGTATTTTTTACCCCAAACGTCAATGCTATAAAGCTGAAATAAAATGTCACTGTAGATTGCAGAAAAATCAAAATGAACCAAGTAAATCAAGCTTTTTCCCTTCCAATGATATTGACGAATATGTGATGAGGTAGATTAACATAGGGCCGTTAGTTGTTCATTAATAAAGGGGATGAAAGTCAGAATTCAGTAGGCCGAAGTTAAAGAATGAATTACCAGGTTGTTGATACACCTCGTTATTTGAACTGGGCAACATATCCTTTATTGGAAGTACTTTTCATCGTACGTTAAGCATAAACGTAGTATATCGTATTTTTGGAGGAAAATTGCTTTAAAAATTTCTCTTATTGAACTATAGCTGATTTTTTAACTTTTACTGGACTAAAGTGTCTGTGTTGCTGATGACTCAGCTGAAACCAAGCGTTGATTGAAAATTTCAAACAAATTTACTCAGCGGAAATTCTTTTTACTAAAAACAATTAGAGGTAGATATTATTTGCCAATAACATAGCATATACATGAAGGTGCTTGATTTCGGAACTCTGAATTATTACCCCTCCATATTAATTTATTTTCAATATTTTCATAATCTCCTGATGTTACGCAATCTTGTATTTTGAATTCAAAGTTTTCGTGTTTCGTAATAATGAGTTAAAAGAACTATATTTTCTGTAATTAATATTCTTATTTTTCAGATGAATTTCTGTTTCATGCACTTGAACTCTCAATGGAATTTGCTGCTACAGAATAATTTGAGCTCCGAAGTACAAGGAAAGCACACTAAGATTCCAAATGGTCCAGGAGGATGCTGCAGCGGAAGAAGACAAATTAACTTCAAATTCTTGGGTTCTGGTTTGAGTTGGTTCTACCGGTTCGGTTCGTCTCATACAGTAACAAGAGGTTTGAAGGATTCGAATAGGGACGTATTTTAGGTAAAATTTAAAAAGGCGCAGTCTCACGTTTCCTTATCAGCGACAGCAATAAATGTATACTTCAAAATAATTCAATAAAATCGCAGTCAAGAGTAATTATTTCAATATATTAAGATTGATGTTAATATTTTCATATACAAATTCAACGATGAACTAAAATAATACATTGAAAATCCTTTATACTGTATGCATACGTGCAACTTCGGAATAACGAGCATGAAAGAAAAAGCCAATTTTCAAATTCCTTCCGGATAATTCCATACTAAAAGTTAAATGCGGCATTAATATTTCCATCCCAGTCTACAGTAAATCAATACAGTAAAGAATAACTTAGCAGAGAGGTTACAAAACAATGTATGTTGTTGACGTTTCTACTTTAAAAATCAATTATATATTTTCATTGGTTTAGAGTAATTAACTACATTGTTTTTATTGCTACCGTAAAAATAGCTAGTGACGTTCCATAAACTAAAACCAATAAAAAGAAAATCACAATTCCGCGAATTGTGTTTCCAAACGATACACCGCAAAAGAACAAAACACGCGGAAGATAAAGTCTCTGAGATCGAAGGCTGCTTGTATTTCTTAACGTTACAAAAGTCTGGGTAATTACGGATCACATCACTCCTATTTTTAGCTAAGCATCTTTTTTACCGCTAATTATTCCCCTCATTTCTTCCGTCAGCTGTACTTATTCCCTGTTTTTACCCTCTTTCATCGCGAGTGACAAACGCCTCTTCCTAATCATATTTTCCGAGAAACATTCTGTACCCAACCTACTGTCCTCCTTCCACGTGTCATAAACCTTCTCTTCCCTCACCTTTAAGTGCCCTCCTTTAGAATGCTCCTTATCCTCGCTCCTAACGTTTGAACGCGCTCCACTCACACTCCTCCTTCCGAGGTAAAAAATACAAAACCGACTTATGCCTTCATCATCCGCCGGCGAAATTCATTCTCTCTCCTTCCCTCCACAATTTCATACTCTTCGTAGCCCCGGAGGAGGAGATCTCGCGTCTAATCCTCAGAAGATATGCGTCAGAGAGGTAAGGAGTGAAATTGGAGAGAAGATCTTCGTTTGGAGTTCGAGAAATTGCCGGAAAGGCAAATAAGGCGGGGTGAGGGTGAGGGATACAAAAAAGAGAGAATTTAAACAAGCCGATGGAAGAATATGTGAGCAGAACCATCGAGGAATGGAACAGCCTACCTGTGGAAGTCTTCGAACCTTTCCCAAACATGGTAAATGTTTTATTAAGGGTATAAGAAAATAAATTATAATTGTTTGTAATATTATAGTCAATATTGTAACTTTTAGTTTTATATGTTTTTAATTGCATTATTGTATATAGTATTTACTTATGCTTAATTGTATGAATGTAATTGTAAATTATATGATGTACTGCCTTTGGGAGGTTTTTGGGGTTTTCCTCTCAACTGGGGTGAATACCAGGCAGGGTAATGTATTTTCTTCCCCTATGAAAAGATGACTACCACCTGGCCTAGAGCCTACTTGTAGTCCTTATAATTAAATAAATAAATAACTTGACGAGTGGTCCTATCGATAAATAAATGTGAGAAAAGTAGGGAGTAGCCTTGTAGGAGGATGTACGGTGTGGGCTTCGTGGGCCCTATGACCGCTGAAGTAACCGTGAAGGCCTATCAGGAACCATGAAATATCTCGTATGATAAGTACTTGAAAAGTCATAAAGATTCTCTTTCAAAGTTAAGGTTAATTGATAATTACTGCAATTTATTTATTCAGCATAAACAGAGGAAATTGGTGGGTCAAATATTGAGAATAGGCTGCTAAAGATTGCCATTGAGGTTAGAATTCAAGGAAAAAAACAGAGGGGGAGACAAAGATAAAAATAATGTTGGATGATATAAAAGATTGGGTAAACTACCAAGAAGTGAAGGAGAATATGGATTCTTAAATTTTAATTAACTTACCGAAAGGTAGAACAATCACATGTGTATTATAATTTATGATACAGTATTTTGTATTGTTTTACATAGATGTAAATAATGTAATATGGTTGTATTGTATGATACGTTGTAATATTTTTGAAATGTTTGTTGAATATGGTTTGAGTCAACGTCCACTGCGGTGGTTTTGTCTAATAAATAAATATAAGAATACCATGAAAAAGGTTTGGTTGGTGTATTTTCAATCAAAACGTCTACTCCTCGACGAAGAATTCCCGAATGTCTGAACCTATCGACATTCCCTCTGTGACATGCGACGTATGTTCCTTTCTTCCCAATACTCCCTCGCTCCATAGTTATCTCATCCTGCTGCTCTCCCGCAGGATGACCGGAAGGTATTCTGACAGTCGGCTACCTTCTAACTTATTGCATGTCTGCTTTCCTTAGGGTTAAAATTGAATGACGATTGTGATGCGGTTTAGGAAGCTTTTCTCTATTCTAGCGAGTATTCGTAACCCATGAGCGTCTTCTCCGAAGTGTACGCTCGGCTTCGCTGCAGTTATGGAAATGCTCCACTTGTCAGCTTGAATACTACGCACTTCGCCGCCGTAGACAAAGGTAAATTGCCCTGAGGGAGCTAATGAATACCTGCTCGAGTCGATGTTTAACCACTGCGATGGGAAATCGTTCGAGAAATTTCCGTGGGCGCTTTTCTTCTCCAAACGCAGAGTTTTAAAGATAATATAGCCAGAATAAGGTAGTTAATATCTGTTTTTAAAACATATTCCTACTTTTTTTATCCATTTGATCCAATGATTACCTACGTCGAATGTGCACAAATTTTGTAATTAGGTCATAGGTAAACCCATTAGTCATTTACTGCAACATTTACTTAATTTCCAGGGAAATATGCTTGCATTTCAATAATTTTATCCAATATTGAATATCGCGTACATCTAAATGAAAAGGAAAATACCCCATTTAGGTTTACCTAACGTTTAATTTTGTAAATCGTAAAAACATGCGACCTTCCAGTGTAACGTTTCCCACTCGTGGTCTTTGCAAAGGGGTCTCAAATTTTTCCTTCCGCCAATCCCTTCCAAAATATACAAATATCCACAATGCCCCTTTAGTAATCTAAAGAGCACACAAAAAACTTTGCAATTTTTACGATTCTCGCCATCCTAGTAGTGTACTTGGAAAATAATGGAAGAGCATGAAAATCTAGGACATGCAAATTCAAAATAAGAAGTGGGCAAAAGGTTAAGCTTAAAGAAACTAAGTAATTCAAAAACATCCACCTTCACGCAGATCTTAGTCCCATCGTAATGGACCTCTGGCGATCCTTGAGTGCACTTCGAGGACTCCCAAATCAAATTGATCTTTATGAGAGTAAACATTAGCTCCGAGTACCTAAGCTGATGGGTGGACACATCCAGAGAGCCGTTGTGGCAGTAAACTAAGAACAGATCGATATTGATAAAGGCAACTTTATGGCTGGCTAGGAGGGAATCGCCAATAACGTCCTCCGGCAACTACGCTGTAATCCTCTGTAGTTTACATTCTTCAAGAGGGAATAACAAATATCCGATAACATTTAAAGTTTTGGTTTTTAGCTTCACTGATTGTTACTTACGATAAGATATAATAATGTTAATTGATATTGTTAATGATATTGAATGACAATTTACTTTTGTTAGACGACATAATGTGTTTATATATGTACTGGTCTTATTTATATGGGCCATTCACATCTGCTACTCTTTACGCTTGAATATATTTGTTATACCTTTGTACTCGGCAGGAGTTATACTGTTTGAGTTTACAATTAATTTTAAGAAATTAATGAAATTTGAGATTCGGCTGAGCTAATTCAAATCATTACTCTTTAAAAGAGAAGCCTAATTCATTGTATACCTCATGTATAAGAAGATTTCAATACTCTCAGTGTTTAATATGGTACTATGTTTATCCTATGTTTCCCTTCGCACGTATATATTAAGAAACAGTATTACTAAAACTTTTGAAACGACTTAATTTTTAAACATAAAAGATTTACTCATCCACATACCTTATAATAATATATCGCAATTTTCCAACACGATACAGAACATCAAGAAAATTACCACCAGTATTTACAAGTACAGTACCAGTACAACAAGTTATTTAAGCATTCTTTAATCATGCATAAATTTAGGTAAAACATATTTCATGGAAATACCTTATACTTGCTGGCTACCTCGCCTTGTTAATGGATGTTATCATTAAGGGGAATTTAACTGAATGATGCAAGATAAATTGCCTATGCTTTCCAAAACATAAACAGTCTCGAAGCATTACGCAAAAGCGTTTCTATCAAAAATCGATCCATCACTTTGGCTCGATAACGTAGGGGATGTTACAGAGCTTTTCAATTATAGGTAGACCGCGCGACCCAATTCCTGATGTAACAAGACGCGGCTAATATGTTCAAAGAAAATTGCACGATGCGCTATTTATAGCCTGGATATTTGGAAAAAGAGCATATTCTGTCGTAATATTTTTATAAAATTGAAAATATCTCTTCTTGCGATAAAATAAATACTTAGGCCGATAGAAAAGCATTTTTTGAGAAATTGTCTCGGAAAATCGTAGGAATTGTGCAGCATGGACATTTGAGAGGACCCCATAACCTTAATGCATTGTGCCTATGTGACACTAGGCATGAAAACGTATCAACTACACCCTTCGAAGCAGTCTTACAGTTTGTACCACACCAAAAGTTCTTTTCATACCACGTATTCATTTGATATTACACATTGAATTCGTCTAGGTTAAATGGATCTCTTCAAAACGCACATCAAATAAAAAAGATTCTCAAAGCATAGAGAAGGAAGTCCAATGACCTGCATTAGTACACAGATAAAATAAAAATATTATCAAATAGTATTTGAAATAAGAAATCAAAATAAAGAGTATGTTATTTAACATTAGCTTGCAAACATGAATATTTTTTGCATACACCTTCACTAATTTTATACGTCCAACTCCCACTTGGATATTCTCTTTTACTTCAACAAACAGAATGTATTCCTTTTTATGGACTTACATAAAGGAAGAAAGGAAAGATACGTATGAGGAATAAAGCAGCTCAAAGCGTTTGAAAATTTTCTTCATAGAGGATATTTCCAAGAGGCGACATTCCGAAAGATGGTCAGTTATTAAGGATGTATTTATTCCGTGTTACAGCTCATTAAGAGGCCTCCTTAGATCTGATATCTTCTCAGTAATTACATTAGGTGAAAAAATAGTTAAAATTTCGAAGGTGATCCCGGAGGATATTTCAACATGCAATGATTCACACGAATTTTAAGTATGTGTGTGGCATTTATTTAGTATACTCTCCACTCGATTTCAGTTAATTATCTACCTCAAATTGCGTCATTCTGTTAGTGGTCTGAGTAATATTACATGTCCTCATAATCATCTCTAAATTTTATTGATTCATTATGGTTAATTTTATTTAATTTTCGTACAAAGCTCATTTTCCATCAACTTGGGTTCTACCAAATAAAGAAGCCTTAGAATAGGTGACGAAAAATATATTGAGTCATTGGGTATGTAAATAAACATAATATAGTCACTCATAGGAGTTAACAATTGCGATTCTCGAGGCATGATATTAGCGAGGTTGCCCTGGTCTATCTAACTTCTAGAAGTATTTCTGATAGAGATTAGTTACAGAGAATATTTAGCTATAGTCACCTTAGCAGGATTGGATTTCGAGATTTAATGAGAGTTTAAATAAATATTTGATTAATCTACAGGTACTAAAGCCAACGTATATCAAGCTGAAGAGATAAGAGTCTTAACAGATTGCAGTTTACTGCAAGATCTTTGAAAGAATTGCTTTACAGCTTGTATTACGTACACTAATAACAAGCCCCCCGAAGTTTAAAAGGAAAACAAAAACACTCGAATCTGAAACAAATACGGAGGGGCACTATGAAGAAACTCAGTTTCGTGAGTAAAATAACCAAATATAATAGCAGAGTCGGTTGGAGCGAAAAAAGCCTGTGAGTGGTGTTACTATACACTATTTTAACCCTATTTACGGTAAATTATCTGCGGACCTAAAGGCAGAAGTTGCGTTATTGAAAGGCACATTGTAAATTTGCACGTTTTATTAAGAATAACAAGAAAAAATTCATAAGCGTCACTAAACTGGTTCATGAAATAGGGTGGAAAACTTTCTTGGAAAGAACATTGAATTTTGAGATAAACTAGTTCTATAACATTAAAGATAAAACACTTGAGGAACGCAGTGGATAATTTTCGTTAATTATTATAGGTTTGGCAGATTCTTCAACAAAAATAGAGGATTGGATACCGAAAGCGAGAAGGACCTTAGTTTCAAGTCTATGTTATGCGAACAGTGATATATGAATCGATATCAAACCAAATGATAATGTTATTACATTTATCACTTAACAGAGACAATGTGGAAAGAGGAATAATTTATTTAAAGACGTTTTTCTGCAATGTAAATGAAAGACTACCTTGAACCGTGAAATGCGAGGCGAGGGTAGTCGGAATACTAATATAATTTTACATTTAAGAAACTTGTTTGCATATTTTGTGTACAAGTTTATCGACAAAGGAAATGAAAAGGGAGAGCAAAGTGGCAATTAGCCTTGAAGATACCTCCTGGGGTGTATGATAAAACCTTTCACGTTTACTTGCAGAGGTTTAGAGTAAGAGAAGAAACTGAATATTTGTATTCAAGAGTATTCAAAAGAACACATTGACCTTCAAAAATGAAGGCGAAAGATTTGAAGGACTTAGGAAAGTAAATTTCGAGTATGACGAAAACATTTCCAACTAGCTTGTCTGAGAATGAAAGTTCATGGAGAGCAAAAGAAAGGGAAAGGAAAATATTATTATGTATGTAAAGAACTTTCATTTGCTTACGGAAATTTACAGTAAATTGGAGGGAAAAAATGCATCTTACAAACTAACATCGTAATACACCGACCTTTATGGTAAGAAACGGAAAAACGACTGATTTAAATATAAGTTCAACAAATTTCGAATAATAGAGGAAAGGGCCTGAAGGTCGCATGAGTTAGGAAATTCATTCTCTTAACATACTTCTAACCCAACGGTTTATGTATATAGTGATGAAATCTTCTCTCTAGTCGAACATTATACTTTTTTCATTAGGCATTATTTGGGGAAAGAAATTCTAATTGGTAAGTACGTATGATGCCTATAATTACCGATAGCACTTACTATATGGCTCAAACAAACAGAACATCACAAATAATTAATTTTAGTCTAATTCTACTACTTGAAGCGTATGCTAAAACTAAATTGATACATCAATGTAAAACTTCAAAAGTTTGGTGATGAAATGTCATTTATGAGGATTGATTCAATTATAATTCGCGCAAAAACATGAAAAATTCGATTTACAAACAATCTTATTCGAGTCCGTATCTTTTACAATAAAAAAGTATAGTAAATTTAATTCAACGATACTGTTCAATAACTCCCTAAATCATTACGTATCTGAAAATATATCAACCATTTCGAGCTAAAAATAAAAGTTCACAACGAAAATAATCTATATTTTTAGGAATTCTCTGGGTTAAGCGCGATGTCAAGTTAAAATTCGGATAATTCAATTGCTCAATTCACACGTGAACAATAAACAATTATAATTTTTGCCCATTCTTATCATTAACAAAGACTTCTTGTATGTTTGTATGAGGTGTTCGAAATATAAAACCTTAATAATAAATAAAACTATTTGGAAATATAAAGTCAGACAATGCCAAAAACGGTACAATATAAAAACATATCCTGTGAGACATTTTTATGATATGAAATAACTCATGTAATAGAAGCATGATAAAATTATTAAAACTTGCTAACCCTAAGTCTAAAAATTACACTATATGAGTGATTAGATCAATTCCAGTAATGACAAAAGTAATCGTCTAAAAATAACGCCAACAGTTAGCAAAATTCCTATAAACATCAACTTCTGGAGAAGCTACTTCTTTGAATGACGTATATCTACATTAAATTTTCCTAAAAGAATTCTAAATGGATTCTCTCTATTAGCTACAGCTCCTACCCATAATTAGGGTATATATTTTTATAAGATAAAACGCTCGCTAATTCACTAGAATATCTACATTATTTCAGAGGGCTAAACAATGTCTACTTATTCCGAATATCTAAACGCAAAGAGTAATTAAATTCCATCAAATTAAGAAAATTTTAAACAGAACACTAAAAAGCATATGTATATAACTTCTACTCACCAAATTTAGACATTGGGTCGACCGCTGTTCTCGGGTATCATCAGTGACAAATCCTCCTTGACCGTTCTTTTCTTTAGAAACGCGAATGACTCATACGTCACTCCATTAGGGATACGGGAATAAATTCACTTTCTTATAAACTGAAAAAATAGAAATAAAAATTAATAAAATAGTATTTGAGTTATCCGATGGTCATCTACTATAATGGCTTATGATAGCCGGTTTAAACAAACCCAGAAGGGAACTGAAGACATTGTATTTGTGCGACTATGATAAATATGGCAGAAAACATGAATTTAATATTCTGAATTAATATTGACTATCTATTTCGTGCATAAGAACAAAAAATTACTTATCATTGGTAGCTGTACCAAAAATAAGAAAAAGCATATTAGCAAGCCACCAATTTAAAGGAATACGAAACTTATTTAATCGTGTAGTGCCAATATATGTCAGGTACTAACAATTTTCAAGAATCGCAGTTAAGTTATATGTAATTTCGGGCACTTACAGAAACAATAAATACATTGTGTGAAATTTTGAGACATTCTAATATACAATTTAATATCTTTTAATAGTGAAATTCCGTTACGATTTCTTGACCCAAGCCTCCCATTAGCCAAGCACCTTCCTCCTACTTGTCGAACGAGTAGAGCATCCACCCGTCGAGCGAAGAGCCAGGTTTTATTCCCAGCGAAGTTTTTTCTCTTAATTAGCCTTCTACATTATTAAGCACGTCAGATGATTTTTCAACCTAACCTTTTACATGAATGACTAATAATACACACTCAGAAGAATTAATATCATGGGAAATATAAGAAAAGGATGCAGATTTAGTGCTTCGAGTCATAGTTTCTTAGCATCCTCACCTCAAATCATCATTTTCTCCTTTCTCCGTCGTAACGCGGCAAAACGGCCAAACTATCGATATCAAAGCTTTATTACGAATTCCCTTTGGGAATTTCCTCTTCATCAACTATTCATGCTTCGTTAGCCAAGCGTGCTTTCAGTCGCGCCATCCAAAGGAATTGCAAATTGCTGTTCTTCGAGGAATCAAAGGCGAGAACTCGAGATACGTTTTCTGGTCCCTCGTCTCCTTTTAAGAGACCGCAAGTGAGTTAGAATGTCCCATTCAACTGCTTAAGCGTCGAAAAAATCAACCGAAGTGGAAGAGCACGTTTACTACCGAGTGCTTATGCAGAGAAGAACTCTTAATTTAGAGGGCGCGTAATTGAGCCTCGTTCCTTCGCTATGAAGTCACAGTATATAAAACTATAGTTTTTAGCTGTGATTTCACCAAGGCTGTGTCGGATGAACAACGTGAAAGATAGAAAACTAAATTTAATGAATTTAATTTATCCTTGCAATTCCTCGATCACGGTCTATGCGCGGTAGGTAATGAAAATGTTTAAATAACATAAGTGATATCAGTAAATATAGCATTAATGAAATTGATAACAGCAAATGATGGAGGTGGAAGAGGGAATTGTGTGAATAAGACGTATTTGGAATTCTCTAATAGAAATGCTGATAACTTTCGATGTTGGAATACAAATTTTCAATGTAAGTTACGGACGGCATGTCATAAAATATATAACTCCACCACATGCATCTCCATGAATAAGCATTACAAAATCATCACAAGACAGCGACATTTATGACAAGACATGTGTTTTATGATGGTTCTCTTTAAAGATCCTAGATAAATGTATGTATTAAATTCCCCTTTTATTAGGTGGATTGAAGGAAATCCCTTTTTAATGTTTAGTTATTTTTACTGTTTTCGTAATATATGGATCATTTACCCACCTATCATAAAATATATTGCTTTAATAATCTTCTGATCTATCTTTGATCAATAAATAATTAAGATGAAAAACTATCATCTCTTAACCTTAATTCTATTCTGCCTAAAATTTTTTCCGCGCATATTAATTTGATTAAAAATTAATAATCCCTCCAAATTCCATAAACCATAAAACCATATTGAACCGTTAAAAACCCTGCAAACGGGTAAGAGGAACTTAACATCTATTTTTATGGGAATATTTCCGAATCATTTATAATCGAACTGAGGATGCCTTTAATAAAATAATATCGATATACAATAGTCCATTATACCAATGAATCCCTTTATGCTGAATGAAGAATATCAACGATTTCGTATTTCTATAGCAAGTGGTGGTGCCCCAAATTAATTTTCAAAATTGCCTTCAATGCATATCTTATGGAGAGTTACTGATATCGAGTGAATGAATTCTGGTATATAAATTTATGATTATAAACATACTCATGATGGCTGCTATAGTAGTAGATATTATACCAATAGTAGTTCATGCGCGATATGACGAAAAAATTCGGTTGATAACCACCGAAGCAGTGCATCTGTCTCTCTTCAATCTTCTGGGGAAAGTGCTTCACCCGAACACAACTTTCATTTGCTAATGGATTGTATTGTGACCCCCAGAGATCATGGACTCCCACTCTTACAGAGGGAGTTCGATATTTTCGCAGCATTACTCGTTCCAACGACTTCTACTGGAGTCTGACCAGATCTCTATTTGCCTCAAGCACAGACAGCATTTCTCGTTCAGAGATGTAAATTACGAGCTTGATTAGAGCTAAGAGGGAGATTATTGTACCCTAACACCAATTCAAAAACTAACATCACCTTTTATATATTTCTTTGTGCTTTAAAATGAAAAAATTGATTGCTCCTTAATGTTTAATCGAAGATGCTAAAAGAATTTATCACCGTAATTCCGATTATCCGCGTGTTTGCCAAGAAGTTAATCCAATTAATATACATGTGTAGCATTCGTTCAAGTAAATGGCTCAACAGCAAGCATCGCTTCCTTTTTAAAACCTTGTTCAGCTAATGACTATCTTCTCACAATTCCCTATCGTACGTCATTCGTATGACAATGAAACAAGAAATGTATATAAATCTAAGTTTAGAAACCTGTGTTTCATGGACAAACCTCCAAGGTAAATGAAAAGTTTGGGTTTCTGTATTCTATACGAATAACACTAAATTATGGATTCAATATTTGCAACTACCGACTTAACCAGAAGTACATCTACGCAATATAATAATACAGAAAGTCTCGTGCTAGATTTTTAGTACTATTCACTGATACTGCAATTCACCTTTTGTATAATTATTAAGCTAAATTTAATTTTAATATTTATCTGAAAATGTTATTCTTTATTAGGTAGTTTTTTTGTTATTAGACTAAATGTTCAACGGAACTATCTGCAAATGAAATCTCCTTCGTCTTATAAAAATTTAATTTTATTGTTCCTCCCATTTACTTCTTTGAGAATCTCCCATGTGATCCTTTGAACATCGCTCATGCTATTTAACTTGTTTATTCTATTATTGCGTTCAAAGAAGTACGACCGTACCGTAACGATTTCTTATGCTGTCAGTACAATATACAATCCTATTATCTTTAGAAATTCTATTACCTCCGATGAGTTCCTCCCTTTTAAAGAACTTGAGCTCTTTCCGTTCCCTCAAATACCTAAGAATTCTAGTATTTACTAGTCCTGAATTATAGGAATTTTTGTTTTTCCTTTTTTATTCCTTGTCTGCTTTTCCATCCCTCAATTGCTTGTCCAAAGTAAACTTGGGCATTATACCTTCGTCTCGTTTCGAGTAGTTCAATAACTCTTGAAACGAGCAGTACAAAATCATACAGTGAGTTAAAAAAAATATATACTAAGTTTGTTCCTTTGAATTGTAAGGTAATTAAAGGCTTATTTACAGCAATTCAGCTTTTTCCGTTCCATTTTAAAATTCATTAAACGTTAAGAAATAATTTTCTCTTGAATATTTATTGTGAACTGCTCTTTCGACGAAATTAACAACATAGCATCGTGCAAAAAGTAATTCTTAAGTAAATAAACATTTAATGACTTATTTATTCGGGGAGATAGAGAGAGTGTCCGCGGTAGTGTGACTTTTATCCATTTTTTATTGTACTATCACGATGAAAGGTTGTCAATTTAAAGATAGTTGGTCGTAGAACACCATAATTAAATTAAAAATCACTAAGATATTTTCACAAATATATTTATGATCGACCGGTTTCTTCGCTAACAAGTCATCATCGGATCGTAATGTCTGATCGCGGCGATGACTCATCTGAGTCGGAATAATAAATAGAATGAAATTAAATGAAATGGAACATAAACTGTAATGAAAATACGTGTTTTTGAAAATATAATGTATATATTTGAATGCAATAAATTGGAACTATCCTATATAGTATATCAAGCCTCAATGGTTGCGATATATTATCATTTTAGCACCTTAGCAATATAAATAATTGCCAATCAATCCTTGAAGATCTTTTAGTATGAGAACACAAACTTTTGATATCATATTAAGTCTTTTCTCATCAATTCTTCATAATTTAGATTCAATTGCAATAGCTATTACCCTCCACCTGCAGCTACGTAAAAGTGTGTTCTTCTCGCAACAGTTCCCTCGCCTCGTACGCAATTTTAAATCCAATACACCCAAGTAATCAAACAACATCCACAAAGTAGGCGTTTGATATTCTCTTGCTCCATGTTCTAGCGGGAAGCTGCGAGCTCATATCTGAGCAAATAACGGGGCTGCTTGCATTTTTATAACCTCTTCCTCAAGCCACATACGTTTCATGAATCGTTAATTCGGTCGAAATTGTAAATCCTCCTCTTTCCCGTTACCTTCCCTATTTAATATTGCCCCATTATTTTTCTAACTTCATTCGGTCATTTTATGCTTTTATTTATATATTTTTGAAAGATTCAAAACACTTTACTTTGAAAAATGTGAGTTAAACATATAAGTGTACAGCTGATTTAATTCGATGGTCGCGAAACTAAAACACAAAATATAGTTCCGAAAAACAACGGTATTTATTTAGTGTTGTTTTTAACAAAGAAACATATTTATGTAATAAGATTTTGCTTCACGATGCGATAATATGCGCTACATAAAACGTAAGCTTTATCTTTCAGAGAATGAAACTGTCGTAAATTCTTTGGCCTTCCGAATCTTTCAAGGATTTTTTAACGCAAAAGATTAACGGAGAGAGAAGAAGAAATATTGCGATTGAATATTACGGAACATGAACATGAATATGCGGCGATACTAAAATACCACAAATATAAAATGGTAAACATCTAGCTAAACTAAAATAAGGAATCAAGTTGAGGTACAGAGGTCGGCGAAAGTGTAGTTATGAAACTAATTGAGAATAAAGATATATCCCAATAAAAAAGTTAATATGAATGATGGCAAGACGTATTAACATTATGATAGCAGCATTGGTTTTACCGGTGATAAATAGTGAAAATCGTGGGTGGATACATTTCATTTTATGCTCGCGGCGATGATATATCCGCTAACCCTGTAGATTATTTTCCCCTTAAATTTATCTCCCTTCTTCCAGTAATCATCACATCGCCTTTCTGAGGTTATCTGAGTCGTTACTTTGCTCCCACACCAACAAACAGGGTCTGAATATAGCGTTTGGGTCACCCCTTCACCCTCGTTGACGTTGTCTTTAACCTATTTTTAGTCTCATCTCTTTCTTTCAAGAATGCCACTTGACTCCTGCAGTATGTCGTGGGATGCGGTAAAGTCTTTCGACCAACCTTCGGTCTGAAAAGTGCCCTTCTCTCTTTCTCCTGTTATCGTATCGTGGTTTGCATATTTTCTCAAATTGCAATCTCTACTTAAATGTATCGTCTAAATGTAAGCGGCAATTTACCCACTTATACCAACAAAACTTATGGATACCGTTGCACGGCTTTTATATTGCATTTATATGAAGTTTCTTACAGAAGGAGATAATTGAGATATGAATGGCTGTGTAAGAAGGAAAAGATATATGCTAGGATAGGAAGCTTATGAGAAATGATGAAAGAGGCCATTGGTTATCACAAAAGAAAGCAACGTAATACACATATATGCATGTGTTCATATATGTTTAATGTCACAATAACAGGAAAAAAGGTAGACTTAAAACGGCAGCAAGGTATTGAGAATATATTTACAACGCTCATATTTCATAGCTCCTCTCCTTTGTTTTCAGAAGACGAAAGAGTTGATAAACTCTCAGTAACTAGATTTTACTAGAGATAAAGCATTACTTTGATCAACCGTTCGATCTGTTATACTGGATTGCAAACACGGCTATTTAAGACTAGAGGTTTATAGCCGCACTCTTTTTACGGCATATCACATTTTTAGAGATAGGAATAGTTGAATGCGTATCGAAAAAATCATCATCAATTTTTTATTGCTTTTACCTTAATCTCATTTAAGAATTTTAAAGAGAATAAAAAACCTCCAGATCATGAGACGAAATAAAAACTTCTTGTTTACGATCGTCCGAAAAACTCAAAATATATAAATGTTTTGTACTATATATAAAATGTCTAGATGGTATTCATGTGATCTGGAAGATGAATAATTTTGAAAAATCAGAATATTATTACATATTATTATTTCAGCTCACTCTTCTATGCTTTGCTCCGTGTCTAAATTCTAAGTTTGAGTAGTAACAACCAATAACTTTAAGAAAATGGCCTTGAAATAATTATTGTATAATAATAATTATTTCACCAATATACTCGAGAAAGTCGATTAAGGATTCTCTGTTAAGCGACGAAATGCGAAATTAAAATAACTTTCATTACACCCGTCATTAAAGGTTTTAAATCTTCATAAGAAAACTCCCATTTTTATTTCTCCCGAAAGAAATACGCGCCTAAGGCCCCATATGATAAATAAACGCGTTTATGCGTACTTGCTCGAGGGAAATGTTTCCTCATCGGTCATCGAATACTCACTGTTAATTTTAATACCGTTTTAACGAGGCAAACAAGCCATAAAGAACTCTCAGTGGGAAATATGTTCCCCACACGATCGAGAAAACATTCGCTGAAACTCTAAAAACAAGCCGTCTGCTCTTTCATGCATCGCTTCTTCCATGATAAGCAGCAGAGTAAACATCCTTTTTTCTCTTTTTTGTCAAATGAAGTAAGAAAAATATGGTAAACTGTGGCTCTTTGGACTAGACTGTAGTTTTAAACAGATATAACAGGCATTACATCATTTTCCCTTTAAATACTCAATCTTGATGTAAAACTGTTACCACGGGAATCATTCTACCACAAATCCACTTCTATATGCATACCCTTCTCTTAATTTACTTCAAGTTTGACTTGGACGCCAAAGTTCTCATGTTAACTTCAAATGAAAACATAAACGCATGTATAATTCATGAAATACATCCCGTACATAATTTAGATCGAGAGAGCAGGATAAAATCGAGGGAGGCGCAACTCTAACTACGCAAAATTCACCTGAGACTTTTCGTATCTCAAAATTGTATATTCGTTCGACGACACTGGTACAGCGAAGGGAGTTTAGAAATATTATATTCCCTTAGCCTAGAGTTGTGCAAACTTGTCTGAATTTATGAACCGGTCCGTATGTTTATTCGAAGGAAATAGAGCGATAAGATTTTCGGAAGAACCTGATCCCCTCAACGCCAAATATAAATGGGCAAAAAAATTGAAACATTTTCGAGCAATAGCGTTGACTTCCCACGCACCAACGATTCTCAAAAGAACTCTTTTTTATGGCTGAAGTTGAAGGTGGGAGGACGTTTAAGGAGGATCAATCTGAATCCATAATCTGAGACAACAGGGAGACTTTTTTCCTTAAAATTAATATTAGAGAAGAAAGATCAATAAACTTTCATTTGCGAATTAAAACGGAGTTGCACAACCGGTGGCCTAAGGACCGCAAGCTAGTAGGAGAACCCGTAATGCTAGTAGGAGAACTCATTTACAGAAACGCTGATGCATGAATCCATAACACAAATTGAAATTTTGGGTTAAAGTATTTGGCTTATGAAAGCGACGCGCAAATGGGCTAGAACAGAATTGAAAAAATTAGCTTTTATTTAGAGCGGGACTTAAAACTTTGCATTGTGATTTACGAAATGATTGAATTTTATGTTTTACAATATGCTTAAGCATCTTAAAGATACAGGATGTCAACAACATTGTGTAAAAACAACGATGTGTAAAATTATATAGACTTTTTTGTCTGTCAATTAGTAGCGATTTTTGCGTTAAATAATGAATATTTGCTAATTAAAAGCAACAAAATGGTAAACACCATTTTCGGCGAATATTCGAGATAAAGGAAACAAAAATACTGGCGATGGACTCTTACACCTCGTTTATTCTCAAAGCTTCTGGATATGAAATCTGAAGAATGTTTCAATTTACCTGCAACCCTGGTAATGTAGCGTTTCGTAATAAGCGATGTGATGTGAAGTCTTAACAATCAGCCTTTTTATATTGAATCCTGACTAATTAAATTTAAAAATTGTGTGAAGAAAGTTTAAAATAGGAAATTGATATCTCTACTAAACAAAATAAAAGTAGAATTAAGAAATTTTACATTTTACTGAAACTATTGTGGAAAAATATAGTAAAATACCACCCTTTCATACTGAGATGGGAAAGAATGACATCTTCCAACAATGATATATTCTCAATTTGTTGATTCAGCTGAATCAGATACAAAACAAATATTCAATCCTAGAAGAACAAATGTGTCTAGTAGATATCAAGTTGCTCGAGTACCTCAATGAATGTTTGTAAGTACGGACGTATGCGGGGATGAATACGAGAAGGGAAAAAGGTCCGCGAAATCGGTGAAGATGATCTGAGGTTAGAAGTCTAGGGCTGTAACCTTTCGTCCCAATATTCAGGGTTTCAGACCTTTATTTGGTACGTGAGCGAACATTATTATACTCCCACGCATTTCTCATCTCGTCTTCTTCAAATAAACGCGAATTGAATTCTAAGTTGCCTTCGCTCTGTGAATAAAACTTCGGAGTAAATCCTTCGGGATTTCATCGGCTGACTCGCATAGCAGAAAACGTAAGCCGCAGATTAATTTCTCTCGGCAAAATATACTCTAATTTAAAGGTGTTTGTCAAACGATGTTTCGAAGGCATTTGCCGCAAGTGCGTTTTCCGAGAGAGCGTATGAAAACAATAATTAATTTCATTTCAAAGTAAATAGTAAAATTTCTTAATGGGAAAAAGCATGAAACTCGGAATTACGTGGATATCTGTCGAGAAACTCTCAGAGGTGCTTTTGGGGGTAAGCGGATGGAATTGGCCCCCGATGCATGCTCGCAAAAACTAATGCGGAAAAATAGAGATATACGATGTTCCAGTTTACTGAGGAACTAAGGCAAAATCTTAACATCCGGCGTGCGAATTAAGCTGGATATAATGCATCGCAAGAGTTTACTTAGCTAGGGAAATCAATACAAGTTGGGGTAAACATTCTCAGAAGCAATTCTCCAAGAATTAAATGACTTTAAAGATTCCCGTTTTCAAGAAAATTACAATTTTTTCGTGAATGTTTGTAGCTTATTCATTTGTAGTGTTATTGAGTACCAGTGTCGTAAAAGTTAATTTTAGTTTGCATCGCTTGAAAATGAATTTCTAACGTCCTGGCTAACTTTAAACAGAAACCCTTATTTTCATTGTACAGTTTATTGAAGCTAATTCTTTGACAATACATGAATTTCAGCTGCATTTTCCTGTTTGTATCTCACTATAATTTACTTTAATCCCCTAGTGAATAATGGGAAATTTGTTTTAGGGATTATTTAAGTCTTGGATAATGAGAAATCTTTCTTCCTTTGTTGCTAAAATAATATCTGATAATTCCAAAACAAATTTTTATAGCAAATCATTGGCAGGCCATTTAAATCCAGAATGATATTTTTCAAAATGCTACTGTCTATTGTGATTTATAAATTGAAAGTTACCTTTTGTTTTCATTCTAAAACTAAATAAATAAATCTCCCATCTTAGGAATTATTTCAGGAGCTTTCAAGAATGTCGATGTATAAATTTACAAATATATATTTAGTCATAATCAAAAGTATCTGTCGTGTAAATATTCAAATCAATCGAGAAAATATTATCAAAGAACACAAAAAACAACAAGAAATAAAATATTATGCGCGGTTTCGAAAGATGAAATTTTTTCCGTAATTCTCATTGGAGAAGGTCAAAATTATCCTTAGAACTTCGTGGAAATTAAACTCCCTTCTGTTAGTGGAAATTTAATTAACCCTTTGGAAAGCAGAATGAAAATATCGGTATGAATACAGCATACCCGAGGGTTACCTTTGTGGAGATATTTCTTTTGTTAATTTGTAAAAGAACTAACCTCGAGCTAGCCAAGCTGGAATTCCCGATCCTTGTTCGCCGTTTATTTAAAAGCAAAGCTAAAAATAAGTCTTCATTATCTTCGAAAACATCGGAATTTCAGAGCGAAGGGTCGTTTTTAATTGTGAATAAACGAATTAATCGCAAAAATCCTGCGTAAGTCTTTGAATGTTTGATTCCAGTTAATAATAGTTTACATTGCGATGTCTTTTTTTACTAGAAAGACACTCAAAAACGTTTCAGCCTTTGTAGTGAATTTATTCTCCTGTTGAAAATTTGTTTGTTCGTAACTTACATTTGTAAAGGAGTCAAGCAGCTTCAATTCGAAGCAATTAATGAGTAAATTTCACCTTTGAAAATACCTTCTATAATTTATTCTCTTTATACATGCATAATTTGTCTGCTGAACAAAATCTAAAGATAAATACATCCGATCTATATTAAAATTCGTTCGCCAATAGGAAAGTAGGATAAACTATTGTTTTCTCCTAATACTAAGAACCTTATAAGAGTGATATTGAGCTTCTTTTCCCTAATATATATCTTTTTTATCTTTCACAATCCTTCACAAGAGCGAAATTCTTTATAGAGTTAATCATTGATGTTCTCTGACATTTTGAAATTAAAATTTAACTTTAACTGATATAAAAACCTTTAATGAATGCCACTAAAACTACAAATAGTTTGCGTGCGGTAAATATGAGTTCAAATGCTTTACTTCTCAAATAGTACGAAAATATTAAGTCCATAATCAACATAATTTAGTTATAGTAAGACAATCGGAGGGTATTTACCACTTTTACCCTCTTTTATTTATCACTGATCCTCTCATTCACTAGTTTCGGCAAAAAAATAGAGAAAAACTTCATGCATGAATCAGTTTGATATTGATACACATTAAACGATCCAAACCGAAGTAAGCGTTGCCTTTTGTTTATTAAGAATTAAATGATAACTATTACAAGGAGCATATGGTGAATTTGATTTTCAAACATGATTGTAACGAAATTCGAATTAAATTCAGGATTTGCTAAATTGAGAATCAAATTGAATTGGTGTATTCCCCATGATTTTTGTGTTCATTCCATCAACAAAAATTCTTTCGTTATACAATTATCAGACGATGTAAAATATAGACTGAGCTACCTAATATTAAAGAGAATTCGGTTAAGTACCTCAAACTGAATTCCAATTAGAGATGGAACAATACAGTTCAAGGCCGCCTCCCATTTACGACGAATAGAATAGCGAGATTCTTCATATCATGGAACCGCAAAATTTCTTCTGTAACCTTCAAACTTGGTCATCTCGAGAGGTAACAATTGGAGAAGGTTCAGTCTTGTCTTTCTCCTTTTCTAAAGACTTTTCTAAAGATATCAACCTTATTCTCGTGAAAACCATCTTGTATATCATAGTAACTATTCTTTATCCTTCAAGATTTGCAACTATGAAATGATGTAACTAATTTAGTAGAGGTCTAACATATTGAATTATTGATAGCTGTGAAGGTTTCTGCCACGTAAATTGGGCTGAGAGGTGTAACATCCCGACAGATATTAGAGGAATCCGTTATTGTCGTCTAATTTTTAAGAGTTGAAGAGCCAAACAAAATGATCATCGGTTACGATAAAGTAAGCGCAGTTGGTTTATTTTAAATATTAAGCTATAATAGCGAGGTTAAGAACAGCTAGTGCTAACCATTGAAGAAGAAAGTGAATACCGATCAATTGTTAACCAATCTCGTGATGTTATCAAAAAAATAAGTTAGACATTGTTTGTTGCTAAGCCAATGACCATAACATAATTAATAAAATATCACGCTTAATTTTGAATGAGTAAAAGTCTTCAAAAGTTACTACCGGTTATGAACATAAAATATGCAGTTTCAGAATTCCACAAATTATTTAATTCGAGCAGATAAGAACTACAAGGGAATTATGTTTAGAAAATTTCGCATTCAAATACTTTAAGTGTAAACTTAGATATTTATTTTTAATTTATACAGCGAATTATTTTCCATAACGAGAAAGCTTATGCAGTGAGTTTTAGTTCACATTTCATCTTAAAACATAAAATCCAATGCTTCCGTACATTTCACTTTTACAAGTACATTTCGTTCGTTTTAAAACATCCTCACTGCGGTAGTAAAACTTGCTTGATACATTATTGTACGTCCAACGTCGAGACAATTCACAGCAGCAAATCTTTCGCCATAAAAGCATCGGATCAATCAGATATTTCCTTTCTTTCCTCTCTTTGACTCGCAATTATTCCCTAACCGATTGCGTGCAGGATTAGTGAGGGAATGAAAGCATTCGATCGACCTCACGTTGCGCTCTGAGTGAGGAGGCTCATTGAGGCCCGAAGCGATATCACGCCCACGCCTTTTGCTTCCCCTATTTCTCACACTTCCCACCAGAAGACCTCTCCTCTGACCGCCTTCACATCATTTCCGTCAAATTGACTCCTTTTCTCTTCTGAAATTCCCTTCAGTCAAGCGTGGCCAACTTGTGGCTCGCGAGCTGCACGTGGTTCTACTCAAATGCAGCTCGCTACCTCCATCAACAGCTGATTAATTCAGGAATGACGAGAAATAATAATAATAATAAATTTTAAGTCAGTATTTTCTCTCATACAAAATGAAGAGCAATTGCAATAAATTACTTACCCCTCCTGACATAGAGTCAACATTCCATACTTACCTAATTTTCATTTTTTTTCATTCTCTCCTTATGCTAATTAGTGTAACTTCTAACTAACACTTTCTTTGCCAAAATAATCCTTTATTTTTACTTTTGGTGAATTTCTAAATGCTTTCCTAAGCACAGCCATTCTTCTCAAAGAATATCCAACGAACTGATTGGAATTACGATAGTAAATATTAATGCAGAATTACGAATGAACTCAGGGTATCCCAGTCCTGAGAGATTTCTACCGCATACGGTCTCACCACATCACATCTCAAATATGTATCACTCTGCTTCCATTCTATATAAAGTTTAAACCCACTGATTTTATCAAATTTGATTTATCCCAGATCACTCGTTATTTTTTAAATCCTTTCATTTCGTCCTCCAATTTGATTATTTCAGAATATGAACAGATTAACATACACAAAGTATATTTACTGTCGCGTTATTTAAGAGGATGCATATTATCCTAGTATTTGATATACAGCATATTAGTATTCCTTCCATTATTCATGATTTTGACTAATTAATTTCACTTAAAACGCTAAAATTGTGAGACGATGAAGTGCTCTTTTTTCTTCCATTCCTGCATAAAGCTAAACACCCTAATTCATAAGCCTGCCAAAGTAGTGCCTGGGTAACGTGAATGAATTACCTAGGTAATTGAAACGTTTAGAATTCGTTATAGAAAGGACAGAAACCATACTAGACAGTTATGTCTGTTAGACTACTAATATTCATTCAACAAAGCAGGCCGGAAATAATATGTGACATGCATTCAAATCAAATTGTAAACAAGAGCCGGAGGGTAAAGAGAATCAGTGACAATAAATTCCATTCTATTACAAACGTTTTGGGCTTTAAAGCTAGTAAATTTAATTTCTGTAAAGACAAATTTCACGACTTTATCTATCAAGTATATTCCCCGTTGTCTTCGCTCAATTTCATGAACATTAATTAACGACATCAATCATTGGCTTCTCCCTCGGACGGCGATCGCTAAAATAATTGACCGAAGATACATTCCCTGATACGGTGGTGATTGATTCCCAAGGATGGCGTAGACGAACGAGATGAGATGAGATAATTATGAATGGCGTATGGTATCTGAGATGGAGTTAACGAGAGCATCGAAGACTAAAAAGAGATAGAAGAGGTATATAACTAAGACATCCACCAGTTTGAATACCGCTCTATACATCGGCACTACGTTTGAACTAGCTCGTGCGAACGTTCTCGTATCTCGTAATATGTATCTTTAAATGATTTATAAACTGACATTAAATTATAGGTACTAAAAACTAATCTTTTATTTTTATAATATTATTGAACGAGCTTGATAATTTTATCAAGAAGTTTACTTTTAGAGTGCTTAAATATTTATAATTATATCCACTGCTAAAAATTGGTGAAAATAGCCCGAGATCCTCCGTGGCATTCATTTTTACGCCAGCCAAACTTTCCGTCTATCTCCGTTTTCGCTTCGCCTTCACTCTACCCTGCCCATTACCGTTCTACCTCATTTCTCCTCTGATAGTTCTCTAACACCTCTTTCAATCTACCCCTCTCATGCATCAGCACTCTTCCGCTGTCCTAACAGAAAAGAACACTCGCATTCCCGCTGAGCCATCCCCACGCCATCCGTGCGTCCATCCAAATCATGGTGCGCCATTGGTCGAACCTAACCTCTGCACCTTCCGTGGGCGTCGACTCCGAGGGGCGATTAGATTCCGATGGGATATTTGCAATTTTATTCTCCGTTCGGTGTAGCGGATTGAGGACCAAAATCGTGATTGAATCCCTTGCGCGATAAACACTGTACTCTGGACTCATTGGAACGTCTACTAAATAATACGAATGAGTTAGACTACGGAGTTTACTTTTTAATAGGAATAAATGAGACTACAGGGTTTACACAACTACATAATTCTCTAGATCAAAACAACATACAAATAGTTTCTTATGGATGATCTCTTCTGGATTCTTACCAATGAGGAATGATTGTGAGTAATGGTTGAAAAGAATATAATGTTTTGCCTGAGTACCTTAGTCATTTTCATACATGGAAATCAGACTAAACTAAGACGAGAGGATTTCATTGTGTGATAGAATTATCTAACTATTTTAAGCTGTTTGTTGAAACAAAGCCTTGGGATAAAATTTGGTAATAGAACAATTGATTACGATTCTTCGAAAACCTTAAATAAATTTGAAGAGACGGTCATCTTCGAACCCTGAAACGGTAAAATAAATGTATAGAAAAAATAAATAAAATCAACCTCACGATGTTCGCAATTGTGTAAGATGTAGCAGTTAGATCTCAAAATACATCCTAAGAGAAAAATGCCCCGTTACTTTCCAAGCTTCATCACATGTACATACTTTTACATTGCAGTGTATTCTACGAGAAGCATGATAAAACGTATGATGGATATTTATTTAGACTAAATGCTTCAAAAGTACGTGGTGTTACTTTTAAAGCCAACAGCTGGATTTGGTAAGCCATTTTGAAAGCAATTACCGAATATCCTAGTTTTACAAGGACGGAATGGAGTTTTTTTTATTTCCGCCACTTTCTCTTGGAAAATTTACATCTCTGCCAAGGCATCCGATTTAATTGCTTTCTTCTGGCCATTCTTCATTTCCCCAGCCCTCATTTATTTCCTTAACGAGCATTCCCAACGTTTAAGAGCCGAGATCTATTTACTCAAGCTCTTATTTCGCTATTACTTAACCTTGAAGTTCCTTGAAGACTTTCCGGTAAGTGCAATCGTTAGCCTTTCGTGTCGAACTCCTTTGCGTTCCTTCAACAATTTCGATGTAATTCAGGGATTATATATTCCCACTAGGACAGTCTAAGTTAGGCTAATATCAAGTAAGCATTTTTCATTCAATAAAAATCCAGTCATCGTATCGATCCTACATTTTCTCCGAAATGTTACACATATTTTTGTACTACGCAAAAATATAATTCTGCCCAGTAATTTTTGATACGCATTATATTTCAAAAGGAATCAATAGCTCGTATGTTATGGTCATGTTTTCGTAGAATTGTTACAAAACTAAGGGATACTGTATAAAGATTTTTATTTTGGAAAAATCGTTGGTTTTGGGCCGATACCTCGAGTGGAAGATTAGTTATTTCTTTTTATTAACGAGAGCGGAATTCAAAGAGAACGGTAGCTGTGAATAAACCTCATTGGGACGTAAGGGGTTAAATGTAGCTACGCCTTTACTTCTGCAGAACAATTTAATAGTTTCCGTTTATTCAAAGATAACCATGTACATTTCTGAGATTTGAGCCAAAATCCACTTTGAGAAACGATAACTGAATTACATTAGTCGAACGCACATTCCATTATTATCTGCTCTATTATCCCACTTGATTTATTTCTGAATTTTACTTTCACGTAGAAACAACATGCATTAAATTATTTACATTACCCTTTAAGTTTAAATTTGCGTAGAGCTTATAGAACGCTATGACTAACATTTCTAAATTACATTAACGATCTTGTGGATAACGTAAAGAGTAATGTTAGATTATTTGCCGATGATACCCTGATATATAAAGAGATTTTGTCAGAAAACGATTTTAATGTATACTTCAAAATGACCTGGACGTAATATCAGGATGGTGTAAAGATTGGCAGCTGGATTTAAATATAAATGCGTTGCCATGAGTTTTACGCGCTCCACAAGCATAATTCCCTCGCAGTACCAAATCTCAGGGCATCCATTAGAGTTATTGCACGACAACAAATACCTAGGAGTCACGTTTAGCAGTAACTTATCTTTTAAAGGACATATTCGAGATGCGATAGGAAAAGCGTATGGAATGCAAAGATTAACTGGTAGAACATCGAGAGTCAAAGAAATAGCTTACTTTTCTCTTATTCGTCCGAGTCTAGAATACTGCTGTGCGGTTTGGGACCCACACGAAGTAGGTTTATTCTCAGATTTAGAGATGGTCCAGCGTAGAGCAGCCCGATTCTTTTGCGGGGATTTCAGGTTTGATAGCAGCGTTACGGCAACGATAGAGTCCCTCGGTTGGAATTCACTACAGATGAGAAGATCTGAATATCGTCGGAAACTTTTCGAAAAGTTCATTCGTTCAGAATTTATAGACGAAGTAAGTGAAATGTTAGTGCCAGTAAGGAGCGAACGAGAGAGGCATCGACGAAGCGTTATAGGTTGGTAATCGCAAGGACGGATAATTACTTTTGGTCGTTTTTTTCGCAGGCTATTAGAGATGCTAATAGGGATGAATGAATAATGGTGGTGTATTACACCCCCTGCCATACGCCTCTGGCGGCTCGCGGGGTATATTTGTAAATCTAAATAAAAAATCTAAACATAAGCAAAGAAGTCCTCTGTGACTTTATTGCTCAAAAGAAGAGCCGAAATGTCAGTTGCAAAAACATATTCATGGGTCTGAAGAAGTAGAGCGCTAAAGGATTCTTTTGAAGAAAGGTCAGAAGATATGAAACTCAATCACTTGCACTCACCGATATCTGCTTACTGTTGAGTCCTTCCGTGGTCCTCAGTTCCTCCTTGCGTATCCTTAGTAGTGCAGAAGTCTCCTCTGTTGGTCTAATGCTGCTCCGTTATAGTTGATACTGATGGTCCTACGAGCCTAATCTAAATGTCGGTCAGTGAGGACACAGTCCTCGTCATTACTTTATCCCGTCAGTCGGTCGGTGAGGGCACACTGACGGCACTTCCCTCGTCAATACAATTCTACGGGTTTATTTATCTCACATCTGTTCAATGGAAAACATCTTAAATTAAAACAATACTTGTATGTACTTAAGGTACGTAAAACATTCTCCGAGTTTCCTACACATCCCTTAGGAAGGAATTTTTGAAATGTTCAGACATTGAATCCAGAATCAATTTGGTAAAGTTCGATCACGTTTTAATAAGATATATATGACTTTCATCCGCATACAGCCGTCTATCTCTTCGGAGAGGCCCACAAAAACTTTATTAAAGTATGATCCAATAGATTCTTTACCCGTGGTGCTTTTCTGGAAGAATATAAAGCACCATTCAATCTAACCAATAATACATTTTGAATTGATGAGCTTGAAATAAATACTATCTTGATTACTATGGAAATTCCGAAGAGGATGAAGCTTATCGAAAAGTGTTTGGATTTTTTTTACTAAATTCCCCTCCTTTTGGAGCTTGATTCGACTTTTAAAGATGATTCTTTCTATTTTAAATTTTCAAATAGAAAAATGCCTAAAATGAACTGTGTTTGCATTTATTATGGGAACGCTTTGACTCTTCTAGAGTCAAACCTAGGTATCCAAAATAAATGATTCTATAACCTATGCGAGTATTTACGAGTGCTCGTAATTATCGCAAATAAGGCATTTAAAAATGCTATATTTTGAAGATTGGACAATATCTATCTCTAGAGTTATAGTGGAACTTAAATATACACACATTTTTGTAGATATAAGGATTAAAATTTACCCAGTACCCATTAAAATCCTTAAGGAAATAAAATCGTTATAAATTTTAAAGGTGAAAAATATTATATATTTTTACAACTTAAAGGTATCAATGATAAACAATTTGGATAAATTAAAGTAATCTCCGAAATTCCTGACAAGGAATTCACCAGATCTAGAATAAGTAAATGTAATAGCTCTCTTGACATTTTTAGGAAAGTTTTTCTCACTTGAAGCTTTTCGAGTGGCTGTTATAGTTACATTAGTAAATTGGGGTTGATAAATCATGTTGGTAACTAAAGAAAAATAAAGCTTAATGTTCAGAACTGCTAGCAATTCGTTTTTAATTCCCTCCTCACGGACAGACTTGTTCGACGCACGACGAATTTCTGCGTTTGAACGGTTTCTGTTTTGTGTTCCCGCCTCTGGGAAGGCCTTGGATGAAACAGCACTATATTTTGCCTCACTTTCATCGTTAGACTGGCGGCGCAGTGGGTCGAGGCACGTAGGTGCGACGCTGACTGTCGCGGTTTCGAATCCGGTCGGGAGCTCTTTCGGGTAGTGGGCCGCCAAACCCCCCGGAAGTCCATCATAATTTCGATTTTTCGTCTGAACTGGATTCGAACCCGTACATTTAGTATTGCGGGAGCCTCAGACCCCGCGCTGCCCTCGAACCCGCTTGGCGGGCGGTCCAATCATTAATTTCTAATATTTTTCTCATTTTATTTTTTTGGCTACAAAATAACTCAATTTCAATACAATCTTATCGACCACTTTTAAAAAAATTGCACTGCGGGACACGAGTCAAAAAAATGAGTTTAAAATACAGGCAACCCACTTACAATGGAATTTCATTGTGAGTGGGTTGTCTGCATTTTAAAAGCCATTCTCACAGCTTGTGCCCAGCAGTGCAACGCTCTGAAAGGGAAACGAAAAACAAAGAAATTATTCAGACATTTGTTGACAATGAATAACTGAATTATTCAACCGGTGTTAACGTTGACGACAAATATTAAAACAGGAAACACGAGGTACTCTCGAACTTCTATCGACGAAAAAGAGCGACGATGCATCCGCGTGCGTTACATACACGCGTATAGTTCAGAATTTATGGTGGTATTAATCTATTTCTCAAGTTGACATTGATTCGCAATGAAATAGAAAGCTATTGAGGAAAGTTCGAAGAGACAAACAAGATTCTATATATTAGAAATATGTTGACAATTATCATTTTTCTTGTCTGTATCATCGCAATTGGAGAGTTATATTTGCAAAAAAAGAAAAACTCTGGCTGATTCAATGGGGTTTCCGAATAAAAAGTTTAAAATATGGTTAAAAATAATTATACAGAAAATATTCAAGTGTGAAAATAAATCTTTCAAATGCATTTGTGTTGCCTGTGATTATATAATTATATACTACATCAATGATCGTATTGCTCTTAAACTTGTGTCTTATCTCTAAAATCTCTTAGAATTGTACTAAGTGAAGTATGAATATGCAAAACGTTTGCATTTCTACAAGATAAAATATTTATTATGAGCAAAAAATTATAGTAAATTTAATACGTAAGATTAAAATTTATGATCACTAATTTATTTTATTACTCTAATATAAGAAATCTTAAACTTATAAAAATATTGTCGTTACGGTACTGGCAACTAACAGTGTAACATTACTGACTAATTAGACTTCGCATACGGTTTATGAATGAGTCATGCATTTTCCATCCAATGGAAAATTTCGCATTTGATTGATTACGTATAACCTCTCAATGCAACTTCATACAATGTCATAAAAGCGCAACAGTTGACGACAAATAATCAAAATATCGAAACGGGAATATGGTGGAGAATTGAGAGAAAAGAGAATCCCTAATCTGGAGTCGGGACGTGGACACGAAGGGCACGTTAGGGAAATCAATGAAGAAAAGCGATAATAGATTCGATCCAAGTTCACCGAAAGCCAAGAGGGGAAGGCTGAAAGAGAAAGTTAGAGATGGGATTAGTCGATTATTCAGAGCCGATATCGATACAGTGAGAAGAAAGATTAACTCTCCTAGGTTTTTACCTAATCTAGGCCACACAGGAGCGCTTGCGGCGTCTATGAGTGTATTTCGGGTTAAAGTTGCTCGCCGTTCGCGAGGGATGGTGGGGAGAGTGAAAAATCCACCGGTCACACCCTGGGGTTACCCGTTAGCGACATGGTGACAAATGAGTAACGGGAAACGTGTGGACGCGTCCTTAATCGGATATTCTCAATGGAGAACGTGGGTGGGATGGAGAAAGAAAGGATACCGGGGCTCGGGTGATGACTCTCTGGTTACGAGTCGGAAGGAAAGATGAGCTGAGAAAGCGGAGTGTTTTATATTCAGACGTCGCAAGATAAACGTTTTGCATTTTTGGCGGTGATAATGGAGGTCTGCTCACACTAATGTGAAGCAAAGGCCTACGGTTGTTGCTATTCGCTTACGAAACATTGCAGAAATATATCATATCTTGCTGTATCATTTTCGCATCTTTAGATGGAACTACAGTAACGAAATTAAAAATTCACCCCAGGAGATCTGGATGACTACAGAAGCTTCATCTTGCCTCATTGATGTATGCTTATGTTGATTTTTGCATTTCTAAGATAATAATAACATTTCACGTGATTTATTTACATCGATGTTTTTGATTTATACTATCCATTCATATGCTTGAAATTTGAACTAATTGACACGAATCCAACATCGATGAACTAACCACCAAAGAATCCAAGGATGCAAGAGCATATAATAACTCCTCTTGGTTATGCAGCAATCTTTTGAAAGCAAGGCATGTCTTTAAATAATATTTTTAGGACTAAAGTGAATTTAGGTCTCAATCACACCATAGCAGGTATGATGGAAAGCTCACCTTATCTTGAGCTTATTCACTATTTCAAAGACTTGTTGAATACATCAGTATGTGAGACAGAAGGTTACCGAAATAAGCTCCATCCCAGTTTAAAAATAATTTCAACCAGCACCACAACTTAAGAATATTAAGTTATAAATCAACCTAAAGGGAGATTTACGAGCAAATAATACGATCATGCCACAAGAAGAACATAATAATTTGAATACTTTGGACGTACACGGGGAAATGTTTCTTTTTCGTGATTTTGACCTAAACTTCTTTCGAATGAATTACATTAAATATCATGATCTTATATTTTATCTCTCATTCTAGTCCAGCTGTGGAGGATTCTCAAGAAGTGGCTACCTGAAAGAGGCTAGAAATCGAGTTGAACGGGATCCATAGGAAATATTCCGATCTTTTCCCTTAATATAAATGTCGTTTGAACCCTTAACCCTTTAATAAATGCCAATTGAATAAATGCTATTTTGAATCTCACAGCGGCCGAATATAACTCAAATCTTCCGTGGAAATGAAATTATGTAAGCTTATATTCTATTTCTATTTCTCGCCTTTCTTTCACTCTCAGGTCTCGATTATACTTATCGCAGTTTGTTCATCTTAACTAATAATTACCATGTGAGAACCGTTTCGGACCCTCCATTCTTTCTCGGACCATCCCCTGACCACTATTTCTGCCAATTTTATTCTATAATTATCAGATTGGCGCAGCTATCAAAATGAGCATAAACTTTCTTTGCAGTGATTTCTATAATATTAGTGTGAAAAGGAATGTAATCCAATCGATTAAAAGTTAACCCGATGCTAACTTTGTCGAGACTAGCATCGTACACCGTATTTTTAACGGAAATAATCCTGAATATATTGCCGTATATATACTAGGTATATAAAAGCATAGGCCATAAAACTACCACAAATATTTTGTGAGAATTTACCTATTGAATAGATGATAAGGTTAGTTATTTCAACAGTTTCATTTAAGGTTAGTTATTTCAAAAATTCTCACAGGTCATCGAATCGAATTGAATCGTTCTTAGGCAGAATAATTATTTGAAACTTTCCTATTTCTAGACTCTTCTTCTCCATCAAAAACCAGCCGTTCGGTTCGAAAGCGAGAATTTGAATAATTCATTTAGAGGCAAAATTCTGAGAAACGTTCGTATGTGCGTAGATTTCTGTGAAAGCGATTATCGCTGCTTAAACAGCTTCATGATTTCAAAGGTGTCTGTTTACCGCAGAATATGGTAATACGTGACATACATAAAAAATAGGTCAAATAAGAAGGAGGTGAGAAAATCAAAGATCGCACAGTAACGCTTTTATTTATCGATTAATGAATTGGAAAGAATTCTATTAGTTCCAAATCTAAGATGGATATTACACGCATAAAATACATTGATTTTATATGAATTCAGGGTCCCTCTCTTATTGTGGAAATTACATTATGAAACTTAATAGAAAATAGCAAGATATTGCACAAGCAGTTTCAGGTATAAAATACGATTATCTATTAAGAAGATGTGAGTTTTCTCTTGTTTTTACCTGGCATGTAGCAAGTCTTAACCTATGTTTTTTATGTGACACTATAATCTCACAAAACTGATTCCAAAAAATATCGTGAAAAAAGACGATGAACTCCTATGGAATAATAATTGACTGTTCAGATCAGTAACATATGATACAGAAGACCTTTCAGTGTTTTATTTTATTTTAGTGCTGGAGGTGAGCTTGTGTGACGATCAAATATTGAATTCCTTTCACAGAAACGGGAGTAAAGAAGCTGATAAAATACCTAGAATGGCAGTCGTGCTACTCTGGCAGAGCTGTAAAAACTGTTTATTTATATAAATGGCGGGGAAATTAAGATAAAGAATGATCTTCAGCAGTTATCGGTAAGTTGTGTTTGTACATTTTGGCTCGAAAGTTTCTATACGAAAGTATTAGCTACAGTTATCAATTTACTACATTCTACTTCTTGAATTTTAATATATTTAATTTGCATATTTTTGAAGATAGCAACATCTTGAAATATATATTCCCTGCAATTTTCTTGCAGTGATCAAATTGATTTGAAGTAAATTCAGATAGTAATACATAAATTTACTCCTACTAATGCTTGAACAATGAGTGTGATATAATTATGAAAATTAGTCAATACTTGGAGAATATAAATCGCAAACGATATTAATCTTCTAAAATTTTTCATTTTATGAGCATAAGTAAAAGGAAATTCATAAATAATTGCATTACTTACAATTTGGCGCGCAGTAACATTAATTAAGGGAAAATTTCTAAAACTAATTTACCTATGTTCTGAAACATGCTGTTCTATTAGAAGGGCAAGAAACTTATTGAATTAAATTGAAATGAATTAATTGAACTTAAAATTTATCTTTATCGCTGCCATGAAACAACATTAACATTAAATAAGGAATTGTGCAACTTTGTAAGAGAATAATATACTAGTGATATTTTATTAGTAAGATGAAAGTATGCTGAGAATATAAATGAAAAGATACATGTATATATAAACAAGTCAGGAAAGGTTTGAACCATTGAGCAATAATAAACATTCCTATGCTGCTTAGGTTTAGAGATTCTTAAGGATTGAAGAAAAAATGCTTAGTTTCTTTGTTGGATCGAACACTTTTCAGACTACCCATGAATGTTAAAAATGAGTATACCAAATTTAACTGTACCTTAATTAGTTTATACCTTATTTTACCTTAATTAGACGGTAAAATTGCATATTCCATTGGAAAACAAGGGCAGCCAAGGAGGGAAAGCTAAAGTATCGATCGAATGTCAGTCAGAAAAGGAGAATTTTGAAAGCCAAAATATTGAAGCCATATTGTCAGGGGAGATGATGGGTGCGGTTTATGAGGAAAAGGTTTCCGCGGAATATTATTTCAAAATGAGAAGAAAGATGAAATAGGTATGCTGTCAAATTTATTCGGAAAAGGAAGAAACCAATAACCTACGAAACAAAGGAAGACCTTAATCCCTTGATCCTTAATTAGATGATATCGTGGTATGAATTAAGATGCGTATTATAATTCAAGTTAGGGTACGGATTAATTACTAATTTCATTTACGAAAAATAGTACTCCATATTTATAAATACGATGAAATAGTGATAATTTCATGTTATACTTGTTCATTAGGTTCTATTAACGTAGAAATCAATGTGAAGTATTACTTAGCTATTATCAATTATATATCACTCAATTCTCATAGTGTAAGGTATAGCTTCCTATGCAAACAATATGTTCACAATGATATAATAAATCAATATATTGTGTTATTTATTATTTATTCTCTATTCTGCGTAATGGACACAATGTAAACTTGACAGAGAAGGTAAGGTGAAAGATGGGCCTATTCCTTCTCATGCGTAACCAAGTCAGGTGATAATGGTCACATAGTTGTACATAATAACACATATATATATATGGTAATGCTTACTTCATGCTTATTAATTACTATAATTACTATACAAAATCTATATCTCGGGTAGCTAATAAAATTTCTACCATGAAGAAAATTGTAAAATATGGTAAGCCATAAGAACTTAGGAAAAAATTATCGTGACTCACCTATCACGATAAAACATTCATTTCTCCGAATCACTGAAAATGTTTCTATCCTGAGAACACATAAAAGTTTTTAAGTAAGCCATACAAATCAGAATTAACTATGAAGAGTCGCATCAAAACTCACATAGTTTTTGGCTTTCTTTCTTTCTTCCGAGAAAACACTCTATCATGAATGATTAGCTATTTTCTTAAAATATAAATATTCCAATACAAGAGAAATTTTAAATAAAAAAGTTAATCTAAGTTAGATAATAACATGGGCATCAAATTACTTGGTTCATTTCAACCATTGAAATAATATATCCTTCCGGAATGTAGTTTAATATCTGTTGTGCTTGTAATATGTAGCAAAGTAAATAATGTTTAATGTAAAATGAGTTACATGTATGCTTCCTCCATACAAGCAAAAGTGAAACGTATCGTTTACGCCAAAAATCGTAAAGCAATAAACAAAAGTTTTCGGTTTTGATTCGGCTCTCAGAATTTAAATTTTAAGATCCAGGAACGGTTTTTACTTCGACGAAAATAACCGTTTTTCTCCGTTTCGGTATTCGGTTCGGTTCAGGTTCGATGCCGCGTTTCAAACATTAGTTTCAATGTCCGCATATCATTAGAATGTTTTTACGACATTAATATTCGCCTAATCCAACCCGCCCAAGCCAATGCAAACGAATCATTTACCCTCTTAATACATATCTTATTATTGTATAATAGGATATTTATATGCAAAATAACTCGAAAGATTTCCAAGTTTACAGAAAATTAAAAATGAAAAAATATATTACTTCGGATTTTGCAAATATTAAGGCAGTAAATTTATTTGAGACTTTTCAAACAGAACGGTAGATATATGTATGTATCCATCGCTTTTTTCGCATAATTTCACTCTTTATATCATTCCGACATCCTCGGAACTCGGGACATAGAAACTGCCTCTCAGTCCCTCGCTACTCCCACTTTTTCATCTGTCCCTCAATATCCAATTCAACCTTTCAATTAACCCTTCCATAATTTTCTCTATTTCCACTTCATATATCGATCTCCTCCCTCATCTCCTTTTCTCTTACAGTGCCCTTCATTTCCTCTCTCCAAAACTCTCATCCATTGTGAGAGCAAACATACTATCGTTAACTTTAACTGAGTATAATCGCTCGAGATTACTTTCCTTAGCACATTTCATATTCGATGCCTCCATTTGTCACTTCATATTTACAATGAGTTCACTTTCCAAAACTTTTCATGAACCTATTTTTCATTACCTAAAACTCTTTCCGGAGCGGAAATGGTTTTCTTCCATTATTCAAACTTAGCTACAACCAGGTAGTACACTAGCTATGTGAAAGATTTAAGTATCACATATCTTTGTGATGCTAGATAATTCCCTTAGAGAAAAACCATAGTAATGTTATTTATGATACCATTCAATATTCAATGAATTATGAAATATAATATTTGCACTTAGTTAACAAAGCCTTGAGTCTCTAATACAGATAATTTAAATAATTTGAAAATTTTGTGCTGTAAAGTTGTACCTAAACTCAACTAACTTAGGAAGAAAAACATGCCAGGAGGGAAAATTATTTCCATAAGACTGTTAGCGGAAAGAGACTTTCCTAAGAAATTATTTGATTAAATTTAGGTTTCATTCCGAAAAAGTCATGGGTATGATATTCTGTAAACATGATCAAAAACTAACAATAAGTTCCAGAATGCGATCACTATAAACGGATGCTATAAGCAAGATTAAGATGTTAAAATTATTTTAGCTCAAAGTAGAGGTCATTCACCATTATGGAATAAACATTTATATATTTTTATTGGAAGCATTGGGTAACAATAAGGAAATCCCTTAGGTGAAAAGTCAGCAAATAAATTATTCCGTAAACTACGAGGATTTGACTGTTTCGATACATTTCAATTTTAAATGGAACTGTAAGGAAGGAAAGAATTTTCCCACCGCTAACATACTACAAAAATAATAATCATACTTTCTCTACCTTAGTTTATATATGCGCGTTTATGGCAATTTTTTCAAGATATTTACTACACACAATTAATCTTTCAAAGCTGCGATACCATTTTCAACTCCATAACCCTTTCTCTCCGAATTTCGGCGCATTTGCCATATAATCCAGTTTACATTCCGTCGGATGAAATTTTTGGGATTCACATTTTCTAAAACAGGTAAATTAAAATGTTTGATGTTGGATAACAAATAAGGCTGGATCTCTGTGAAAAAATTCATTTAGACTTCAAATATCCCTTGGATGTATTTAATGCATAAACATCAAAGTTGATGCGTATGAAAGGTTTAAAATTAATTTTCGAAATAATAGTTGGACAAATATTTACCTTTCGTTTGCGTATGCTGATGAAGAGAATGCAGAATCCGCCATTGAATCAACATGTTTTGAAAGGCATCCTCGAATATATCTCAAATTTACGTATCTATCTGTCTTCCATTCCGCTCCTCTTCACCGTTTTATACCCGCTTTTTTCCAATTTTCAAATATTTACACGTATTCGTTTCTTTAGATCTCTCTTGGATCAATTCCACCGTCATCTCCGACGTCCAGCGGCCATCGTTCCCATCGCAACCGCGGGCAAAAGGATGTAAAAAGTGTTTTGAGTTGAAGCCGTGCCGAGAGAATCTCCAGCTCCCCTTCAAAGTGAGCGTTCCCTTCGAGTGGAACAACATTTCCTGCTATTACCCTTTGGTCGTTCAGAATCATCCCACTCCGAAAGAAAATTAGGAGAGAAGACATCTTAAGAATCTTTCCCTTTTTTGTGACCCCTACGCCTTGGCCCTTTCCTTTGAAGTTTCGAGTTTTTTTCTCTCTTGTCTTTAACTCTCTTTCCGCTATCTATTTCGCTCCGAATACATTCTGCCTCACTGATTATCTTTCAGTAATAAAAGAAAATATATTACGGTACAGTAAACATGATCAAATGAGATAATCGAAGCTCCGGATTATTTGTAAAAGCAAACGGTTTCGAAAGCTCAAGTTAATTGTATGCATATTAATATTACATATTTATATTCAAATTTTTATTTATGTAAAAAAAGAGGTCTATTTTTCTCTTTTCAGACATGATGACGCCCTCACAAGGGAGTTCGGATCGGGAGATCGGGAAACTAGTGCCGAGGATTTAAGCATAAGATCATGGAAGGATGGGATACAACAAAAAAGGAATGTCAAAAAAATCTTAAATTAGCAACGGGCTTTAATTAATTAAATTCTCAAAAGATGGATTTTTAAAAAGATAACTAGCAAAGAATTCTGGGAAACAGACACTGAAATTCAGCAAAATCATTTAGGGAATAATAAAAATAAAGGAGTTAAAGGTAAAGGAGAAAATCGGAATTAAAGCTGACAAAATGTTAGGCAAACCATATTAGAAAATATGTTGCATATTTTCTTGAAGAATCTTCTCGACTTGTCAAGCAATAAATGTCTGAAAAAGGACACTATTGAAATTTGGAGAGAGAGATTGGTAGGACAGTAAATAAGTGACACCATATTTGAGGTAGAACGATAAGGTGCAAGATAAGTTACTCTTTCATAAAATTTAAATGATTTACTTTTCGTTACGTAAGACGATATCAATGGCTTCTGGCGATATCTGGTAGAACTTATTCATAATTAAATGAAAAAGGAAAAATCTGCATTTCCTATGGACAGTCATATTTTGTCTCTTTTCATTTAATTTAGACGATATATTTTAGTCGAGACTCAATTTTGAGGATATACTCTCATTTTCTAAAGTATTAAGTTACTTTTAATCATAAATAATTCGTATTCACTGAAGAAGTGATCTGAAGTGTTTTCATAGCCTTCATTCGTCATAGGAATATATTTAATATACAAATGAATGAAATAATAGACATCAATTCAGGTATCGTAAATTTTCATGACGTTGCTAGACAAGAAAATTCAAAGAAAAAATATTTTTCGGGTGCATAAATAAATGGAAAAATATGCTTCACCTGAGACTACTGCATTTTGTATGAAACGCTTAGGTAATTAATGCAATCTCCCTGCAAACTGTCTTATTCAGTCCTTAGAACTGTATTACAAGTTTACCTTTGAAACCTACATTTTCACACATCGAGAGTTCCAATTATATTACAGTCGCTAACGATGAGTTTCCCAAGAGAAAAGATGTACCAATTAGTATCGTCCTTTTCAATCTCAAATCAAAATATCCTTGTGTTTGTCTTGCAACGGAGATATGCACACCTTGTGAGTGGATAGGTACTTATTAGTTCAGTTCGCAAATTAGAAGGTCAAAGGATTCCTTTTAAATTTTGCATTTCGATGGCAAGGATTGGTGAGAAATGAATTCTTTTGGCAGAACGTTTCGCGTGATCTCCAAAAAATTTAAATATCTCATCTATTATTCGAATCTATTTAGATTGTGAATTTCACAACCGGTACCTTGGTTCTTTTTAATGCAGCACAAATGGTAAAAAAGGAATGAATAGTGGGCATAAAAGAGCTCTGAAATCAATTTGATTAAATATTATTTTAAATCAAATTAAAATTCATTTGTAAGGCAAGCTTACTAAACCATTCCATGAGAGAAAATGAGTCATAATATAAAATTTTGGTTGATATTTTTTACTTTCCTTTAACTTTCGCCTAGTAAAGTGTAGGGAAATCCTGATTTAAGAAGTATCCTTGATATAAATATCTTTTCTACTATTGTTTCTATATCGTATTTACAGGATTGAACCTGGCCTTTCGTGAGAAATCCCTTGTGAGTGATGTCTTTTCCAAGAAGTTACCCTTGCTTTTCGATTATGGTATTCCATCGAAACCCTTTGTCATTTATATTCTATTTTTACTTATTTCTTCCAGAGAGAAACATTGAATACCATTTCCTGAACATAATAAAAGCTATAATCTTACCGTTAATTACATCTCCAAAATCCCCTTATTCAATGCGACTCTAATGACGCACAAGATCTTTAGACTTTGAGGACGCATCTCTTCCCAAAACTTGAATGACGCATTTTCATTTCTACATACCCCTTATTCCCTTGAGCAACTTAGCTGTTTGTCTTCTCGGAAATGAGACGGGGACTAATACGAATTCCCACAACGAGCACCTCATTTCTCCTTTCTGACAGCTATATGAACTAACTTTCTTACGAACCACTTTTCCGTATAGAATGTAACATTTCTGTCACAAAGGGTACGTTTTCCTGTATACCGCATGATAAAATGACCTAATTTCAATAAAGAATTCTCGCTTTTTCCACGTAAGATATACGACCCCTGAAAGTTGGATCTATTTATAGTCATCACGTTTACCACCTAAAAAATTCTGTTCTTTTCGAAGAGTTCTCAACATGCTTTCTCTAGAAATAAATTACTTACCACAGTCATGGAAAAGAACCACATTTAAATTACATTACAGTACATTTTACTCGTAGATCTTTTCCATTATTATGGCTTTCGCCAGGTAAGTTTTCCGTATCTCTTAAACTTTTTCGTTTTTGAAAGCATTAACATTTGTCTTGTCCATCTATAGATGAGCAGTGGCGTAGCTAGGGGGGGACATCTGTCCCCGGGGGCAGTATCAGGGGGTGCGAAATTGATGTTAGATAGTAACAATTGATACGCAGAACCAGAGTTGTGTGAAACTCACCGTATCGAATTTACATGAAAGAGATTTTTGCCGAAACCTGGCCGTTCAGGACTGAAATACCAAAATTTTATGCTTGTATTACTTCGCATCATGGCGAAATTTATTATAAATTCATCCTATAAAAATCTAACCAACCACATGTCAGAAATATATAAAATTATTATAGACTTGAACAATTGATACCTTCTGGCTTAAAGGGACTAGAGGTCTACAATCAAACGTTTAACAATAAGTTAAGTTCCTTACTGCCTTCCTTACGAGGGAGTTTACTGGTATATAATATAATACTTAATACATATTCAATTCATAATTCAAAATATATAAGACAGGCATATATCTATATTCTCTAATATTTATATTAATTCTTTAATTCTCACGAGCAAAGTCACTTAACAATAAGCTCGCAAATTTCGTGATATACTCCCATAGAGGTCTTCAAATTGTTTATAAGCAATCATCATGGGGATGGTTACAATTGCATATTAGTGGAGACCCCTATGAGAAAAAACACAATACGACGTGCATCGTGACATAGCATTTCCTCCCTCTCCGCGTCCGGATTGGGAAACGATGCAAAAATTAACTATTACTCTTTAAAAAAGCATTATTTTAAAGTGATACCACGAACAGAACAATATACTGGGGTATATACTGGTTAGAAAACATTATGTAATGCACCTCTTATGGCGTTGCGTAATTATGACGTAAATAAATTAATTAATTTTAAATGATTCATTATCTCTCGCAATCTATTAAAATTCAGGAAAATTAAAAATACAAAATGAGCTATTAAGTAGCTTGCCTCTATAGTTGGTTTTGTGTAATATCAATTTGAATCGCTTAACTAATATTTGGTTCGAGTAATTGACGGCAGCCATCTTGAGAATCTCTGTGGGAAACAACGTTAGTACCGTTCTCGCCGAAAAAAGTTAAATATTATCCAATTTTGAGAATTAGACACCTCGAAATTAGCATCACAATGTGGAAAATTGAATAGACTATCTTCCTTATATTCAATTTCAATGTCAGTGACTAATTTCGCAAAATATTTCACTAAAATTGTTCAGAATACTTGGATTGCGATACCACTGATGAAAACTAAACTTCCCAGAATTCTTTGCTACAAAATCCCCATAGGGGTCGCTACAATTGCTTATTAGCAACTGCAAAACCCCCCATGGGTAGAAGAAAAACATACGAAATCGAGACAACTACCAAAAGGTGAAATCAAATATTATTAATTTCATCATTAATTATACTTTTTGAACCAAATTACGAGAACTATGGTAAATAAAATTTGCATCACGAACTCATTCATTTTACCATCAAAATACACGTGAATATTAACACCTTACCGAATTAATGATAGGAACTAATTTCTCAATTTATGAAAAAGAGGCCATTTACTGAGATTTCAAGAAATGTAAAATACGATTGATAAATAGCATGGGCAAAATTTAGGTTATACTAGAGAGTTATCCAACCGAAGCTATTTAAAATTATGCGTTGGTTCGAGGTGATCAAGATGACGATGATTATTGCGTTGAGGAATGGAAAAAGTTTTGGGAGATGAATGGATGTTTAACCCAAAAACAATTTTAGAGCGGTGCGTTTTAGTGTCACTCACAAACTGCATATTGTTAAACAAAATTGAATAATTTTGCTAATATTCTTAGCTTAATTTTATATTGATAATTATTATATATTAGAGAATAAGAGTATGAATAAGTAGCTTATTCAGCCACGACAGATTGACATTTCAATTTGTATTGAATATTATCATGCTTGACGGGGACTTATTGTGCACTTGATATTTGATGCTAAGCTCTATTATTTGTTATCCTTTAATAATATGCTAATAATTATAAAAGAAAGTCAACTTTTGGAGGGATTTTAGTATATTTTTATGAAAGTGTTATGAATATACTCTATACTAATAGATGACAAAAATAATTTTGTATATTTGATCGTGGGCAAATTTATTCGAAATTAATCCTATAATAATCAATTCACAGGTCAGAAAATTTTTTGAAATATATAGATTTTTTAAGTTTGACACCTCCTAGCTTAGGTCTACAGTAGGTGCCAGAGGTACTAGTTGGTTTACAGTAATATGACAAGTTTTGAAATAAGTTAAGTTCCGCCATGCTTGACAGGGGAGTTTACAAGATATTAATAAAAATTATAATAAGGAAATCGGATGTTTTTACGAGACTAATGGAATCTAATCGCGACAAGGTTTTATATGTGAGGGTTTATGTGATTTTCACGAATCTCATAGCATTAAAAGTAATAGAATATATATTTTTTCTAAAGTTCGTTAATGTAGGTATGTTAAATGGTGTCCTAATTAGTATTTATAAAAAGAATTTGGGTATGAATAAAATGAGTATTCAGTGAAAAAAGATTCACAATTCCATTAACATGCAGCTCCATCATGCTTGAAGGGAACTTGTACCATATCCGATATTCAATGCCGAGCTGACATTGTAAACATAAAAGAATAAACTTGAAATTTATAACGCAAATTAACGGTTGGTAGATGATATTATATTATCTTACTACTTTTATGGCTACGGCTTGCAAAGTAGAAATTTTTTAAATGTTGATTTTATAGTCTTAATTTTAAAATGTTCATTATATGTTTTATAATGACCAAATTTATTCGAAGTTCATCCAGTAAAACTCAAACCGACTACATGCCAAAAAGATGTTACATCATTGAAGACTTAAAATTCACACCTTCTAGCTTGCAGGGACAAGAGGTCTACAGTACAAAGAAAATTTTTAAATAACCTCCGACGTGGTTTACTACTTTAATTATAACATCTGCAAGATCAAGTAGTAATGCAAATATGGGAGCGAGGAGATGAATTTCGAAGCGTATGTGGTTCTGGGAAAAAGGGATCATTAGGGAAGTAAATCAGGAGAGAGGATTTCCTCACTTTCCTTGTGGGATAGGATTTATTAGCCTCCTCTTCTACCTTGTTCTTTGTCTAACGGGAAACCTTAATACGTACATCATTTACTAAATATAGATGATAACCATGAAAACCTACCATTTTTATGGGAATAAGCAAGGGTGTATTTCGAATCACAAAGAAAATGACATAAAGAAAATCCTCTGAAAGTATGATAAAAAAATTATATGAGATAGGCGTCGCATAAATAAAAACACATGCCTAGAAAACTACAGCAAAGGACGTGGAGCACAAAGTAAATTCCGAGCCATTCCTTTAGCATATATTTAAACAAGAGCTTCTTGCTGAAATTAGTAATCTAAATAACCCAACCTTTATTACCACATTGGGTGTGCTTGTCCTAATAACTATTTGCATACACGCAAGAATCAAATGTAACAATTCGTTAAAATGACATTGGTTGCGTCCAAGTCAAGAGCTGCAATCCGCATTTATTGAAGGAGTCTTAACACGGCAATTATTCTCCGAAGGGCCTGAGGATGGTGAATTAAAATGGCATTTCGTTCTAACACTTGAAAATTAGAATTGAAAGTGTATATCAGGAAGACGATAAGTAACAGTAGTAGAAGCTAAACTCGTTTTCAGTGTCTATTGCATCAGATAAATGATATTGATATATTTCTAAATAATTCTTCCGAGAGAAATATCTCATTCGCAAGAAGAAGCTACTGAACACAACGGAGAGATTTTTGATGATCATTTATTCACCAATACGATCCATATAAGGAAATCATTTTTTCTTTGTTTTAGAAGGCGCGTCATGAGAACCAAGGTCGACGGAGGAAGAAGTAATTTCGCCCGAAACGCAGCGATCGACTTGATGGTAGAGAGGGTCGGAGCCCACACAAACCGATGTCAAGGATGTGGGTGCAATTTCCGCCACGGTAACCCCGGAGGCATCAAGTTGTCGCCGCCACATTGTGAGTTTCCTACCCTTGTCCAAACTTCCAATGGCAAACGATTCATATATTAGTCATTGAATCCGATCATTTATTTCGTTTGCAACAAAAGTCTTACCTTCAAGCCGCAAAACTCTCTTAGCTTCAGGTACCTTTACCCTTTTTTTCGATTATTTAGAGGTTTCGAACGATTCCCTTGTCGGCGACGACCCTTAAAATGTATTTTTTTACATATCCAATACTATGTTTTGTGCCCTTCAATCTGTAACGATTTAAAAAAAATAAGATTTGGAACAAAAATTAGACTAGAATGTGTGACGAGACAAGAATCGCAAAGTAAAGAAGTGGAAATGGACTATCTGTAAAATTAATAAAATTAAAAGTATTTCAAGAAGTAAAATAACAAAGGGGAGAGAGTCATAATTAAATTTTCACCAAACTAAAATCTAGTTGATCAATTTAAGGAAATTACTGTATGAGGTCCCTTAATTAAGGAAAATCGAATGCCCCGGAGGATTTATCATATTCAGTAACAGTTCAAACAAAAATATAGTACACCAATGAGTGCAAATATCTTGATATTAGCAAAAATTGATATTTTCACAACTCATAAGAATATGAGTTATGGAAATATAATCTCCCCCACACCCCGGGAAACCTTCACCCCCCTCCCTGGCACCCCTATGCCCCCAACCCTTGTAAACCCCCCATCCCCGGGACCCCATCCCTTGGGACTCCCCATGCTTAGGGACCCCTATACACTGGGACCCTTATACACTATCCCTTGGAACCCCTGCATGCATGGGACCCCCATCCCTTAGGACCACCCCATCCTCGGAACCCCTTTACCCTGGGACCACTGCACCCCCCATCCTCGAGACCCCCATCCCGGGGACTTCGTTACCCTAAACGCTGGGACCCCCATCCCCGGAAACCTATCCCCGCGACCCCCATCCCCGGGCCCCTTGTCCCCTGGCACCCCCATCCCTTAGGACCACCCCATCTTCGGGACCCCTTTACCCTGGGACCACTGCACCCCCCATCCTCGGGACCCCCATCCCGGGGACTTCTTTACCCTATACGCTGGGACCCCCATCCCCGGAAACCTATCCCCGGGACCCCCATCCCCGGGCCCCCTGTCCCCTGGCACCCCCATCCCTTGGGGCCACCCCATCCTCGGGAACCCTCTTTTACCCTGGGACCTCCATCCCCGTGACCCTTATCCCCCGGGACCCCATTCCTTGGAAAACCACCAACTCCCGGACTCCCTGCCCCAGGCACCCCTGACACGCCCGGGTACCCCTATCCCTAAGCTTACCTTACGATGATAACAGAATCCTCCCTTATGGCTTCTATCTATCTTTTTCCCTTGGACTCCCTGAAATATTAGAGAACCATAGAATGACTTACTGAAGAAATAGTTGCTTCGTATAATATAAATTTAAAAGTAAAATTTAGCATATTTATTTAAGAATAATTCTAAAACAGTTTATACGTAATTATTTTACAAAATAACTGAGTATGGAATACAGTAAAGTTAACTTAAGTTTTTTCACATATATTTAAGATAAATTGAATGCATTAATCTGTATTGGATTATTTCTTGACCAATAAAAACATTCTGTATTTAATAATGTTTATTAAAATTGATTTTTTTGAGTTTGTAAAAGGTTAAATTTACTTTAATTTCATTTTAAAAGTTAAAGATTATTACATAGTAGGTGAAACTATCCCACAAATTGGAATACTTACACATCATCCAGCTCAAGGGTCAGCAATTTTATTATTTACTTAATATGAGAAATATAAAATTCAAGAAAATTGTGACTTACATTTACTGAAAATAATAAACTAAAACACATTTTGATCACATGCCTATGCCGGAGGAAGCGGAGACTTTTCTTACTCTTTCAATTTAAGGCTCCTTACCAAGCTAAGAATAACCGAGTAAGCTCTTATTCGTATTCAAAAAAATAAAAGCAGCTAAAGTAAAGCAAATACTGCATCATGAAATAATAACAATAGATGTACAATTAAAATATGTATCAGCTGGAGGTAAGAAAAAATATCGAAAAAAAATATTTGCTGCCATTTTGCAAGAACAAGAAAAACCTACACAACTACTTATCAAGGGCTACTAGAACAAATCGGAATTACAGTTCTACTCTAACAGAAATTATTTCTGTAACAATTATGCAACAAAATAATTTATTGATCATTATTCAATATAATTAGCTAATCATTTTGATGATTAACTTGAAAGGTGTATCTCCTCCGTTTGCTATTCATAAAGAAATGTTTTTTCCAACATTAGGTCAAGAAATTATTTAAATTATGTTGCTGTGCATTCTTCTATCTCTTCTTGAAATTAATACTTCTAGAAATAGATGCTTTAGAGTCGAGAAGACGTATCTTTCTAAGTCTCCATTGACGTGTTTTTAAAATATTTTTACTAGAATCTTCAGGAGATTATGTAATCGAAATCACTCGAAATGACGAGGTGTTCGTAGTAATTCCTAATACATATCTTCCGCAGCAGTTCTTTTCCGCACCAACATAAAGCTCAGGTATACTAACAGGCGTTGAGGTCACCGAGGGTGTAAAGAACTCAAAACGAACTCGTCCCTGAAGTCTGCAAAATACGCAGTGGACGTCGAAATTTCCTCTCTGGAGGCATTCGAAAGGTTCGCAAAAAGGATAGCTACCTGCGAAGCGTTCGTCTCAGAACCCGTGGCCATCTAATCAGCTGACTCTAAATGACGTCAGGCGACCTGTACATATGACTCGGTTTAGTTAGGCTAAGGGAAGTGCAGGGAGAGAACAGCAAGCGTGAAACAAAGGAGCCCAATTTCAACTAAATTAGAACCTATTATGCTACACATATGGCTATGTTAACACGGTGCTTGAAGAAAATTTATATCTCCACTCATAATTCTTGGATTAAGTGATCAGTGAGTGATTTACTTCGTTGTCTAATTCTGCAGGTCATGTAAGGAAAATTGAGCCTAGAGAAACTAACAAGTGAAGGATTGTCCGGTGAAAAAAACGGTGATGCGTGAACATGTGCATGACTTCGTAGTGATCGCTTGGTACCACCAGCTCTCTCCTAAGAACCTAAGAAAGAAAGCAAAATAGGATTCCTAGATAAAAACGTAAGTAGGTTTTCTGTAGTTTCAGTATTCTTCTGCCTGTATATCCCCCGAGAATTAGTCAGTGGTGGAATGGGGATAAAACGCTATTCGTATCTAGTTTACTGTATTTACCGATTATAATCGGTAGATACAACTAGATACGACTATATAATTATCGTCATCTAATCCGATATATATGATTTTATAATTAAAAATATTAACTTCTCAAACCAAACCTCGTTCCTTTATTTCATTTGGTTTTCATTTCTTTCTTTGGTCTGATAGTTAGAAACAAATGAAATCAGTCGATCGTTTGTTGATTGCAACCACTATAATAGGATGATAGGTGATCATACATGATTCAAATGTTTAATTTGATAATATAAATATCTATTATAAATATTAGTGCAGTAAATATCAGTAGCTGACAAGTTCTTTGATTAGGGACAGTCAGATATTTGAGCGTGGTAAATAAAATAAAAGTCCTTCTTAATAAGTGGCTGCTAATTTATGTATAATGCGCTTTGTAATTATGAATTAAAATACCAGTTATTTGTTGAGATATTGAAGCTTATTCTTTTCCAATAGTAAGATTCGATATCCTGAGAGTATTGTACTTTGTCTAGAGATTAGTTTGATTGGTAGTTAGAGTAAGAGTAAGTTCAGTTATGCTCGTTAAAATGTAATGAAAGTAAAATGATGTAGACGAAATATCACGGAGATTTTTGTACCGATTTCCAGAGTACATACTTTTAGTTTGACCGACAAAATACATGATGATGTTTTATCGTACAATGAGTACGTAGGATTTCAATTCAGGTTTGTTTGAATCCAAGATGGCTTTCATTACCTCGGTAACTCTAGGATAATTAAAATCAATTATTTGAAATCTAAACAGCAGATAGTGAGTACAGGATGAGTATTTTTTGTCAATTTAAAGCTCAGTCCATTGTGATACAATTGTTGGTTAATAATTAAAGGATCATAAACTTTTTAGCAGATTACTCGCTGATTTAAAATATTTGAGAATTACTTCATTGTTTAGTAAATATTTCCTTGCTTATCCGTAGGTTTAGTCTTCATAAATATGATTTTGACAAGAAAAATTATGCTAGCTATAAATAAATTATCGACAATAATGATCATTTTTGATAAACCGAAATGAGGATTTTTTCTTTCGGATTAATAATAATGGTATTTAATCCTCCATGATGGAGGATAAAATCCAAGATGTCTGCGCTTCTAACTAAGTAATTCTTATGGGTTTAATAATTTTAAAGATTTCTCTTAGCAAACCATTTTGTCTCAAAAATTGTTGTATATTTTTAATTTCATTTTCCGATGGTTAGTTTGATCGCGGAATATAATTTTCAAAACATGCCAAATTTTTACAGGATTTATTATGAGCCATTGAGTTTTTCCAGCCAATCAGATCGCTGCATTTTCGTTTAAACTTTCCGTTGTCCGTTTGGCAATCACTTTGAATAAGACAGCATGGACGACGAACGTGATTGTGGGGAATTTTTACGAGAGTGAGTGAAGCGATTTTAAAGTGAGTAAAAAATATTATGGTGAATTATTGGAAGTGATAACGTGTGGAAGAACTGTGAAAATTGTAAATTGTTCGTAATTAGAAGAGTGTATGCAGGTGTCCTTATTGTGTTGGATGTGCTGGACTAAGAAACAGAGTAACGGTACGAAATGTTTGATTCTTTCTTCTTCAATGTATCGTATTACGTATTACAGCCTTAATTTTATTTGAAATGTTATTGAGGAAGTAGGCTAAGTAAGCTCGTGTTTGGGATTTCTCGTTACTCTATCTATGCATTATCGGTCCTACTTTATTGCTCGAATATACGAGCAGTATATTCCTATTAAGTAGTAAGATCTATTAAGAATTAATATTTTGTATTCCGATTAAACAAAAGGGAAATACATTTCTTGAGTTTTAAGTTTGCGAATAATTAAACAGCATCTCTGATAACAGCCAATCATAAATACTTCATGAATCTTTTGTTAACGATAACATTCAATTATTTATATTTTCACTCTTCCTTCGTAATATATCAATAACCGATCCTGGATAGATTGATCTATTTGAACGATATAAACGTTAAATACTAAGTAGTTAACGTATTGTTTTAAGTATATAATATTTAAGTTATCATATAAAATCGTTGATAACGGTCGATAATTAATAGATCCTGAGATAATGGTGAATGCTAAAGATTAGATAGTGAGTATTTTTATTCGTTATCGTTATATACGTGTTATCAATTAACTGTCTCTAATATATTTCAATTTATTGAAATTAGGAGGCATATTTCACTTACGTATGATCTCAAGTTTCTTAATTTGTATTACAGCTAAACGGAGAGTCATTCTAAAGAATCATCCGTATAACCTTTATCTTTATTTCTTTTATTTTAATGTACGGATTTCCTAATTTTAGCTTAAATTATATTTTATATATACTTGAAGCTGTCGGCAAAATGAGTTTGTTTTTGTGATGGTTCTTCTATAATTTTTTAATGACACATTCTTATAATCTTTGGTCTTAAATTTATCTTAAATAAATGTCTCTATTTAAAGTAATAGGAAGTATGTATGTACATCTATTGTGTTAATTATATTTATTTTTTATTACTTAAAATAAACTTTGACAACTGTAGGGCATTAATAGGTCCTATATTTATGGTCAACGGTAATCACTAAAAGGTTAGTCGTTTCACTTGTGATTCAAAATATAAATTATTTATCTTAAATATATTTTAATTTATTGATATCAAAAGACATATTTTAAATATCTAGATTCTGTAATTCATCAGTCATATTATAGTAAAACTTTGGGTCATTCTTAAGAAACTCCTTTTTCTTGAATGTATTAACAATTAATATTGAACGCATCATCCTCCTCTTTCAGAATTTTGTATCACGTGAGTTATTACTTTAGTCAGAGCTGTAGTTGTGCAAGAATAGTTGTGGATTATCATAATAGTAATAATGAACACTAATATTCAAAATAAAATAATCTTAATAACTCTTAAAATCTTAGAAACATTTTAGTTATTCGTCGTCCTGTATACACTCATTCTTTTGTATGGTTAATTCATTTATTCTTTTCTCAAATTCCGTATTTCTCAATGAATTTAAATGACAATGATCCTATCGCCTAGGCTCGGTGCTTTTTAAGTACTTCAATCATTAATATTTCATTTTTTTAAATTGAACGGTAGTTTAAAGATACTGAGTCTATTCACTCTTGCTTCGAAATTTCAATCTTCGATCCAAAATTTATATAAGATAGATTGAGACAGATTTTGCGTTATAAAGTCATATAACAAGAAGTATGTGTACCTTAATAAATAGATAATTTAAAAAAATGATTTTATATAATCATTGACTATGGTTGTATGCAATGGATGTAAGCGATAATTAATAGACAGTTACAGTTTCACTTGTGATTCGAGCTATCAATTATAGGTCTTGAACATTTAATTTCGAGGAAATCCAAAGATATATTTCAAATAACGTAAATTTTTTGATACCTCGGCTTTATTATTTCATCCTGCAGTATTTCCTTTACTTTAAAAACTGTCAGCTATTTTCAATAATCAGGAAAACGTACACAGTTTTTAATACCTTCTTTGGAAGTCGTTACGTAAAAGAGTGAAAAGGAATCCGTTTCCATTCGCCGTGTATTTGTCGTTAAGAAGTGTTTAAGTTTGTTATTTTAAGTACCATTAAGTTATAATATTCTTAAATTTAATATCACTCAAACAGAAAAAATAATAATGTTTCTAACTCTTAGGCCGGGTGATCACCAATTTCGAAGCCAAGCTAAGTTGAGCGAAGTTACGCCAAGCAGGCTACGCTTTGACAAAGGAAATTATACTTTTGAAGGCAGCTACGGCCACCGGATACGAAGCGGAGTTGAGCTGAGAATTGTGACGTCACTCAGCTGCACACGGCTCATCTACCGAACGGAAGTGGTTCGTGCTGAAGCGAAGTCAGCCTCCCCCTCCACCTTGATGATGTGTTAGTATTCGAATTTGTGCTTATAGTTTTCACCTACGATTTAATAAAATTATGTTACATTTCAAATTAAATTATAGTAAATTTAATATTTTATTACCTCAAAAGAAACATTTTTTAATCATTATCTTTAACGAAACTTTTTTGTTCAAGAAATTAACCAATCTAGATTAATACATTCACTTTATCTTAAAAAAAGTGTATAGAAACTTAAGTTTACATTTACTATATAGCATACTCAATTATAATGTAAAAGAATTAGGTCTAACGCCATTTCGGGAATATTGTGAAAATTGTTAAATATAACATATACTAAAATTTGATACGAGGCGACAATTACTTTAGTGGTTCTCTAATATTTCAGTGAGTCGAAAGGAGGAAGATGGAGGGGAGCCAATGACGGAGAGGATGCTTTTGTAAAGGTAAAATTAGGGATGGGTATCCCGGGGGATAGAGGTCCTCGGTTGGGTCAGGGGTCTTAGAGAACACGGGCTACAGGGAAGGGGGGTCCCTGGGGAAAGGAAGTCCCGGCGAAGTGGGGTCCCGAGGGAAAGGGTGTTCCGGGAAGAGGGAGGGGGGTTCCAGGGGAGGTGGGTTCCAAGGGAGGTGGGTAATAGGGGACAGCTGTCCCGGGGGACAGGGTTTCCCGGGAAAGTAGGTTCCCAGGGGACAGGGGTCCCAGGAAGGTGGGGTCCCTGGGGAGGTAGGGGACCAGGGGGGAGGTTGTTCCAGGGAACAGGGGTTCCGGAGAGGTAGGGTCCTAGGGGACAGGGTCCGGGGAGGGGGTTCCCTGGGGAAAGGGAGTCCCGGCTAAGTGGGGTCCCGAGGGAAAGGGACTTCCTGGGTAGGGAGAACCAGGGGGTAGGGAGTCCCGGGGGAAATTCCTTGGAGGGTAGGGAATCCCGGGGGGTAGGGTGTCCAGGGGGAAGGGCCCTAGGGAAGGAGGGGGCCCCGGGAAGGCCCTGGGAGGCTTGGCGGGCCCTGGGGAGGGAGGGTGTCTCCGGGGAAGCCCTGGGGTGGGAGGGAGTCCTCGGGAAGGCCGTAGGGAGAGAGGGACTCCTCGGGAAGGCCCTGGGGAGGGAGGGTGTCTCCGGGTAAGCACTGGGGATTAGGGCAGGCCCTGTGGAAGGAGGGTGTCCCAGGGAAGGCACTGGGGGTTAGGGCGGGTCCTGGGGTTAGGGCGGTAACGGGGAGGGAGGGAGTCCACCGAAGGCTCTCTGGGGGATAGGACGGGCCCTGCGAAGGGAGGGTGTCCCCCGGGAAGGCCCTGGGGGGTAGGGTGGGCCCTGGGGGTTGGGTGTGCCCTACCTTGGTGGGCCTTACTTTGTCTCCCAACTTGACTTTTATTTATTTAGGTGAGGGCAGATGTGGCCAACTGGCCACCTTTCCCTTGCCCTTGACATCTGCCTTAGGTTTACAGATATGTTACAAGTATAATTACAAAATATATCCCAAGATAATTACATACATTAATAATTACATTACATAACAGTTATATAAACAAATAAAGTAGCCTGTTGTAATATTGTTATATATAAGATACATTGGTAAGATAGAAAGAAATATACATCTACTGTATAAATATATGAATAGATTTATAAATATTATCATTAAATATGGAATAAGCTCTGAATAGATACATAAAAAATACTAAGATATTAAGCATGTTTTATTATGATTCACATTGAATATTAAAAGTTCAATGGTTTAAATAGTTTAAATAGATAAAGGTCCACAGAACTGTTCAATAGATTATTCAATAAATATTTAAGTATTTAATTACATAATTTGGATGTGAATGTCACAAATTAAATTCACTTCACTTTATAAGTCACGGATTTTATATATCTAGTAAGTGCTTATTTTATTCTTTCCCGGATAAAATTTATCCTGTCACTATCCCCTGACGTAGTCACTCGACGTCGTACCCCGACGCCGTCCCTCGCCTGGGTCCCCCAACGCAATCTCCACCCAAACCAACGTCATCCTTAAAGGAAATTAATATCCATATTATTCACCAAAAACAACAATCAGTCAATTACACACATTTGCAGTTTTCCGAGTACTTTAATCCTGTATTGTATAAGCTGAGTCTCTGCAAATCACAACAGTGTGTTATAACGCAATATTATTTATGTACTCAAAGAGCAAAATCTAATCTAATTAAAATCTAACTTAAAGAAAACTTAATTTTATGATCGAGAGTAGTAGTCTAATTGAAATTACGACGCTTGTACTCCAAAAAAGCTGAACTGAAGATATCAACGTGAATCCCAAAATCAAACTAAACGCTAAAAATCCGATGAATATTCTTTAAACCTGTCAATTTTGTTTAATATCTATATAATCGTAACAACAGTTTTAAAGATAACATACAACAAACTGTTGCTAATCACACGATAGTTGATAAGCAGTGATAGAAGATCTTAAGTTTGAGCCAGCTATTTATTTATTTTGTTTGAAAATGCTATATCTCAGAAAAATAATTACCGTAAAATGGGGTAACTTTGGACAAATTTTCATATTTTTCTAACTTGTTCGTACTATAGATATATTTTTTACTTAAGATATGTATATCATTCGTTTTGCACATTCATTAGCTATTAAACGCCGTTATTCATATTTTAAAAAATTTAACCCTGTTCAATCAAATTTGACTTGAACATTGTCCCGAGTTACCCCACCGAGTGGGGTAACTTTGGACAGTGTAATTGTTTGGACAAAAATGGGTAAAAATGAAGCCTTTTCAACCAAAATTACTTCTAAACGTTTATTTTAACGTTTTTACATGTCTTTAAAACACATAAACCATTATAAATTCGTTTTATAGTGGTGAAAAATTGGTAAAATATTAGTTTTAAACATTTTTCAGTTCTTTGGTAAAACTTATGTAAAACAGTAAGTTCTGTAATATCATTCGTGCCATCAAATATGGACTTAAAGCTTAATATACATTTTACAAATGTAGACTTATCAATTAGCAGGCCTTACATCTCATTGGCAAAATACACTCCAATCTCTGGCACAGAGAACAGAGCGCGCTTTCCTACTCTTTGAGGGGGGTTAATACCTTGCATGATTTCGTTAGCGCTGTACCAAATTTTGTCCTCCCTACTAGGCCACTTCCAGTAACCGCCAGACTTTTCCATAGCTGTAACTAAGTACCTACCAGTCACTTTGCCCGTCTTTTTCTGTAATTTGCCCTGGGTACAGTTCCCCCTCAAAATTCACCAAACCTAATTGCCCCACGTCAAGATCAATTGGAACCCTTCCTGCGGAAGGTCCAGGGCTTTCGTTTTCGTCTTGAACGGAAATCATTTCACTGTCGGAGATTTCAGGGGAAGAAACGACATCAACCTCTTCGCTCCCAGAACTGCTGCTGGAGCTTTCGTTCATCACCAACCGGGCATTTTTCTTCCTTCTTCCGTTACTAAATACGACACAAACGTCTCCTCCTCATCATCACTAAGCACAGAAGGACGGCCATAGTCAAGTTTAGGATTTCCTTTCAGTAGCGTTGACAATGTACTCATCGGAATTCGGTATACGTCCTCGGCCTTCCGCAAGGTTATTTTGCCCCTTCGGAGCAGGTTGACAGCATCCTCAACAGCTTCATCAGTGTAATTTCAATAATTCCTCGTCCCAAGTGGCCGAACATAAGTCCTCGGCATGATTTCCTATTAAAAAAGTCCAGTGTTCATACTTTTTAAGCCAGGTGGGGTAACTATGGACATGTAAACACTGTCCAAAGTTACCCCACCAGGTAGCAACGTTTCGTTTCATCGCTCGTCTTAAGTTAACCAAACAGTATTTTCTTATGCGAAAAAGCACATAACTAACTCAGATAAGCATGTCACAGGATACATACCTTATTTATTCCACTTCGTTGTAAATATTCTACTTCCAGACCACTTAATCTAACAAACCGGTGAGAGCGCCATTCTTGCCATTGACTAAATCTGCCCGTAGACAGCTGAGATTTAGGAAGAAGTTCACGTAACTTCTGCTAGAAGTTGCCACATCCAAGAGCTACGATTCGACGCGTTGCCACGCATCTTGGTGGCCGGGGGCAAGCCGAGCGATTTAAAATATTTAAAGAGAGTGTTTGTCCAAAGTTACCCCGCTAGTCCAGAGTTACCCCATTTTACGGTACTATGATGTAATGTTTAAACTAATAAACTCCATTTAAATGGCCTTTACTCTCTTGAAAATAATTGAAATGTGAATGAAATTCAAATCATGAAATTTATAATATTTTCAATATTTACAGCAAGACTCTAGGAACATCAAACGGAAAGTAATATTGAACGTCAAAACATTTATGGGAAATGGTTAGAATTTTGATCGTTTGCGTATAGGTATATCCGGAGAAACGTTTATATCTATTATCTGGACGAGTAAAAGTTGCTTGCATTCTAAAAGCATATCAATGATGCAAATTTCAAGTCGATATCATATTCCAGCAGTAGGTTTCATGACAGCCGTTCAAGAAAAATTATAATTTTGAGCTCTATATGAAGATAATTGCACTCATCTGCTTTGTTTCGGTGGTAGTTTGTATGTTTTGTCAAAAGCTTACTTTAAGTCAATTATCACGAATTAAACATTAAAGCTCTTTCGATAATCTTCAGAATTTAAGCAGCGGCCCCGGAAAGAACGAATGTCGAAAAAACGAAGGAAATAAAGACGAAAAGGGGGAATTTTTCGTTATCAACCATGCTGAAATAGGTATTATTATAAAATTAGATTCCATTCGTATCTATCGTATTTTTTGTTCCATCCATGTATGGAATACATTTAACTGGATGACTTATTTAATATATGAAGACTTAAATTAATTTATTAAGAAAAACATTTGGAAACGTACTGCGTCGATAAAATAAAAATATATGTTACACTCGGTCTGTATAAAATATGAAAGAAAAGGTGAAAATTCTAATAAGACAGAAAATATCACTATAAAAGAACTCACCTGAATCCGGGAATTATTATTTTTAATCTACTTTTATTATCACAGAAAGGCACCCAGAAGAATTATCCAAATGCGAGAATATTTATTCCTGAAGGCTTGAAAAAAGAAAAAATTATTTTCGTCATTAATTATTTATCCGTTAAATTAGCATAAATTTTAAGATCGAGCAGATTTTAGTATCCATTAATCAAACTACTATTTCCTATGCGACGTGGTAAGACAATGTGGTATACCACATCAAAAATGTTTGGTAAATATCGCTTCGGGATTCAATTAAATTATTCAATAAACCTCAAAACAGAGATTTCTTTACTGAAATATATGTAATAAAAGTACTATAGTGCATTTATATCTTTCAATTTTAAAACTTGGATACAATAATAATACTCAAATGAAACGGGAATTTAATCGTAAATAAACAATGAGAATTCTTAAAACGATAAGCGATCGTAAATTCAAATCCAAATTATTTTCAAAACGTCCGTTAAAAGGATAGATGAAATTATTTACTTAAATAATAAAATTATAATTTACAATTTCTGAAATTCAACTCATGTATTTCCTTTGAAGACAATACACTGTGATAGCAAACAAAATGTGAAGATACATAAGAAAGAGCAATTTATCATCGGACGGAGAGAATAGCAATATGTATAGTCAGAGATAATTAGTATCCAACTTTCAATCAAGAATAAAATGAAAGGAAAAATAGTACATAATATCAAAGAAAGGTCTTTAGAAGGAAATGAAATAAAGGACATCTGATAGGAAAATAAAAAATTGAAATAAAACTCATTGATCGGTTTGCCATATCCAGGTAATCTCGAAGAAATTTTCAAATATACATATTAACTTACTCCAATCCCCAAGTAATATTTATAATTAATTGTAAAAACAACAGTTATGATTATGATTTCCCCATGAAAACTCAAGTATTATAGTATAAACGCGAATGATTGGCAAGCATCGATGTATTTAGGTAATGTAAAAGTTATTCGAATTATAGAAAACCTCGACTACTTAGCGCAAGAGTTCAAATTACAGAAAAAATGAGAAAAAGAAAGTAAAGTAAGCCAAATAACTGAGAAAAATTTGTAGGTGATACTAAAGTTGAAAAGGAAGAATGAAATGGAAATATCATCGACCTAATGAAATCCTCTTTTATAACAATTAAAAGTTTTCCAAGTTCGAAAAACCTATGTACGCGAAGACCAAAGAATAAGGAGACATGCATTGTATTAATATAAAATTAACAAATAATCTTTATTATAAAACATACAAAATCAGAAAATAAGATTATAATTTAAATAGTAGAATTTATTTTATAAAAATATGGTTTATGTTCATCGCAGGAAACAACAATCTACTAAAATTACTAGGTCCCATGGAAGTTAACTTTGAATTCCCTAAAACCTTGGTTATTTATTTACAAGTAACCTTATTCTTATTCTTATATCGAACCAGATAACTAACTTTTATATAAAGGGAAATCTGTGATAATATACAAGATTAAGATTTATTACACCGTTTTAAGATTTTTCGTATTTGCAGCTTCACTATTGTTTTATATATAGCTCTACGTTTATTTGTTACTTTTATAAATAAAATTTCAATGGATAAAGTAAATAATGTTGAAAGACTAAAAATTAAATAGCTAAACAATTTGTAAATGAACTGCACCGTTAAAAATATAAAACTATGTTACGCTGGATGTATTAAACTTCAGAATATATCATATTTAAAGAGCTAACCTGTATCGAAAATCCAAAATATATCGTTGTACTCACTTTTGGTATCACACCCGAGGCGTCCAGAAGAATCATCCAAATCCAAGAGAGTTCACTTCCTCAAACATGAAAAAGAAATTAAAATTCTTTTCAGGACGTACCTTAGAAGAAAAATTGATAGAATTAGAACATGTAATCAATAATACTTTCCAAAATTCAACTTCAATAACTCCGTTGATGACAAAAACTGTGATAGCAAACTGAGCCGCAGTTTAATTTAAATTTTCATGTTTCCCAATTCGCACATCTATTACATGATATGATTACATGGTATGATTTACCAGAGAAAACTGACTTTCTAGAAATATATAAATTGTGATTTTGACTCGAATTATGAAAGAACATTGAGAGGTTGGAAGTTTTCCCTGCTTGAGATGCGTGATTAAGTATTTACGAACTGGCAAATAAAATTTGAAGTTTCAAATAAAAATCCGGTTGCTATGATTCATGTGGTCTATATCATAATTGTACGCTAATAATTGTAAAATGATTGCTTGAGATTCCCAGCTCTACTATATTACAATTCACTATAGAGAAACAATTCTTAATATAACAACTCTCAATACGATTTCCAGTGACAAGAACTTCAAGCCTAAAGGCTGAAAGGAGGATTGTTAAAAACTAAGGACGAATGGAATTTGAATCATCAATTGTAGCTTAACTAAAATTCGAGGTAAAAGAAAATAAATATCGATACGAGAAGTAGCAAGCACTCACTAAAGTCAACACCGTAGCTACAAAACCTTTATCCACCAACTGACTAAATTCGTTATCATAAGGGACGAAAATGACATATCTAGAGTAATTTATCACGATGCACCTACTTACCAAACAAATGAGATCCCAGACCAAGTCCACGAAAAGCTTGACGTCAGGAAATACTCGTCTATTTACATATTAAATATTTCTCGAATAAAATTAATCAAGCTGTTATTGAGTTACACTTTGCAAATTGTTCACATATTCTCGATTTCGAAACTATTGTTTATCTACAATTCAAAAGTTAACGGCTTGTCGAAAGAAAGATTGACAGCAACTCTACACTGGGTGGCGACAACGGGTGGGTAGCAACTGAAATTTAAACCTTTGGAATAAACGTTAAACCAAATACTGCGCTCTGATTGGTCGGCGAGATGGAAAATTCCGACCCATTGCCCCAATCTTAATATTTTACAGAAATTATGATCAACATCGAAAAAATATTTATACAGGCAAAAAAAAATTTATTTTTAACTTAAGATCTATTGGAACAATAATTTGACTCGAGAATATTTTATTATCATCGTAAATTTCACTTCCCCCATGGGTTACGTTACGCTTCAAACTCAAAATGTATTTATTATAAAATTATCAATAACTATTTTCCTAAACGACCCGATAAAATTTAAATGTTTAAATATTATATTGATGAGAAGCAATTAATTTCGTTTAGTTTTGACGACAATGAAACGAAGGAATGCGAGTAATGATATGCGAATTTAAACTGGAACGCAACCTATACAAATATTATTAAAGCTCTAAGGTAATTATAATAAAAACTTTAAAGCATCATCGAATTCGCGGGCAATATATATTGAAGACTAATAATAACTAACATTACATTTACTTTTCAAATTGTACAAGTTCTTCATATGAGTCGAGACACATGTGATAATATAGCCTTAGCAATAGTAATAACTCTTCCAAGACCACGATTTCAATTTTAACACTTTATCTCTTCATATAGGTAAACAGCTTATCTTAGCTATAAGGAATTTGAGAGACGAATGCTGGGTCTACGAGTAACTACCTCTTTCTAGAAATGCCTAACAACCGCTTGTTCTTTTTCAAACATTCTTTGCCAAATGGTGTGGACTTTAAATGATTCATGCAGCCTTAACACTGATGAATTAACTGAGAGATAATGGGATGATTAAATAACGAATGCTTAAGAATCAGAGATTGCTAAGATAGATTCAGATATTTTCACATATCTTTACTTTAAAGTTGATTTGATGGAACTTTAGTATAGTTTCAAATCTGATGCAGAGATTGTAAAATAAGTTGAAGGATTAGTTGGGTCTACATACTCATCCCTTAAATACATACATACTCATCCCTTAAACCTTTTATAGTGAATATTTGTGAAGAGTAGCCACTCGACTCATTTTTAAACAAAGCACAAAGAAAATCGCACTACATGTTTACCTTCTTGTTGCACTTACCTTTTGATTCCTGTAATGCTAGTGTCAGTTAGCATCATGCAGTAAAAACCCACGATCATTAACAGCCAGCACAAAGATGGTCCATCTTGTTGCTTTGGTAAATAAGCCACTCTTGAGTGATAGATTTTGGGTATCGCGGAAGGAATAGTCTTGTCCCTTTAAAATTTTTCAGTACTACTATACTTCGAAAGACTATTCAACTGTAAGCACTGCCCAACACTATTTTCACTAAAAAACTTCCTCGCGACTTTTAGAAACAGCACTGTGATAGAGCTGAGTTTTCATCTCGTACAAACAGCTTCAAAACGAATATTCAGAGACAATAATGTAACTAATTGAATCCACCCAAATCGGCGTTGCAATTTCACGTAGAACCCTATCCTTAGCACTCTCTGGCACTATTTTTTATTCCAATGATTAACAATTTCCTTTTAAAGTATACTCACATCAAAGTAACTCTCCTATGAAGTCCATGAGGGACATTGCGACGCATTTTCGAAACGATTTAGAAGAATTGTGGTCTAGAAATTTCTGAATAGCGAAATGCACTCTTCGTCATCTGATTACGTGACTCCCGCCATTCTCAAGTTTGTCTTAAAAACACGTGGTAGAGTTTTGAAGGAGTCTTCCATGTTTTCTTTCGGGTGTAAAATTGTACTGCCAGTGGAGTAAAATACCTATGTATTAGAAGTACTTATTACCTAAGTCGATAAGTGTGTCAGTGATAACAGTGCATGTCTGTATATTTTTCATGGATCCAAGAAATATGTTCCGTGACGAAGGTGATTCGGAAAGAGATTGGATCCACTATAAGAATACGAAGGGGTACTAATTTGAATTAGCGAATATGGGCGAGAGATTACGTAAGGAGGAAACGTAAGTTATTGCTTCCCTGTTTTTATTCTACATTAACATAAACTGACTGTACCGGTAGATTTAAACGCGAAAGCAAAACCCAAGAAAACTACACCGATCATTTTAAATACCGATGAAACCACAATTAAAAGTTTTATTAACGTAGTGAAAATTTAAAAAGTAATATGGCATGTTAACTTGATGATCAGTTATCCACACTTCTCATTAGCATTATATCATTCAACGACCTTCTTAAGAATTCTTCACTCATCCATATCATCAACAATTGTCTAATATTTTATAACGTCCATCCCCGCTGTATATAAAATTGTAATCTTGGTATTTCTGGGTTTCTCACCAGCTTGAATAGTTATGACGAGACTGAACCTGAGGCAACGGAAGGAATTGGAGGAGGAAGGAAGGAGTTTAAAACACCAATTGTCTTCGGCTGAAATCGTAAAGAAAAGAATTTCAGAATTCCTTGATGAATAACACAGCCAATTTCAGTTGCATAGAATATCTCTTTGTAATCTTGGTGACTATTAATCCATATTTCTTAGCTTTTTGTTGACCATGAGCTAAGTAATACCTCAGGACGTTATTACAGGTAGTGTGAGTGTCTTTCTTTGTTTTTTAATAAAAGAGATAAGTTGTTATACTTATGAACGATACTCTTGGAAGAGTGAACATTATTCCTAGGTTCATAATATCAAATCAATCTTTACTTATGTCATGATATTCCGAGGTTACAAAAGTAAATGTAATGTGAGTTTATATCTACCTACCGAAATAAAGGTAATACCCAAATTAGATTAATTTTTACATTTTAGCTATAATTACATCATTGAATTACTCGTCATTATATTTAGGAGGTGATATGCCAATTTAGATTCTCATATCGTCACTCACATTCCTTTTTTTCATGAGTTGTATATCTAAAAAATTAATTACATTCTTGATTATAATATTTTAAAACATTTTATTTTCTATCTGGTCATTTTACAAAATAGTTATTGGTAAATTGAAATCTTTGGTGAGCAGTTTTTATGTTTGAAGCGTAGCGTAACCCAAGTGGCTGTGTAACATACGAGGATTTTTATCAAATTTTTTTAAAGTAAAATTCTTATTCCGATAATTTTTGAAATTAAAATAAATTGTGTTGCGCTAAAATAAGCTTTATTTCGATGTTTATTATAAATTTAAAAAACAATTTACATAAAGGAAGTGGGTCTATGGAAATTTCCACTTCGCCGACCAATAAGAGCGCAGCTTTCGGTTCAACGTTTATTTTAAAGGTTTAAACTTCAGTTGCTAAGGAGAAGTCACCCAGTGTGGAGGTGCTGCCGGAACTATTTACGATAAACCGTTAAGTATTGAATTATAGAAGTATGATAGTTTCGAAATCGAGTGTATGCGAAGAATTTTCAAAGTGTGACCTTATTACAGTTTGATTAATTTCATTCGAGAAACATATACTCTTTAAACTAGTGAGTATTTCCCGACGTCAAAATTTTTGTGGACTTGGTCTGAGATCTCATTTATTTGGTAAGTTTGTGCATAATGATAAATTAGTCTATATTTAGTGTTAACGGTGTCGTTTTCGTATTGAGGCGTAAAATATTATTTCGATCGCTATGCTAAATAGTTTTGCGAATGACGTGTTACGGCCTTGACAGTCAGCTGCTTCTCAATACATACTTTCTTTTCCTTTACCTTGAATTTCAGTCTAACGTGTTTCACATTCCATTAGTCGACAATCTTTCTTTTACTCTTAATTCACGAAGAGATCAGTTGAGATATCTTCCCATTTTAGTTTGAATCAAGTAAATTACTGAATCGCTATGCGTTAATATCCTTATATCTTCGCTTTGGTACACCACCTTGTCTAAAGATGTCGCTTTGGAGTTCCTAGTTTGAGAGATTGGAAGCGGCGTCTGCTCGAACTTGTACATTAAGCCTACAATACATTATGTAAATAATTAATTAAATACTTAATTACATTTTGCTTTTTCTTTTTCATGTTTCGTGGAAGTGAATTCTCTCGCTTTTGGATGATTCGTCGAGGTGTCTAGGATGTGATAACGAAAGAGTGTTCAACGATGGATAATCGGAAGATTGTCTTCCGGATTCCCGAATTAGGTTAGTTATTTTTATAGTGATATCCACTGGCTTATCGTTTAACGGCCTTTGCAATTGTTTTGTTTAAACCATTACTTTCTAATTTTTAACAGTACGATGGTAGCATATTTTTAACGACGCAGTACATTTCCAAATGCATTACTTATTAAATTGTTATAAGTATTCATACATTATTTAAGTCTTACAATTAAATGTTATTTCCTTAAAATTGGAAATGAACTCAGAACGGTTAATCGATCAAAAGCAAAGCGTGTTATTGATGTGAAAGGATTTCTTTAATATTATGCCATATAGATATTTGTAAATTACCAGGTACGAAACAAGGCTTGAGAAATTTAAATATATAACCATGATGTTTGAGATTTAAAATAATACTTTAACGGGACTAAGTATTCTAAGTTCATATTACTTTTTTGACATCTGTCTGACGTATTAACTAACCCTTAGTATTGGATAGTAGACCTTTGGTTTTTTCTTATATTTTTTTCTCAGCAACCTATTTCGTATTATAGCTAAGAAAATTAGGCCCCAACTTACTTAATTGAACTACATTTTATTTATACAGTTACGTTTTTCATTGATGTAACGAATATATACAAACATGCTCAAAAAATCAATGTATGATTTTCTTTCTGAAATGATCCTTTAGTTTTTTCTCCGTCAAAAACATAGGATAGTTTTTACGAGATATACATAATGATTTGCACTTCTATCATAGTAACGGTGACACTTTTCTATAAATTATACATCTACAGTTTGTTTATTTTTAGGGCTTCATTTTATTTTTCGAAAATAAATTAGCGAGTTCGCAAGGTCATAAGAATTCGAAAGAGCAATAAAATACGATAAATTCAATTTTTATTTTAATTCACTTAAATTAAATGCGAGTTCGACGATTAAATGAGGATTATCTTTTAAACTTCTATTCAAATTTAGTTACTTTAAATTCAAGATTATTTGTTTAATTTGATTATTTAATTGAAGATAACTGCAATATGTATTCGATATTCTTTGAGCACTGCGTATTTAGCTTTTTCATTCGCGGAAGCAAGACGCCGTGGTAAAAGTGGATGCCATAAGGTCGCTGTGATTTCCCTTTCATTACCCCCGTTTTAACTATGGATTTACTCTCAAATGTTTCCCTTTTTAATTTAGATTACTTGCTTTACTTTCTATTTTTTCTTATCTTTGCTCGAGCATTTTAAGTACAGGAACATGGTATCACCTTGAGAGCTACGTTTTACTCAAAACACTTCCACTGCTAGGTTTTTCAAAAGTGGCATTCAAGAGTTTGTTAGATTTACATCTTCAGGTTTTTCCACAAGTTCAAGGTCTTGTTTTTGTAAATATTCTCTTAAATCGTAAACTTCACTTTAGTTTATTTGCGCACTGTTTCACAGGTCTGTAGCAAAACTATGGCGTATTATTGATCTACCTACCTAAGATTCTATAACTGCTTAAATATCGATGAGCTCATAAAACAATGTCAGATAGAATATTTATGCTTGTTGCTCATTAATCTTTCTACCGACTATTTTTTATGATAAAGGCATTTTTAGTTTACGCTATTTTGGACACCTTGGAATTTTACATTTGCAGCCTTAAACGAATTCCAACTCACTGGTTCAATGCAAGAATATAGAATATTAAATGAACATCTACGGTGTGTGAGATTTAAAAAAATCACTTCTTTGAGACGACGTATTTTAAGGTAAAGATGTTACCTGTGATGATCTGTTATACCATTTTTTCGGTATTCCTAAATGGCTTGACACATTACACCTTGATACATTATACTCAATTGTCTGACACCTTGTGTATTGGATAGTAAGTATTCGTTGTTTTCTCATATTTTTATATCCACTGTATTTCATATAACTGTAGCTGTAATATATATACTGATATACTGATGCATATATTAAGAAATAAACATTTGGAAACTTGTGTCGTTATAAAAAAGTGATTCCAAGAGTTATTGTTCAAATCCTGTACATCTAATAATATGATAATTTTTTCCGAAGCGCGATTTTTGCCTTCATTAAATGACTTCTATATTAGCGGAGGTACGTCACTTTAGATTTAATTTTAACTTCAATCAGTAGTCCTCTTATATTCGCATAAATGCCTTAGTGTCAGCCTGGAAATGCTCTAATATTTTACATTTCGTATCTCATGCAAAACTTATACGTATCTATTAATTCGCAGCGTTCTTGGTAAATACTGATGCTATCGATGTTAGTAAAATCTCTAAAGAGAAACTGCCGGAGCAAATTTGGTAGAAACCAACATTCAATGGAGAGCAATTTAAACGGTAATTATAATTGCTTAGTAAAGGTTATGGATAGTCAACGTCAAACAATTAACTTTTACGCGTGTTGAAGCTAAATGAGAGAATCAAAATCTGCACAATTTTCAAACTATAATGATTGTTTTTAAGTCTACATTCAAGAATATAGTATAAGATTTACGTTATACGTTACTAAAACAATAACGGCGACACTTTCCCAAAAATATAAATTCACAATTCGTCATTTTAAAGGCTTTATTTTTTTTGAAAATGAATTAGTAAATTAAATGTTTCCAATTTGCTCGCTCAATTCTACATTCCGTTTGATGTTGCTAGAAATATGTTGTAATTATAGAAAATATTGTAAATATTCATGATAAGAAAAACTTGTACTTCATATGAGTAATGCTATCGGTAATTCAGCGCTATTACGTTTTATTCAATATAATCTAGGGGAAATTGATAGAGTAATTTACGAAGGGTAGTTATTATTTGAGATTTAGTATTTTCGTTCAAAATAAGTAAATCGCTGGCTCAAACTTATTGTCTTGTAACTACTTGTTAACCATCGATTGAATTTCGAGCCGGTAGTTGCCAAACAGCTGGAATTGGTGATACGAAAGCCTTGTCCTAGGAAATCATAGTTTGAGCGATGAGTAAAATCTGCTGGCTCATATAATATAATAATTAAATATATATATAATAAACAATTAATTTTTTATTATTTATTTTCTCAAGTCTCGGGGAGGTGAATTCTCTCGCTTTTGGACGATTCTTCTGGGTGTCACCAATGAGATACCAAAAGGGCGTTCAACCAAGGATTATCAAGCGAAGTCTTCTGGATGCCACAAATATAACTCTTTCATATAACCTGTTACTTCAATGAATTCAAGGTGATGTTATTTACGTTCATCAGTAATACTACCTTTTAGTATTCTTCAACGGTCTTACACGATAAAAAAGCATTTCACCATCATAGAAGACCTGAGAAGAAACGTAGCGATGCTACGAAAATATTTTACATCCATGAATGGAATACAGAATACCATGAGTATACTTTAAAACAAGTGATATTTCTATTCATATATAAGTTCGATCAATAATGCGGATCTATGGATTAATACAGTGTGTTTTTGTTTGGAATTGATATTTTTTATTTTTCTTTACAATCAAGCTCTTCATCATGGAGGAGCAGGGAAGGGACGCGGAGATGCAACGGAAAGACATTCGGTCCATGGATCAAATACAGAATACAATGAGTACCTATAATTTAAATCTACTGCTATTAATATACCTTTTTAAGTATTGTCGATATTTATGAATTAACATAGTGTTTTTTGCTTTGATTTACTATTTCATTTACTTTTTATCTACTCTTTAGGAAGGCACTCGGAACATTACTCCATCACGGCAGAGCAGAGTAATAGCGATGCTTATGGGAGATATTCGGTCCAGGGATGGAATACAGAATACATTGAGTATAATTTGAACCCTATTTATTAGTACTTATATTTAAGTATGAACGTAACTGTGAATATTTGGATTTACGAATTATTTGTTGTTTTCGAATTAATATTTTACTTACTGCTTTTGTTCTTTAGGTTCAAACTCGGAAGACAGAGCAGATTGGGATTGCTGATATGCTGATAAAAGATATTCCATACATGGATGGAACAAATAATACGATAAGTAAAATGGAATCTAATTTTATTATAATTCCCATTTCAGTATGATTTATTGAGAACATATTCCCCTTTTTTCATTCGTTAAAGGTTTCCAATATTCACGTATGTCCGTCAAAATAGATTTTCTTTCAATTTATATCCGTCTTATTTTTGCAATAATGAGTCAATTTCATGCTTAAACGGGATTAATATTTTACATTTTCTAACTCATGGAGTACTCTTTCATTTTTAATTCATCATAAAAGTTTCAACTACTTCTGAGTGTTATCCGTACATACTGATGTTATTGATGTAAATATATTTTGGAAAGAAAAATTGACGGAGCAACTGTCTTGGAAATCATAATTCAATTTAGAGTATCTTAAACGGTTATTAAAATTGCTTCATAAAAGTGAAAGGAAATCTAAAGCTAACAATTAACGTAGAAACCTGTGTTCGAGTAAAATAAGAAAGTCAAAACTTGCTCGTATTTAGAGCTGTATATAATATATAATTTAATATCCCCCCAGTCAAGATTATAGAAACGTTTTCATTTACATAATTGGTTGCCTTACGTTCACAGTGATAGCGAAACTTTTCCATAAGATATTAATGAACAGTTTGTAATTTTAAAGACTTAATCTTATTTTTTTAAATAAACTACGAAGTTCGCAAGGTAATACAGAATTGAGTGTGTATACAAAAGGTGAGGCAATTAATAATGACTCCTTTTTTTGGTCGTTGAACTTCACTATCTGTTTGATGTTTCTAATCTTTTTATAACTATTGAAAATATTGCAAGATTTCATAATTTGAAATAAGTTTGTAAACATGCATAACCACACTATTGTTATATCGGCGCATTTATACTTTTCAAAATAATTTGGTCATTTTAATAAAGTTATATAGTTTTAACGTTACACCATATGGAGAGTAATTTCAGAAATTTAGTATTTTCAGAAAAAATAAATAAATCGCTTGCTCAAACTTGCCATCTTTAAACACTACTCATTAACCATCCTGGCATTAGCAATAGTTTGTTAAATTTTACTTTTAAAACCGTTGTCCTGATTTTACTGAAACTAAGCAAACTTGATAGTTATAAAGAAAATTCACTTGGTTAACAACAGCGTTTGGGTTGGTTATGGATTCCACTTTGATAATCAATCGTCAGTTCTAGTTTTTTAGATCGCAAGTTTCGTAATTTCAATAAGAGTACTACTTTTTATACTAAAATTAGGATTGCATTTTAAACTTTTTCTGATACTCTGATTGCATTGTATATTGCTTTTAAATAAGGTTTAAGAGAGAAAAAAGATATGCGACCAAGGAGAAGTTATTTTTACGAGTATTTCTCATCTAAGTCAATAACACCTGATTCATAAATAAGATAATGAAAAGACTACAAAGATTGCTGCGATCGGTGACTCATTATTCTTCGAGCGTTGAGTGCTTTGATTTTTCAATACCGAGGACAAAGTCGGCATGGTGAAAGAGGATGGCATCAGTTCGATGTGCTTTCCTTTTCGTTCCTTCCACTTTAGCCCCAATGTCATCTTTAAAATGTTTTCCTATATAGTTAAATTGATATGCTTTCAGTTTTTCCATTTTCTTAGAAGAGCTTAAGTATGTATCCTTATGTTCAAGAATCACCTCAAGGTTGATTCTTCCTCAATTTTCAATTTCTTCCTTTCTTAAGATTTTTTCAACAGTGGTAGCTACGGGTTCGTGCCATTTTAACCTTATGGTCTTTTCACGAATCCAAGTCCTTGTCTTTGTAAACAATCTCCGACATTCAACTCATTTTTACTTTAGATTGTCTGCATTATTCTTCAACGATTCTGTAGTGATACTATGACTTCTTATTTGTCTTCCGTAACACTCTTCCATCAAACGCAACTGATTTTTTTTTATTTCATTGAATATAGATGAATGCAGGTAAATATATGAGGTGGAATAGTTGGTTACACGACAACTGAGCACTACTCTACTGCAACGTTTAGCAGTCAACAAATTCCCAACCATTAGGTATTTGTAGATGTATTCATCGGATTACATCTGCTGTAAATACTTACCATTTTTATAATCGAATATTGTTTTGTCTTTGAAAGCAGTGTAAATTACATGATACTCGATTTATCCCTAAAATTACGAAGCGTAGTTGGCAAATGCTAACGTCCGAACTATTGTTTTCCAATAATCCAATGTAGTTTATGAGATTCGTCATCCATTAATTTCTACTATCAGTGTCCCATTTGACCTCATTGCAAAGGTTTCCCCTTCTAAGATACGTCGTTTCATTGAAGAGTAGTTACTTATATTTTAAATCTCATTGTTAATTTGTAAATTGCGGACTACTCAACGAACAAAATAAAACCAAGGCTCCTTAGCTTTGTTTTCGCGAAATATTGGAAAAACGAATTAATTATAAAGTAGTCATGCATCATTAAAATCTGCGGTGTTATATATTTATGTATTTTATAACATTATCTTCCTCTACAAATACCTGTAGCTCTAATTTGTTTAGCTAATATACGCGTAATATTTATTCAAATAGATTTTATAGAAAGATCTTCCTAAGTTTCGTTTAATACATGTACCAATTTGAGAGTAATTGATGAAAATTCTTAATTATAAAATCGGTTGTAATTGTAAATATATAATAGTGAAATATTGTGATTCTCGAATTTAAAATGCACCAAGATTTTGCTATATGAGTTTATAAATTATATTGGGTTATAACACAGTTTTGTGCTTAGCGGAGACACCGCTCATGCGAAACAGGATTTTATTACTGGAATAACCTTGAATGTGTGTCATTGACTGTTTTATTGTGAATATTATGGATATTATTTTCCTTGAAGGACGTCGTTGGAGAACTTATTGTGGATACTACGTTGGGGAGCGCCTTCAAGTGACTACGTCGAGGGATGGTGACAGGATAAATTCTAGCCAGGAGATAGTATGATAAACACTTACTTGAGAAATAGAATCCGCGACTTATGAAGTGAAATTAATCTGTGAAGAGCATATTCCAATTATGTAATTCAGTACTTAACTATTTATTGAATCATCTATTGAAAAAGTATGCGGACATTTACTACATACACTAAATTGATCATTTTAACTTTTAATAACTATGTATTGATTTCTTATTTTTTAATGTATCTATTCAGTGTTTATTCCATATATAAAGATAATGTTTATTATTTTTTCATATGTTATACTGTATATATATACTAGCGGAGTGCCCGTTGATTCTCAACGGAAAAATGAATGTAAATCGAAAGGTAATGAAATTTACATATGAAAAAATTTAGATATGAGAACTCTTAAATTTATGAAAAAACAATACTTCTCTTCATCCTATGTGTCTTACGAAATCACAAAAACAGCTACACAAATGTAAGTCACAGAATAAACTAATGCACCAGTCGCTACAACAAATAGAGGAAACAACTGAGTAGCGAATGAATGGAGACGTAATCACAAAAATAGCCACACAAATCTTGTAAACCACAAACAAAAACAAATGAACCAGTCGCTTAGCACGTCTAATATGTCCGTTACACAGCGAGTCAGTGAAATCATCGCAACTATCAAATAAACGAATTAACAAATAAACGCCGCAAATTAATGACGATATATAGTAGTTAATCTAATTAGAACTCGTCCTTTTATGAATTAACACCTAATTTATCCTTAAGATGGCGTCGGATGTTCTTTAATTTAATTACTTAACTCTTAATAAATAACCCTCTGCTGTTAAATTGACTGTTAGAATTGTGAAGAAAATTTTTATCCTATTGATAATGTAAGCGGCGCATCTGTTTAATTATATCGCAATGATAATTTGACCTTTATGTTGCAAAATCAGTGGGAAATCTTACCTCTTCTCTTGAATAGGATTTAATTTAATTTCAATGTTTTCAGATACCGTTGACGAAAAATATTGTCTTCCGATATTTTTATAAACGTGGAATGAGGAGGAGGTGGAATTTTCAAGTCCGTTTTTCCTTGGGAATTTTCCTGGGTGTACGACCTAATGTGAAAAGTCACCTTAACCCTTTCCTTATTCAAAGATGATATTTTCATGCATAGAGTAACATATCTGAAAAAAGTTACCGAGTTTAATATTGGACTGAAGGATAACAATATACCAGCAATACTTCATTCTAGAGGGAATTTCTATAGTATATGTAACTAAAAATGAGAAGTAAATTAACGAAAAAGACTTCGAAAGTGAAATATCTTGTTAGAGGTCATACTTTGAAATGATGCTTATTCGACTAAATTCTTATTCAGTTTATCCAATTTGTCCTTGCCTAGACATTGAATCTATTAGTTACAGCAATGAAAATAATACATGTATATTTTATCTCCTTCGATACTTGTCTATAGTCCGTAAAATGAATACTACTTTGATTATTTGGAATAATTAAACCCTGCAACATACAACATATATATTGAGGCGTATTTCTAATGATAATATTTGAGCAGCCAGCATAGAACCGAAGCATAAAAATAAAGGACAGCCGCCCATAATCTGAGAGAGGTGTTACATATATTATAGTCTAAAATACTTAATTACGTATCGGCAATCGCTTAACACGAACATTTAAACATATTATTTAAGATATAACAAAATACCAATATGTATGATTATCACTATCAAGAAAAGATATAAGTGGATAGTACCTATACTTAAACACACCAATAGATGATCCACTAAAACATTTCTTGGTTTCATTTCCAATTCTATATCTAAAAACACAAAATCCGTTTACCTTCCCAGTCCGGCATAAAAGGATTGTGATTCCTTGCAGCTTTAAGTCCAATTCTTTACACTTCAAAGAAAGCAACCACTGAATTTAGGGGTATTTCAACGATCTTGATTGATTCATTAAATGCACGGCGGGACGTTAAATGAAACGATTAGTATTTAGATCGGAAAATAAGAATGAGAAAGTTATCAACTTACAAAGCTAAGAAGATATAATTACTTTATATGAGAAAAGAAGATTCATTTAATACGACGATAAACATTAATTTCACGTAAAGAATTAATAAATATTGGCGTTGCTATAAACAAAGCTTGATTGTTGCAGTCGCGCGTATACTAACAAACTTGAATTCAAATTTAAAGATATCGAGTAGGTGGATAGTACCGATACTTAAACACACCAATAGATGATCCACTAAAACATTTCTTGGTTTAATTTCCCATTCTATATCTAAAAGTACAAAATTCGTTTACCTTCCAAGTCAGCTATAAAAGGCTTGTCATTCCTTGCTGCTTATTAAGCCCAATTATTGACACTTCAATGGAAGCAATCACTGAATTCAGGGATATTTCAAATATCTTGATTGATTTATTCTTCAGCGTTAAAGATTAAATTCACAGCGGGACGCTAAATAAAACGATTATTATTTAGATCGGAAAATAAGAATGAGAAAGTTATCAACTTACCAAGCTAAGAAGATATAATTACTTTATATGAGGAAAGAAGAGTCATTTAAGTAGTAGCAGTAATTATGAAGGTGCCTCGACAGCTGAGGTCATTCGCACCTTTTCCTTTTCCTTTAGATTCATTTAATACGACGATAAGCATTAATTTCACGTAAAGACTCAACAAACACTGGTGTTGCTATAAACAAAGCTTGGTTGTTGATGATGCGCTAATGCTAACGAATTTGAATTTAAAGATATCGAGATTGGCCATGACGACGGGTTGTTTAGAATATCAGATTCTCATAAAATTTTCGTATTTAACTCACTAATTCTCACAACTTCGAAGTGAAAGCAATATTCTACGACCAAAATAAAAAACTTCATTCTATTTCCTTTCTTTTGGTGTTAGTTTTAGATTTAAAGGACCTTTATTTCTAATTTAATTTTGTTAAAGAAAAGTTTCGTGCAAATTATAAAAATGTCTTCCCATGTATTTCTTATGGAAACTATTCGACCCTCTGGAGTCGAACCGAGTACAGTTGGGTCAACAAAAATTAGCCTATCATTTGCGCTATGGAGACTTTTAATATTGTACAAATTTTGAAATTTTATAAATAATTAACTTTAGAGTTATAGCGTGAAATAGATTTTTGACCCCGACTGGGGACGAACTGGAGACAGCTAGGTGGATAAAAGGTAGCCTATGTCACTCCCCGGATGACAAATGACCATCATACCAAATTTCATCAAAATCGGTTGGATAGTTTTTGAGTGATGCTGTAACAGACAGACAGACAGACAGACAGACAGACATGAAAATTTCTAAAACGTGTTTCGAACTCAGGAACAACCCTAGTATCCAGCAATACAACTTTTTTTGAAATCGGATCAATGTACAGACACGACCACCTCTACAGATTTATTATATATATAGATATAGATATATTACTTTCTATCTTACTCGTCTGCTGTATTAACAATTTTAAAATGGGCTTTTTTATACGTTTATATAACTTTCATGTATTTTAAATATTTTTTACGTAATTATTTTGGTATATATTTTGTACATATAGTTGTAAAATATCTGCAAAACTTGTAGGGATATCTGGTCCAACAAATAGGAGGCCAGCGGGCTTCAACTGACCCCTGTAAAATAAATAAATAAAAGACTTCTTGGGTGGAATAGGAAACATAGAACATAGGTGTCGAGAGACATAGGGCCTGGGGGCTAGGGCGCGACCTTGAAAGGAATGGCACACCCCGAGAAATCCCATAAGGGTAGTGCGGGTCCCACGGGTAGAGAATGCTTCCTGAAGGCCGTGGGGGAAGGGCGGGCCCGGGAGTCTTGGAGGTTTTGCGGGCCCTGCGAATGAAGGAAATCCCCGAGAGAGTCCTAGGGACGGGGTAGTCCTCGAGAAAGCCTTGGGGGAGTAGGTTGAGCCATGGGTAGGAAGGGAGTCCTTGGGAAGGTCCTGGGGTGTAGGGCGGGCCCTGGGGATGGAGTTTGTCCCCGGAAAGGCCCTGGGGAGGAAGGGTGTCCCCAGGAAGGCCCTGTGGAGGGAGGGTGTTCCCGGGAAGGGGAGTCCCGGGGAGGAGTGTCCAAGGGGACAGGTGTCCCGTGGAGGTGGGGTCCCAGCGGAGGTAGGTCCCAGGGGACAGGGGGCCGGGGGAGGGGGTCTCTGGGAGGTTGGGTCTTTCATTCATTCATTTCTTCCCGGAATATTCATTACTTCAAACATGTTTTATTTTCTTTTTCTTAATTAATTTAGAGGCCCGGATATGTGAAAGCGGTCCCGAAGTCGATTCCCAGTGGGGCCCCATGAACGATGTGACTTAAGTTGCCAAAGCACTTTTAAGAATACTACTCCTCAATTTTATTTTCTGTATAAGAGGAAGACAAGTCAATTCATATACTAACTTTTCCTTCAACTTGAAATTTGTTTTCAATGAAATTACATTTTTTAAATATAGCAAACTGAAAATTGGAAAACAGAATTAGTAACACCGTAACTGCATATAATGCGGCCTGCTTGAAACTCACTTGAAAGTAAATGTTCCACTGCAGTGAGGAGTTCGGTACTCAAACTCTAGATTATTATAACTAGTTAAGAAAAAATCTAAGCTTCCTTTGTATTCGGGAAATTTAAGGAACAGTTCCGAATAGAAATTTGACGATGAATCATCGAGATTGGTTTAAATCAACAGCGAGCACATGCAGCGTGCACGAGAAAAGGCGGATCGAGGACAAAATTAGTGTTTGGACGTCACGTCACGTTTTCGTCAGAGAGTTTTGTCCTTTTATAACAGGTGACGATCTGGAAGAATAATTAATGAACTCGGTGATGTATGAATTTAGAATAGGGGAAGAATTCTGCCTGCTGTTTGATTAGAGTCATAGTAAAATTCCATCTTCATCCTCCTTATTCCTTTGCAAGGAGAGCAATATTATGCTTGTTATTGGTTTTTGCGCCATGAGTGATTAGAACACGCAGTATTATCAGCCATTTTTTTCTGATTATTTTTATAAAATTCCACTTTTTATGCATTACGTACACGAATACACATGTAAGGTAATATTTTTTCAATAGTGAATCAATCCGTGATAACGTTCTTAAAATGATGGTTAAACATATCAATATTTTCGCTCAATGAAAATAAATTAAAAATTTTATATTTATAGAAATGATTTTGGAAAATATGTACAGTCGTAAGAAAATCGATTTCTAATAAGATCGTTTTCAGTTCAAGTAAGAGCAGCAATGTTCAATTTAAGTATGGCCAAGGTCATGCAACTTACTTAGGTTTATCTTTAATATATACTCAATATCAAAAATTTTGTTCAGAATCTATTTTCACTATTGCCGCCACTAAACAAAAGCAAACTGCGAATTGTACTGAAAAATGTAAGACGATGTATATGATGAACTCTTACTTGAAAAGTAAGTAATCTATCACGTTACTAGTTAACAATGAATAAACAGGATTACAACCTCATTGAGAACAGACTAATAACTTCAATTTTGAAGTAGAAAATGAGGTTGTAATATTGTTAAGTGTAGAGGGTGAAGGAAAATTTCCATAAAATCGGGACCTACTATATTGGAAATTACAAATATACTTAAGATATAGGTATACGTCATGATTCTTAGATTCTGCAGCGTATCTAATAATTAAAATATTAATTTCTCAGTGTATCATTCATAATGGTGCCACTGACAGAAACCCCTGCTCGGGAATTATCCTCCTAAAATATTTCAGCGGAAAATTTCCATTTTCTTTTATTTCCTCTCAGAATAACGCCATCTCCCACGGAAATATTTTACCATCTCAACGTCATCGTCGAAATAGAATCAGTGTGTTGACTTTTCATAGTCATTTCAGAGCGGTCATTTCACCATTGGCCAGCGTTTTCATTTACATTCGAGTTTTCTTCCGAAGCATGCGTCCGCAACGTGAGTCGAGCAACTGTTATTTAGATATCTTTTCCCTATTTCGCCTTTTTTTAGACAGTTGATGAATTATGGAACTGACGTGATTTATGCTCTCGTGCGATTCCAGAATCCTGGAAGTATGATCGCTGAGCATGGAGAGAATCATTGCATTGTATACTCCTTTTGTTTTTTAATTTCATTTTGAGAGTCAAGGTTAATTTTTCAAATGCACCCATTATGTTCGTGGAGAAAGAACCAAGGAAAGAGTTTTGCGATTGTGAAGGCATGTCATATAACCAAAAGCATTGAAAAGACGTAACTAAATTAAACATGCGACGTAACTAAATTAAAAATGCGACGTAACTAAATTAAACATGCCGCCAGACCCTTCTTCCTGTCTTTGGGGCCGTAGTATATTCTAGTTAGAAACGTTTGAGAAGAAAATGTTTTATGGCAAAACATTCAATTGTAGGAATCGTAAACGTTTCTAAAGGCTACTAAAATATTTGAGAAAATTACTCCTTAATGAAAATCAGTAATTATATCGAGGAATAGATATTTATAAATAATTTCTTCCTGATTAATGCTACTCTCCGATTTTACGACAATCTCTAACCCTAATTATGAGTGAAATTGACTAATCATATGAGAAACGAAGAGAAAAACACACTAAAATTAGCTTGGGTGTTATAAAAATAAACAAAAATTAATTATGAGGATATTAATTTATGAAAAATGAATTTCTAATTGAGAATTTTGAGCGTTCTTTCTTCGCAAGGAAAAATCATCCATGATATATTATTTTTAGGAAGTTTTAAAGAAGAAATTGTGTTTCTTTACAAGTCTACTGTCATATGATTAATAGTTATAAGTAAATATGAAATATAAGTTTATGTTATAGTTTACATGATCTACCTCCATTAAAAGGGAACCTTTTCTACATGACTCGCCTTGAGCACAGGAAAATGGGAATGAAAATCGATTGTACAATGTTATGTTCATTTTTTTTCATTACTCTGTCTCTTGCAAAATATTACACTAACCTTTTGCAAGGTGAGGTATTCCTAATAATAGGAGCTAGTGACCTAGTGACGCGCGGTAATTTGAGGTAAAGCTTTCTTGACAGACATATTAGAGGACAAGTGAAATAGGAAAAGAAGGGTTTCCCAAAATACACGTATCCCAGAGTTTTAGATACCCAAAGATGCCAAAAGAATGTCACGATGCATAACTCTGATACAAACTAGAAATAATATGGATATATAAATTTTAACTTACCTGGGACGAGGGGCTCACAATGGTTTCATAGTTTTATATTCTACAGTTCTGGATTTTCTATCATCCATGTTAGCGGTAATTACCGCTCACATATTGTCATCATTACTAATGACATTTCACGGTTTTACTAGATCCAAGTTTGCTGAAACTCTTTCAATGCGTCGGAACTGAAACGAGAAAGCGTAATGTGTCTTGACTTCTTTCCTTCTAAATTCTTCATCTTTGCTGGCCTTTCTTCGCTGAAACACTCGCTCCAAGTTACCCCAGTTTTTTCCTCTCTCCTCAATCAATCCCACTTCTTCCCGGCGAAGCACTTTGCGGCACTTTCCTTTAACTTCCTTCCATCCATCCAATATCTGCCCTTCCTCTCAGCACACTTTCGACTTTGGAAAATATCGAAACAGGTTCTTTTACCTCGCCATTGCATGTCCCTATTTGTTTTACCGATGACCTGATAAAATGTCCTGCGACGTAAAAAGTCTTTTTCTGGACCAATTTTGCTTTTATACCCTGAGCGACGGAACTTCTTCTGGAGCTGGGAAGATCGTAAATCGGAGAATAAAGATTTCTTCCGGAGGAAACTGCGACCTCGAGAATCATTCCATTTCATCTCGTCGCTTTTTTATGTTAGGAGTGATGTGTGCTTTTCTAGTATTACATTGAGTTAAACCGTTTTCTTCTTTTCATGTGACACAATATCTTGAACCCACGTGAAGGATACGTCGTAAAAAGTGATGGGTTAAATGTATTTGGTCTGAATAATAATCTAGTTTTTCATTTAGAAAGAATGCTATATTTACACTCACAGGAAAAATAAAATCTCAAATACAAGTATTTGGAGAATGTTCTAGACATCATGCTGTTTTAGCTGTGGGCATTTCTTTTGAAATTATATTCTCACATTTTTTCTGAGTAATTATATTTTTATTGTACTCATAATAATAATAATGATAAAACGTCTTTCATTAGATATTGAGGCTTTTAAGTCTCTTCTTACATCTAACCCTTAACATTAGTAACCCTACACACTATGCATGTTAATTGGTTTAACTGTAAGGAAATAATCTAGATGAAGGTGGTAATTCAGAATTTAATTTATAAAGAAGAAATTGAAAAGGAGAAGGTTGTTAATATTATTGCAATAATTAAAGAGATATTCGAGTACAAAAGAGGAATGGTACGATATAGATATTTCCAAAGTGGAAGGAGTATGTAATATAACAATCACATACTGCGATAAAATACCAAGAGATTTCAGTTAAAATGCATTGTCTGAAGTCTTGTATTGGTCTCCTCTGATGTAACTCCTCCAAATAGAAATATTTAAAGAGACATCCAGCAGATGTCTCTCTATATATTTGTTTGGAAATCCAAATTTCCTCGGAAACAACCATGTTCGTAGAGTATATTAATTTTATTCGGCGCATTTTTTGTTCCCATTTAATTCAGGGCGTAGTAATTGAGGAAATTATTTACTGTTCTATTATTCCTTTGTATGCTCTTCCAAAGACATTTCATAATAGAATTTCTAGACCGGTAATTTTAACCTATTAACCTTTTAAATAGAACATCGATTTTAAGCACCTTGATCCATCCCGTATTATGAGTAAAAAAATAGGGTTAACTGTTATATTTGCCGAGCGCCATATATCAAAGACGATATTATTATTGTCGGCATTTCATCGACTTTCTCCACATGGCACCGAGGAATAAAAATTCTCAGCATTAACATAGGAAATAATTTTCAAGATAGTAATCGCTTTATAAATTACTAAATGCAATGTTACGGTATTTATAATCGTATGTTTATAATCATGGTATGAATATGGTCTATAAGTCAGTAAAAAATGTCATTTTAGTTAATAAATACATATTTTCTAAATTTCTATTTCATTCTCAATGATTAGAGTTTCCGACTAATATCATCTCAACGTCTTTATTAATGAAAGGTGAGGGATTCATTTGAATCAAAAGAGCATAAGAGTAAATTGCCTTAGAAAACACTCTTGACTTCAGATTTAAACAAGACCAAATTATTTTATGGATTTATTATATTAGTAATAGAAGGCGAAATTGTACGCCTTTTGTAATATTGCACAATGGAAGGGATATGTAAACATCACGAAATAAGTAATCAGCAACGGAAAATCTCACTCAAATTATCTGTATCGCCAAGTTGACTTAAGGAATATTTGATTCCCACTCAAAAAGAAGATATTTCTTGGAAGTTCGTTCGGACACTGCGAGATGGCGTTCATGCCTAAGCAGGCAGATACGAAAGCATCACGTCACGTGACTCGTTCTGGGAATACTCGGAAGTTACCATTCATTCACCGAGTGCTACTATCGCATAATTGTGAAATAGGAACGGGTTATGCTAATTTTCAAAGACGGTAACGTTCGGAATGTCTTGCAACTATCATTATAGAGACGAGTAAATAGAATGGATATCGGATTTTAATGATTTATATATATAAGAATAACACCAGCATAATCCAACGAGTTATTTAGATGAAAATATAGTGTTTCTTTGCATCCACTAATCTTCTTAACTAATAATAATTGTTAAATTATTTTATTATTCTATGTCATAAATTTAGTTAGAGCTTTGTTCAGATCTTTGAAATCTGTGACGTATTTCCTACGATGCCAAAGAATTTGTTAGAAAAAATATTGATTTCAGTAGTTAAGTAATTTACAATTTTTTCACCATGGTGAAGAACTATAGTACGGACCAATTTCGGATACAAGCTTTGTTTTAATCGAATTCTAAATGTCTCCATCCTAACTCATTCTGTTGGATCAGAAGATAACCTTCGGCGCTAAAATTTTCTGCACTGTCTTTACTAACCCAAGGTCACTTATCAGCTGGTGCTTATTCGAGGAGAGAACACAGAATACGAGGCTGAGCAAGAATGTAATCTCAAAGGACTCTCAGCTTTTGGGTTCAGAGATGTAAATATGAAATGAAAGATTCATCTCAACTTCTTCATACCGCATACCTCACCTGCCTGATGTTTGGCATATATGTGTATAACAATTATGTAATACGAGTAAAATGTAGCTTGCATACTGCAAGCAGATCGGCAATACTAATTTCATATCGGCATCATATCGGGACGGTCCTCAAAAGAAAAAAAAAAGGATTGAAATTTTTCTTAAAATTCACTGAAATTTCATCGTCTGGCATCGAACCCGGGTCTTACTGGTAAACATACTATGAAAAACAATAGAAGATCACCATCTCTAACTATGTGTGAAAATTCAAGCAGAAATATTGGCTACAACTGCCTCAAAAGACGCTCTAATGTTCACGATTGTAAATGGCTCTCGGGACTCGAACCAAGGACGATCTTGGAAATTTAAAAAATGTTTCTGAAAGTTATTATTGATCTCAATCTATATGCCAAATTTCAAGTTTCTATGTTATTGGGAAAGGTTTCAAAATAATTCCTAAAATTCGGATCAACTTCTGATTGCAGAGACACCTGCTGTCGAACCCAGGACACATTGATAGCTATGAATGCATAGTTTGATTTGCTTAGACTGGTTCTTCCATCATGCTAAGTTTTAAGTCGATAGCATGCTGGGAAGTACCTTAAACTTGTTTCCGTTATCTCCATAAGAAATGCATTGAGGAATGTAAATGGCCCTCTGGGATCGAACCAAGGAACATCAGGGAAAACATAAAAATCGATTATGAAATATATTTATGATATCTAACCCCATACCGAATTTCAAGTTTCCATGGCATCGGGAAAGGGTACAAAAAAAATCTTAAAAATCGCCGCAATACATTTTAAACGGCAGATTTTTGCATCGACCTAGCATCGAACCCAGGTTATTTTCCGTAAAACTCATTTATGTTTTCGATAGATCATGACCATATATAAAGGCTTCTAGATTTTCGATTCTCTACCTATCCCGGAAGTATTTTTAAAAAATTCCCGAAAATCAAAGCAATGCATTTAAACGGGAAAAATCGGGACTTTGGAGCCCCCTGGAATCGAACCCATGACACTGAGGATCAAAATCGCAATTTTTCTGGAGATTATACGTTATGGCCAATATGTCGTAAAAATTTCAGCTCAATCACTCTTGTGGTTTAGGCTGTGAGTTTGTATCCTCTCTATATATATATATATATGAATATATATATGGATACATGAATGAATCCGGAGAAGCATCTATATATAATAGATACTCTCCTGATTAGATAATTCTCTGAATCATAGGACTATCCTGTAAGTCATTGCAATTAATTTATATAATGGCTGTAACTTAACACAATATTCCCGAGTCTTATGGTTTATTAGTTGTGTTTGAAAAACCTTATTGCACCGTAAACGCATTAAAAAAATTTTAATTATTCATTAATATCATTTAAATTATTCAAACTTCACTTGCTTCTTCTATCGTTACGAATCTTGCTCTTTCATTGACTTCTATTTAATTTTTTTACTATTGCGTTCCTAAGGTAAATATAAGTAAATGGTGATTATTAATTAATTCGTTGTTGGAAGGGATGGAGATTTTCGATTTCCAAGCACTTTTTCAATTGATAAGATTATTTCTAGATAATTATGAAATACATCTCTTGATTGTATACGACTACATTGTATTCCAACATGTAATATTTCGTGCATTACGTATACTTAGGTAGTTTTCTCACTATACGACCATTCAATTAAACTAGCACTAGAGGTGACTCCATGAGAGCAATGCTGATAGAGAGCTATGTGTCTACGACACAAATAAAACCGCAGTAAATCATTTAAGGCAAAGTTCGAGTACTTAAACGGTAGACTCCAAGGAAGGGCTTTTCTTGTTTTCTTGAAGGTAAATCAGAAAGCTCAATCTATCACAGCGGGAAGCATGACAAAGACATTAATAATGACGTAGTATAGTCCGAATAAATAAATTTAATAAAAATCGATTATCCGAGCGGAACTTTGGTTTTTCATTTCCTTGAAATAGTAAAATAAGTGAATTAGTTATGTAAATGACGAAAATAATTAATCATTTTTCTATTCTTTATTAAGATTAAATTTCCGACACATTTGTCGACAAGATAAACTTAAAACTTCTTTTATCCATCAAATATTACTCATATAATATGTGGGAGTAATAAATAAATGTATAGCGCTTGTGTCAATAATTTTGTTCGATGGAATTAAATCTAACGGAGCTCCCTATACGAGAGAAGAGAAATCGAAAATTGAATTTTGAGCCAGCGGGAAATTCTCTCTTTGAAAAATTTCATCTCAAACGCTAGCTTATCGATTATGATTCAGTGCCTCTATAGAAGATAAGAAAATTACGAGTTAATCTAAGAAAAAATAAGCTGATATTCAATATTATTTATCGCAGTAAGTGGCATAAATCACGACGAGGAATGATGTTTAAGCATCTGCAAAATGCGTTGTCGGTAAATCATGAAGTTTCATTTTACTGCATTTCAACGAAGGAGGAATAATTTTTCATTTGCAACATTTACTGCAATTTCAACATATAGTATCATCACTAGGCTTATACTCAAATAAATTAGCATTTAACTAGCTTTTTTTTCTTTCTCGTGCTATAAATTTGACAGAATAGAGTACATTGAGATAGTTTCTTGAGCATTCACAGTTATTATATTGTGAAAATTATATCTCTGGGAACTATATTGCAGAGATGTAATAAATCTGGGCCATAGTAAAATGATGGACAGGGACAAAATATGAATGTTGATAACCTCCAGTTGAGAGGTATGCCATGCCCGTAGGTCCGAAAATCTCTTTTGGTCCCAACTGAGGAGACGCTATGACCTTCAGCGACGCCCGCTGCTCCAATCATCTCGTTCTTAACTGTCAACTCGCCCATTAATACAGCTTTTTTCCAATTCAGCAAAGATACGTTTATTGATTCATCAAATATAGACAGTTTCATAACTTATACATAACCTCATTTTCATCCGAATAAGAGATCGTCGCAGGAATTCAGTGATGAGGATTAATCAGCTGTCAGTCCATAAAATTGCAAATACATCCTCGCAGACGACCTTTTCTAATGTACACCACGTAAAGGATAGCACATTTCAGGTGATATTTACACAAATGTATTTCATAATGCGATTCATTATGCATTCACGAGCACTTAATCTTCTTTGATTTAATGAAGGAACGGGGGCAAAAACAACAGGTTAAGCCGAATTATATAATCTAATAAAGCTGTGAGATTATGTTAGAAGAAGACGAAGGAAGTAAAAATTGAAATGGGCTTATTTGTATCATTTTTCAAGTGGCTTATCCCGTTATTTTACTAATCTGTTCACCCGAGTCAGCGTTTTTCGAATATTTTTGTATCTCATGCAAACTTTCGTTATAAGATTCGCAGTATACTTGATCCATTTTCCGTTTAAAATCTGAATTCTAAGCAACAGAGAGAGAATAATCTAAATATTGAATGAAATATTGGGATTTTCATGACAAACTGCCGTTAAAGATTAAATTATCTTGAAAAATAAAAAGCGTTCGCATTCATAAAATTAGCAGCATAGGATGAAATCCTATCCCATGCAACCCAACCATCAGACTAGAATTTTAAATCGATTGTACGACTTTGCAACCGTTTTTCTGGAAGCAGTATGAATTTTTAAAATACGTTATTCGTGTATCATTCTTGATTGATTAGTAAGATGTGGAAGAAGCACCAGTGATAATGATTACGAGGACTGAGGCACTTCGCTTTAAGTGAGAATTCTGTTCTTTAAACCTTACTAGCGATGTAACAAAAGAGTCTGGCTGACTTGTAGAATCTGCGAGGTAAGCAATCGTCAGTTGAGCATTTTTCTCTTTGAGTACCGCTTAGAACGATCTCGTGTATATACAGCAGATTATTTAATAATCGAGGCAGTTAATATTTCCCGAGAGTTTTTTCTGTGACCTATCAGTATTGCGTGGTTTATATATATATATATATATATATATATATATATATATATATATATATATATATATATATATATATATATATATATATAAACCATATATATATATATATATATATATATATATATATATATAAACCATATATATATATATATATATATATATATATCCACATTAAATATGACTCAAATTAATGAATATCCGTCACATATACGTCTGTTTTTATACGTGGTCAGAGCTAAACACGGGCGTATGTCGACGGCTAATTGATGGGCTGATTACTTAGGAATAGTGTAAACATTCTAAAACTCTTATCACCATTGTGGCCAAATAATTTATGTTATTGAAACACACAGTAATGGAATGGCGACCAAAGTATTGCCCATTACGTAATTATGGTGGTGCTCTTTTCCTTCATTTATGGTCTCGAGTCCTTTTCCTCTCCTCGAAAGTCCAAGTTACACCAAGGAGAGAAGGATTTATTTTTTCTAACTGTCGTAATTTAATATTTATGAATATATCGCTTGCTGAGAACTGGTAGATAAATATTTACGTACGTACTTCTTTAAAACGAAACAAATAATTGGAAAATAAATTGTTAAAACGAATAAAATAAATCAAGATCAATCTCATTAAAGCCTAGCCAAATAGGCTTGAAAATCTCATTGGCCCACCGGTTGGGAGACACTGTGGAACTGTGATAGAAACAAGGCCCTAAAATACCCTGGCCTGATGATTCATATAAAACGTTTCATATCGATAAATCGGGTGAGTTTGAAAATCTTATTTATGATTTGACTCTCTGTGAATTCTATGGTAAGAAACAAAATGTGATATATAATTTTTATTTATTAATAATATCACAGATCCACTACTTCAATAACTACAATAAATATTTTCCTGCGTAATTGTGAAAAAAAATTAAGGAATCATTCCAGGATATGTTCGTTTGATAAATCCAGTATCTACAAATCTCTCCATAATTTTCATCTGCCCAACCCTTTCTCGCGTGTCACATAGAGCCATCTCTTCTGGGTGCATCCCAATTTAGTATATACTCACCAAATTCCCTCGCTTTTCTATAAATGCCAACTCCTTGTGATAAAAACTCCACAGTTACCACAGTTACTTTTGCGTTAATTTTCTGCACATTAGAAGCCCCTTTAGTTATTAATATCCTTTCAAAATTTGATCCAACACCTCGCAATGCATCGTGCAATGGTTAAATAATTTCTTTCATTTGCCTTGAATGCATTCTTTATTCCCTTCTAAAGACCGCATTCTTCTTGGCTAATTCGTTCTGAACGATTCCAACCACGGAGGAATGATTAAAAGAGAGATTTCTACCTTCTGAGTTGACTCCCTTCAAATTCTTAAAATTCCGATTTCTTTTCGTGAAAATAAAGCTGTCTTAGCCGATATTGAGCACTTCATTTTGTCTAAACGCGCATGTAAATTTTACTTCAGTTGATTGTCATTGTCAGATTTTTATCTTTGCTTATTACTTTCATGGTCGGGTTTTTAAGTCCGTGTTATCGATTTCACGATTTATTTACCAAAAAATACTTTAATTTCAATAGCTTGACAAATGCTTTTATTTTTTTCCATTCCGTGTTTCGGTGTAAGTTTTTTCCGTTCCTTTTCCATTTTCATGTAAGCCTTCGGTAGTAATAACTACCAAGAACTGACAGCTTGAATTTATTGTTCCCTCTTTTGAGACGATAAAACAACATTCTACTTCATTTATTTAATCCAAATCAACTGAAATCGGGTTATATCATTTAAGCACATTTCCATTATTGAACAATTACAAATAATATGAGCAGTGGTTTAAATACCAAAAGAGGGATCCAAATAGCGTATATTCGAAGATTCTTGAGATAGCTCCTCCCAACCTTGAATCTACCTTGCAAACGTATAAGTGTATACACTCCGAGTATCTTCTTGTCATAGTATTTCTTTTAACTCCAGATAAACGAGCAGATTTCTTATCTGGTGCTGATTCGGCGAATTGCTTTCCCTTGTAAGATTATCTATAGAAAAACATGGCGGTAGTGTGAAGTTAGTAATGAGAAAGATATGACCTTCATCGTACGGCTTTTTCTACTACTATAGAATTCAGATTGGTGAACTATAATATATAAAAACATAATTCGTTACTGAGTTCCAGATACAGTCGGCTCTCACTTATCAATAAGTTCTAGATTTTTCCGCGATAGATGAATTTCTGCTAAGTAGGATTTTTATATGTGATTCGCATATTTTCGTAGTTAGGGCATATAAAGTCTGTTCTGCGTTTTTTTACATTACTAGAGGCTCTATAAATGAAATAACTCCATTTAGTCACCATCACACTCGTATTACTTAATTACTATAATATATTAGAATGAATACGAGAAAATAAGACACATTAGAAGTTAGAAATATCATATAATTTTGATGAATAAACACATTTTAATAACCCGTGATAGCGTGAAGCCGCGGAGGTCGAAGCTCGAAGTGGCGAGGGACGACTTCACCGTAGAATCGAAAGAATTCGGAAAATGTTATCTTCGCAAGAGGAAGTTTTTTCTAGAATCTCCCTGACGTAATTACTTGATCAAAACATCGTTAACGGATATCGGGCAATCTCTTGCCAAGAAAAATCTTACTTGAGAATCTCCTCTATTCTCGTACAATTATGAGAATATCTCCATATATTAGATGGCGGAAATTGCGTATTATTTTTCCTCTTTTTAGATGAGATTTCCCGCTTTTGGGAGAGCTTTCTGTCTTCCTGTACATGGGAGGGCTTAAAGAATTACGAATTGTGTTGCTTCCGAAAGGGAGGGAAAACAATCTCGAAATCAGCAAAAGTCTGAATTTAATATTAATGGAAAACAATTTCGCAGATGAATTCTGCGCGTAATTTCTTTCGCCTGGTGACGACTCCTCATTTATTTCATTTCCGTTTCCGCAAATGAATCTGTCCATCACCCACAATTTTGAAATTGTAATGAAGGAAAACATTTGTCTCCATTAGAATTTCGCCCTTCTTAATTTTCTCGCTGAGGGTCGCAGACGGTCAGGTTGCGAATCCATGAGGATAGAATCTAAAAAGCCTCGCAGACACTGCCTACGTTTACACCACCGTCTTTCCTATATCTCATCAACTCCCTTTCCTTGAGGAAATCGAGCTAAAGAAATGTACAGATTTTATAGCTACTCTTCAGAGAAGAAAACTGCTGTTTTATATTACCGTATCAGCCCGAATATAACGCGATATTTTCGACCGTTTATTTTCCGATAAAAAATCGACTCGCGCTAAATTCGGGGTTTAAGTTATGGAATGTAATATAAATAAGGACATTTTCCTACAGAGGTTGAAACTCGACCGAACGTCCGACCAAATGTTTTACCTGACTAAATTTCATTGACATGAGTGTAACCTGTGTTATTAGCTATAATTACCTAAATAAATGCTTATCTGATTGAATTTTACTTTCTTTGAATTCTTTTATGTGTATTATTTTTTTATAAATATCTTTATGAAAATTTCGGAGTCGCGTTAAATTCGGGGTCGCATTATATTCGAGCTAATACGGTACATACTTTTTATCCTAGAAACATTTTTATCCGTGTTTTGGTGGCGTAAGGTAGCATTTCTCCGTCTAAATCCTGACACTGATATGCTTTAAAAGACTGTTATTCTTAGCAGTTAATACAAAAATGTAACGAACAATGTTAATTTTAGGATTTCTGGTAAATATGTATGGAATACTTCACAAGGATGCACAAGATAACATTTATTCATATAAATCCCGAAACTTCTGTGCTTCAAGAGATAAGTGTAACATAAAAATATAACTAATGATATTCATTTTAGGATTTCTGGTAAAGTACAGTCCTGGCCAAAATTAACGCAGCACCGGCCGTAAGGATCGCTAGGGAGGTGCTGCGTTAATTTTGGCCAGGAGTGTACATAAGGATTACTATAAAAGAAATATCCGATGGATTAAATTTCTTATCATTGCTGATCACAAGGGTATATAAACTTCCACTCTATTAAATTTACGCAAATATTGCAATGAGCAATTCATGAATTGCAATTGCAAGTTATAAAAGACGTGAGACCGCTAACCAATCGGATGAATTTCATTTTTGTTAGTTCTCGATAAAAGAAGTAGACGATGTTAATGAACATAGAATTGATCTTAAGACATATTTTATCGCATAATGAGCATATCTTCAATCTTCTGCACATAAATTTACCTCTATTGGGGTATGCTGAATGCTAATATTTGAAGATATAATATGTTTCAGTGACTGTAAAAGAGGAATCTGCTGAAGGCGGAAGAGTTATTGGCGATGAAGAGTTAACTGAAGAAGAATCGAGGAGCCCTTGAATTTAGCAAGAGAAGAGGAATGTGAGTGCAGAAGAGGCTGAAGATCATAGACTAAGGAGATGATCCTCAAGGATGTATATCAGAAGTGCGGAGATCAAGAGAGTTTGAGATTGGGAGTAGGAAAGGACTCTAGAAGAGTTGCAGGGAGAAGTAAGCTTGAAATATTAATGAGCTCGATAATTCTTTCACCGATGAAGATTACGGAGTGAAATTTGGCATATAACATGGTGATTCTAAAATTTTGCTTTCCGGTAACACCAAAAGCAAGTCAAAAACGGGGGAAAGAATATTTATGAATGGGCTCAGGTTGAACGAAATGGCATTTTTTATGTGAATTCATGAAGTTTCATGTTGCAACTGTCTGTAAGTTTGATACATAGCAAAAGATAAATAGATATTACTCAAGAAAGTTTACATTAAATAGCTTCAGTTATTATATGAAATGAGCATTGTGGAAAAAATTATAATTCCAATAGGGCGTCAATAGTCAACTAAAGCGTCACATAAACGTATTAAACTTAAACTTTTTGCAAATTCGCAAAGGGCTTAAACATTTAGCGAATTCTATGCAAAAAATATTTTAGATCAAAGTAGAATCGAAATTTGAAGTAAATTTCTGAAATGTTATCAAGTGGTTGTTAACAGCAAATTCAAGTAATTCTTTTCTGCTTATTTGTGACGTTATCTCATCGTGGAATTGATTTTATTTCACGGTGAAGCTAAATCATATCAAATAACTTGAATTTGAAATGTGACAAATCTTTCGCGTCCAAATGCGTTGAATTGCCCTCGTTGTCATCGCCGATGCCAAGAACTAGAGCACATGTGACAACTGTTTTTCCTAGTTAGGTTACATTCTTGGGTATATTATGAAAGTCTGTGCGCCCAGTGGAACGTATTCTGCTGACTTAACTGCAGCGCTATTGCGCGAGACGGCGTGCATACGTTTGACAAAGCAAAACATACTGATGAGGTAAAGAAGGTCACTCAAAGCTACATAACATGGTAAATATAAGCCAGATTAATTCTTTACCCAGTTTTTTCTTCTGAATGGATGAAGGTCGCATGCAGTCGTGAACCAGCTTATATATCAATTGTCAGTGATAAGTACATACACAAGCATTTAAAGTAATTCAAAGGAGGTAATTGTTCTATTACTAATATTCGCATTATTCTAGAATTGAGGATATTGTTTTAGTGACAATGAAAGCATTAAGCTTATTTACGATTGCAGCCTCCGCACCTTTGTTTCCTGTAGGAAGGATATTTTACATTGTGATTATTCAGGGAAGCTGTTCCTGACATTGAAGAGGAAGTCCATTCAATTGACCCCGGATGCAAAGAAAGTGAACAAAATAAAATTACGCATTATAGGCGGCAACAAATATATAGAATCAGTGGTCTCCTATTATTTCTAAGAATTGACAGAAAGCTTGAAGTAGTTGGAACTCGAGGAATTCTGCATTAATCTGTTCAGCAATCACTGGGTCTTCGTTGTGAACAATGAACGAACTATCCTTAGGCTCTTAGCTCGCAATAGTTGGGTCAAATGTCAGTGTACATTACACAGATAAATCAATTGTCTCTGACAGATCTTCGTACATTTCAATCAGTAACGTATATTAAAGTTTTCACAATATCAATAAATATATTGCTTTGATAGTATATTTTTAAGGACCTTTGTAACTCCAACCTAATGCAATCCCGCGATATTGGTTTATATAGATTATAGAAATCCTTACATTAATCCACAAAATAAAAATATTTTTCTGAACTGTTATCTAAAGAATTAATTTTTAAGAATCAAGTCTTTAAAGTCATACTTAAGGTCATACTGCATATACTAGGATACGTTTTGATTGCACCCTTATAGGGTTATCATGCATGCGTATTTTGTAGTAAAAATTCGTCTTAACAAATCATCCGATTATGTAAATTATGTAACTCTTCCAAAGAGTTATTTCAACAAAGGTTTCATAAGGCAATCAATTGCGGAACCTCGCTTAGGAAATTTTCTTCACCTAGATATGTCTGCATTTCTTAAACGTTATTTCATGATTTGGTAGCGTCAGGAAATTCTCATTTACCGTTTCGTATATATACAAGGTTGTTCACAATACATTAATGAGTGACATCAGTACTTCTTAGTGATACATAGTGAAATTATACTTTACCGAGTGACGATAAAAGAAACAATTGGCTTTCTTAAGAGATTCGATGTTTCATTTAAACATGGCGTTCAAAAATCTCATTCTCATCACTCTTGGATTGATTTTTCTAAATGGAGTTCATACAGGTTAGTCTCTCCATATATTTACAGTAGATTGCTTTTATGTAGCAGGTATTCAATTTCTAATTGCGGCCATACATTCATTCTTTCAAGTTCACCCTTTCCCACTGTTAGTACTATCTCTAAGAATTCCATATTACACGGTACTTCATTGACAATATCCTCAAAATATCATCCGGAAGCTTTTTCATTAAAATTATAAAAGCTCATTATTTATTTTATATCTATTGTGTTATAAGTAGAATTCACTTCTAAAAGTAATCCTAATATTGACATACAACCACATGAACCACATTTTCAGATATAGTACTCAAGTTTTGTGCCTAGTTATCCAACAGTTATAGCTAAATGTATTAATAGCATTAATACGCTTATCACCACCTTGTTACGTATGACTAATTTCTCAGAATCTTTGAAAATATTCATTATGCAATAGTATTTCTACATCTAGTTTATTGTTGTTCCAAAGAAGACATGTAAATATTAGCATTCTCTGCCGCCGCATATTTACATGGATTTAGAGATACGCTACTTATAAAAAAATTCTGGTTTAAGAGAGAACGAGGTAACGAAAGCAGCGGCGGTGCTGATAATTATTTTCTATTCCATTGCGCTCCAGTAAAACACGAATCAAGTTGCTTACATCTGCAAACATTTAAGTAAATGCACAGTTGCAACTCGTTCTATGAAATTAATTTCAAAAAATGATTTTTCTTAGAAGTTTTTAAAAATAAACTGTAATTGTAAATTCTCCAAAAACCGTCTTTGCCAGCGTACCGCACGCTGCAACCGGTTCAGGCCCAGATTACTGGCCTTCTAGGAGCTCCATTTCAATAACCACTGTATCATCTCCATGAGCAGAAAAAAAGTTATCTTGAGACTTTTTAAACCTCTAATTCGTTAAGAGCCATGTTCCGATTTCTTTCCTTACAATGATTTTCCCGGTGATATAATGTTTAATTCTGTATTACTGTCATCCATTTCCTGCTTTAGCGCCTTATGAGTGGTATGCCCGCTCTATAATACCGCGAGACGTGACACCTCTCAGTTTCGAGGATCTGCACGAAGATGAGCACCACCATGATCCCCACGCTCAGGATTCGAAGCATCCGGATCCCCACGCCCAGGACACTCATCACCAACCTGATCCCCATGCACAGGATACCGATCATCCGGATCCCCATGCGCAGGATCATCCGGACCCCCATGCACAGGATCATGCGGATCCCCATGCACAGGATATCAATCATCCGGATCCACACGCCCAGGATAAGAAGCACCCAACTCAGGAACAAAACCAAGACAAGGGCAATACCCAGGCTCCTCCACAAATGCATTCACATAAACATGATGCGCATATGAGTCATCATCACCATCCCAGTCACCACCATCATCATCACCACCACCATCGTTATGACGAAAAACAGAAGCACGCCAACTGTCACGCTGCTTGCAACATCATTTGCGGAGGAGCTGGGTCTTGGAACGCGGCCAGAGATGCGTGCCAGTGTGCTATACATGAGGATAAAGGTAAGTGGCGCTAGTCGTACATTCTTTGGTCCTTACAAAGAGATAAATAATTGAAGCTCGAATGATTTTTAAAGCATTTAATGAGGTTCTTGATTCTTATTTAATCGCGGTCGTTGAGCGAAACGTCCTCAAAACTGAAGGAATTATCATCGCAATGAACAACAGTGTTGTAAATTGCAAAATAGTATATTTTTTCATTAATTAATAGAGGAAGAAGGATCAAAAATGAAATAGTAAAGTCATGCTCACCTAAAACGTATGTAACGCTCAACCTATTCGAAAGCTTAGCGAAAATTTAACTTTCAGGGCTGGAATCTGTTCCTGCCCTGAAAGTAGCTAATAAAGCAACCTCTGCTCATTCGAATCGTTATGATTAATGCAGTGAGAATACTCATTCATCTTTTACACAAAGTAAGTAGTCTATTATGCTAATTGGGCAATCCTAGTCATTCACGGTCTTATACCAGACAAACATTCGTGTCTCATGGGCTCGGATTTATATAATAATTACATTTATCTCATAGGTAAATCATAAAATTTAAGTCGAAATAGAAGATAACCGAAAGTTTGATATCAAGAGCAAATATTCATGGTTTCAAGAATTTGTGAAACTATTCACTATCATTCAAAACAGCTTAAGTACTCCGAGAATTTATATGCGCTCTTCTTGGTTGAGTCATTTCATTGATGGAATCTGAACCTTTTATTTAGAAAAATAATTCACACATGGTTCACTAGAAGCCACTCCAGATGAACTTACTATAAAGGGAGTTCCGAGCTATTCCAATCGAATGCTCTGAGAAATTGTAAGCAAACGGAGGATAAAATGTCACATTACATTTTTCCTCATTCAATGAAAGGAATCTATCAGAAATAAAGACGTGGAAATCAACTACGATTATCAACCAATTTAAATTTTATCAGTTAAAACTATAAATCGTAGTCATCATCAGTTTTTAATTTATTATATATTTTAAATCTGTGCTACCTTGGATCTCTTTAAGCCTTGAAATTAATCCTATAGTTTATAAACATATGAGTTTTAATAAATACATCTACAGACAATCGTATCGTTCGATGTTCTTTTTTCACCAGAATAACTCGTAATTTTATTCTTTTACCCATCAGTACCAGAATGTGCCAAAAAAATAACCAAAATTCAGCAGGAGACTGGCTGGCCGAAGGAGCTAGTAGTAACTGGTGGAGGAGCGCAAGGACATGCAGACTATAATTATGGATACGAACATCATAGAGCCTACCGATCCATCGAACGACCAATCACATTGCTGTTCCCGTATCATTGTTAGTATAACATACATTTCTATTTTATACAAATATCTCTTTATAGCAAACAGCTAAGGGTAATCTACATCTATGTGCACAACAAAATTCACATCATGATAATTCAGCTTGGCAATTTCAAAGATTTCTATCAATATCACTAATACGATGAATTTCAATGCTACTAAATTCCTTTTTAAAGTCAATCTCTCTCTATGTAAACACGATTCATTTCCAAAAATCTTTCATCAATAGCTAAAACTTTCCATTCCTTTCAATCAAAAAATGTATCGATGTTATGAGAAACTCGTGAATGAGAAAATGCTTAGTTAATCAAAGCTCTGATCTTAGAATTGAATGAAAAATTATGGAATCAGGGTCATAGTAAGTTATTTTAATTCGCCACCGCAACGAGATGACGTTGATAGCCCGTTAAAAGAAAGTAATGGCGACAAACATTGGCTTTAATTGGCATAATGTACAGATTGATATGTCAAATGTTATAGCTTTATTATACCCGACTGAGAATTCTGTGTACTCGTTACTGCATCTTCATGGAATATTCTTCATAATCTAGATCAGCGTTTCTCAAATGATGTTCCCCTAGTTCCAGATATTAAAAGCAGAGACAAATGAATAAAATTTCGCAATGTTCGAAAATACCCATCCTTTGAAAAATATAGGCTAAATTTGGATATAGTTATAAAAATTGCGAAATCCATAAGAAAAACAATTTAATGTACAAATTAATTTAAGTAATATATTTTTCTAATTAGTTTCCGAGAAAAATTATTACATTTCAAATGTACTCACAGGAAGGGAAATAAGGTTGAGGTATTTAAGCCTTGATGATTCTCTACTTTGGAAAAGTCTTGACGCAGGAAATTGATTATGATCCTTACTTGTTTTCTCACGAGCGGACTTCCATTCTTAATTCTTCTTTCACCCTAAATATATAGTGGTTGTTCGAAAATTAATTTTACGAATGGGTGTAATAGCTGAAATGATTATTTAAAGATATCATCTCAGAACTACCTTTTCATTCATTAGTACTCTTAGCAACACCTTAATGATTATCGAGACATCAGATAGCTTAGCATAAACTTTACGAAGAATTTTGACTCACATCATTTTTTTCTTAACTGTTATGAATCACTTATCTATCTTCTATAGCTCATGAACGTATTCAAATAAACATAAATTTAGAATGAAAGCTGCGTGTCCTTCAGATTGGCTCCCTAATCTTAGCAGAGAAATCCATCCAAACACACTCAACATTCATTAGATTCTTTTCTAAAATATTAATAATTCCTATAATTTGAATAAACTCCGTCATAGTTATTCCTTCATTCTCTACATTATGTATTATTCTAAATACCCATTTGTAACTCGATTAATATTACTCTATAAAAATATTTCTAGCCAATGAAATGATTCGTTACAGAATGATTCTCGCGACGATGGAATAAAAAGACTTAATTTGATATAAACATATTCATGTGCAGCAGCAGTGAAATACTTTGAGACTTGATGAGTTTAAAGGTTGATCCTACGAACTTGTTCAATGTGTAACGTGAATAGATTATATTTCACCAGAAGAAAAGGATGCAGAAGAAGATATGGTGTCGACATCCGTGAAACTTGTTTGAGTCATCAGAATGATTGACCGCTTTCTAAAACAGAAACAGTGACATACAACCATTGAGTCAATACTATATGGACAATTAAAAATGTGGCAGTCAATGACGACACAGTCACTGAGGAAGTTTCAAAGATGAAATTTAAAAAAGGAAAGGCTCATCACTACATTGTAATAAATGAGATAAAGCGTTGTAAATAAAACTTTTATAAAGTTGAAAGAAATGTTTTTCGTTGAATAATTCATTCTGCAATGGACATATCTCCGATTTTTTTCAAATGAAGATTACTTCGGGATCCTACTTAAAAAACGTCTTTAAATGGCAAATACTTGTCCTATTCTGTTAGTAGAAATCCCTTTTAATGTCATTGAGATATTACTGATAAAACATACAGAAGATACAAATAAGGCTGAGGGGGGGAAAACAAGAATAAGCCCAAGAACCTAGAGCGATTGAAAATAAATATGGCCCCGAACCGCCGTCCAAGAGTTTATAATAAGAATGAGGAAATTTAGTAACCGGATCTCAAAAATACAAAAGATGATTACCATACTATCCTATTATTTCCGAGTTGAACGTGCTACAATTTCTTCCTTCATGGAATTTATCGCATTTCGATTCCTTATTACATATTGAGCAGCAAGGTTCATCAAGGGAGATTTCAGATTTAACAGCAGTGTTTCGGCTATGATAGAAGCCCTCGGATGGAACTCTCTTAGTGATTAAAGACTTGAATATGGACGGAAGCTTTTTGATAAATTTATCACTACCAATTTTGGGGAGGAGATAACTGATATTGTTTTCCCAGTTATAAACGTACGCGATCTTCGGGAGAAAACAAAAAAGGGATACAGGGAAGTAGTTGCCAGGACAGATATTTACTTTTGGTCGTTTTTCCCGCGAAGTATTAGAAAAGCTAATTGCTCTTCAGGTTAGTTAGGGATGTCGGTGTTTACACCCCCTGCCAAGAGCCACTGGAGGATTGCAGGGTTTAAATGTAAATGTAAAATGTAAATTAGACCACCGGGAATTTTCTCTGAGGAGTGGAATTCTAGTTTATTTACCCAGACCGACTGAAAGAAATATAGAGATATGTAAATAATAATTATAATATCAACTTGAAGAACAAATGAATATTAGAAATGCATTGATAAAGGATCGTCAAAGATGTTCGATGAGAATAAATTTAATGGGTTATACGTGATAAAATATCATATCAAATGAAAATCACAAAAATAATGGACAGAAAGCAACAAAAACGAATAACACAGTAAAACAAGGAAACATGTGCATGTTCATACATATGGAATGAATCGAAGAGGATGAAAAACGAGAATCATAATTTAATGACCTGAAAAGTCGTAAAATAAAGGAATATATATATGAATCAGTTATCTATATAAATATTCCTAGAGAATAAATCAGCATTAATTTAAAACTACGTTTACAATGGAGAAATTTTATTTATTTCAGAAATAGTCATCATAAATTTCAGTTTAGGATAATTTCATAAACATTTGTTTTTAATAAGGCTAAAACTAACTCCGTTTGCTGAGGTCAAAAGAGTCAACTTCCGGCCAGTTTTCAAGGAATGTCCCGCAACCCTTGTTTTTATTCCAATATATCTGAACGAAAATAATGTTAAACAATTGCATTGCCGTAGATTTAGGCCATTGTTAAATTCCCATCGTCGTTAATAATGAGAAGAAATAATCCATGTTAAGATTTATCGCGTTAGTGTGCATAATTTAAAAATATTTGTCGAGTTATACCTTCTTTTTCACATCGACCAATTTGCAGCAATATTGTTCCCTGATTTAAACATCTCAAATTCTGCATTCACACCAACACACATCATTTACCGTCCACGTTTTGTAGAGAAATATTTTACGACGCACCAATTGATATTGACGACCGACTGATCAGTCATCCACTGAGGCGTTTGTATTAGCTTGGATCATCATAAATAATTCGTAAATGGAAAAGTCTGTATTTCATTCATCACCTTACTTCCTGTTTGGGGTTGGGTCATCCGGACATTTGGACGTTCTTTGTATTTGGGAGAAAGAAACACAACAAACTGCAACCTGTAGGGGAATAGGAATGATTTTAGGGAAGATGTACGCCAAAATTTACCTCAAATTACGCAGCAATAATGATCAAAGTCAAAAATGTATCATTTTGCCTCTCAACGTAGGATTAGGAAATGTGAAGCAGCACACTCACTTGCGACTACGCCAGCCGACAGGAATACTGGAATGGCGCAGCTTATGTCCAAGAGAAGACCAAAGACGAGATTGCCCGCAATTGAGCCTATGTAACTCATGTTCATCAAGATCGTCATAGCCAGGCCCCTGCAGAATTCATTGAAATCATCATAAAACATTTATAAGCGCATCCTGTACATATATTTCATGAATTCAAACTACAGGAAAAACGAAATCATACGCAGCAATTTAACTTTTGCGTGTTATATGCTAGCTTTGAGTTTTATCAAAGACGATTCTAAATTTAAATTATAAGGCTATTAAACTTCCCTGAGTAAGAAACATAAGAGATTCTCAAATCGCAAAACGTCTCAAATATTTATATCATTGGTATACTTTTACTTAAAATGTAGACTTACTAAATAGTAATAATTAATCGAAGCAGTTTTAGTAATTGGGTCATAAATAACTTTACAAAAGTTTTAATTGTGTACATCGCTATGTCTCTCTGTAAAGTTATTGGCCCAAAGGCTGGCTGAATCCTTATTTCCTCCCTTTGGAGAGGGGATGAGGCAACTAAGCAAGATGAGGAGTGCAGTAGTTTACCGTAGTTTTTTTATATGTGTCAGCGTGTTATAATTGAAAAACTTCAAATTAAAAGTCGCATAATGCCCCCATGAATATTACTTTTCATAGCATCAATTCAAGAGCGACCAAATGAATGCCATTATTCTACATAGCTCGTGCATAAAATGACTTTCATATTATCACAGCCAGGAGTAAGACTGATACAACAGTAAATTAAAGACACGCTTTTCTTCATCCTTTACTTAGAAACAAATTTAAATCTTATCAAAACGCGGATGTAGGAACAGTGTGAAGGTCCCTTTACAAAGAAAGGAAAAGAAATAATTGACTAGAATTGACTAGTGTTCCATCACTATTTCCAACAAATATTTTATCTAAAAGAGAATTTATACCTGCCTCTTCACAGAAAAACATGCGTAAAACGAAGTAACGTAAGGTTTAACCATAATTTCATTACTAATAAAAGGGTGAAAGTTAATAATGCAAGCGAAATGCAAAGATAAAGAAGTTCCAGTGGATGAAGATAAAACAGATGTTCTCATTCTTTCGCTTAAACCGTTTATTTTTGAGTAAATGATTTGAAAAATCAGATTTTATGGAAAAGATTGAAGATTCAAATTTTTTAATTACGAAATTTTCCCAAACTTCTCAGGGATCGAAATTACCTTACCGAATTAATATAAATATCGACGAAGATGCTATTTATGCATCCATTTTCTTCTTTACCTTTCATTATCTCTAAAATTTTATTCATTGCCTACCACCTCTAAAGTGCTGATAGGACTTGTAAGATGTAGAAGAGCTCACCTTAGAGACGCTGGGAAGAGCTCAATGAGAACTGACATGAGCGTAGAGAAAGAAGCTGCGTTGAACGCTTGGAGAGCGCAAGAGAGGATAAGGTTTTGCAATGCGGAACGGACGAAATAACTTCCAGCTCCACAGCACGCGGTTATCGCCATGGCAGTCACTGTTTGCAAAAAAAGAAAGTATACAGTTTATCATGCGTTGCATTGAAAGAGCGATGGAAAATTGCATGGGTATCTACAGAATGTAACCAGAGGAAAAGTGCAGTCATGCAAACTTTATAACTTGAAATAATATGTCGAATGTCGTTATTATTAATATCTATTATTATTATTATTATTGCAACAGTTTGACAGAAGTCAGGTGGCAGCCACAAACATTGTTAATTTACAAACTTTTTCACACTTAAATTGTTACATTTAAGTTAGATTAGACGTTAGATATAAAATAACTGGAGAACAAAACATTGGAGAAAGACCCTCAAATAGAAGTTATGTAATCTATTAAAACTCCAAAGAACTGAAAATATTTAATGAGAAAGTTTTTTTAACTGAACGCCCAGTATAGTTCACTGTTATAAGTCTCCATTCTCTTAAATTTCGGTAAGAACTATGCAATTTTATTTTACAAGAAGTTCAAATTCACAAATTTTCGTCGTCCTTTACTGAAACATGAGATTCTTTTTTATCGATAGCATAACATCGTCAATTTGCAAGTCAATTGTCAAGTTTCCATTTTTCTGCCTCAATGCTCCTTCCTGGAAGGTTTTACTTGATAAAGGTGTCGTACTTATTGGCATTGAAAGTTATAGCAGCTAAATCGACATGAAATATTTTTCACTCTTGGTTTCCGGAAGCGATGATAGCAAAATTGTTACTCAATATAGAAATCCTAACGCAAATGGAATCTTTTAAGTCATAATGAATATATTTATGAAATAGACTGTACTTGTAGCGCTTCTAAAATTATTTTACCTTTTAAATATCCCATTTTCTAAATCAATCGATTGATAATATCGTGAACGTTTGGTCATATTATAGTCAAGATTACCGAATATGAGCATTCAGTATGCTTCAATCTGTGTTATAGAAAATTTACTTCATGGATTCAGTTTCCATTTTCCAGTGTTGAAATTTCTAAGATCCCTTTCTAATTTACAAAATTGATTTAGCAGTAGGAAATGTTGGTTATAATTGATGACATTTACAACGTCTAGGGATCACTAATTCTAAATTATTTTTTAAAACAGTTGCGAAAAAGGATCCTTTAATGTCAAGGCGTTCCTTCCATAACTTAAATTTTCATTTCAAGAATCATTAGTATAGCCAATATTTTCCTCACCGATCAGCCTTCTCCTTCCAATTTTCTCCACGAAGAGTCCGGTGAGAATGGCGCTGCAGATGCAAGTGGAACCAATAGAAAACGTGTTGATGAACACTTGAGGCTGTATAGTGTCCCCAGAGCAGTCGATGATAACGTCAGGGTCTGAGGCATTGAAGGCGACCACCCAATCTGGAGGATCCAGCTCCATGTTGGCCACTTCGCACACCGATGCAGTCTGATTGGGGTGCGCTATTGAAAACTCCTCGAATCGGTTGAACAGTTCCGGAAACCACATACCGAACCCAAAATAGCTGTGAAAGAGAAATTATCATGGCAACGATTACACGAATACGTTAATTAACAGCTTAAAACTAAAGGGATTTTATCACAAAATAATCAAGATGTTACAATTATATACTAGACGACTTGAAATTGATTTTTCTCCACAAACGGGAGTGGAGCACTTGCAGCCTTTCGCATCACTTCTACTTTCATTTAGCTGATTCGTAGTCTTCCAATATTTTGTTCCTGTGTATGTTTACCGTTGTAAGTAGAGAACACAAAAGACCTTTTTCAAGATTAAAAATTCAGCAAAATCGTTATCAATGTTAAAAAATAATGCTGATTATATTTATTTTGTACAATATTGTAACGAAAAACAAGAAGATCCAAGAAACTGATTAACAAAAGAGAGCTTGAAATGCAGATCTCTAAGTGCTTTCAAAATTATTAAATTTGTTTATCAGTTCACGTAATAATCTTTTTAAGGATACGGATTCGAAGTAAAATATACATTAATTGGTAGCATAGAGTAAGGAACATACTTATCCTTACTCTATGTTGGTAGCTAACCTACGTAGTGCTAAAAACTAAATATTCAAAAATAAAAGTAATAGGATGTGTTTACATAGAAAATAGAAAAAGATACTGAGAAGATATAACATTAATGACATGCTCATATGGTAGGATGACTTGGTGAAGAATTCTCTCGGTTATTTTAAAAGCTATAAATGACCATGAAACGTGATTAATTAAATTAATATAATGCTTACATTCATGACCTATACTGCCTTTCTTAAATTTGAACTAAGTCGAGGACATTATTTTTCACCTTGAATACTTTGTAATGAAGAGCGAGAAGGTCTTGACAGCACTGATCCGTCTAGGAAGTGCAAGTGCTATCAAGGGTCATAAAGGTATTCATTAATGACTTTTACGACACCAGAGGGAGGCTCTTCGGATTATTCCAGCCGTCGCTCTTCTGAATTGCTACATATAACTACGATGACGAAATTTTGCAGCCACGAATATGATTACTCGATACAAGACTATATACTGCTATGCTATATTTGATACTAGGTCGGAATGTCTTCGTTGTATTACAGTCACGCTCTGACCTGAATACATATTGCCATAAGAATAATTCCTGAAAGTTTATTAAAAAAAGTTATCCATTTTTAAATTTTGGATATGGAGAAAGTTTTCAAAATCCTCAACGGATTTATTTTTTACTGTGGATCAAATTATACATCGAAATTATTTTCTCGTTTTAGTTTAAGAAATATTTCGATTTTCATGCTTAGTGATTCGTTGTTCGTATGATTCATTATGGCTTGCAAATAAGTCACTGAAGTGATATTTAAAAAAAATTATTTCTTCATTTTAAACTATCACGATATTTTGAAATTAAATTCATGTTGCCCCAATAAGTTGAGTTTGTATAGGCCCTAACGAAGGATAACGAAGTCCGATGATCAACGATTGTAAATTTAAGATCGATGCTGCTGACTAAACAAACCAGAAATAATTGAATTTATTTTATTTTACCGACTTTGTTATTCATTTACTTAGTTTTCCGTTTAATTTTATGGAGGGTCAGAAACCACAAATTCCCGAATCAAATGACTGGACTCCGACGCGGCAACTACGTTGCTTGATTGAAATTTTTCTTCTCCATTTGCATTTGATTATGGGAATAGTAATAAAAAGATATTGTTATTTTTATTCCAATAAAACAAAATCTGACGACGTTCGCAGAAAATATAATTTTAATTTATAAAAACATAACCAATTTCAAATGAACTACCTCAAAACCGGTATTGTTATTCAAAATAAAATGATATTTTCTGTGGTCAATTTTAGTTTCATTGGATAAAATATGAATTATTTCCACAAATTATTGCCAGAACTAATCAATTATTATTATTGTATGAATCAAGAGCTCGATATTGCTCTACCACGAGGAGTAATAATTATTTTTTCCATTTTTCAGATCCAAACCAGAAGAGGGCTGCCAGAGCACCAGTGTTGGTGCATCGAAAGCCCAAGAAAGGATCTATACTAAGCATCTACAAAAAGAGGCGTAGACTATTTTCTAAAAACATATTTCGTTTGAAAAAGATTCAATTTTAACTATTAAAAATTTTTTAAACTCCTAGGAATTAATTTTTGAGAATCCACACTTTTATAGTGACAAGAGTATTTGATTCACGTTTGAAAAATTTTTCAGCTTCATTTCTTCTTAAAAAATTCATTGATTCTCAAGAATATTTTATTAATCTGAATTTTCATTACTTACAATAGAGGAAACACAGCGGATCTACTAACACCTCATCGCTCGCCGGGAATGGCTAGATTTTGAAAAAAATAAAAAACAGTTTGTTTGTAAAGGTTTCGGCTTCAGATCTTTGAATATTTTCTAAGTCTCGCCTTTGACGATGGAGTAATCACTGCTGAATTATGGCTACTGCCACTATTCTGAGTTGCTTCTGTATAATTAAAATTATTATGTTGAAAGGACCCATAGGTTATCTCACTATAGAGTGATGAAAATATTTTAAAACCACTTCTTTACGAGGCCATCCACACTTTAGTAGGGAAATAACATTTTCCAATAACATTCATAATGTTCATTCCTTGCCGTAACTCCCATTTTCTACAATGTGCCAAGACTATCTCAATAGTTTGAATAGATTTCAATTTCCTTCTAAAAAATCTGGTATCGCTCCAAGGCAACACTTTAATCGCTTGATGTAGATTAACATAGTTTAAACAGTATTTGATCTGTTTTCATTATTAATACCGATATAAGATTCTTAGAAACAATGTCATTGCGCACTGAATCTAGGTCAGAAGTTATCTAACCTGAATCTGAAATATTATAATATTAGCTGTATTAGTTATAGGCTAATTTTCAGAAATACTACTCTTGATCATCCTCTTTTTCGAGAGATTTTATAGATCCCTCGTATGGATTCCGTAAAGATTTTATCATGATAAAGGTAATTTTAATGCTTCCATTTTTATTTATTTCTATATTTCTTCATAATCTAGAGCCCCATAGGGTAAATACTTCAAAAAATATTGATCGCAGATATTGAATTAATTGTCCATGAAGACCTTGAACTAGAATTTTAGTGTTCTCTGATTTTCGCAAATTCCGTTGAGCAGAAATCGCTTCTGCTCAATCACTATTTCTCAATCATATTCTGGTTTTAAAAACCCTTTATCCCTGAAACATGTTGGAAATCTGATTCTAATTTAAGTTAGTATGAATCCGTTTAAACTGGTATAATATGCAAAATACGTTTTTCAAGTACCTACACATGGAATACTTACAAAGATTTCGCACTACATCGAACATTTGGTGCAACGCATACTCTCCTGCACGATCACGTATTTCAACATGTTTCATGTATAAATAAATAAAAACAGCACAACGTTTCCGCGATGAAAGACTTTTCGTAGCTCATAATCTGTTCAATTTAATATTTCTAATTACATAATATTTGAAATAGTTTTTTTTAATATAACTTTTAAACAATTCCATGCGACATTTTAAAGGGCTTAGCGATATTTTGCAACATTTTAGGGTGTGATTAGCAAAAAATAATTGAAATCACCGATTCTGATATTCCGAAGGATAAGTGGAGTTTTCCTCGCTCGTATACATTGTGTTGGTACACGAAGAGGATTCCGAAGATAACAAAAAAAATTATAATTTCAAAATATTTCCACATTTCTGCAAGTACCACCAAATGCTTCATAAGGACAATCAATAGACAGCGGGTTACTATTTGGTAATCGTTGTCATAGATTATAGTTAAGTCATGTGGCTGAAATAGTGAACAATTTAGATGTATTGTTTAAATTTACATTGCGTATTCCCATTTCCATGTCCTTCGTGAAATATTTTATAATATAAAACGAAACAAAAATAACGTTCTCTTTTAGCTTGGAACAAGCGGTACATATACCAATTATATAAACGTTGTATTTACATAATATCATTATATAATTATTAACGGTTAAGATATTTTCCATGGCGTTCAGCGATACCATATTATTAATTATGCAGTGTAAATAAAACTAATGCTTTTCTCTGGGTAAGAGAGGATTTCACAACCTTGGTAATAGAATAATTTTCTCGGGAAATGTTTTTAGTGAATTATCGTAGATTTGTAGATTATCCAGCGGTATCAACTATATAAAATCGCTTTATTTTTTCCTGATTTTCGAAAGAACGAATTACTTTACTGTTCTGCACAATTTAAAAATAAAACGTCCGTGGATTTCACTGGATATTCACGATGATGAAAGTTAACCAGGAGTCAACTCAATCGAGTGAATCTTTCGCACTCACCCCAATTGCAGAGAAAATAGGCTGCATATTCCAATCATGGTGTTCTTAAGAAGTGGAGGCCTGAAAAGGTCTGCCATTTGGTCCAACATTTTGAGAAACCGTGCGACCTTTCCAAGTTCTTCCTTCTGCTCCGATTTCTCATCTCCGTCCCATCCCTCCACTTCATCCAGGGAGCTGATCATCTCCAGTCGTTTAATCTAAAGAGGGATTAACTGTTTTAATGCCGATATTAACGAAATATGCCTTCAAGGAATCAATACTGCCTCACTTACAGCTTGCATAGTGTATCATTTTTTCCTGCCCTTTCGACCAGATTGGTCTAGGCTCACAAACAAGGCAAAGTTTTAAGTATTTACTTACGGATTGCCTCATACAATTAAATCGTAATGAATATTTGCTGATGTCATTAATTTTGAAACGTGAGGAAACAGCAGAAGCGACAGAAATGACTGTCCATGGAACGCCCACCTTATTGTTAGCTGGCGAATGCTGGCAGCAGAAACATTATTGTAAAACGTAAAGGACGAAATGGTACAAATTTTTACCCATTCTCTGAAATGTTTTATTTTGCGATCATAGTTTCGACGTTATTGTTTGGATATAAAGCGAAACCATGGCCGAAAAAATAAAATTGTTCTGGGAACTTTTAAACTTATTTGTATTATTTCATTCTTTACGCTGTGGAGTCTTGCCACAAAATCATACCAGAAACATTTGAAAACATGTCTGTAAACTAAAAGCATTCGGAGAGGATTGAATGAGGGGTATCTCAATAAACAGGAGAATGAATGGAGATGGAGAAGGGGTGATGAATGGATTTAAGCTGAAAGAACGGTCGAGAGACCAATATGGAAGGGGTGTTTTATGTTTGTTTTGGCACATACATATGGAAAGGATTGATGGTAGAAGAATTGTATAAACTTTGCATTGAGAGAATATCATAGATAGTAGGGGGTAAGGTAAGCCGAGAAAAAGCCGGTTGAACGTGTCAAAAAAAACTAAAAGTCGTAACTGGCTACAAAAAGGGAACTAATGAAAAGATCTTTTTATTTTTCAAAAACAAAAGATGTATACTCATATAGGTATGGAATTACACCCCTTACATTACATGTTACCCATGTTCTATACACTTATAGGTATAAGACTGGGAATAAACGAGGTAAATAAGGTGCATGCTGCAAAAAAGAACGCGATTTGTGTGTGTGTGTTTACCTAATAGCTGAAGATACCATATAAAAGAGGTGCTAAAAACCCTCTCTTATAAAGGTAAGTCAAGACACTATAAATTTTAACTTCCGATCACTATTCTTCGTTCTGGGAGTGATAAAGGAGATTTATTCTGTGGTACGGGATGAAATTACCTAATTATACAAAAATTATATGAAAATTTATTCCTCCCCTATCAGTGTGATAGTTCTTTGATCGGCATTAAGTCGCATAATACTTATAAAAGGGGTTTGCTCTGATATTTTCACGTACTACTTCTATCCACATTCACGTTTCAAAAGAGAAAATAAAGAACCTTCTCCAAAATGTATTCAATAAAGTATCGATTTTGATTAAACAGTATAATATTATCTACCACCTATAGAATAATAATATTAACTAAACCGCGTATTTTTACCACACGACGTTTTCTCGGATTTCAGTATAACTCGGATGCAGTTTTAACTTTAAAGATTTCACCAATAGAAATACGAATTTATCTTCCTGGTGAAACACGATGATGTCCTTACACAAGGGCAGAGTGGTCTCTGGAAGTGTGATAGAGCACTTTTTGCTCCCTACTTGAGCCAAGATTTGTTTTTCTCGTTTATATTGAGATATCCTTGGCCTCATTTCATTGCTCCCTAGATTAAAGTAGTGCAGTACTCTGTTGAATTGTTCTCTGTTAGAAATAGGGCGGCCTAGACAAATTTATATAGCAGGATGAAGTGATGGTAAAGTACAATGGTGTCCTTAGTCCAACGAACAGAAGGAAAAGTGCTTATCAAACATAGAGGATTAAATCCAAAACTACATGTGATACGTGTCTAAAAGTCTGATCGTTTCTAATGATTTGTACACGCGCCCAAAAACATCGTATTGCAGAGTGAATCAGAATATTTAAAAAAAAAATTGAAAAAAGATATTTCATGAAAATGAATTTATTTCATTGTATACTCTCATTTCGCAAGATGTCCTCAAATTTTATATTAAAACAGGATTATGGTATTTACCCCTTTGATTGAAAGCTTATTGTTTTACATCTTATGAAATTGAAACAGAAAAAAGATTCTCAGAATAATTTTCTTTTGCAAGAGGCAAAGAATCCTTAATAACCCCGAAAAGGAATTTAATTAATAGATATGAGCTAAGTGTTCAATCGACATTTGATACTCAGAAATGATTTCTTAAAAACTTTTATTAACGCGTCACCCTCGTAACTCAGTATGAAAATATTATAAGGCATATGACATTGTAAATAAAACTTGAACGGAATTCACTATTTACTTATCGTTACCTCAACTTTCAGAAGATTTTCGAGAGAAGAGACCGCTGATTGATTTCGCAACCAAAATATAAAATTGATAGGGTGAAAGCAAAACCATTTTAATGAGGAATTTTGAAGGCTCAAAGGTCAACCACGTGACGTGTGATGCAGAAAATAACTGAATCTGGTCCACTTTGGCGGCGGATTGCCCTTTATTTTGGAGCGAATGCAATTCAACTCTATTCGTAGAGCTAGTTCATTCCGTAAACTAGTGGAGGGAGCATCCCCTTTAAGAGGCGAGACTCCTTAACGCCTTGAGATCTATCGCCGCTTTTGCCAGATCGAGACCTTTCAACTGTATTTTCCCTTCCTTCATTACTTATCCCATCCTGCGCTTTGTCATGACAAAGATGTGACTTAAAGAGGCGAATGCAGTCGTTTATAATAGTTATGGACTTTACTGTAAGTAAATTTATTAATACTAATGCTAATTTTCTAATTAAATGATAAATATTTTAATCAAAATCAATATGTGATGAATATCTCAACAATCCGAGTCTGGTTCTCTGTTAATTAATCAAAATATACATTAAGTATGATGAAAAAATCTAATCTATTTCATCTCCTATCTCTAATTTAATATAAAATTTACATGTTAAACTAAAAGCTCATTAGAAACTTGACTAAATTATGAATAATTTGAATAATACGAATCATCGGTATACAACTTGAAAAATTAATTTTCAAATCTCTTTGAACATTGATGATTATGTAATTGAGCGCTTTTGTCAGTCACTCATTAAAACCTTAAAGATAAAATTACTATAAACTGGTACTTAAAACTAAAAGTATCCCTAATGATAAAGAATTAAATACTTGTACAGGTACGCTCTTCATTACTCATTCAGTACACAATCTTTGACTTACGTGAGAGCGCGCATAATTGAGATATCTGGAATCTTCCCTATCTCGATAGTGCTTTACGTTTTTTTATCAACACAGATATAAATTTATTATTATCTCCCGCTAAAAACATAAGAAATGCGTTATCTTTATCGATAATTCACTCACATTGAGTAGGTGATTAAATAAGAATGGAGATGTTATCGTAGCATTAGGAAAGATTACGAAGACGTGATCGCAGAGAAAACCCGAAGAGAGATCTACGTGGGAAGGCTCGGCTTGAAGAATATTGACTAAAATGAGGTTGGAGATAGAGCAACAGAGAAGCTGAGAGATGTATGTTGACAAATCCTCTAGACAAAATACTGTTCACCATTTAAACAGTCACAGTTTATCAGTATAGAAAACCAAACTGACAACTTTTCCTGTTGATATCATGCGCGAAATGTGAATTTTCTTTGATTTATATCCTCCATCGTCTCTTTAATGAAATATTTGAAAAGGGTAAAATGTATTAAATTGCTGTTCACTGATAGATACAAGTACTGTATATACTTGAGTATAAGACAACACGAATATGAGCCTAGGCGCCAAATTTTATCACAAAAAACTGGGAAAACTTATTGACTCGAGTATAAGCTTAGGGTGGGAAATGCAGCAGAAACTGCTAAATTAAAAATGAAAATTGATATAAAAAAATTACAGTAATTGAGACATCAGTAGGTTAGCAGGAGAAAATAGGCAAAGAATTGTTGATTGAGTGAGGAGCCGATTTCCGTCTGAGGCAGACGTTTTCCACCGGAGAACAGGTAACATGGAGACACACTAGTTTAGCCGAGGAGAGCTTTTTCAGAATTAAAATGTGCTGAAAAACTCGACTTATTCGTGAGTGTATACGGTAAGTTATCTTCTAATTCAAACTTAGCTTAACCAAAGAATCGACTGAGTACAAATAGGAATCTTGAAAGACGTACTACGTATACATAAAATAACTGTTTTACACATTCATCACAGTATATCTACACACTGAATTTAAATTAATACATTTACCTATCATTTATTCATTTCTCTATTATTTTCTTTCCATGGATTAGGAAAGTGCACACGGAAATCCGTGAAAGTAGGTACCTGAGCGTAGTGCAAATTCACGTATCTCATCGCATTCCGAATCGATTCTCACCGGGAAAGAGCTCTTTGGCCTTCCTGTATTCATATGGTAGATCCGTTGGAAGGCTTCTAGGGCTTCGTCGTGTTTCCCGCGAGTGAGGAGGAAGGCTGGAGATTCTGGGAAGCAGTAGACGGCCAAAGCGGAGAGAAGCGAAGGAAGAGATGAAACTGCGATGAAAATCCTCCACGAGTTATAGCGGAATCCTATTTCATGTGAGCCCAATAGCCATGGACGAGGGATGATCCCCCAAGCTACCACTGAAAGAAAGTGATAGTCAAAATTGCATCTTCTCCTCCAAAATCCGTACATAATGAAAATCTTCCATCTAACGCTTTCTCTTTTGTATCTGATACTTTTCAGGAGTTTTGAAGGCCTTTACTTGTTCCTGCTATAACTTCATGTGTAGCTGGTTTATGAAGATACTATATTAAAAGTCATGTCCATGATGCGATATCCGTTTGAGGGATATTTATTTTATTTATTTATTAATACTTCACATACAGCGAGACGCCAATTTACAGTGAAGGTATAACATCAACAATATACGAAATATACGATACGGCCATTACAATCTTCAAATATGTACATCGTATCATTGGAATTCTTATTCAATACCACTTTTTCCATTTATCAAGTCATAAAATCATCGGGGGTTTCTCACAAAATCATAAATGTCGTCCAATAAAAGCAAGATTATTGGTTTACAGTATTTTAATCTAAACTTTCGTCTGCATCGTCTGCAGACAAAATAAGAGTATGCTAAGTTTAAAGCTTTCAAGTACATACATTGAATCTAAGTTCATTCACTCAAACTTAAAATAAGAATTTACTTATTCAAATAAGAATGAGAGTGTCATGCCTCTTTTAGAGTAATAAATAAGACGTTCATTTATTTATTGTTTACAGCCGTTGAAATTTCGTTCCAATCCACTTATATTTTAAGTGTTTGATAAAATATCAAAAAATTGTGATATTTTGAAAATGACCAACAGATTCCTAATCAACATTACAAATCTCTTAATTTCAACCATAATCTGTGAGAGCTGATACAAAAGATTATGTTATTCCATAATCTTGATGATTGAATGGACAAAATAAGATACGGATGGATCCTTTCTTTGCATTTATTCATTCGTAAAGATAATGTCCTGCCTCGGCATTTGAGAATTGCCTTTACTTACATGGAACGAAAACGATTCCCATCGCCCAAAACATCTCCATCCAGCACAACGCTCTACTCCTGTATTTGGAAGAATGCATCTCGCCAATGTACGGGTAACATACGGAGATCGCTGCCAAATTTCTGTTCAAAGAAAGAGCAATCATATTCAATATCATATATGATGATGATGGATGAAGTCGTCACCAAGGTCTCATTCAAACATGAAGATATAATTTTACTTGAATAATACCATATTTTATTTTTTATTTTAATTTACGCGATGGAAATGAAGGAGAAAAATTGAATAATACTAAATAAATTGTAAGCTTAAGATGCGGAATTAAAATAAGGAGCCAACCGAATATTTTGCCAAAATACTTAACAGCATTTATATTTACACAATTAACGCATCAGAGGTGTTGAATATTTCATTCTAATTTCCAATATTTTTATATTTTAAGGTTTAAATTTATAAAAATACCATTTTTAATGTAACCAACAAAAATATTTTTATAATGAGATGTTAAATTTATCTGAATAATATTTAATAACTGAAATAATATATATTATTATTAATAATAATCATTATGTAATGATCTGATCAGGAGAAACTCAGTAATATATGTATTCATTCTTACGTGAATCCTGTGATCAGTCTGAAGAAGAGCAACGGCCAAAAGCTCTGCGAAAAACTTGAAATAATGCCGGCAATTCCATCCAGGACTAGAGCAGTTATTATCACCGAGCGTCGGCCCCAAGAATCAGCAAGTTTTCCCCAAATGCATGCCCCCAGAAGAGAACCTAAGGGTAAAACAAATGAGAAACAAAGCGAACTTCTATTTTTCACCAAAGTTAGCGGTAACGATAAATATTATAATTTTCATTGTATTCGAATTTTTATATCCTACGTCTTATCCAGAATCACCGTAGAGTAAACTTTCTTCTGCAATATTAAAACTTTCTCTCTGGAAAAATATCTGACCAGTGGTTAATTTCCTTCGGTGAGATTATAAGGAAATCAAAAATGAACAGGGAAATAAGGAAGTTGACGCAATAACTAATACAAGCCTAAGCCGTAACCTTAAGCGAAAAGAAACCATTTCTCTACTTAAACAAAAGATAATAGAATAACTCGCATTATAATTTGTGTTTACTTTTCCCAATAATCGAAATACTTAGGACTGCCGCAAACGAAAATGTTTTAGCTACGTAAGGAGAGAACTTTGATTGATTGATTGTAAAAATGACAACTTACCAACAAAAGGTGATGAGTTGAGAAATCCTTTGTCTCGCGATGTCATCCGTAGATCGCATTCCGCCGAAGGAAGTAAATAGCTGACACTGAATGTTTGAAAAGCACAAGCTATGTAAAAAAGTCCGACTGCTCCCATAATTGCATACTGGTATTTCCCTTGGCCTAAGTCATAAGAAAAAAACCTTTCTAAACAAAGCAGTTATTTATAGTGTATTAAAATGAACAAGACGCATGGTTATTAATTTTTATGATTCAAAGTAGAGGTCTATTAAACTCAATATACAAGGGCATTGAATATGAGCAAGTTCATCATCCGCTTAGTTTCTCTTCTTTAAAAAGGTATGTATACTTGTATTTGTGTTTACTCAATGATGTGATAAGCTACCTTGGCCGTGCGGTGTAGTAATAATCTACATTTTGGCACTGTTTTCATCACTATCCAATACTTGACATTTAAAGATATTTAAGATCAATTTTAACTATAATGAAGATCAAATTAAACCATAAGAAATTAGCAAGAAGAAATTATTATTTATATCTTATAAGAACAAAAATAAATCTCTTTCTATAATTTTATTAAGATTACCTAGGGAAACTTTATGAAAAGATGAGTTTTATTAAATGTTGAGAATGATCTGAGTATTCTAAACACGAGAAGCATTGAATAAACAAAAACAACTCTTATTTTTGATAGATTTAATGTTGTAAAGAAGGGTATATCTTAAATTTTCCAAACTTTTGTGTTTGCGAATTATAAAATTTAATGATACTTATTTAAAAATTGATACATTCTAAACTTCTAACATTTAAAAAAATCATCCGTTTTGACATATTTAATGCATGGCCATTTGTGATTATATCATGAGGTAATAAAAGATATATATATATATAGTTTTGCGTTTCCGCATGATCATTATTTGTAAACATTGATGATAAAAGATCTTTTTTTAATGCTTTTTTACGCTCGTTGAACAAAGTGAAAACAACGCGCGTGACGCTCAATGAATTCACGCGGAGTAAACGGAGATAAGACTCCGAGTGAACTGCGAGGAAGCGTGGAGGCGTATGTAAAAATAGAGTGAGCACGAAAGTCACGAATATTGAATGTGAGAATGCGAAAACAGGGTTATTTGCTGTGCAAGCGGGTGCATTAAGTGGTGTTTGGATTGGAAATTTGTGAATTCATTCCAGACAGATTTGGCACGGTATGGTATAAAGGTTTAATTATACTCAATCGATTTACAAATTAAAAGCTAGCATCCAAAGTATGATCTATTTCTATTTCATTATTGATATAAATTTTTTCTGCTATTTCTACTAGTTGACTTTTTTCTGGTGAACATTATATAATAGTTGACTGACCTGCATTTCGAAGGGCAGTCTCGTAGTCAACTGGAGCCGCTGAAAATTGATATTGGATAATATAAGTGAATTGATTTATGAAGATTATATAAAGATTAATTGATAAATTTAAAATATTTTCTCTGCCGCACAAAGAAAACATTTGCTTGATTAAAAATAAGAAGTTGAATCATACTCCCTTGTACCGGATTAATTTTATTACTTCTTTCTAATACAATTAAATTTTTACACTATATCCTTAGAAATATCACACAAGCTTCTAGAAATTTTTCGGGAAAAAGCTGAAAGAAAATCTATGGAAAATCATTGAATTGTTTGAAGGAGCTTAAACCTTTTTCAGGTACTATTCACCTTTCGTATCCACATTTCCGTTTGTGAAGCCTTTCTCAGAGGAACTCATTTTCGCAGATCTCGTAGACGCCTAACGATGCGCTAGCCTAAGTTGGCGCGTCTTTAAAACTCACCTGCGATAGAATTCCCGTCCTCTAGCAACGCCTTCGCCTTCATTATGAACTTTCGATGGTTGAACCCCAGAGGAGCTTTTGTAGTCGGAATCCTGCTCTCGTATAGTTTATTGCATCATTCTCCGACTTCCCCGAGAATGAGATATATGTTTGCCAGTGAGGGCTGATTTAAGTAGTTCCAAGGTCCAACACCGCCTTCAGTTAAGACTTCTCTCGCGTGTAATGCTAGGCTGTCAAAAGGCAAGCTTCTTTTATAGGATGGAGGACCTGTGATTGTAACTCACTCTCATGATGACGCACTTCTTTTCAATTGGATAGACCGTAGACCTTTTGATTCTGACAAGTACTGAATATAACGAAGTGGTTCCCCAATTCTTGCATTTCCGGCGCGTCGAAGAAACTTTTTCGGAGCGGCGAATTCAGCTCTAAGATGTTGTTATCGCGATTTTCCGTCAGATGCAGAAACAGAAGCGTGTTGCCGGTCGGAAGGAAATATGCTTCTGGCGAGCGACAGTAAAATCTTTATCGGGGCAAAAATAAATGAGGGAAACAGATAAAATGTCGATATAGAGAGGATTAGGCTCACAATCTAACGTTTCAGCATCGTGCTAATTGCCAACGTTCCTCAGCTTGGCATTTTTCGGCGTGCTCGACGTTTCCTCGAAAGATCATTTCTGAATAAAATCGTTTGAAAAAGAAAAACCTCACCTATTCATTTATCAAACGCATCGATCTATCTCTTCCCTACGATCAATTTGATTTACACGTTAAGATTGAGAATGTATAAATTCAGATTAGTTACTGTTTACAGTATCAGCTAATTGTTAGCGCTAAGATTGCTAACGGATGGAATAAAAGACAAAATATTGTTGACCTTAACACCAGCCTCATATACAGCTTAATATAACAATCCGAATTAAGCTATATCGTGAGATTACATCATTGGATTGTACGCAATTAATTGAATGAAATTCAATTTCCATTTCTTTAAACCTAAAATTAAATGACATTCATAATAAATTCAACTATGCCTGTTAAATATCTTAGTATTTTAAGTATACATTTAATATTAAATATAAAAATATTTTTCCTTAAGCTTATGATTACAATAGAAAAATTTATTTTCATACACAGTGATGTAAAATCTGTAATTTATTAATTTCAATATGAGTCAAATAACTGAATATTTAACGCGCTATGTCGAAGTATTTTATTCCAAATTTTAATTTTCTCTTTCTCATTTCGCTTTATGTGATTTAAAAAACAATCCCTAGCGTAATTCCCGCATGTCGCCGTATCTTTATCGTGGCCAATGCAGAATTCAATTCTTGGATCGTGAGGGAATGATATGCAGTCAATATCGTTCATGAAATCCCTTTATAACTTGGCTCTATTAGATTGTAACACCATCTTATGCTCTCGGAGTCAGCCATTATCTCGAGCGTTTATTTAGCATTAATAAACTGAAAGGAAAATCCATGGGCTTACGCGAACCGCAGAGTGATTTATTTGGCTGTAAATAAGGATACGTGGCCTCTAATGAATGCCAGAATGATGAAAGTTCCATTAGAAGATTCATAAGAGTATGGTTTGTCAAAGTTGAAAGTTTCTAACAATTCCGTTATCGGACATTACCTAACTCATCTTATATTTCATCAGAAAGTTCCTCAGTGTAAATTAGTATCTTTGAGCAACATAATAACTAATTTATCGCACGATGCATTAATAGCTAGCAATATTTCTTCCCTATAAAATTCAGTAACAAACTTCATGACTTATGAGGAAGCCATCCTGTCTATAAATTGCAAATAACAGATATCTTATAAGCATAGCTGAAATTATAATTAATCGTAAAGCAAATATCGATTCATTTTTATGAAAGGATAAATTTATTTTCCGATGCGAAATTTCTCGCTGAAAACTATTTCTAGAAGAAAATCAAATCATAGGTAACCCAGTAACTTGGTACCCAACACTTAATATTGAAGCACCGTAACATACCTCGCATTAATAATAAAATCAAGGACAGCGAAAAAACTTTGAGCATATTGAAGAATAGAATTGTTCCAACAATGCTTTACTACTTTAGGCCATCGTAAATAAAATGCATTACCAAGGAAATTATGGAGTAGCATTATACTAATTAAACTAACTCCTTATCTGAAGTAGCTTTTCGGCATATTACGACTTACGCTTGATTTATTGAGCCATTCTAGTTTGTAAGCTGCTATGCAAATAATTCACGTATGTGCTTATCGTTACTCCCATCTTAAGTAATTCCTGATAGACTAGGACATACTATAAATTATCGATTATACTTATTTCCCCCATCATTTTATTGTGTATGTAAATAAATTTATTATTGACGAGCATCATATGTTTTCCCGTCTCCGGTTTTTTTTGTCAACTACCTTATTTTTTGCTGCGATTACTTTAGCTTTTTTCTCCTTAAAATTATATTTAGATTACTAGTTTATTAATTACTCATTCGTTCATTATTTATTTATTTTCTTTTTCTCAAATCGAATCTCGCAATAATTTTGCGTTTGATGTTTTTTTATGTTTCACAATAACACTAAGGTTGTAATATTTCAATGTAAGGTAGAAATAATGAATTAATCAAAATACTTTCCATCTCGTTACCCTAATCATCTGCACATTTCCCCACTTTCTGAAACTCTGTTGTTCACATCTTTCCCTTGGCTCTCATTCCTTCCTCCAAATCAGCTGGCGAGTATTTATCACTGTATTTTCAGCTTCTCCACACCTTGCATATTTTCATTTTTTATGCCCGATTTTTCAATAATTCCCGACACCCCTAAATCCCCCTTACACGAATTATTAAAATATGCTAAAAATCATAGCAAAAAATGTACGGCTAGGTCTTCTCAGTATAGATTTTTGTAATTAACGCATTCAACCTCGTAATATTTGCGATGCGCGATTTATGCATTGTGTGGATTTTGAATTATCTAGCAAGCGTTTATCAGCAGTTTAAATAATTGAACTATGTCTAAAAGAGCATTAAGAAGACAGAGGCCAGTATTATTTTCCCATATTTAGCACGTTTTACGCAATTTCTACCTACCTCGATCCACTGTGACCATCTAGATACGCTCTACTTCTTAGCCCAATCACGTATCTAAATGTTTTTAAATTCGAATTACTTCTCTTCGCATGCATGAATGTAACATCAACAGCTTCTCTTATTATCATATTTCTCTCGAACCTGATTATAATTTTTTTCTAGAAGATTTTGGTTTCAAATCAGTCATTGCAGATTTTTGAAAGTTTTGAGAACTTGAGAAATCTTGGCATAATTAAACGAAATTGGTTGCGTCCTGTAAGTCTTGAATAATATGGAATATTATGAGTATAGTCATAGCTTGACCTTCACACATACAAAGGTTCTTCATCCATAATGTTTTACTTCTCCACTTTCCAGATACCACACAATGTTGCGGATATGAATGTAATCAAGGCCATGCAAAAACACTCGTGATATTCTCCCGTAAGATCTTTGAAAGAAATTAAGGTAGATTTCTCCATTTTGAGAGATTTATACGTCTAAGCTTAGCTTTACCTATACTTGCTCTGCCTCTAGCAGAATCTACCTCAGCTTGGAGAAGAGACGTTACCCAAGGATTAATTTATACCCGCTTACATTTTCTTGATCAATCTCTTTCCGAATCATAAAACACTATTCTTATTATAAAGCACTATTTCGTTTATTCTGAAATTCGGCATCGAGAATCAGTAAGTAATATCACACTGAAAATGCGAAAACTAACTAATATATCTTTAGTATGAATATCAAATAAAACTTCAAAGAAGTGGTTCGCCTCAAAACATTTTAATAAGGGGAAATTGATTAAATTATGTTAAAAGTTGATGTATATCTCCTCAGCTGTTGGAAATAAGTGCTTCCTCACCATACATAACACTTAACTTCTAACTAAACGGGAGCACTGAGATAAATTATTTTCAACATAAATAATCATGAGCATCAATTAATTTAAGTTTTTCCTTGAACACTCACAATGACAATGTTTGTCATGCATTTCGTCCCTTGCGAACATATGTTCAGAGATTGTTGGGCAACGAAACAGAATACAACATGCTATGATATAATACCTCGTATAGTGTATATAGTTATAGATAGTGTAACTCGCTCCAATTACCGACGGGAGCTTTTCGAAAAATTCAGCAGTTAAGAGTTTTTGACGAATTAAATGAGATTTTACTTCCAATAAAGAAAAAACGAGGTACCCGAGAAGCATCGATAAAACATTGCAAGGAAGAGATCGCAAAGACGGATATTTACTTCTGGTCGTTCTTTCCGCAATCTATTAGAGAAGCTAATATAGTGCATTAGGTAGGGATGTTAGTGTTCCTACATCCCCTGCCATACGCAACTGCCGGCTCGTAGCGTACAAATCTAAATCTAAACACTGACTGTTAGATTGTTGTAATTAAATGCATTAGAAATATTGATGATACTTAAAGTTATTTAAATTATTGATTCTTATTGAATGGCATCGGTTTTCGACCGTGTTTATCATAAATAAACAAACCATTGGCGCCACAAAAAGAGAAACTACCAGCGGTCGGTATCGATACATTTGAAGTCATCCGATGTGAAATGGTGAGATCGCATGAAAAAAATTCGAGTGTTCTCTGATAATACCGCCTATTTATCCTGAGTAAATACATTTTGTAAAAATAACTCAAACTCTAAAAGCGATAATTATGTCCATACGAAATATAAAATAGTAACCTTGATTAGAAAAAATCAAATTCGGCATATTAAATATTTTATAATGGTTGGAAATGTCTGTTCTGCGGAAATAAATCTAAAAACAGTTCTAACCAAGGTATTGAAGATCTAATTGTTATCTATTTGAAAAAATATATCTAATCTCTCCAAAATTATTACATTTCTGGCAATCCACCAGTGCGGTAAAAACAGGGGTTCGCGAATCAAAGGAACTTAAACTTTACAGAAGAACGACTACAGAACTCAGGGGAGAGAGACAGATGATGACGGAAAAACAACGTGATGGAGGAAACGTTATCACCGACAATGAAACTTGGCAGCAAATGAAGAAATTCCAGTTGATCTTGGAATCCCTTGAAGCTGTGAAGGTGGATCAAGGAGACCCTCAATTTCTTTATCATTATCTGTCAAGGTTAGCGAAAGCTTTCACTTATTTTCTACAATAATAACTGGTCGGGAAGAAATGTGTTAAGCTTAGAAGCGTATTATCGATATACTGTATATATCGCTTAGGAGTATAGATAATTCTGAATAAAATTTCATATTTTGTGGTAAAAAGAGCGAGTACGCTAGAATGTTCATGTGTTGATTGATTTTGGATACTTTATCGGCAAAAACTATCTTCAGTTCTTGAAATATATCCATGGTAACTAAAAGCTTGCTTCCTCTTTAAAATATGGTAGCCTTCCTCATACTTTCTAGATATTTCTTCTACGGACACCATGTCTATTTGTTTATTAATATTAGAGACGCCGGCGTTAGGCACGTAGTAAATACGCTTGATCATTGATAAACGAGCAGCTCTGGAGAAAATTGCGATTAGTGGTAGCCATTATACCATTTAATTTAAATGCATCGCAAGCAGTAAACTCATTTTTCAGCAATTTGGTGATGCTGAGGTTGCTTGGAGAAGTTGCAATATATATGTGTAAAACAACGTGATGGAGGATAGGCATTCAAACATATTTGCAACTCATTGTCTCTTCTACTTAGCAATGGGTGTCTTAAAGAGTGAGTAATTTAATGTTAAGCGCAAAGTATGAGAACTAATAACTACAAAAGCAGCATCTCCCTGTAGCTGAAACAAGAGTTAACTAAGCGGAGTAGACTAAAAATTTAAAATCGCAATCAATGATAAATTCACGATATATACTCCAAATGATATGCTACTTACGATACTTGATGAATAAAAAAATTGAATCTCCATAATTTACGATTTATATAACAACTTGAATGAATAATATTCCTAATTACGATCGTTCTTTTTAAGATAACCAAAATTCTGTGCGAACAGAACAGAAAAGTGAATGCATGCAAGCATACATACTTTACCTTCTAAATCCGGGTACGATTTACATATTTTATATAGTAGTATTTATTATAAAATCAAATCTCTTGAAAAGTATTATCAAAACTGATTATGCCTTTTCAAACTTTAGAATATAAGCAGTCGTTGAATCAATAAATGTCATGTATATTCAAATATGGGATGGCACGATACTTTTCTTTCTTCGAAAATTGCCTAGGAACTCAAAGATGCCACTTTTAACCAAGAATGACTAAAATAAATAGGTATTAATTGTCATATTTAGACAATTCTATCTATAGATTTTAGTTACTCTGGAAGTTAGCATTAATAATTTTACACCGCTTTATCATTCATAATAAGAATAAATTAATAAGGAAAGGGTTAAGGTGACTTTGCACATAAGGGCGTGCACCCAGGAAAATTCCCAAGGAAAAACGGACTTGAAAAAAGTCTGACAGGGCCGGGAATCGAACCCGGGATCTTCCTCTAACCGGGAGGCTGCCTTAATGTTGTGTATCTTTGTGTTACCGGTGCCTCGATTAGGCCATGGCCGCAGACGATGCCGCTCAGTCGGACGAAACTGCACTTGCCCTTGCGCACAAAGTCCCCAAAACGGCTTATTAAAGTTTTCTGGTCGGGTAGCCTAGATGGTTAAGGCAGCCTCCCGGTTAGAGGAAGATCCCGAGTTCGATTCCCGGCCCTGTCAGACTTTTTTCAAGTCCGTTTTTCCTTAAGAATAAATTATTTATTTTTTAACAAACGATTCCTAAAAATCGTTTTTGGAATTGGAAATTCAGTTGAAAACTCTCCGATTTAGATACAGCTTCCAATAACCAAAATAGTTCCGATATTTTCGATTCCCAAATACGTTTATTGGTTTACTATCACATTAATATTGTTTGACCGTACTTCCCTTTCGGAAGATTAAAAAAAAAACTCGTTCGTATTTGAAACCTCTATTGTGCTCGATCAATAACTCGGCTGACGACTGCTTGTGCCGACTGTGATTGTACAAATTATTAGAGTATCCAAAGAGAAAATGAACAACGAATAAATCACGCCATTCCTGTGAAAATATGAACGATTCAGCTCTCTCCTCGTTGCTCTGTGTGTGAAAGAGAAATAAACAAATAAAAAGTATGCGTTTTACTTTTGTTTTTGAATGAAATCAAAATGATATGAAGGTTGTTACACTAGAGCACACAAACCTCTTTGTCGTTCATTATTTTAGCCGTACTGCTATAGCCTGTATCAAATGAATATATAAAAACTATAATTCGGAATCCATAATTTCATTTAACACGAAATAATTTACTAAAGGAAAATATAATTAAAACATTTTTTACCAAAAATATTTCACAAATACTTGTTTCTTTTTCTTATCTTGGGAGTTTTCGGTCGATTGTTGGACTGTGTACGGAGTTCTCACACACTCGCTTGATTAATCTTATTAATCGATACTGAGAATTAGAATCAGCCTGTACATCTAAAAGATACGATTAGAACGTCACTGAAATATTTGAGATCAGGGACGGTCAAGGTGGATTTCGATGGAGTGTGGATGGAAGCCGAGCACGCGTCCCCCATTTTTAAGGGGCCTCGTTTCAAAAAGGAAATTTTCCTCATTTTGCCTAAGTTAAGCAATATACGATTCCATTATTGCTTCGTTCGTTGACATTGAACTAACTTTGGCCGTTCAATAAGTCAGTGACTTTAAAGGAGAAAATATTCTCAAAAAATTCAATTTATTTCTGAACATAATTTCGTTTTAGCTCAATACCATTTCTCCATTGTATTCCTCTCTCATTTTAGCCTTCAAAAAATATGATTTTTCGGGCTCTGGAAATTATAAGTTAGTTTTAGCCATGATTTCTTCATTCAGCGGCGTATGAAGAAAAATATTTCGGAGAAGGGATAAGGCAATGAACTAAAGGAGTATAAGTCTTCTGAAGCTCTCTCCTATTACTAGGCACAAAAATATTATTTGTTTATCATACATTCATATTATCTGGTATACTTACACCCCTAAACCAGAGTAAAAATGACACAACGAGAGATATGGATAAAAGGATGGTACGCATCCAAGGGCTTGCAGTGAACGCCGTCTGATAGGAAATCAATCAACCGTCAAATTATGTGAGCGATAAACCATCCTCTTCCGATATTTCGGCGCTCAATGGCCATTATTCAGCACCCATTTATGCTAATTTACATTGGTTTTCCAACTCTGAAAGTCCCGCTACAGGAATTTTCCTGGGGTTCATTTTATTAACTTTGCGTTACGTAAGGAATTCAGTTTTGAGCGGAACTGACGGCAATCTTGAATTAATTAGATGTTAGGTATCAGGACAATTCCGCTCAAAACTAAATGGCATAAAGCATATGGCATATGACGCTAAGTTACAAAACTGAACCTGCTTCAGGCGGTCGATTCAGTCCAGTCCATTCACACAGGCACGGGGAGCGAGCGAGCTTGTCACTCGGCTATGTGAGGCATTGAAAGGTGCATTATTTTGAAATGCGATACTTATAATTTTACTTCTTTCTGAATTTTCTGTTGGGGAGGTTTTCAAATTAACTAACCTAACCCCCTACTTTGCGTAGACCACTGTCTTCATTTGATGTTAATACCTCCCACCGAGCCATTTCTTAGAATAGAAAGTAGTCGCAAGGTGCCAAATCCGGAATATAGGGTAGATGAAGTAACAGTTTGTAGCGCGATTCGATCATTGCAACTGCAGATTGTGAGCAGGTGCATTGCTCTGACGAAAGAGAATCTTTTTCTTTCCGCTCTTTTCAACATTTTTTATTCTTTATCCTTTTTCCTGTTATTCGATAAACATAACGTCATACAAATCCCAAAAAACTTTCGACTTGACTCTTCCAGCTGATGGAACGGTTTCCACCTTCTTTGGAGCACGTTTGCTGGGGAGAAATACACTGTTAAGATTGCTCTTTGCACTCAGATTGTATCAATGTATCCAATTTTCATCAAGTGTGACATAATGCCTCAATAAATAACTTGGACTGTGCTTGAACATGTCCAAACAGTCACACAATTCCGCTTCTTCTCAACACCCATATTCCCTACATGTTTCTCGTACCTGTTTATGCAGAATATTAAATACACGTTCAATTGAGGTGCTTACATTCTTAGCTATCTTGGGAATCTCTCAGCGGTCTTACAACACCATATCGAGAATTTGTTGATCCCCATAATACTGCTTCAGCTTTTCTTCTGTTTACTTGATCGTTTCTCGGCGAAAGTAGGGCTATATCAATACACTTTTCTCCATTTCAGGAATTAAACTCATGTCAGCTTTCGAATGTTCTTAATGAAGTTCATACGAACAATAGAAACCAAATTTCTGCGAGCATATACAAAAACATATCCGACGTCAGAGATAAAATAAAACATGCGATTTCAGCGTGCCTCTGATGTATCTAACGCCCTTCGTCTCTAAAGAAAATTTTAATACGTCAAATATTATTATTTCTTCAAAAACCACTATGGGTCACTTAGGTACAGGAAGTGCATGAGTAATGAGAAAATGTGGGGACAACGTAATGATGAATTAAGATAAAGTAACGGATTTCGGCTTTCGTGAGTTTAATGTACAATTTGTGCAAAAGAAAGACAGCTCTATGCGACCCACTCCCGTCTCAGAAATATTATTTTTAAATCCAATATAAGAGTAACGGCAAGATATAGCATCCTGTACAGCCGGCACAGGTGAATGTAATCTCGCAAACGCTTAAATAAGTTCTGTTCAAGAAACCACTGATGTGTAAGAATACGTACTGATACATACGTGCACACATGAATTCCTCAATCCAAAAAGAGATCATAATTATTCCTAAAAATAAAACATTTTTCCATAACTAACTAATTAAATTCGATGATACTTTAAGATAATCTGAGTAAATCGAAGCTTAATAGAGCTTAAAATTCTGGGAAACGGAAAGATGTTGACTCTCCAGGCTGCAAAACAAAAGGATGGATTTAGATCCTTCTGTTCGCAACCTCATCAAGCACCCTTAATAATTACTTTTGAATGCTTCATTTATTTATGTCTAAACGAAAAATAATTTAGTTTTGTAGATGATGATATAAGATGGCCTAATAGCCGAAACGGGTCGATAAATAAAATCCTCAATGTGGAAATCTACAAAGTTCTATTTCTTTTCGTTTAGAACAGTGATTCCCAAAGTGTGCAATAACGCCCCCCTAGGGGACCGTAGTAATCTAAGGGGCCGCTTTATGTTAAGATATTTTAATCCCATTTCACAATATTTTCATTTCCACTCAATTTTACTGGGTTCTAGGTAATTATTAAAAATAAGGTATGATGATTTGTTGGACGTTTTAAACATTGTAGCTATTATTTTATTTTATATTTCATTTATTCTTTTAATTTGATCTTACAGAAAATAATTTTATGGATGCCGATTGGCGGCAGTGACATGGGAATTGGGGGGCGGTGGCATGAAAAAGTTTGGGAAATACTGGATTGTCACTCCACGAAGTACGGCCGTTCATAATAGAATTTATTACTTATGTCTGTTACTTATATTATTATTTAAAAATAGGAATAATTTTTAAATATACATACATTACTATCTTTCAACCCCCTAATCCAAGGATGGGGATCTATCTTTACCATGGGCTGCATAGGAAACCATTAGGCCGCATATGAAAACGTCAGATCGTCAGTGTTTTGCCTGCCTTCAAATAGTAAAACATGGAAAATGTTCAAAGAAAAACAATTTACATAAGTCCCTGTCTTGAAATTTTTTAATCCATCCAATTTATTAAAGAAAATGAACTCTAATTAGTGAAATGAAATTTATTAAATAACAGATTGTAAAACAATTATTTTGCGGAAAAGCATTTGTTAAAAAGATGACTCATTGGCCCCAAGCCTATGCGTCAATTTTGACATATGCCTCTTTTGCACCTTTGCTCCTATGACGAACACTTCAGCTCTACATAGCCAAAATGACAAACATGCAATCTCCGTTTCCGATTACAGCCAAGCGTTATCTCACAATCCATCAATGTAAAATTCTTTCAAGTAGTCACATTTAAGTACCCATGAGAAACTTTGGGTAAAATTCAAAATTCTGTAATATAAACTTTTGTTAATAGAACTGGCTCCATAAACAGTTGGATGCAATTAACCGCCTCATATTTATGCAATAATTGCATTGGCCAGTATTTTTGCGATTGAAAAATAAAACAAAGACAAAAAGCGTATTTCCGAATAGTTAGGCAGTAGTTAAACCGAACAACATTAATCATTCCAGATTGAAAATAATATCTGTGCGCTTTATAAAGGACATCCATGACCCCGAGTGATTACCAATGAAGGAGTGTTTGTTATATCCAAGCTATGTTCCAGGATCTCTATTATGAGCAAGTAATAGTAAACAAACACCTTAAATAAAATTGCAATTTCTTCCGCTGATAAATATTCTATTGCTGGGAGGAATTCGCAGAACTCTGCCAAGGACAACTTTCCTGATTATCTTTCTTCAATATCCTACATCGGATGCTTGCTAACCAGTTGCTTCCCGTCGCTAGCCTCGAGGAGGCTTAAAAAGGTCCGTTTTAAGAAAGGTATCAAAGCAATGGATCGAAATGAAAGGAAACACAACGGATCACAGACTGTAAGTTTTTTTCGTGTCCTAACTCTGGGTTCTTTTTCTTGTGAATTAAAGAAATTAGCAATTGACTATTTCGAATCACAATATCAATGAGTATACGATTAAGCGGAAAACTTACATCCTTACCGTTTTATAAAAAAAGAATAGTAATCTGTAAGACTTTTTCAGAAATTGTAGTAACCATTCTGTAATTCGTAAATAGCACGCGATCTCAAGAACGAAGTACAGTAGCTTCGTATTTTGATTCTTTTTTGTTATAGTCGTCTGTTTCTATCGTTTCTATTCTAGCGTGTAGACGACCGGATTGCATTCGCTTGCAATCTTTCGTCACTGTGTACTTGTTGTGATGTTCGAAATGCACTTACTGTCAATGATGTTTCATCTTTTCCTAAAACCGGCAGGTTGAACCACAAAATTTATTGTTTGTCGGCACTATAGTGGACACACATGACAAGACAAGAGAAATTAACATCGTACCCAATGGCTTTGTTGCCGTTAAGGATGGAAAGGTTTGAATTTGAAATCGTTTAACTTTATTTGAACGATTTTACATTTTTCTTATTATGTATTCTTTGTATTACTTTTGTCTTAGATTTCTGCGATTGGGTCTGGTGAGCGTGCTGTTGAAATTGCAAAATCTTTGGACATACCGAATGAAAATATTTATTACCTTAAGGATGGGTAAGCAAACAGTTGCTCTTGAAACCTTTTATTCCCTCTTAAAGTTGAATCAATTTTAATGTTAGGCTATCGAGCCGTTCAAATTAAATATTCATCTGTGGGAGGTTAGGTTGTATTGTATTGTTAATTGTACTATTTTGGTGCTTCTGCTAGCGCTCTTATACTTAAGTATTATGAAAACTAAATGTTCTGTTTTCTCATTATTTCTTAAATTTGCTTAAAACAATCTGGATTATTACATTTTTCAGCGAATTTCTCATGCCTGGCCTAGTGGACACACATATTCATGCTTGTCAATATCCTAATGCCGGCCTTGGATATGATATGCCTTTACTGGAATGGCTAGAAGAGTATACCTTTCCATTGGAAGCAAAATATACTGACCTAGAGTTTGCCAAGCAAGTCTATGATAGTGTTGTGGTTAGTCTCAAGTTTACCTATTCTGATTCTGTCTCCTTCATATTTAACAATTATTTTTCATTACCGGATAACAGCTTGGCGATTATAAAATTTAGATCTTTTGAAAATTATGTAAAACTTTGAATATATATTTTTTTCAATTCGTTATGAAAAGGCTTATGTAATTTTTTGGTATAACATAATGTATTGAACAGAGAAAGACGCTGGACTGTGGAACTACTACTGCTTGCTATTTCTCAACCATTCACATTAATGGTTCTATGGTGCTGGTTGATTCCATCATAGAGCAAGGGCAAAGAGCATTGGTTGGGAAAGTAAACATGAATGCAAATCATCCTGACTACTATGGAGAAACTACGGAGTCTTCTTTAAAAGACACACAGGATTTCGTTGATCTACTTATGAATAAAAAGGTAAGTCAAAACATTCAGTATTTGTCTAATAAGTAACCTGAAAAACTGTGTTAATAAAATGTGCTGCATAAGTAAAACCATTTCTTTTAAGAGCTATATTATTGAAAATTCAAAGCATTTTTTAAATGAGATTTCACCAAATCATCATCGTGCACCATGATTAACTTCGCTCCAAATTAGGTACTGACTATACATTATTGACAGACTTAATTTAAAAAATCTGTAAAGAGGTCTTCGAAGTTATCGGATAGCTCAAAATTTCTCCTTATTTATAATCCTTAAGGTTAGCTGCAAAAGGGTTTAACCTTTCAAGTAAAGGTCCAGCTTATCCATTTTTATCCGTTACATGTGTTATATTTCAGAATGATCTTGTGAAACCTATCATCACCCCGAGATTTGCTATCTCCTGTGATATGGAGTTGATGAAGGAATTGGCTGCAATGGCTAAGAAGTATGATATTCATATCCAGGTACAGACATTTCTAAAGGCATGGAAATTATTAGAATTCTCTGATGAAAAGAATTTAATGTGAATTTCCTAATTTTTATTATTGCAGACCCACATATCAGAAAATGTGAAAGAAATATTATTTGTGAAAGATTTGTTTCCCAAAGAGAAAAATTATGGATCAGTATATGATTCCGCTGGGCTTCTCACCAATAAAGTAAGTTATATGATTAAACTTAAAAAAGAGTATCCTGATTTTCCTGAGGTTTTAGAAAATTGCTCTGTGATAGAAATGAATGAAGAAAGACAGCAAAGAAATGGGAAACTGTTATTATTTTTAATTACACTTTTTCAAAGAAAAAAAACATGATGAATCATGTTAAATGAATGAATTATTTTTCAATATGTGTGGAATTTTAATTAACTGAATTATTATTTTTTAAATCATTCGTGTAGTCATGGTAATTATGTCTCAGAATATAATTAAAACTAAGAAAAATATTCTGGGAATGCACGTCATCCAATGTATTGTGGGTCTAAAAGTTACACATTAGCAAGATTTTAATTAATTTAAATTATTTCAAAATTAATAGAAATTCTTGGTAAAGCACCCACATTCAAAAAAAGTTCCCAAACTTATTTTCATTAGTGACAATGATTATAAGTTAGGGAACTTTTTGAACATGGTATTTTGCATTAAACATTTTGGTGTAGCTTACTTTAGGTTGTAATAAATTATTTTTTGCTGTCACTTTTAAATATTGGTTATCATATATCAGATAGAATTTAAATATAAAATTCCTTGATGTGTGTGATACTTTTTGATCATGTGATAATAATACTTCTTCAGGATTCATGTTTCATTTAAGTATTAAAACCTAACAGCTGCAAGCTTAACTGAGTATTTCTTTCATTTTATGTCATAGTATCACAACTTTGCAATATTTATATACCTAACATTTTAGACAAATCATTAAAGATTGTTTCACCATATAATGGTTAATTTCAAAATATTATATAAAATATAATATAAAATCTTTGCTTAATTTATTCATTCTGTCAGTAATGTCAAGAAATATTTCAGTGTGATTTTTATCTATTTACATAATTAAATTTTATCAAATGATTTGAGGTTACTTCTTGACTGCTCCTCAATATCATTTTACTATGTAAAGCTTGAAGTTTAATTATAAATCTGATGTATAATTTATACTCTTATGATATGCAAGAATGAGATACATCTTGAAGAATGCCATTCGGACGACCTTTTATAAAAAATTTTAATGATTTCTCAATTGCATAAAATTAATCCTAATTAATGTCATTTCAGTTGTTAACTTTTAAAAGAAAACTGAGCTGAAAATATGTCATTAAACCCTTTTTTCTTGTTTCAGACTATTTTGGCTCATGGAGTGCACTTGACAGATGAAGAGATCAAACTCATAGCTGACCGCAAATCTGCCGTTTCTCATTGTCCACTGTCTAACAGCCATTTGAGGAGTGGGATTTGTAATGTGAGGAAACTCCTCAAAAATGGAGTTAAAGTAGGTCTTGGTACCGGTGAGTGTTTGTCAAGTCACATATTTTTGGTGGAATTAGCTATAAAAGTTTAATTTTTGCTATTTTTCATTAATATTCATGACATTGACTTGTACTATATATCTGTAAAATGAGATTCCTGGTTGTTGACAGTTGAAAGTTGACAACACAAATAATATCTATGTATGTAACAGACTTTAATTGACGTGATTAAGCATCGTCAGAAGAAATGGGTGGGCCAAATATTGAGAGAAGAGGGATTGGTAAAGGTTTTAATTGAGGGGAATTGGATCCGGGGAAAAAACAGAGGGGAAGACAAAGACAAAAGTTGTTGGATGACATAAGGGGTGGGTTTAACTATAGGGAAATTAAGGAGATGGTGCTTAATAGGGATTTTTGATTGTGTATGAACCTACCGAAAGGTAGAACACTCATGAATGAATGAATGTATGTAACAGACTTCTAAATATTGAGTCATCTTGCAGTTTTCTGATGGTGCTAATAATATTACGTACTTTTTCTCCTTCAAAAACTAGCTATCCGAAGTGCCTTTTTGAGCCTTAATTATTGATCTCTATTAATTTGTTTCATTTCTTCCAATACTAATAATTCTGCATCCAAGTTTGCAGCTATTTTGCATACCATTTATTATAGCTTTTATAGTCAATGATAGTAGTTTTAACATGTAGTAGTTTTTTACTCAAAATTTATTCATTGAGCTATATTTATTTTTTAATCTCCTTATGTTCAAGGATGGCTGAAGTATCAGCAAATCACAGTATTTGTATATGCTAATGAATTCCTGCTTTTGATTTTTTAATTCCTATCATCAGTTTTCATTAAAATTGATTAAAATACATAGTAGATGTAGTAATACTTAATCTGTAAATGTTCATTATCCACATGGAAATATTAGAATTTGATTACCACCTTTCATATGTTGGCTATGTCATGATACATTATCCCTGTAATAGACAGTATTTTAAGTTGCTGTTTTAATGCCTTCTTACGGAGATTAAGTACTTAAATTATCTTACTGTTGCAGACATTTCTGGTGGCTGCAGTCCATCTATGATACAGGTGATGCAAGGAGCTTTAGCTTCATCGGTTCATCTTTGCTTTTGCTGTGATGAAGAGAGTAAAGAACTTGCTTACAAAGGAGAATATTCTTTGGCACTCGATTATCAAGAAGTGTTTTACTTAGCAACTTTGGGTGGAGCAGAAGGTTAGTTCTCAGTAATAGTTTTAAGAAGGATGCTACTTAAGGGGCCTTCCTTAAATGTTGTCACAAGGTTTTGTGAATACTGAATCTGTCCCATACTGTCACATAGAGTCTCATACTACCTCTTCCCCTTGTCAGAAAGCTGTCTCTTCTTCTCTGAATGCTTTAAATTTCACCTTTTAAACAAAATAATTATCATTACTTTTATTTTATACTGTATGGCTCTTTAGCAAAGTTCAAATGGGAAAAACTGATATAAAAGGATTGTATAATTTTCCACTCAAATTTTTCTATAGAATGATAGCAAAAAAAATGTTTTCACTGTATGTTTTCCTTGGTTAATAAAACTGTCTCGTAAATTTAAATTGCTATCTAACATCAATAAATTATACAAAGGAAAATCAATGAACAATCAAATAGATCAACTATTTTTAATAAATACTAATCATAAAAAATTAATACCAAAATCTTGCAAATTACATGTGATGTATAAATTTATTATGTGAAAATGCCTTATTCATGAATTAGAAAATTAAACTTAGAACCTCATTTAACAATCCCAGAATTTTGTATTTGTGAATTAAGAAAGGTATAACTAAAAGCAAAGTGATTTGCTTCATTGCTACAAAAATTGGTTAATATTATCTAGATACTTCAGAATGCAGTATCAGAATCTTTAGAAGATAGAAAATTTAGATTAAGGCTTAATTTACAAAATAAATTCAGAGAAAGTAGAATGTTTCCGAGTGTTCTTTGTAGATGTTGCAGATATTGTGTCCTCCCTATTTCATTGAGCATTCTGGCATCACAAAAAATAGTGGAAGTTCATGTTAGGGCTAGTTGCTTAAAGAATTCATTTTTCTATGGACAATGCATGAGAGTAATTAATTTGGGAAGTAGAGTCGTTGTTTACCCACCCCCTGCCAAATGCTGAAAATCAGTTTGTAAATATACATGAGTTAGGTACATATTTGAATTTACTCTACATAAAACATAATATATGGAGATGGAAGTTTCTATATCATTGCCATGACATACCAGGATAAAGAAAAATTAGAAAAATTTTCTGTTCCAATAGGTAAATTTCACAAACTCAAACATTCTTAAGACATTGGAGAGGTTTCCAAAGATATAGAAATTCCCAGTTGAAATACTAAATTTATATCATTAAAAAAATAGTTAATCCAAGTAAGGATATCTGAAAGAAGAAACAATTGCAGTCTCTTAATGAGCAGTCTGAGAACCTTTCAGGATACATCCATGACCCTCTTACTTTCTCTGTTTTTCTGATTGTAAACACCACCCATGGAGTTGATAAATCTGATCTCAACACCACAGCTGCTCAGTAAAACCCTTCGATGGACCATTCCTTCACTAACAAGAAATCTCCAATATGCAAACAGGGTGTCCCAAAAAGTAGTGACAATCAGAAGAACAGGGATCCTCTTGGGCTATCTGAATAACCCCCCTTTGGGTGTCCGCTTTTTATTAGTTTTCGAGTTACGAAATTTTTTTCGTATATTTAAAAAATCGTGACTTTCAAGACATTTTTCTCCATGGCAACATACATGATTAACATAAAGAGTTAATTTTTTTCTCTAAATATCTAAATAGTTGCTTCAGATGGTGCAAAAATATGTTTTTGTCACAGCTGCTTCCATTCATTCAGAATAAAACTTTGAATTTAAAAACCTGTGACGTCACGAATTTGATCAAAATCTTTGAGGCCGATTAAAAAAATATAGACATCTTTAAATTTACATTCTAAAAAATATAAAATCTTTGAGGCCGATTAAAAAAATATAGACATCAAAACATTTTTGATGACTACTTTAAAAACTTGCCCAAGTCATTATCTATTTACCACAAAAATTTCATTGAGCTATCTTTATGGCAAAACTAACAATTAGATTTATATCATAGTAAGTCGAAGATTCTCAGTTTTAACGGAAGAGTCAACACCTCATTGTAACTCAAATTGGGGATATTAATGTGTTCATTTATCCAAACTACAAAACGTTTTTCTAATTGGCATCGCTTCAGCACTTTCATGCTGTAAGAAAATAAATACCACTTCCCCCTCGTTATTAGGCGAAGTCAACAACAATATGCCTTGCAAGTATTACAAAGTATGAGCCATTGTTGGGAGCTGCGGCGTAACTAAGATTTCCCAACAATGCATTCCACAAACTTGGAATAACGTTTCAATTGATACAGTCATTTGCCTTTTTTCTGGAAGTCAACACCGATCTCTTAGTCTCTTCTTATTAATTAAATGCATTGAAATCATATTCCTACATATTTCCATTCATATATTGAACACATTGCAAAGGGTCACAAATTCTGAGGGTCTCACTCCCCCTTAAGTGTGGAATCGTTTAAGGATAAACAATATCAGTGTTGCCTCTCTCTACTCCAGTTTTTTCATTGTACTGTAATGTCTTTCAATATTTATGTATAATCAATGATCAAAATTTTATTTATTAGATTGTAACAAGATCTTTATTTTTTCAGCTTTAGCAATGGAAGATAAAATCGGGAATTTCAAAGTAGGCAAAGATTTTGATGCACTACTTGTATCCATGAAAGACTCAGGTTCTCCAGTTGACATTCTTATGCCTTATGGAACAAAGGAATTAATTCAAAAATTTATATACATGGGTGATGACCGAAACATTAAAAAGGTATTTGTTTCTGGAAGACTTGTAAAATCTCTATGAAACTCTTTTATGAAATTTTGTGTTTATCAAGCATTGATTTTCTTGTAAAGAATTCCAAGCTGATTTAATTAATCAGTATTATGTTACTGGTATTATGTATTGGTTATCTGGATAAATTTTGAAAATATTCCAGATGTAATTTTTGGGAGGTAATTATAGTTGAAGATATAAAATTGTGGCCCTCATGACATTTTTGCTCACAACTTATATAAATGTTCAGATTGTTTTTCTACAACATAGAGAATTATGTTAATTAATTTTATTATTGTATCACATTCCTATAATAATCTATTATATGGATTCATTATATGTTTATGGGTGTTTAATTTGATTTAAGAATACAAAAAATGTACTTTCATTCTTTTATTGTTGGAAAATATGACAAAAAAATTGTTTTCATCAATAATCTTCTTTTAATTGGATAAAACTACTGAAACTTGTGAATGCATCCTGATTGTGATTCATTGTTTTATCACTTTTTTGCACTTTTCTTTTTTACGGTCGAGTCCCCCTTATTCCAGTGAGCATTCCAGTGAAAGCAATTAATTATTTTAAAAAAATAACTATACTTTCATTGTATTTTACTTATCTCTTCTTATTTCTATGCCTTCTTACAAAAAATGTATAATTGTATCAATAAATAAAATATTGCAACTAAATATCTTTTCAGTTTCATTCTTCAGCTATTGTTTGAGTATAATTTGAAAAGATTCTTGGAAAAATTCATCTGCGTTCATACTTTCAAAATAATTATACCTTCACCTTTCTATATTTACTGAAATTTCAAGCAATTCAAAACAATTAACTAATATCAGACATAAATTATCAAGCATCAAGAATAGTGTCGGTGAAAGTCAGAGTATAAAGGACTCAAATTCAGTCACTCAAATTATTGTATTTTCAAATTGCATAAAAACTAAGACATCAGTAAAAATTAATTTATAAATACATTCAAAAATAACCAGCATATTATCAGATTAATTTCTAAGAAGAAAGGAGAATTTTTGCTTCTCTTAAAGAATTCTTGTATTTGGGTATAATATTCCACTTAAGCTTTTTTATTGGTTTCTTGAAGCATCACTAGTTGGTCAAAATGAAGTAGGATACATACAAGAATGAAGCATCGAATTATTTTTCTTGCATAGCTGGTAGTGAACAACCCCCAAAAAGTTTGTTTTATTGGTTGGTTATGAAATAACAAGCAGTTATTCTTTAAATGCAATATGAGTGAAGAACCCTTAAGTCCATAGATTTTTTCTATTTTTTAATTCATTCATTAGTTTCATAAACAGCCAATATTAATAAAAAATTACAATGAATCGTAACAACAGCAATGTGAAGAAAACCACACAACAATAGACAAACAAAAATGACCATTCCCTAACCGGAAAAATCTGGTAAGCCAGGATTCAAACCCAGGACCTTGGTGTGGGGGCATTATCATGCAAGCATGCTAACCACTCCGCCACTGTTGTTGGGTGAACAATAATTATGATAATGGCTCAAATACTTTTAAATACAGTAAAAGTATCGATTTGATGAAGAATTTACATACTTTATGTACTTGTTTTATAGAAAGATTCATTCTATTTATTATTTATGTAGATTTTCCATTTATGTAACTTATAGAAAATAAAACCTTGGATCTACCTATTAACTTAGAAGTTTGATCTTGTATATAATACCAATCTAAATAGTCATCACTCTCTCTTTAAGTGAGTTTTCCAAAATTATAGTTAAGAAAGCAAGATAGCATATTAGGTCAAAAGATTATTTCCTTGAGATATCAAAGGAGTTACTCAAGGTAACCATTAATCTTTTCCTGGTAGTAAAATTAATTCTGCACTAAAATGCAACACCAATGAATTTGTATGCTAATTTCATCAAAAAAGTATATTATAATAAATATGTATAATAATAAAAAGATGGTAATGGAACTGAGTCACATTATATTTTGTAGCCTAAGAAAGTATAGCAAGCTGAAACTATGAAGAGGGGAAACAGATGTACTGAAAAGTCAGAGTGAATTTCCTTTCCATCTTTGTTGCAGAGCTATTTATCAAAGAAATATTGGCCAAAGAATCAACTTGGTTAAGAATTTCTTTAATGCATCCAAATTCCTGAGAAGGAATGAATATGGAAAAAGTCTAACAAGACTAGGACTTGAACCCAAATCTTGCTGGTTTGGAGTCCATCTCATATTAGACTTTTTCTTGTGCATTCCTCCTCGGAAAAGTTTCATAGGTGCTCACCTAAATGTACAAATTCACTTTTCACCTTTTCCCTTGTAGTTATCATAAAATTATGATACACAAAATCAAGCTTCTTTCAAAAATATATGTACTGAAGTATCAGAGATATCCTTTTAAAAATCATGCAAAGAATTATTTCACTGCTGAAATCTCTTGTTTGTGCTCAGGGTGGTAGTAAATACTGAAGCAACACTTATGTTGTAGGTATATATTTCATGTAAATAGGTCATCAAATTCTTGAAAATACATCAAATTAAAAAATTGTAAAACAGTTAAGCAAAAATCACACTCTCATAAAAATTTAAGTTTCTGAGGTTCCAAATAGTTTACCTAATATTTATTATCAGTTGATGAGAATGAAAAATTTCTTCCAATTATCACAAACAAAAAAATCCAATGATACACTACCAAGTAATTATTACTTCAAAGAAAGATACTTACTGATAAATAAAGGAAAATAATATTTTACATGTAATGATGAAATGACAGCAAAAATTGTGAAAACAAGGTTAATGGTAATATTGGTTACTTGGTGTAAACTATATAATATATAACAATAATTTCATTATTGCGAGGATATTTACATTGGAATACATCTTACATTAGACATCATGTTTATATAAAAATAGTCTTAAGATTCATTACGTTGTGCACATAATCCCTAGAAATTCTGTGACCATAGGTATCAGATGCACTCTGCCTTATATATTTTTGCCTTAACTAATTTGAGAAGACTTTGGTGAAGTTACCAATCTGCTGTTATAGTAAATATTCTCAGGAATGCTCAATCATAACTTTTTACTGAAATTTTTGTTATCACTGTGATATTTATATTACAGAATAACAAAATTTCAATAAGGTCTGTTATTTCTAGTGTAAAATACAAAATTAACTTGCTCAAATCATGATAAAAATATATTTGGTCATCATGTATACTTCTTCATGCATATACTAATGTCTGGTTAACTTATATACTCTCAGTACTTTGGACCAGGTTGCCAATCACTATTCTTCATGACATTTTGACATTCTGTACATTAGGAAGGAAAAAGCATAGCAAACCGCAAACTGGAAGGGAAAAAGACACATTAATGATTATATTAAGTGACAGTACGATCAGCTCTTATAATCATAGTGCATATTATATTTTATAGTCCTTGATTTGTTTGTAAAAGAATACAGAAAATTTTTCTTACATCCCATCACTCCAGCTGACAAAAATACAGGTATTGCGCATTCTATGTCCAGCAGAAGACCGAATATAAGATTGCCAACAATTGAGCCAATATTACTGAGATTCATCAAGATTGTAAAAGCCAGGCCCCTGTAAAGATCATAAATTGATTCAAAAATATTTCTTAAGTGTAACGCATATTTTAGATGTTGAAACTTTGCTTACAATCAGAATTCAAAAGAAAGTTGGAAATGTGAAGATGAATTTGTGAGGATCTAAAGAGAGGATGAGAATGATTGTTTCATATATCAATGTAATGAAAAGATTAATATGAGATATATTTTTTATCTAAACCTAAGACTAAATTAAGCAATGCCATCTACTAAGTTTTGTTCTTATAAAATGCAATGCTTATGTTTAAAATGGTACAAAGCATTGAAATTGAAAGTAATTTTTAAAAGAAATCTAAAATTATGTCTTCTACATATATTTATAAGAACAGCATATTATAAGCATTATTCTGAGGATTAAAACACTTCAAAAGGATTTCAGACCAAATAAATGTATCCTTAGGGTGCCAAACAGTCTATTGACTCAGCCATTCTTGGAGTATATGTGAGAGCTTTTCTTTTTGCTGCATCTATTAAGAAAATGCACTAAAATTTTATGTAAGTGATTTATGCCTTTCAGTGATTTTATTTATTAGGATATTAAAGAGAGAATCTAAATTCATTTTCATTTTTTATTTCAAAATAAATGAGCCATGGGGTAGCTAAGAGCTCTTAGGAAAAATACTTATTTTTTAGTGCAGAGTAATTTTTTACAGATATTAGTTTTGCCACCCATATTAACAATCTGGTCTGGCAATGAAAGAGTATCACTCTCTGGAGCTACTTTCTTTTTTCATAAGACATCTTATACTAGCTAATTCTAGTATTATTTAAATGACATCTAGTAGGTGTTAGTAAAAATTTTAAATTGATCACCTCAATGATGTTGGGAATAGTTCAATGAGTACAGATGAAAGAACTGAATATGACGTTCCATTGAAAGCCTGCAGGAAACATGAAAGCAGAAGATTCTGAAGAGCAGAGCGGACAAAATAGCTTCCAATGCCACACGAAGCAGTTAGTAGCATGGCTGTCACTGTAAGCAAAATAAATAAGGAAAAATTTCATCTAAATGGTTACTGCAGACATTGCAATCAAATAGGCAAATCAAAAAAAAAGTGATTGTTCTACAAAAGAGAAACTGAAATTGCATTCTTATAATTTTAGCATAAAGAACGTATCTAGAATGCTGAACGCTAAAATATTCAATTGATTAATAAAAGATAGCAGATAACTGAATACAAACCAATGATATCAATTATCAAACAAAATTCTTCAAAAAAAAGTGCTCATTAGATCATTTTATTTAAATATTTTTCTTATTTATCACTATGTAAGTAAAACTTATTTCAAATTAATGACTTTACAAAATCATAGAAGCTAACAGAATTTTGCCAAGCATCAAAAATCTCTGACATGAATGAAAACATATTTTTAAATTATATCACTTCAAATAACATAATTTAAACCAATGCTCCAATATACTATAGCTCATATATCAATGTAAAGAAAATTTATCTTGAATATAAAATATAACAAACATACATAAATCATGAAGAGCGGCATTGAAGAAAGATATCATAAAAAAGAATAAGATTTCTTTGAAAGAGTAGGAATTACCCACTTTTCTTACAGATATCAATTGATCTCTCACCTATCAGTCTTTTTCTCCCAATTTTCTCCACAAAAAGGCCCATAAAAATAGCATTGCATATGCATGTAAATCCAATGGCAAATGTATTGATGAACACTTGAGTATGTACTGTGTCTCCCACGCAAGTGATATTCAAATCTCCAGGAGTAAAGTTTCCAGCAAAACTCTCATCAGGTTCAAGTTTCATATTCGCAACTTCGCAAACAGTTGCAGTCTCATTAGGGTGGGCAGAAGCAAATTCCCCAAATCGGTTGAATAGCTCTGGAAACCACATGCCAAATCCAAAAAAACTATAAAAATAGAAAATAACCATATTCCATTTTATCAGTTTGCGGATTATTACCATGGACTAACTAATTTAAATATTATGAGTTTGTAATTTAAAATAAACACGAAATTTAGTTTTTATTACATCTCAAAATTATTTTATGTTCATACATTATTATTTTAATTATATTTTTAACTTATTGAACCTTAAATACAGGAAAATATTTAAAGTAAATGATAGTAATTCATAGTATTAACTTTTAGAAATAGCATAAAGAAAATAATGTAATGAATTATGTCATACACCAATAATATAATTTGCATTCAAGATGCATGATGCAAGATCGACTCTAAATAGACTAAATTTCTCTAAGAATAATTTCATAACCAGGAGAAAAATTATTCATAGCATGCCAGCAGTTTGTAAATGAGGTTGTACACTGCCTTCCATTAAAACAAAAGAAATAAATTTTTTGAGTAATACAGCAGGAATACAGTAAGTACTTTCAATAAATAGTAGTCAAAATTTCACTATTAAAAGCAATCATCAAAAACTTAGTAAATTATTTTAACCTACATTAGTCAGTAAACTATCCAAAATAGTTCTGAACTTTTTCTGCTTAAGCCTTTTCAGCATATAAGTATATTCCCCACATTTGACTAAATTATTCCACTATTAATGAGTTGCTCAAGTTAAATCTTCCAAGTTGATAATTTTCTTGATAAGAATTTGATGGCTACATCTACATCTACTACAACTAAGTGGGTAAATATCATCATTAATATGTAGCTTGATTTTGTATTTCCCCCCCTACAATGCAGGTACTAAGACGAGTCTGTGAATGAGTTGAGCCAACAGGACTTTACACTCACCCCATTTGGAGTGAGAAAAGACTGGTGAGTCCTATCACAGTGTTTTTTACTAGTGGTGGTCGGAAGAGATCTGCCATTTGATTTAACACAGCAAGCAGCCATGCAGTTATACCTCCCTTTCTTTCCTCTTCTTTCGGCATTTCATCTCCACCTTCCAATCCTTGCACTTCTTTTAGTGATTTAATCAATTCCAGTTGTTTTATCTGTAGCATAAAATTCAGAAAAAAATCTGTAATTTGCTACTTAGAAAAATGAGTGAGTGAAAGTGAGACTGGCTTGCTTTAGCTCTATCCACAATAAATATGTTTTTAGGCAGGAATTCTATACTCCTGGAAACGTATCTAATAAAATGGAATTTTAAAGATTAATTGGTCCATAAGGAAATTGTCTAGAAATCGTCTCCCCCCTCCTTTGGCAAGAACCGTTCGACCTTTGGCAGATTCCCAGATCTGGCCCTGCTTGAAATGCTGCCAGTGACAGAATATTTCATTCAAATTATATAGCAAATAGGGATTAATTATTGCATAGATATTTTATTTCTCCACCTGGAAAGGTGAAACTATTCTGAAAGAATGCCAATACGATGGTGATAATGTAAAGGGGCAAAAATTAAAGCATAAGGAATAGAAATAATCCTGGAAATTATAGGAAAGTTATAACAAATGTACTCAAAAGTCGTCATTTGAAACCATTAAATTAAATAAATTTTTAGATGCTCGGCTTTTTATGTAAATGTGCTTCGGATGCACTCGCGACTCCACATGAGCAAACTTATTTTGCTATCATTATTGTACGAGGAAGCCTTCTTCAATTAACGGGTCTCGAATTGAAAGAAAAAACATCGGTTTGATGGTAATATGGAAGATTTACAAAGGCCAATGCCTGGTTGCTGTGAGTCATACGAAATAATAAAATACTCTCACCGGGTACGAATTCCTCGGTTTTCCCGAGTTCATATGGTACATTCGTTGGAAGGCGTCGAGGGCTTCGTCGTGTCTTCCTTGTGAGAGGAGAAAGGCTGGAGATTCCGGGAAGAAGAAGACGGCCAAAGAACAGAGTAGAGAGGGAACGGACGCTATCGCTATGAACAGTCTCCAGGAGTTGTAACGGAAGCCAATTTCATGGGAACCCAGCACAAATGGAAGAGGGATTATCGCCCAGGCAAGCACTGAAAGAAATCAAAACGTTAATTGTCAAATCCAATGCAATTTAAAGTAAAATGCGTTTTATTTTAAAATCGCACAAATTTGAGGATATCAAAAAAAGATTTATGTGATTGTCCTAAAAATGTACCGCTGCAGCGGGAAAAAGTTTTTATCTGTTTTTTTTTAGCACATCCAATAAGAACTTACTACCAAAATATCACCCAAAACAATCAGTTTTATTTAAAATTCATTCCTCGCCCTTATCCTACTCTTTCCATTTTTTTCATTATTTTGACTTATACTGGATACGTTTTCTATTTTATTTTCCTTAAAATGAAAACTCCTCTCTGAATACTTGGTATAATAGTTTCGTACATATAAAACTAGGCATGAACACCCGAGGTTTTGTGAATGGACATGCATACTCCGTCAAAGTGTCATGTCAATTACAACCAAGTTGTCCGAAAACTCTCTTTTGTTACAACTTAATATTTTACTATAAATTATATTATTCTTAGAATTTGAGAAAAAGTGTATATTTCGAACATGATGATGTAGTTGAAAGCGTTATATAAAAATCAATTAAAATATCTTTAAAATATTTAAAATTAATAAAAATAATTTTAAAACTCTCATTGATATTCATATTTGGGGATAATTTTCGGATTCATTCATATAACTTTACGGATTTCTCCTGAGAAATATTTAACCATTTACTTCCGCTATTCCCAAAATCCCACCGTCAATTGCCATTCCCTCATGCTTATATTAGTACCCAAGAATACTCGATGCCATAAAGTCAGACTGTATCGTTCATCTGGATAACTACTAAGAATCAACGCACTTGAATTTAACAAATTTATCGAAACTTGTACACTTACACGGAATTAGTACAATACCAAGAGCTCCATAGATTTCCATCCAGCAAATGGCTCTACTCCTATATTTGGACAAATGCATCTCTCCGATGTAAGGAAAGCACACGGAAAGCGCTGCTAAATTCCTGGCCATAAAAGGGGAAAATAAATTTAGGTTTATACTCTTAAATCAAGTACTAAAACCTCTCAGAGTTTTATAGCGGTATTTCAGCGATTTATTAAATTAAGTTTTTGAAAATTCGTGATAAAAAATGATTAATTAAAGCATCACTTAAAACAGAAATATATATATAAATATAGAAATAAGTGAGAATATGAGATGGGGGTAATAAGAATATGCACAATGTAAATATTTGGTAAATCAAGGAAGGCTTCATTTCCTCCTTTTGCTATTTTCTAGAAAGAGTATATTAAGAACTGAATACAATTCTATATTTCCCATCTTACGTGAATCCCGTAATGAGTCTGAAGAAAACCAATGGCCAAAAACTCTGCATAAAACTAGAAATAATGCCGGCTATGCCATCCAAGAGTAGTGCAGAAATAATAACAGATCGACGACCCCAAGAATCTGCAAGTTTACCCCACAAAGGAGCGCCAAGAAGAGATCCTACGGAAGAAAATAAATAGAGTGAATTTTCCATAATTATTTAAATATCAGAAAGATATTTTAGATCAGTCAATTTTTCTCGAAAAAAGGATTTCCTAAAATACGCAGCTTTCTAACGGAATACGTATTAAATAGTGATTCCTGCACCTTTCAAGTAGGTAAATACTTCCAAGATAAATAAAATTTAGGAGTAAGTTTTACATTCACTAAAATTTAAAGCTAAATCCTACATTTAACAATAAAAAAATTTTATTTCAGACAAAATAAGCATCGAAAAATGAACAATAATTTTGAAGAAAACATGAATTTTGATTTTGCTAACTCAGAATTATTTTATGAATTTTATGAAAATTTTTTTGTCTCAGATATCCAATTATTTAAAGAATTTAGAGTGTCTTTTCTGCATCAAACACGCTTTCGAAAAAAAATAAACACCTTCAGTCGTTTCTTTAAGGAGAGTACATTGTAAATACATACCAAAAGTAAATTGCTACTAAAGAGGTGATTTAACATAGCGATACTAACAGTTCAATGAACATTTTAGAGTTTTATAAACTGACACCGTTTCCATTTCCTAAGAAAGGTTTGGTAGGACCTAGAAAGTAACGGATGAGCTGATTCATCAACGACGTTTATACTGGAAAATGAATTATTCAAGAGCGCTAAAAAACACAACCTAACGAATTGTCGAGAAGTCAGAGCTCGTTTCCTGGCGTTGATTCTAATTTCTTTATTAATATCACGGACTCAGAATAAATTCCGCATTGTTAAAATAATTCATACTCCTGCAATTTTGTTCTCCGACATTGAATAATGTGAAGTTAACGGGCGCCTGCCGATTGAATTACAGATTCAACGTGCGTTCACTACGTACGAAGTTTGCCCCATTTTCCCACATCCTCTGAAAAAGATTCTTAACTGTCGTGATTTAAAGAATCAGTTGAATATAGGGATAAGATTTATTTCGTATAAATAAATAGGGAAATTCCTCATAAAATCAACGCTAATATCAAAAGAAACTTAATGGCTCATGTTCTTACGTATTGGAATAACGTAGTAAATATACCGAAGCCCGTTGAGGGTCGTCACTTCTAGATTATCACGGTTCAGGTGGGACTTCTAAAGACCAACCTACAAAGACTAACCTCAAGGCTAATGCCGAGAGTAGGGGTGAAATTCTTTTCTATATGTTAATGAAGCTACAAGAAGCCTCTCCGAACAGCAATACAAATTACTGTACAAATATTACCGACAAACGGTGAAGAATTAAGGTATCCTTTTTCATGAGTTGACAGCTGCAGGTCACATTCTGCCGAAGGCAGTAAATAGCTGATGCTTAAAGTTTGAAAACCACATGCTATGTAATAGAGTCCAACTGCGGCCATCAACAAGTACTGAAATTTTCCCTGTCCTGGAAAGAGAAAAGCGTAACAGTGGATGCAAGAAATACATATGAGCATACATACGTAATACGAAAAATGAGAAAAAAATGTGCGGATGAAATTTAATAAGTGCTAAGTGAGACTATACCTACAAAAGCGATAAATGAAAAAATCGACACATTCCTAGAACACTGATTTTGGAAAACCAGTTAGTCAGGTCAAAAACACACATCATGACCTTGAGTTCCTATGTTTATATCAGCTTTCAATGTTATTTTGACCTTCTTAACTGGTCTCCAGATATCAGATGCTGGGCAAATTCCATTTTCTTCTCCTTGCTTTCTTCAGCAACATTTAAGGATTAAATAAATGCTTAATTCCACATTTAAAAGCATCTTTAGGATGTGAATAAATATCATAATTCAAAGAAAAAAAATCGTTGGTGAAGAAATAAAGTAAAAATTATTTGACGGCTTATTTTACTATAGATGTGTACATTAAATTACGTGTACATTGTTAGAGTATCTTCTGATTAAATGTATTGGTACCACATTTTATTGACATAGATAATATAGAAAAAATGAAACGAATGAATGAATAATTAATTAAAGTTTCGTTCGAATTTCTTAAAGTTTTACCAATTTTTGGTATAGAAAAAATACGAGGATATTCAATGTCAGGAGATTCAAAGTAAAATCCAAAAATCTAATAACCTTAACTCATTTAAATTAAATAAAAATATAAATAAATATCATCACCACAAATTAGTTAATCATTAGTACTGTGTATGAGCATTAAGAAAGTGACTTGAGGCTCGTTTTCTAGATTTAAATAATTCATCATGTGTATAGGATGGTACGTAGTACGTACCATACGTGCATGTTTTGGAAGGGCTTCTATATGAATAATTTAATTTTTTTAAATGAATATCCATTTTAAATGAGCAGACTAATCAATCATATATGATTACGTTTATTTAAATGATTGCTTATGACTGCTACTTTAATCTCATAATCCCCGAAAATATATCAATAAGTTGAGTGCAAATAATATTACTTGAAAATGATATAAGGTAGTAAACAACAAAATGGTAGAATTCACTATAGAACAATGGAATATGCGAAAATAAGCGATTCTCCAACTTTCAATCATTTCACAGTGGCGCTTCGCTACAACGCGGAAGTAGACGAAAGCTAAGCCGAAATTTCGCCAATGAAAAACTGGGCGCCTTGAAAAGATTATGCAAGGCTTGTCCTTTTGATAACACTGACCCATGGGACTCCAAAATAGCCAAGCGGACTGCGTTCGGTTCCTGTAAACGTGATCCAAGGTTCGATTCCCGGTGGGAGAACCTATGCAAAGTTATCTAAGATGTCGAAGCACTATTACATAAACAACAACAACACTGACTCGTTAGAATATACCGCGAATGATTATAAATATACGGTTGACTGACCTGCGTTCTTGAGCGCTGTTTCGTAATCGGCCGGGGTGGCTGAAAGATAAATAAGATGATATTTAGAGCAAATAGTTTGCCCTGAGATCATCTCCTTACGTCTAGATAGCGGACAAAATATATAAGGAAATATGCAATCAATACTCGCTACCGCGATCTCTAATAATCTATTTGCTCATTTGAAGTTTTTATTGAGATTTTCTTCTACTAGAAGGAACTAAATGTATGTACATTCTTAAGATTATTTAGGTTTATAGGCTCCCAAAATTTGGAAAAATTCTTAAAAAATTATAATTAATTATTCACCTTTGGTATCCATTTGGGAATTTTCAAAGTCGACAAAATCCCTTTCAATGCTGTTATTCTTCGTCATTTACTGATGTGAAAACACGTTGGTGCGGACTAAAAACTCACCTTGAGTACGCTTTCCCTCCTCTAGCAATGCCAATCCCACTGACTTCATTGTGAACCTCCGACAATCACTACCACAATAGATAGATGTCCGCAGTCACACTTGCACACCCCTTTAGTTTATTGCTTCATCACTCATTTACGTCTATGGGGTTGAAAATATGTTTACCCGCTGAAGGTTGATTCAAGTTCCAGGAGGCGCGCAGCGTTAACACTTCTGTCATGCGCGACGCTGGATTTAAAATGGCAAACTTGTTTAATGGATTGGAAGGCCCGTGATTTTTCTGTCCTCATTCCATGACGATGGTTTCCCTTCATTCTTTCAAGTCACGGAAAACGATAAAAACCGCCGGAGACCGGTTTCGACGTATGCATTCGACTTCATGAGTTGCGAGAGAGTATAAAAGGTTCAGGAAGAACAACACGGAGGTGGGTGATTTTCCAGTGGTTGACAGTGTAAAAATTATGACGAATGCCTCGAAGTTCATGAAAGAGTAACTGAGATTTAATTACCACAGCCAAAAGAGGGTTCTCTGTTAATCTTCTTATAAAATGTTGTTCGTTAGTCCAGAACAAAATAAACGAAGCGTAAAATGACGGAACGCTACTATTATTATTGAGCCATCAAATTTTGTATATTATTATTATTCGTTGGGCAACGATTAAAATAGTCTGTGCTTAAATAGCAGCAAATTGTTTTTCCTAGATTCCTTGTCCATCCTTTCTAAACGCCGCAAATCTTATCTATACATGACCATGAATAAGAAAGTTGGAGGGTAAAATGTCATGTTTCTAATATCCATCTAATATATGAATTGATATGAATCTATTGAACAGTACACTACCCACCCGCCGTTACCCATATACCCACCGATTCCTATCAGCCGGTGGCGCGTAAATGACGTTTGCTTAATTCTCCAATGAATGGAAGATCCATGGGCTTAACAGAGACTCGGGTTGAATTATTGAGTCGTAAATATGGATAGCCAGCGACATCAGATGGCAGCGCGGGATCCCTTCTCTCGGAAAATAAAATGACTGAATGTTTTGTTTTATTGATGGTAAATAATCTTTTCGAAAAGAGCTGCGAGTTTTGCATTTTCAAAACAGAATGGTAAAGACCTGCGTGAAACCTCGCAAAACTTGAAGAAACTGGAAATAAAGAAAATTACGGGAAATAGTCATTTATGCTAGGAAGAACTCGGAAATAAAGTCGTTTTACGGCTAGCGTATGATCAAGACATGAATTGCTGATACGGCATATTTTTTTTTGCAAAGTAATATATGATGAAATATACGATCCATTCCGATGACATCCATTCAAAATTGCAACTAGCTTTATTTAATAGCTTATATTTTCATTCGACATGCGTGCAATCGCTAAAATTTGCATTGGGATGTAACTGGAATAAAAACTCCGAAATGGTGTAAGCATCTACTATCTTATTGCTGCATTCTTTTTTTAAATATTTACCAACTGAAGTCGAATTTCATTTATTTCTTTGGCCAATAGCTGAAGTCGATCACATCTACTACTTCAAATAATGCAAAATAATTCAAATATCTGCTAATTGTAATCTAAACGGCATAGGCGTATACACAGTGGGAGCCGTGGGTGTTTGGCACCCCCAAAATATTTGGAAGGTTGCTAAAATTGAATACTTATATATTTTGACTTAGTTCTCATATTAATAATCAGTCAAACCAAATTATTATATATCTATATTGTTCTGTTAATACAATGAATAAAATTCAGAGTTTATTAAAATATAAAAACAGTATTTTAATTGTACGTACATTTGTTATATTTGAATAAAATAGCTTAACTTCTCAGTTATTTACTTTTTATCAAATAAAAGGAGAGTAACTACAAGGAAGATAATTCGTTAAAAAATACGAATAACTTTTTGCAATTGGCTTTATTAAAATAGTTTCTCCCTTCCACAAAGTAGAGATTGATCATATCAGATTTATAAAAATAGCCTGAGATATTTTCAGTATATCTAATTGTGTTCTAATTGCTGAAATATGTTGCCATCATAATCAATCTTTTATTATCCACCCATGGGTACAAGTTTTCTTCAAGCTGTCTGTCCGCAGATATTTTCCATTGTGATGCTCCAGTGAATTTCATAATTTCTATTAAATAACACTAAATTACAGACATTGATCACTTCTCATAATATAGTCAGCTCATTTCTATACCAATGATCAAACCTTCTCAATAATAGTATCAGCCAATTCATTTTTTGTCCAACACTAAGCCACAGGACCTGCAGCCTTCAGCCTTTTGGTCTCTTCCTAAGCATCTGACATTATATGAATTAATTTGTTTCCCAATCTAATTACTGATTGCTGTCTTTTAATTTAGTTAGTAAATGAATTAGCTTCCTCATATAAATCTAGTAAGTCAAATTACTTTAATATAGACATAAAAAAATGACCTAAACGGTCTCATATGTTGCAAAATGCTATGATACTGCATTCACACTACTTACGTAGTAGTAGTATTGTTAAAAGTGCTTCGACAGCTTAGGTCATTTCGCACATTGGCTCCCACCGGGAATCGAACCCGGGACCGCTTTCACCAAAGGCAAACGCGCTGTCCACATGACTATCCGGGAGCCCGCACTACTTACGGTATTTATGAAAGGAGTTAGTTTTATTTGAATAACAATTGAATTATATTTTTGAACATATAATATAAAGAAATTTGAAAATTATATAAAGGTAAATTTTCCATCTTCAGGAGAAGAAGAGAACTCTCTTCTTCTCCCGAAAATGGAAACATAGCTTCCGAAATACGTATCGAGATATTACGCTTACAATACCTTATTAACGGTTTTCCTTAACCCTCATGGTTAGGGTACTTCCGCACAACAGGTTGTATGCAAACAACAGCTATTTGGAGCTCCTTTAACTCTTAATGTTAACACATTATAATTATTATTTATCCAGAGATATGGTTTACATATACAGGACAAGTCAAGAATAAAATAAAATACCTATAATAAGAGTTATTATTAAAGATGTTGCTTAATACTTATAATATCATCTGTACAATAAAAGCAATGTTTCAGAATAAATCTTAAATTTAACATTTCTTTAAAATGATAAGATGAAAGTGCAAGATTTAAGATTATGGGGGAGAGCATTAAATAAAATTTTACAATTGTAATAACATCCTTTGCTGAATATATGTAGGTTACAGCGATCAAGGAAATAGTCTTGTTTCTGCCTGGTATTGTAAGAATGAATCAAAGATGTGGAGGTAAAGTGGTTTTGGTATTCTTTTACAAAACAGATGCATTCATAAATATAAATACCAGGAGGAATTAAATAATCTCATCTCAGGGTGTGGCCATTTAAGTCTTCCTTCTTCTTCTGATCATCCCCTTTCCTTTCCTTATCTCCTTCATTATCACCATATCTTTCATTTTTCTACACATTCACAGCTATCATGTTTCCAGTTAACCCAGTTGAGCAAGACATACCTTCAGTATTTACCCTTCTTAGATACATGCATCTCTTTGCTTGTTCTATGCATTCTTCTTTCGATTTACTTAGAAATTAATACCCATAGCGATTTTAGATCCATTAACATGGAATAAAAAATAAATGTTTTTGAATATACTATAATAACTTACGAGACATACCAATGATTACTTCCGTTGTAAATCTCTCTATTACTATTAAGATATCTCTCCCTTTAAATCTTGATTAAACCATTCAACATTAGGCTAGAATGAAAGTATAAATGAATTGAAATGTGAATGAATTTTCAGCATGTTAGGAGGAGGATTTGTTAATGTAAAGGTAAGAATTAAAGTAGATTTTAAAGCTAACTATAGGCATACAACTTTGACCTGAAGAATGTACGAAGAGGCTGGAATTGAAAGTGAGATCTTCTGCAGAAACAGTTTAAATTTTTAATAGTAGTTGGTTCTACATTTCAATTTTGACCAAATATTGCCTAGTATTTACTGACATAATGGCAATAATTACTAAGTCCATGAATAGAGACAAAGCAAGTGAATTGTCTTAGAATACAGACAGGTAAAACAGGACCCCAGTGTCATAAAAGAAAACAAATTATAAGAAAATATACTTTGATAAAATTAAAGAGGATTCCAATAAAAAGGACTAAATTATGCAGATAAAAATTTAAGTCAAACAAGTTCTGAGGAATGTATCAAAATTAACTTTTTATACATACAAACACTCTTTATGAGAATCAACAAGTTGGAGCTGGACACTAGATAGTATTGAAATTACAACATTTGTATTATTTGTCACACAATCAGAAACTAGGAAATCTCTCAACAGGGTTAAATAGAAAATAGGACTTTCTAGTCCCAATAAAGTCGTCAATAATAATAGTCATCAAATCAGAAACTATTTATGGCATAGAGTGTCTAAATAGGAATTTTATGAATGAAAAACCAGCAGTTGAAGAAAAATATCAGTAATAGAAGATTATAAATTAAGTGATCATTGGAGGAGATTTAATTAAAAGTTTTATTTCTAATTATAAAACTCATAAAGAATATTTAGAGTTGTGGAAATTAATGCTATACAAAATTTAACTTCAGTTTACAGTCGAAAAGCTTATTTATTTTGTCATAAAGCCATAAATACAGCTTATAAATATGAAAGGAATTTGTTTACTTTTAAAAGGCATCCATTAAACAGACAGCAAATACAAAAATGTCTTAAAGTAAGTTCCTTATGGCTTGGACAAATCATTAAAAATATGGATAAATTTGACAGTGGGCTTCACTTCTTATCAGTAGGCACCTTTTTACGATTCTATAATTTCTCTATGTAAATACAGATTACAAACCTCTATATCGTCAACAAGAGATACCATATCTCAGCAAAAGTTTATCAAAATGTGGTTCTTTTGTAATCAACGCAAAATATCCAAAAGTTTTGTTTTTAATTTCTATACTTTTCTATTTTTTTAATGTAATTTCAACCACTTTCTACATATGACATGAAAGAAGCAGAATAAATTAAGTTTAGTTACCATGTATTTCCACAGATAAGACGAGGTATAAGTCCAAGTTTTATATTTTTAGCAAATATCTGTCCTGTGAAAGGACCCCCAAACAATCAACCGCTTAGTAATTAATTTTAGATCAGCGATCATCATCTGGATACCTAGTAATACTATATAGCATTTATGGAATTATGTCCTATTTGTTATTTTTCAAGTGAACATATTTTATTTTCTTGCATCAGGCAGAACTGCCTTGTGATTGCTGCAAACTTTTCTACTAATTATGACAATCAGTAGATCAATAAACATAACTTTCAATATTTAATTTATTTTAGTATTGCTTAACTATTGCTACATACCTAAATAGTTTTACATGCACATATATTTCAATCTAATTTTTTTGCATGTCTTATAAGATGACCAAAGGATTTAGGGGGGCTTTACGATTTAACTACTTATCTATGGAAATATATGGTAATGAGCTACATATGATTCTCATTACACCTTTTTACTGAAAACATCACTTAACCCCAGGAAGATGAGCAAGGGATCTCCTTAGACTATTTCATATCTTTATTAACTTACATAATTTGCAAAACACTATAATTGTTATTTTCATTTATTTACTACATACTAGGAATTCATGTTAAATATGTTGTTACGTCTTACCAGAACAAAAGAACAGACGTACTTTGGTTCAAGAATGTCCTTTCATTAGCCTTAGTTGGGATTAGGGTTTTAAAAGTCTGAGTTCAATTATTTTTATCAGAGATAATGATGAAGATAACATTTTAAAAGAGTAAATAATGGAAATTTCATCAACCAGTTTCATTAGAACATAGTTAAAAACTAGAACAGCATAATCAGTAATACTTTGGATATCAACCAACATGTCTTGTGTATTATTCCTCTTGTATGTATCTTAAGTTTAAAATTTAACTAAAAGATGGAATATGAATTGCTGTAACTAGGTGTGATTTAGGTCCTTTAAATGAATTTTCAGTTTAGTATTCATCCCACATTATCAAAGTAGTCTGTCATATTCATAGGAGATAAAAGTGAAAGTAATATTTGCTGTAGAATGAATGCTAAGCCAATATTTTCTTGCCTTTTTATGGCTAAAGTTCCATGAATTCATGGCTGCCATAGCTAACCTTATATGATACCTTTTTTCAATACATATAAGAGAAAATTATTTTTTTATGTCTAACCTGAAGAATTATCAAACTCTCTAGCTACACACTGCACAGGATCTACAACAATTATCTATAAAATATATTTTTCCATGCACTGAAATGTCTCAGAAAGCCCTGAGGGCTCAACAAAGCCTTTCGTATCATGAGAGATAAAATTGAGCTCATTTGTTCTACTATTCACAAATAAATCATTCCATTTAACTTATCACAATGTATACCTAAAACCAAGTTTTTGCTCATCTAGTTTTCCTTGAATTTTCATGGCTGATTTCAAATATTTTTATAAAAACATGTATAACGGATCAGAAATGTCTTTCTATTTCATACTAAATAAGTTGCGGTACCTAAGGCTCTAAAACACATTCAAAATATTGTAATTAAAGGGAAACGAAGATGATTGCCAACTCTTTCAAGGCACTACAATTCATTAATTCATAATCAGAAGGAACACCCAAACACTGATATTTTTTAATGCATAAAAGAAGAGATTTAAATATTTGGCAGTTAAAAATGGAATTAGAACCATGTTGATTATTCAAAAACAATTTATGACATGACAAAAATGATGCTTATATATTTATTTAAGCTATAACATTCTCCCAGCACAAATATTTCTTTATGGCCAAATTTTAACAATATAAACATAAGTATTGATTGTGAAATTGGGGTGGGTAACAATGATAAGAGGTAGTATGATAGGTAATTGCTACCTTCTGATAAAATGGAGCAGCAATTTCTGAGTAAAGAAAGTACCCTAGCTAAAGTATTAAAAGGGTAAATATAAAAAAACCAAAGTTTTCTGCAAATATTTACAAAATCCTGTTTGTACAAAACTGGAAATTTTTACTCAATAAATTACCCTTAAAGCCAGCAAAATATTACTGCCCTTCAGAAAACTGTTGATTTTTTGGGAGTTGAAGAAGGCTAACAGATTCATTTAAGGAACCAACACCATAAAATTACGGGGTATACAAAAAATTGCAATAAATAAATAGGATAAGCTCATTTCATTAACTCGAGTAAACAATCCAGACTCGCTGGATGAAGTTCTTGGGATTTCAAATCAGGTATGAATTTATTTAAGCTCATGAAAGTATCTGTAACCTTAGTCACGAGAAGACAACTTCTTCAAATAACAATATTGCCATTATTTAGTTGAGAAAAAAGCTAGAGTTTACATAGTTTAATAACGAGTGAAATATTGATTATTAATCAAAGAACATACTTCAATCATTAACATTAATCTCGTGAGGAACTATTGAAAGTATTCACAACGATGCTCAGTTTTAAAAATGCATATCTTGCTGGTTTATTGTATGCATCAATATACGCATTACAATAACCGGCATACATGGAGAGAATCTCACAAACCACCACTCCGGAATTAGGAACTTCAACGTACAATTCCTAAACTAAAATGGAATCCGAGAAATCAGAATGAAATCGGTACCCTAAATCCTACGATAAAAAGTTACAAAAAATAGAAGTAACCTAAGTTTCATCTTTTAAATACAGTCTCTAGGAAGAAATAGAAACGTTTCCTCATTATAACCAACTAAATATAAATAATTAAATCCAAGTTCTACAACGAAGATAACCGATTTATTTATTCACATGGCTTACAAAATACTGATAATAACGTACATCTTTTTCTTTTTTACTCCTCCTGTTTGGATGGACTTCTGATCGGATGTTCAATCGTTGCAACATCATATTATAAATAAAAACCAGATCCTTAATCAAATTTAAGTCCTTGCTTCTCCAGTTCAGCTCTGAAAAATAAGACAGGAACGTGTTAGTCACAATGACTTGCAACTGTAAGAAAATTCATGTAACCACTGTAATCAATTACTGTACCTTAATTGTACACTAAAATCGTCTTCTACGTTATCATCGTCCCAGTCGTCTTCCCAAACACTAATATCTTCTTCATCTTCGTCTTTACCAGTCCAGTCTGAAACATAACAATGGTTACAGATACGAAATTTGAGAAAAATACTTCTAGATTTTCTTGTCTTTTACGCTCTAAATTAACATTATATATTACTGTACAAATTCAAGGGCTGTGAACAATTACCTTCGGCTGGAAACTCCTCAAATTCATCGTCTTCCTCGAGAACACCGAGATCAACCTTCGCCTTGTTGTCCGCCATTTTAACAGTTGAGCGGTGTGTATTGTTTAGTACGAATCTGACCACGGGGCGGCGCTGGTTTTCAAGTTGGTCTGCAGTTCATCATGGCCTGTGAGTACGATAAGATCCCGAGGGAATATTCTTGAAATGTCATGACTGCAGCTGAGTGTTATTGGGTACGCAGCGAAAAATGGTGGTGAATCAAGATTAATCGCAAAGACTGTCTTTTAGAACATGAAGATGGTCTGAATTATCAACGAGAAGAATTAGTGATCTCTTTGGAATTTAGGTAACGTACAGTTTTCCCAACCCTTCCTGCTCTTACCCTAGAGTGTGAAAGAGACGATGAAATAATTTGCATATCTCGGTCTTCCTTGTCCAAATGTATTGTACTAAAATTATTATCCGGTTTATTTTTATTTTATGTTTTATATGTTTATAGAATTATATTAGTCGAGTGTCAAAAGTTTCAATTTTATTGTGATGATATGAGAAACATTTCTCCTCTATTATCCCCGCAAAATAGTCGCGATTTCAAATACAATTTTTATCTCCTGACAGAACTTCTTACTTTAAATGTATTTTGTATAATTCATCAGAAACACTTGTCGCGCATTCATGCTATGTGTCGGTTAACTTTGCTAACGAAATATATTCTATATAATTCAATTTTGTGATAATTTTGCACATCATCTTGTTAACGGGAGTGTCAATATTTTAGCGTTATACGCACTTAAGCTATGCCTACGCCAATAGTTAATGCATCGATAATATCGACAGGATATTTATAGTATTTTCAATACCATCTACCTTTAATTGCTCGATAAATTCAACTACAAAGATTCGTCCTAAAAACCATTCTTCCCGTTGACGCACACGGCTTTCGCTTCGATATCTTGATCGAGTCGACGTTGAATGTTCGCAAAATGCTTCGTCGGATGCGAATCATGTGCCCGCTTTAATTCTAGAATCGGAAAAAGAGAGTGGAAAATTAGACCATCAGAATGGGACAGAAAGAGCAAGGCAAAAAGGGAATGATTGGAGGGGAGGGACATATGAAGGCTCAGACGGGACAAAACGCATATCGATCCATTCATGTGGAGTGGGGGAATACCGAGGCTCTCTTCCCTCGCCATCCTGCCGCTTTCTCTCGTTCCCCATTCACTCTCCCCCAACGTCGTTGTGCAGTCCTGATTCCCTTCTGCTCAACCCTAACACAATCCTCTCCCTCTTTTTCCTCTTCTTTCCCACGATCGCGTGACCATTCCTCCGGATATACACAGCGCCTGCACTCGATGAGGTATTCATAGTAGTTTCCGGAAGCACGTGGTTTGATGAATGCACGTGTCAGGATTGAGTTGTGGCTAACAGACTATCCGTCGGTATTTATCCCGGGGTAAATTTTAGTTGATGTTATTCTTGTGTGGATATAGTCGATGATTGGTATTTCGAACAATTTAAGGGAATCTTCCCTCATCTTTTAATGTGGACTTCCTATGACTTAAAATGAAACCGGCATACCAAGAACCAAATGAGGAGACATTTAAAACTTCTATCAAAGTAGAGATGTTACGTTAAACTATGGAAAGTCAGTTTTATAATTGGTTTCTTCGCAGTTATTCAGATTATTTTTGCTCCACCAGAAGTTTGTTTTAAGTAATTTGTTCCGTAACTTTTTAAGGAAAAAATCGTTTTGAATTATAAACAAATAAGCATTTTTATTCTCAATTTTCAGAAGTTTGTTTTTAAGTAATTTTTTCCATCACTTTTTAAGAAAAAGAATCATTCTGAATTATAAACAAGTTAGCATTTTTATTCTTAATTTTCCCCTTATTTTCTGTTTCCTAGGCAAAACATCATACATATTTTTTGGACACACTCCTTTCTGCGTTTTTAATCTAATACATTCACGAGTTAGATGAACACAGAAGCTAATTTATAAAATTTTAAATAGCTTTAAGTTGCTTTTTGAGAAGTCTGCGTCATGGTATTAATTAAAAATGCCTCGCTAGTTCTCAGAAAAAAGTACTGTAAGTTTATGATGCTACTAAACGTTGCAAGCACCGAAGAGGAAATAATCTTTCTCTCTAAAATATCCCTCAATGAATTCGAAGTATTAAATTCTCATTCTTCTCGAAAGAAATGAAGATTCAGCAAATTAAACTTTCCTTTCTGTTAAAAGGAAACATCGGCCTCTAATTGTGATTCAACCCTAAATTAAAACGTTTAATTAAACGGATCCAACGAAAAAGAAGTTTCTCATTTGTATACTAAGTAGAACATTAAATATCAAAATTATAGTATCTAAAACTGTTAAGTTATAATTTGATGAAACTCAGTTATTCAGCTCTTTCACATGCGATAAAAGATGCATTAATTCTGCTTTCCATTAATCTGATAGAAAAATTTGCGCAGCGTCGGATTGTGCGCTCTTCCGGGATATTTTAGACGTTAAAAAAAATTCCCAAGATATTAATTAGAGAAATAGAGTTGCGTCGCAATTTTAATCCGATTTTTGCTGCGGATTTCTTCGAAATTTTCCGTTGAATCAATTCTATCAAATTGTCGACATTTCTGTCTTCGCGAGGCGCCACATGCAAAGATAACCCCGCAACGTTTCTTTTAACGCGTCGGAAAACCCTGCGACTATTAAGCCTTTCAAAATGGCATCTCGTAAAATTCCCTTCGCGCCTTTAAAACTCCGCGCGATCGTTACACAAACCTAGCAGGAAGACCGGCTAAATCCAAACCCAGAAACAGTCTCCTGCTGAAACCGTGAGGGTGTCACGCATCATCTCTGCATTAGTCTCTCGAAATGCCCGTTCACGTCTCTTGTAGCCCTTGTATCTTTTGGGGGTTGTGAGTCAATTCATCCCAGAAAACAGTGTCTTGGAGAGGCGTTTTTGTCAAAGATTACACATTCCTGGAAAGTTAATCTTTCCCAAATTTCTGCTAGAAAGGGTTTTCTTCGTAAAGAGTTTAGGTGAAAATTTTTTAATTTCTAAAAACTTATGCTTAAAAATGGTTTCAACGTTATTTATGTGAATTACTCCTTTGATATTTCTTTCTATGACCGTAAATTTTAATAAAAACGATTTCAGTATTGAACAATCTAATCTGATATTTCTGCGCCAGTGTGCCTTGTGTACATAAAATATTTTGTGTAATTTGTATTACTTAAAGACAGATATTGGAATTATTTTTGTGGCATTGCTTGTTTATTTCTCAGCAATTATATTCCAGATAATTTTCGTAAAATAATGAATGGTAATCACAGATGGAAAACAAGTAAACTTAACTATAAACTTATATAACCTTGAATATTTAAGGTGAAACTTGCATTAGGATTTTCAGTTTTTCGTCGATTAGGATAGTGTAATATTTACTTTGATTGGCGTTGATACACATTATGAACTTCGAATATCTTTGAAAGTACTGATCTATTAGAAAAGAGAAATGCAATTTTCAATTAGAGAATTAAAGGAGACATTTTCCGGACTACGATTTTCAGGAATGTGCCTTAAGCACCGTTACCTCGAGGAATCTCTGATACACTAACGATGAGATGGGAACTGTGATACTTATCTGCTATAGATTCGCCACCGTCCCTGCAGAATTTCTTGGCGGTAGAATTACCCAGGACTCTTCTCCCTCTCCCTAGCCGGAACTTCCTCTCCCTTCGAGGGATGATTTTGGCCGGGAGCCTTTTTCTCCTTCCCCTTTACTTCCATTCGTCTTTCTCTCCCTTTCTCCTTATCACTTCCTTTCCCCGGCTTTTTTCTCTCCCATTCTCCCTTGCGTTTACCCTTCCTCGATCAGCTCGGAGAAATACATTTTACGCATGGTCACTACCTTTTCTCTCAATCTCCGGTCTTAGGTAGAATTCTGTAAATGAATACATTTTCAGATTATTATGTGGGTAATATTCGAGATTTCACCTTCAATTGCGTTTGCGCATTATCGTCACTGAGAAAAGTTTGTCTTTTTTGCCTGTTAAGGAATGTTCCATGTTTCTACTGGCTATATACTTAGATCCTCTACACACTCTGCGCAGGATGAGAAGATGAGTGGATCAAATGGAAGATAAGGATCAAAATGAGGTACTTGGATGCTGTTGATGAGATTCTGAATGGAAAGGGTGCTTGGAGTACTTAAAAGGGTGTTTGTGAAAAGACACGTGTACGAGTGTTGAGCGAAATAAGTATCCAGGGACACGAAAGAATGGAGGAACAATTAGGAACATTCTGTCACATCGTTTAGCTGAAAAGGACATCGTGAATTCATAATTTAATATCTGTTTTACATATAAATTGCCTACTGAGATTCACCTAATATTATTTTTGATACGGTCAAAGAGCTTCATTGTTACAGAGGAACTTGTTTTCATTGTTATCATGTTTCATTTGTAGATTTCTAGTGGTTTGTTTCTAATTTTCATGTTTTTTCTGTTGCTGAGAGCTGATTCCGAGCGAAATTACACAAGTAAATATTGCCGTGGTCAGTCTTATTAGCAGATTAGGTGAAATAGGTAGTCTCTTTCAACTGTGACCATTCTCTTTCCGTCACTCGAGACGTGTATCTCTGTATTATCTTCGCTTGATTCTTTTTTTCCCTTTCTGGTCGATGGGCTAAGAAGGCCAGGAAAAAGAAGCAATCGGAATGTAAGAAGGCTCTTGCGGAGGTCGAGGAAGAACACCCAAGAGGTTAAGGGTTCCTACAGTAGAGCCATGTGTTAGTGGTAGTTATTGAGGGTTTTAAAGAGTGGAAGAGGCTTTTCAAGTACTTACTTGGAGGATAGCGGTGAAAGGGCACTCAAAAACCGAAATCTCCTGGCTAAACGGCCCACTTGCTGTGGGCGAGGACAATCGTCGACAGAGGTTCGTCGGTGGGATTGTTACGTCGCAGTTGGAGGATTATCGCGGCGGATGATGACCATTTGAGGAGAGAGGGCATATTCGGAGGGAAGAATTTCCTTCCATTGAAGGAGAAAGGCGCATCAACTGTGGACGGCTGCGTTATATTTTTCTGGAAATTTTCTTAGCAGATTGGGTATGGATGGAGAACACTTTTTCTTGAATTGGTCCGAAGAAAAATACTTCCATTTTGCAGCCACGTTAAGCTATCTGTACAGTTTTCGTGGGTATTCAGGTGAGGTACTATGTGATACTGAATTACTCAATTTGAATCTTATTCATTCGTTATTATACACATCGCATGCATGGAATCCAATTCGCTTATGGAAATAATTCAAGATAATTCCTCAAGAGAGATTCAGGAGTTTTGAAAAAGATGGAACAAAGACAAATGATGACAGTGACCTATTCGTATAAGTCAAATCAATGACATTGACCTTTTTTTCAAACTGAAATAATGAAGTTATGGCGATGATCTTTGTTACAATCCATACTAAACACACTTATGCCGAAATAATATATTAAATTAAGAATATTTTAAAATAAGTAAAGTAATATTTCAAAAATAAAATCTAAATTAAAGCTCACATTGTTGTAACATATTAGTTAGTTCTCTCTCTTCCACCTAACCTCGTAAGTCGTTATAATATGTACAAATATACAATATTAAGGAGGAAACCTTACGTACAACTTAATCGGGTTTTACAACAAGTTATAATATTCAACATATCAACTGTTTACATCAATTGAAAAATAAATTAAATTACAATAATGATTTTTACCGTATTAATTCTAATTGATTTTTCATTTGATTTCATGCTGGATATGAGGATTCTATCAGGGTCTCATTTTGAAATAATAAGAATGATTCGTAGGTTTTCAAATTTCCATCGGCTTTTTAGTGTCTAATCTTTGCAGAAATCGTAAATATTCTCATGCTTTCATTTTTTTAGTATATTGAGTAAGTTTTCTATTAGATCCTTATACAATGACTGTAATCCCTTAGTCACGGTTTACAGCGCCCCTATGTTCTGTGATAGAACGCACGACGAATGATAAACACGGCTAGGAAAGAAGCCGGAAATTCCCCTCGCAGCGCGGGCATTAATTTAGCTAAGGTAATTGCTTTAACTCCGGAAACGCTCCCGAGGCTTATTACAGCCACTTCTTCCGCATTATGATCTAAAATTTTCCCCATCGGGACAGTTTTATTTAGCGCCTTTTAAAAACTACGTGTCAGACGGCGTCGTTGTTTCGTTTTTTGTCGTAGCCCGGAGCGCCGCAGATTGTGACCTACTTGTGAATGAGAGGGCTGAAAGAAGGAGGCTGGGTGTTTTGTATTTGTTGCCCCTTTCTGTCAGAGCGCAAAATTCGTCTCATTTTTTGCTGCTCGTGAGGGATGCACGGAACAGACGCGATTGCGTCTTTCTCCGGCGGTGTATTTTTTTACCCCTATCCATCCCCTCTCTTCGCCGATTGCCGTTCCGGGATTCTCTCGCTGGAAACTCTGAAATCGTCTGAACGTAGCGGCTGTCATTTTTATCGGCTCCTGTTTTATTTTTTCCGTCGTCTGCCACAAAAGTTTTAATCTCAGAAAGTGGACCTTTGTCCGCCGGTTCCTGTGCGCACCCGAAAAGAGGCTGTTTAATTCGTTCTCCCCCTTTAGAAAGGTCTTAAGCGCGTATTTGGATTTAATTCGTCTATTACTCACGGTTTTTGTGATGTAAATTAAGGAGCTTCTCGGGAACTTCGGCGCGGAGGAATTTCGTTGTTGCGGAAGGCGATCCGAATCTTAATCGCGAAAGGATTTTCATGCGCGCTATTCGGTTTTATGATGCAAAAGACGGGACTCCTAATAAATCTGTTGTTGTTGCGTATTTCACCTCTGAGTGCATTGTGCGTTCTTGAGTAGGGAGCGAAATTTATTCCTAATTGTGTGCAAGCTAATTTTTGCAGAGTTTACGAAAATATATTATTTAATTCGTTAATTATTAATACTAACTATTACAAGACTTATGGTTCAAATAGCATATTCTACAATTTATTCATTTGGTATTTATCACAGCAATCACACGGAGCCAACTACCTAATATACAGAGGGATTAAAAGAGTAGTATCGAACTAAATTATATCAGGACTACTCAACAGTTGCCATTAGCAATAGAAATGAGGAAAGTATCAAATGAGAATAGCAAATGTATCGGTGATGAGGAAGGATTATATTCATTTTTTGAATGGATTGAGGAGATGAAAAGACATACTCTGACCTAGGTAATGTGCTACTACAAGATGTACAAGTTATTTAGATGCTTTAAATGGTGATTTTTCAGTTTAGTATTTATTAAAACTTTTAATTCAGCGTAGACTCATATTCATAGGAGATGAAATTGGTATTCATAATAGTACATTTTATTTGTAATAAATACTTATGAAAGGCCTCATAAAAGCCGTGGATAACTCCCATTGGACGTTTGCGGATAACTCACATTGGCCGTGAATAACGAATTACAGAACATAATAGTGATTTCAGAATAAACTTCATAAAATTATATAAATAATACTCTATGTATAATTAAATATAATGCATCTCTTTGTATTTATGTATTGTATTGTAAAGTCACGGTTAGATACTAGGTTAGGTAGTGACGCTTATTCACTCTTGAATACAAATAATGTTATAAAGATCTATATTTAAAACTACAGAACATCGCTTAACCATCCTTTCCGTTTGCTGCAACTCCAATTCACAGTTTAAACGGCTACAATGCACGAACAATCTAGAACCACTGCAATTGCCATATGACTTAAGAACTAACTCCAATAATTCATCAAAATTACTACTTACACACAAACGGTACAGAAAATTTGTACTTCAGAGAAAAACACTGCTAGCTTAATAACATCGTGCCACACTGTTATAATTTATTCGTGAACTCCAAATTATCTCGAACTATTCTATTTTTGCCACTATTTAAATGAACTAAACTTTACATAATAAGTTCCTTGTTATGGTATCTACTTGCTACCTTTCTCGACGGTCGCTGTATCCCAATATTTTTTTGCGTAAACATTTAATGATTTCTCAAAAGAATGGAGTTTCATTGATGGCAAATTTGTTCTCATTTCAAAAACCCGCAGACGGGAGAATCAACGGTGGAATTACTTTCTCTGCGACCTTTCATCCCTCAGCGCAGGCAATTCGCATTGCTTTTCGTATTACGGGTTCTCTATGTCCCAGGATATAATTCTGGAAAAATCGTTTTCAATTCTTCTTTTGCGCTAAAGAGTGCATTTTCTGTGAGCCAAAATATTATCATCTATTATATTGTATCTTTGTATAAATCAATATAACGAATTGAATCTTGTTTTATGAATTAATGCAAGACTAATTTGATGGAACTCAGCGCACCTACTCATGGAATCTCCAAAGGCATTCTTATCATCACATAGATTAGAATAATGATCTCGTAATATAAAAAATATACATGCTCGTATTTTTTCGAATCACTCTATCCTTTATTGGCTTCTTTATTAAAGCTAGTGAAACATAACTTTGTAAACATGTTTCTTCTTAGCTTCATTTCATGTAGAAGAAAGCACTGGATTCCCATCGCAAACCATGTAAGAGACATTTATGTTTATTTTGTCCTTATTTTTATCGAAATAATTCATTAAACTATTTCATGGACACTTTTATATGGTTTATATATGTAGCGCAATGCTTTACAAATTATTAATTCATGAAATATGTATCAATATCCTTAAAATATATCATATTAGAAATAAAAAGTCATTTTTTTACTCTCGTCTTGCATATTGCGTTTAGAAAGATTAAGCATGTTAAAAGATTCACTTCTGAAACGATGTAAATGTTAAATTCGCAAATTTACTACATTCATAGCTGTAGAAATTCTTTGGAATCTAGAATTTTCCCTGAATTTTAAATTTCACTCTTTAAGGTTTGCTAGAGCTGACTTGGGGAATGCGTCAAATTTGCATTCCATTATTATTATTATTCTCAATCGCTCGTTACAGCATCATCATGTTTGCTCGTAACGTACTCCAAATAAACACAAGATCTTCTACTGTTTACTGCAAGCGCACACACAATGAAAACTTTTCGTTTGGTCAAAACAGCTTGGGTGTATTACAATGCTCATCACATTCATGAATCTGTCTGAACACCTACCCAGCATTTTATTTTGATTAATCAAAATATAACAGAAGGATGTTCATGAGAAATTTTGCAAGCAGGAGTACATTAACAGATGGCTTTTCTCGTAATGAATGTAGTATCTGGCTTCACACACATTCTTCCACGATCCAATACATGATTAAACTCACACTAAAATATAAGTAAGTATAAAATTCATATTTTTAAATATTTAAACAGATTTAGTAAGATATTTATAGTACGGGATCTCTGGGTAAAATATGCAAATTTACGAAGTTGTTGAAAATCCTATACGCCATAAAATGTGTCGGAAAATAATTCATGCAAAGTAAATTTATAATCGAATTTTTTCTTGGATATTAGGAATTGGCTCTCTTTGAATTTGCACAAGAGACCGTAGTACCACGGTATAACATGAGAAAGTATATAAAAGTACTTGGTATTGTCTTGCAAATTTGATATTCATGAATATCAGTTATTGAACATTTTTGAGACCTGATATCCTTTGATTTAAAATTAATTATTCTTGCGGTAAATTGAGGTAAAAACCGAAAACATTCTCAGAATGTATTTTCAATGGTTTTTAAAATGCATCATCATGCATCACATTGAACAAAAAATTGAGTAGGAGTAAATTTAATTTGTAGCCTTTATAGTATAAATAATATCAAAGCTTTTTGTTGATATATCTGAGGGCAGTATTCTTTGTTTTTAATGACAGATACCGTAACGTGGGCATAACTTTGAGTAACACCGACCAAAGTACCACCGTGACATAGCCAAGGTGTCTGCTTTATAAGATCAGATGTCGGCGTCATAGAATTTCGCAGTCTTTATCCAGATTGGTTAGTTTCCATCAGCAATTTCGCCCAAGCGTCAGATTTAGAATATTATTAAGTTTCTCCGTGCTGATGCAGCACATCTCACTCTCGTGAATGTCATGTCATAGCTTTTCTGTATGCTCTTGAAGATATAAATCATTTCCGTCGCGGAATAGTAGAGTTCTTCCCCATCTAGGTTGTCTCACGCTCATTTCCACTTGACCCTATTTGTGAAAAATGATGTTTCTGCGAAAAATGGTCCGTCCTCCGCGAAACTCTAATCAGAATCATTTCTCATGCCGTTTTTCCAGGGAAAAATCTCATTCCGCTGATGTTCCCCTGTCCCGCCTACGAGTTACACGCGCATATTTTGATGCTTTGCTTATGCTGGCAGAGATTTCACGCCGTATTATACTACCTCTGTCACGGAAACGACCTTATCTATCGGATTCCAACTGGTGCCCGGGAGAGATGAGTTGTATGGGCCCCTAGATGAATGGAGTTAAGGAATTTTCGGCTTTTAATCCAGCTTGTTTGTTGCTTCTCGTTTTCACAGATTGTCCCATTCTGAGCTGAAATGATTTATTAACATTCATTTCCTTATCAGATTAAATAAAGTGAATGCAGATTGAAATGAATAACTTTCGTTATAAACAGAAAAATAAATTATTTTTCGATCAAGAATTTCTTTGAAGTTTTTTAATGCCGTTGTTAGATGAGCAATGACAAGGAGTGGTTGAAAATTAAGCAAAATCTTTGCCATCAATTGTATAATTAATACGTTTTGTTAAACAATTGTATTGATCCGATTCCCTGTTGCTTATAAGAAAAATTGGTAACGCACACTGGTTCAAATGGCCCTTTCGCTGGCCAAAACTCAAAAAAATGACTTTTGGATTTTCGATGTTTTGTGAATGCATTCTTGTAGAGGAGACTCTGGCGCGTTTAGAGCCGTAATGGACAATTTATTATGGAAATGTATTTTATGAATAAATATTCAAGGTTAATCAAGCCTGTGAAATATATTCCATTGAAAAGTTGTTTTCCCCTAAAATTTTCCACCCTACTTTTTTCATTAATGCTGCTTACTTTGTGATAGAAATGTTTTTGGAAATACTGTAAAGCTAAAGAAAATTTGTGCTGTATCTTTCAAATTTATAGTATACATATATATCCAAATTAGGGCACTAAAATTGTGATGGATTGAGAAATCAGACCAAAGAAAAGTATTGTATATTAAATAAATTCGGAGATACTATTATAAATTCTATCTAAGAGTCATATTAGACAACAATATATGCCAATACCGTCACAAAGAAACTTGACGACGTAGTTATTTAGTATATATTGTAATTATGTAGTAGTAGTAGTATTATTGTTAAAAGTGCTTCGACAGCTTAGGTCATTTCGCACATTGGCTCCCACGATTATGTATGAAATGAATTTGAGAAATTATGGGTAATTGTTAGTAAAGTAGAAGGTGAATAGGAACGTCATAAGTTCTGGTATGCCGAATCAGTTATTTTAAGAAATAACTGATTCGGAAACAGGACTCAAAGATTTTCTCAGTGAAAATTTCTTTACTGTATCCCTTCGCTAAAAATTCCCTGCTCCAATTGACTAAGAATATCGTGCGATATCACGAGTTCTATGATTAACAGAAAAAATTTTGCCCTTTGGTAGGCCAGATATCCTTCCTTAAGCTTAAAATATTTCCGCATGGGAAAATTCACTAGTGGCTCAGAAATCCTGGTATGGATGAACGCAATCTTGGGATGCTGCTAATATCGTAGATGTCGTTAATTTATAATCGTTAGCTTTTTTATATCACGTCCTACACGGCCGTGCTATGTTAAAGGAATTTGTTCATTGAAACTACATTTTTATTGATTCTGAAAGCAATAAAATACATACTTTTATCATAGTGAAAACCAATGGAAGAATGAGAGCTTGTTTATTTCTCTTGACCAACAAAACATTTTTACATAATAAAAATCATATATAATTTTGTTAAAAAGTGTATGTTATCCAATCAATTCGCTAGAAAATGAAATAACTCGATCTTAATAATGCTACATCTACAGACTAACAACTAACAATCTAACTTCTTAACAACTTTCTACGAGTAAATAAGGTTGAGATGAAACATATATGCCTTCGAAGAGGTAAAATAAATGCCAGAACCTAATCGTCAGTTGGCTCGAGAGAGTATGTTCTTTCACTTACGACATTTAATTTTCTACGGGCTAGAGGTAAGTGATGGTTGGAAGTCGATAACTAATTAAAGGAGAGTAGACTGGATGTTAATCGATTGGATTTCATACTTGGAGATAGAGGCGTCAAAAGGAGGCGCCATTCCACTTTCTGCCCCAGGAAGGCTTCTCCAGCATGCCTTGCCTTAATAATGAAGGTCTAACCCTCTCGGGCTTAAATAGGACTCGCGTTCGGTAGGAGGTTCCACCTTGATCAAGTCATTACTTATTCATGAATGTTCTTCCCTTGAAATAGCCCTCACTTAATTAACGCCCGCATTTACAGATTATCTCACCGTCTCGTCAGTGCTAGACTTTGAGACCTGTTGAGCTACTTTTTTCCTCCTCAGGCCTCCGTGTAGTCAAATTAGTTTTTACAGCCGTGGCGTTTGAACAAGAGGTGTGAAATGGCTTCCATTGGGGGTGCTTTCAGACGATAGAACACGAATTCCTTCCACATCCTTATGGATTGTTTCATTAAGTCGGTTAGGAAGGCCGTAAATTGCTATTCTAGATCATATTCCCACACGTTCCCCAAACCGCCGTTTAAAATCTTATCGGTGGTGTCGGTTTGAGGATATCGGATGGAATTTTTTGTACGAATTTCGCTCTTTTTTCTCTTTTCTTTTATTCTGAGATGAATTAGTGACATCACCTGTTGATCTGTGGAAAAAATTCCGCTCGGCTTGATCTGGATGCTTTTGGGGTTCGTTTGGTCTTTAATGGCTTTTGGTTGCATCGTGTATCCTACCCTTTCATGCGCGCGTTCTGAGAAATGATAGATAGAGATCCACAGTCGATTAGGAATGATCCCTTATTTGCCATTTCTTGATGAAAAAATGAAAATGAACTCGTTTCAAGAAGAAATTTTCGTCTTTCTCTTAAGAGATATTGTCACGGAAAATGAAAAATGAAATGAAAAATCTTACGTATGACTTACTTATGACTGAATGATTTTATCGAATAAGATAAACATATCATGGGTTATTCAGCATACCTTTATTGTTCATGATTATTATATCTTAAGTATGGCTGTACATTCGCTACATTAGTAGAATCATTTAGCATTGATGACAGAACCTCAATTTTTCTATGTCACAGCTCCGGGGTAAGTAGACGATAAACAGCCACATATTTAATAACTTAGTAAAATTTGATTCAAAGAAACTTTTTAACGCACTGCCTTCTAAATATCGTTTTATTTGAATGAGGAAAATTCATTCGTTAAACAATTTATATTATGAAACAAGTATACATGTTATGCATGCGGAAGAATGTAAATATAGTTGTCATTCTTAGTTTTTAGGAGTTTTTCAGCTGGGAAAATCATTGGTTTGAGTCTGGTTTGATTACAAGTTTCTTTATATTCATATTCGTAACTCTTCCTTTCACAGTTCTTCTTCTTTCCCACCGACGACATTTCTTAAAGTATAATTTATGCTCCACTATAAAAAGTGTAGATTACTATAATTTATTTTCCATCATCCTGATGATTTTCTTCTTTGATTATATGAACTTTATGTCAATCATTATATCTCGTTGTCATCTGACCGTCTTTCAAGAGTCTCACTGAATCTAATTACTTTCTAAACGCTAAAAGATGTCTCCCGTTAGACCGTAGTCAACTTCGTTGTCGTTCACTTACCACTAAATCCTCCGGAGCATCAGCTTTATTAAATGCCATAAATTTATGCTGAACCTCTTCAGTGAACCACGTATGCTCTTCAGCTTCCTAAATTAAGTTTCTTCCTTACCATTAAAATTGATAGATACTGATGAGATGTGCGAAAAATTAATGGAAAATGTCATGTTTACATTTGTAGTGTGTAATATACATTTTTGTTAGAAAATGGTCCACTTGAAAAAAGCAAATGACTAAGGCAACATACAAACTGTGACTATATCTTAAAATGAAATTCAATTTGCAAGTTCGACTTTCAACTGCAATTCTGAATCATTTTATCATGATATATATTTTTAAAATTAATTAATATGTGTAATAAACATAATAAATAAATATCGGTGCTTAATTTGCTGTGTGTAATCCATGATGTAAAGGAGAAGAAGTGATCTCATCCTTGGAGCATCGCATGACTACATTGCACTCCACGTATTGATGGCTGAATAGCAAAAATTATGGGATATTAAAGATACGACATTGTAGAGCCAAAGCCATAAAACATATGAAGTGGTCGTAATTCGATTAAGTAAAATGAGAGCCCTGACTTCGGCGAGGTAAAGCCATCGAATCCTTATGATATAAAGTTTTTACGCGATGTGCATATCAATGGCGTGAGAGAATCACATTTTGGTGTAATCGCACAAAGGAATTCGCGCAAAAAGTAAATCTGGGGAGACTTTGGAGGAGAATATAGCGCGTAAAATATATAATACGAGAAAAGCTTTTGGGAAAAAATGAGGTAGAAACTTGGAGAATAGGGTGACATTGAGAGACGAGGGATTCTTCTTTTGGATGTCATCAGAGAAAGAGGATATTGCAGAGATAAATCGTTCCGAGAAAGAAGAGCGCCATGCCGGGGGAATTTAATTAACTAATGCATTTAATAAAGTTTCTATTTCTTTGTTACTGCGGCGCATTTTCAGAATGGAAATGGAATATAAAACTCTCTCGATCATTTACGTGGAACATCTCGAGATCCTCTTTGGAAAGGTACGAGGATTTTTCGGTGAATGAACAGTTTTTAGACGAATAGATAAAACTCCGCTTACTTTTTTTTCCTCATTCTCGTGCGATTTTATGATAATAGTAAGAGTGCTTCTCATCCCCCTTTTTCCAGGAGATCGCCTTTATATTCAAGCGAGGTTCTTGACGAAAAAGAATGCTCTTTAGTAATAAATCATGGTTTGTACATACAGTACAGTAGTTTGAATTAACAAAAGCCATTTTACTATTGATACGAGTGCATGCGATTTTTAACTTATAGTGAATAAATGGTATGTAAAGACGGTAATTAACATACTCCGAAGAAGCTTCTTTATCAAAGATGCTTTGTTAAAGAGAAATATCGTGTTAACTTGCTGGTGTGCACGAACAAATCTTATCATAATTCGTGTTAATTATTCGATTAGTACGGATTATAACAAAACTTATGAGTATTAAATTTGACAGATTTAGGTATTCACGGCAGGCAAATAAAGATAAGTGAATCTCTATTAAAGTTCATACCGTCAACTTAAAATGAAAATTAAAGTTTTACATTTTTACCAGAGTATCTAAACTTTCTTTCCATAAAAACTTGACGAAGTTATAGATATGTTGAATACTTACTATAATATAATTTAAAATTCTATAGTTAATTGAGTTTTCTTCCAAAAATGTACGAACTGTAACTATTTCTAAATAGAAAAAGCTTTCCCTATCTGAATCGCCTCTAAATTTTTCTTTATATTCCACTTTTTTTTCCTATTCTTCTATTCCTCATCCGACATTTTCCTGTTCATACCCATCTATATTTCTGTATATATCTTATGCAATATTCAAATGATGAACTTCTATGTTATTTCTGTAATTTTATGATATTATGTCTATTCTCATGTTACTGACAAAGATTATTTTATGAGATGTTTGCTATAATTTAAAAATTTTCTATGTATATAATTTACTACCTACTTCGTATATTTCACTATTTTGTTTTTTCTCCATATTTACTTACTTTGACAAGGATTACTCTCTGCTTCATTATATTATTTGACAAGCATTATTCTCTGCTGTTATTGTAAATCCATAAGTACATGACTATGACTGTGTTCTAATCTGTATCACTACTCATTATAGAGGTTATTAAGGGTTAAATGGAAGATGGGACTTTTTAGTTCCAATTTCGCTCAATAAAGACGTTATTATTATTATTATTAAATTTAAATACGTAAAGCCATGATTCACTGCTATCGATTTTTTTAGCAATGAGTACAGTTATCTATCGTAGAATTTATTTTAGCTTAAGCCTAAATTTCTACTAAATCTCAGTGGTTTCCATTAGTCTGTAGTCTTCAAGATCTTTGTCGTTGATTCTTGTACTAAAAATTAAACGAATTCAACCAATCTTCGCATATTACTCTCTTGTTCCCGCTCGTTCACGAAGCCGGAAGCAGAATGGCTCTCCTGCATTTCTTTGATCTAACGCGTAAAGAATCACGACTTGCAGGCCTCTATTTGATGCACTTTCCATTGTGATTTAGGTAAGCGCTCCGTTACACACGTCAATTACTTAATGCGTCTCTCTAAGCTGTCCTTAGTACAGAGCCGAATATGAATATTTAAACGCGCTCGACAACTACGAGCTCCATCTTCCGCACAGCATGAATTTTTGAAACAAAAAATAAGCCTGAATTCAAACTACTAAAGAATTCTTTTGTTGTGAAAAAATTGCGATGGAGAGAAGAACGAGGAAAAATCTACCGTAGATATAAGCGGAGAGGGAATGCGAAAATCTCTGGGCTGAGGTCTGGAATTTACGGGCAAAAGAGGACAAAAAATTACCGAAGTATGTCAACGAAATAGTTTTAGGCGACGATGTTAAATCATTGTAATCGTACATGTGGACCGTTTGAGCGCTAGACATAGAATAAATTAAAGCTTGAATTAAGGTGTTTAGATTAAATCGTAATGGAGGTATTCCACTGATATTTGCATAAAAACTGGCGCTTCCAATATGCTGCAGCCTTAACTCAATATTCAGTCGCTTCTTATAATACTAATACTACTACTTACTAATTACTTATATAACAAGGATTCCATCATAAACGATTTACACCTACTGCAAAGTTGTTGTTACTAAAATTTTAAATAATTGTAAAATATTTTTTTATTACAACTATTATTTTATAAGTTATAATTGGCGTCTGTTATTGCTTTTTTGTCACTCTAGGTTAGTCTCAACGATTATATCCTACTCGTTATTTTGTCAACCTCAACGGCAATATTGTTTATTGATCAATTCTGCCTATATTTTAGGTTTAGGGTACTTTCCTAGCAACGTTTAGGTTCTTGGTTCGTATCATTAGGGTTAGGGCATTGTGTTTGTGTTGTGATTTTCAAGAGTTACTTTGTTAGGCTAAAATATGGCCAAGTAAAAATTATAATTAATATTAAATTTATTTGATTTTCTAATTTTTTAAATTAAAGCCGTTGTCTTTTGAAAACGGCTAAGCAATTTCAGTTGTGATAAATATATCCAAATAAGAGGGACGAATTAGCAATTAAATCCCATTCAAATAGTATTTATGTCATTCTCTGCCTTGATTATGATGATAGACTCATTCCGATCGGTGCATGTCCCCAAATGGGGCAATCAAAAATCGCTGGGAAGTTGCAGGGATCTTTTCTTAAGTGAAGCACAATTCGCTGGACGAGTTCCCAAATCCATGGCGAGGAGGCAGCCGTTTTCAGTGATGATCGCTGGGAAATATTCTGCGCCACCTTTTCTCGTATTCTCTGCTTGAAATGGCGACTTCAGACATAAGTGTCGCCATCTAGAGTCAAGATTGAAAATTAACTAGTAATAACGTGCGTAATCAGCGTACTTGAGAATTTTATATTTTTAATCATGTGGAATATGTAAGGATTATAATCCTTTAATAATTGTTGGAGAAATATAATTATAGCGTGAGATTTCTTTGCACAATTTCAGGATTCCATTAATGTTAACTGGATATGCTAATATCTTTTTAATTAATCATTTGATTTTATATATACAATCCAGTTATTCGTGTCTTTATTTTTTTTCTCATTTATCTTCTTATTTGTTCATTTATACTTTTTTTGTGCTAATATTCTCCTTTATTTAAAATGATGTTACGAAATTCATCACTTATTTTTACAATATTTTTCATACATTTGAATAATAGATATAATTTTACACTTTTAGTTAACCCAATACAGCCCGATAATTATTAGTTAGTTGAGATAGTTTCACCTCTTGTAAAATAAGTTCTTATTTAGGTTAAGTTTCATGTTTTTACATTTTCCCCTCGTGAAAATAAATTAAAAACTTTTCCACCAATATATTATAGAAATATGTTTCGAAAATTCTTATTCTCAATCTTTGTTAACTTAATGATCGATTATCTTTTTTCTTTGTCTCCATTTATTTATTCCATTTTTAATAATACTTTTACAACTTTTCCACAATTCGGGAATTAAATCAAAACCTATTCTTATTAATTTTACGGAATTAAAATTAAGGCATTTTTAGTTCTTATTATTCATAATATTTTAGAGGTTAAGAGGATTTTTATAGGACAGGATTTTAATTTTTCCTTTTCGTAAATAGTATTCTTTCTCTGTGCCATATATCTAATATTAGACATCAATAAAATTCACTTAATAACTTAAAACTTCATAGATTTTACGTCGTAACGGCATGTCCCTTTTGACGCGTTGTACGAAGTTATCCTATTTTCTGCTTCTTTTTTTTAAATCTTTCTACTCTTTCTAAAGCCGTATCAGCACCGTATCAAACCATAATACTTTTCAATCAGATTTTCGCTCCGGTTAAACGTAAAAACGGAATTTCGGTTCAATTTTGAGCTCGCTCCGTCTGCCAACGTCGAATTGCATTGAACCATTCTTTTTCCCTCCACCCAGTATATTATATAATACAATTTTATCCCTCTTATTTTTGTTTTATTATTTTCAGCTTATTCCATTTGCAATACATTGCACTAAATTTTAGAATAAAACTCAGTAAATGTTAGTTGCGATTGGAAGTTGCACATTTTGGAAAAATCTTTCTGCAATTAAAATTGTAAATTATGCATTAGAAACGGTATAAATATCTATTTTCTATATCGGTTCTGGTTCAAGAAATTGTATTTTTCAAGTTTGGATTGAATTTTTCCTCCCGACAAAAATCCGTTTTTTTCTGTTTAGGTTTTATATTAGGTTCCGGTTAGATACCCTGCCTATCAGATACAAGCTTTTCTACCTATTCCTGTACTACTGTATAAAATCCTGGATTACATCCTTCGTCGCATTCCCCATCATTGGAGACATTGGAGGTTCTATTTTATTCGCCTTTTTATTTCATTTTTATCAGTTTCCTTCTCACCCAGGCTCTTTTCAGGATCTCCTTATTTCTGATTTTTATCTTCTCCTTCAGTTCAACATCATTAATCGCAATTTTTGTCTGTAGATGAGCCCAGCGAGCTCTATTTGATTAATAATGTAATATTTTCCAAAGACAAAAGTTTTGATTGATCAAAGGAAAGAGATCTTTATCAGCCTATAAAACCAGATAGCTATTTATAATAATTATCCTTGAGCGATTTGATCGGAAATTTACTAATCTCTTCATACCTTTGGAGTGTATTTGCTGCTTTTAAAATATTTCGTTGTTTCCAACACAACAAGTAAACTAATGAAGACAACAACAGAAAGTTACTTTCCCTCAGTAATTATTGCCATCTTTTATTTTATGGTTCTCTAATATGCAAACGGTAAATTTTTCAAATGAATCATATTCTCCTCACAGATTTTCTGTCATATTTCCTTTCTTTATATGTACAGTAGCAATGAGAGCAGTCTTACGAGGTAAATACGATGGGCATACCCTTTTTTGACATGATTCAATGTAGAAATAGCTCGTGAAACCTCGACCCTTTTACGTCTTGTATTAAGGTCTTGGGTTATGCCTCCATTATTCGTCATATGCCAGTCCCCTGTCCTTTTATGACAAATACTAACGGTTCTCTTTTAATTTAATAGACACGTCCGAATGCTTGGATACCGGCTCATTCATGCGGAGATATTTTAACGGTGAAGAATTGAAAGAAGAATCTTGCGCAGAAGATTTACAAGCAATGTTTCAAACGATGCAAGTCTTGTGAAAGTTATTTTTAACCGGAAGTATATATTAGAAATTTTGTTCGATTATCATACACGGAAATGTCAAATTTTCTCCTATCTGTAATAAGTGTACCCAACTAGTCTGGTGACTATTCTTCGCAAACCTTTCTTCCCAAAAGATGATTCTTTCCAACGATTTTTATAAATTATTATTTATCATTCGATTTTTAAATTGAACCCTTACTTATTATGTTTGATGGTGGTGCTAAAGTTTGAACAAATCGTGTTTTTATTTCAGTGTAGTGCAAAAATTTAACTCCGGTGAGCAAAAAGTATTTATCTAAAATTAGCAAATTTACATAAATCAGCAACAATTCATAGCGAAATCGTAGCTTATGAAAAATAAAATCGGTCTTCTGAGACCTCCGAAATTTCTGCAAAATAATGCGGTCCTATGAAACATTAAGCTTGCAGCCGACGATGTAGAATATCAAGTAAGATATCGAAATTTCTATAAATGCTTATTGAATTTAATCGGTAATAATCGTTAATAATTATGAACAGTTGCTTGCCCAACACTGACTAATATATCTTTATCTTTCTTTATTATCTAATTTCAAGAAACCAAAACATCTTTCATAAATAATGAATCGTACCTGTTCTTGCTTAAAATAAATTCAATTTTGCGATTAACAACGTTAGCTTTTGTAGCTGCAAATCTATCAGAAGCCTGTGAATTTCATTTTCATTTTAACTATCGTATTATCTCCTGGAAATAAATTTTGAAGTAGTGATCCATGAAAGACCCATTATATATATGTAATATTCCATGTCTTTGTGCCATGGGTTGTCGTGTATAAAACGTAGCGTGTCCATAATTTCCAGTAGCATTTCCTGAAATTTTTATTGCTCTAAAATATATGTAGCAAATAGGGCCCTTTCCCCAAATTTTTCTTCTTCATACCCACGAAATTTTGAGATTCCCCGTATACGTATATTATAAACCTGTAATTCAGTGTAAAAGAAAATGCATAACTTCACTAAAACTTTTTCAATTAAATGCGGTTTCTTTTCTGCATGTCCTAAAGCTTTAATGTTGTATTTGGTACTATGTGGAAACGGTGTGTAATAAGTTAAATAAATTATTTTCTTACAATTTATAGGCCCATTCCTCCAATGCAGCACTTAAGTTAGCTTACGAACTTCCATCCAGGAGCGTAATTCTGTTTCGGATTTTGAGTTGTTTAATCAAAATGGATGAGAGAGGAGAGATAATTGAGACCTACTTATATAAAAATTTGAACGGAAAATACCCATTAACTTTAAACTAGGATTACTGTTAATTTTATAAAATTATATTGTCTGGTTGGTTATTTTGTTAAAGTATGTTGTCAAAGAAAATTTGCCCAGTTTTAAAATTACTTTTCTATAGGACGCAGAAAGAGCGTGGTAAAAATTCCAATTTGTTTCCTGCAAGGGATAGGTAATTGGCCCAATTCGTGTGAATAAGGTGGAAGATGACCTGCTCGGAGTGTGATTGCATCGTTACTTTAGCATCCGCACTGCATCCATCACACTTTAATTCCAAAGCGGATGCGGAAGAAGTTCGGGAAGAAAATTAAATTCTAGAGTCCTCTCGGATAGAAGGGTCAGAAAGAACTCTTCTCCGATATATGGGAAGGAAAGTGAATTTAGGAAATGGACGGGAGAGAATGGATACTTATTAACGGAAGTGATGATCGGAGTGGGATGCGATACCATAAGGTCTCCGTCTCCCGCAAAATGTCTTACTCGAGAAACTACTTTTCCAGATTGAAGAATGTTGCCAGAAGTTGGCGATAAGATTGATATCTTCTGCGTGTTCCGGAAACGATGATTCTTCCCTCTCCGCCTTTTATTTCTCCTGTTGCCGCCGCTTCTCCAAACAAATAAAATCGAGACGTTATGTCGGCCCGCTGCCCCTCAACTATCACAATAACAATACGCTTATTTTATCTCGGCTTCCCAAGTGCGATTGGCCTCCGAGGGTCTGTATAAATAAGGCAATTCTTCTAAGTGTCTCCGATGGTTATTTGGTTCTCGGAGCGGAGGATTTCATTTTCTACGATTCGTCAAAAGACGAGAATGCGGACGGATATTTTCTTTATCGTTTCATTTGTTGGGTTTTAACGCTACTCTCTGGAAGTTTCGGCCATTCTTCAAAGACATTGCTCTTTGTAGAAGCTGTTTGAGTCCGTTCTGCTTCGAGAATTCAGAGATATTTTATTACTTTATCTCTTTGAGTAATTTATAAGGACGGTATCGCTGACAAAGATGAAATATGTGGCTTTCTCCGTGGTACGAGAATGCATTGAGGAAGGAATCAAAGGTATTTTGATCGGATCGTAAAACGTGCCATTTCATTTAAATTTAGTGTAAAATGTTAGCACAATTTCCTCCAAAACCAAGATCTTTCTTATCATGGCCCATGATTTTAGGATCCATAATTCTCTTTTCATGATGTATAAAGATATTCTCAACTCGACATGTCTATAATGTCGAAAGTTTAACTAGGAAAATGGTTAAATCAAGAAAATTTAGAAACCCGTAGGTTACTTATTCTTGCCACTTACTCTAAAGTTACTCAAGATTATTTATTTAACCAACTAGATACGATTATGTAATTCGCTGTCTTCACATCCATTAGTGACTTGAATGAGACTAATCAGATACATCATACTTGTAAGTTAAAGTTATTGGTTTTTATTTCTGAAATTAACTTCAAATCTCACCATTTTGTCTGTATGGTAGCAGTTTTCTTCTCATCAAATTTTTTGCGTTGTCGAAAGTAATCTTTTCAGAATTTATCTCTCATTTGTATTTCTTTATATAGTTACTTGTCAATTAATCCTGAAACTTCTAATCAATTAGAAACCTCTTAGCTTGACCTCCAGCTGTATCTTTTAAATGTTCCATATCATCTCTTGTTGCATTTAATATAACATACGTGCGATGTGTTGAGTTAAATGGAACATTTCATGCTGCTGGGTGTCCAAAAACGGAAAAAATCAAATTGCTTATTACGTCAATTGATATGTAATCAGGTGAAACTATTCATATTAAACGTTTGAGATGATAAATTGAGAAAATTATATTTTGAGTTTTAAATCTCTAGTTTCCGTATTTCTGCTTGTTCATTTTTTCTCTTTCCTTCATATGTGTATCTAAGGGTAATATGACGTCGCACAGTGGGCTAGAATCGAAAAAAGCTGGCCAAAAATACGAAAGTGGTGTTTTTGAGTGAGGACTTTGAAACTTTGCATGGTCATTCATAAATAAATTCTGCATATAACTGCGAAATCTTTTTTGTTGATTCCAGCGCATTACAATTCAAAGTTGACCAAGTTTTGCGAAAAATGCCGGTCACATATTTTTCGCGAAATTCTTCAACTTCAAACCGATGCTGAACCCAAACTTGGAAAATCAACGGGTAAAATGTAATGCCATATTATAAATATGTTTTCTCTCCTTCATAATACTTGGTTTCAATGAGCTCTATTGAATATTTATATACTTAACATTACAAAATGGCCGACCCTTATTTTGGAACACACTTTTACCTAAAGCGAGGAAAATAGTAGATTGAGACACCGTGTGACACGGGATTACTTACACCACAATAAGCCATAATATATAAACCTTCCTAAATGGGAATCTGAAATAAAATCTTGCCCCAATATGCCCCAATAATATATGAATCGACTTTTCGACAACGCTACAAGGACCAAATCCGCGCGGCGGAGCACCTTCCTCCGTTACGCTCTTGCGTTTTGAGAGGAATATCGAACCAATACGATTCTGATTCGTTTTTTTGTAGATGTTAAGCACTATTATAAGGTTACCGTAAACTGTCCCAAGAGAGTCATTTATTGGTAGATTGCCGCTCCCTTTAAAATTATTCTCCTTCCAAATTTTAATCTTAAACAGAATATGGCCCCAAAGGAAGCATTAAAATTCAATTGTCGCTCCAGAAACGGTTTTCTGGGATACAAAGGCCTGGCTTTCGATTAACATGTAAGTAAATATGGATGAGGTGAGGTGCAACGCCATTAGGAAGATCAAACACCAAATGATCGCTCGTTATCTATAATCTCTCGGGCACCCCGCGCTTCTGTGCTTTGCTCAGCTTTTGTGAGCGACTTTTTCGACTATCTCGCTACCACATTTTACAGTGGTCTCAAAAGAGTGTTCTCCTAGGCTTTCCACTCTTATAATTTGAGCTTATTGATTTTTCGGCCAAAGTGTTCTAAACATGAATGAAACTACTCGTATCTTTTGTCACGCTCAAATAGTCGCCTATAAAGCGAGTTGCTTCTACGTTTCTGGAAGCTTCTCCAAGTGTACTTAAAGTCTGAAACAGAGTTGCGGTTCAAGTTTATCGCGAACCTTTATATGACAAAAAGCGAGTTGACAGCGCCAGCAGGAGAACTATTTTTACCCATGAAAATTTTATTTATTCTAGCCTATTATCTCTTGTTCTATTTTCATAAACATATCAGTTTTCACTGTACTTTTACATGATAAATGCGCTGAGAGGTAATATAATAGAAAAACACCTTTAATAAACTTAAATTCAGAGACATTATCGTATTGCAATTTTCAAAATATTTTATCCAAATCCAGTTGATGATTATTGTTTCTTAACCTTCTATATTGTGCAATACAACAGCTACGTGATTTGATTTCAAGCCAGAACATCAAATGAAAAACCTTTGGCGCCAAGAAAGATGTCCGTACAGTTTTCTTCTAACTCTGAAGTACGAGGATTAGTAGTAGTACGAGGTAACCTTAAAGTTTTTATTAACAAAATACCCAAACTTGCTTATGGAAATTTGTCATCACTTTACAACAAAATCCCTTCAGCTTCAATGTGTCTGCGGCATTGCTTCATCGGAGCTTTTATTCTGCGAGAAAAAGAAATATTTTTACCTGCTGTCAAGCCGTGCATGCCCCGCCTTTTTTATCTGGTCGCCAATGGAAAAGTTAAAGCCTCCATGAGCCTCCTTTAGTGATCCAAATCAGGATAATCTCATTGTGTTCAAGGAAATATGGAAGGAAGAAGAAGAAAGTACAAATTTGAGGACTCGCGCGATACTTTTTTGGCCAAGTATTATTTTGCTGCCGATGTACACCAGAACGGAACAATTTCACGTTATTTGGACCTTATTACGGGTCTTAAACGTTCCTCAAGAAGACGACAGTACGATTTACTGTTTGGTATACATCCTCTTAAAATATTTCACAATAGATCCCTACCAGGATAGAGTTAGTATTTTTTTTACCTGGCTTATAGAGTTGTGCATATAATGCATTCGATCACATTTGCAGCTCCTCCTCAAATTTTTGTTTCTTTTATAATCTTGTAACAATAAAATACTTTTCCTTACTGCTTCGACCTTCCATACATATCATTTGGTTTTCGTCTAATTATCTTATAATTTTGATTACTATGTTTATGTCATTTTTAGAGAATTACTCTAAAGACATAGACACAGGTTAGATGGAAGAGGAAACTTTTTAGTCTCAATCTCACCTAATAAAGACCCTAATAATAATAATAATAATAATAATATTTTTTATGCCTGCTGGCGTAAAAGGTGCAGGTGACAACTGGAAAACTACAAGACAAAATTTTGCATACTTAAATATATAATACAACCAAGTTAGATAAAAACCTCATTGAAAAATTTCGTAACCGTATAAAGGTTACTTTTTGACTCACTCTCGTACTCTCGTTCGAAGGATTTAATTTATTTTTAGAATTAATCCTCTCTCTTCTTTTAGCTTTGTATTGTCCGCGGCCTTTTTATTTTACGATGTGCAATAAGTTAGTTTTATAGACAATAAACGCACGACCTCAACGGATATTTCAGCGAACATTGTTGAAAATACTTCTTCTTATAGATTAAAGTAATGAAACGGTCGTTCGTCTTAGATGTAGAGTAAGACATACTACTGAAGGGTGGGATTTTTCAGAATATAATTATTTCAAATGTAGAAGAAAGTCTGGAAAGGTTTTCACCACGAAAAAACAATTCTTGATGTATCAAGAATATATTAATGATCATACTCTCCAGTCAATTCGTAAAGTATCCGCAAACAACCTGGGAACATTTTTTTAGCGATTTGAGAGATTCTAATTTTTAATACGAGGTGTGAAATTAGTTCTCTACAATGAAATTCTTATTTCATCTAATCTCTCTTAAATGACTGCGCCTTCGTTCTACTTTAAACAGTAACAGTTAATCCTGAAACGCTATAACTCGATATTTCATCGCTGCAGTGGAGACTTGACGAATGAGTTGCAATAAGGGATTTCCTCGAGTTCTTGAATAATGGAGCAATATTGGCGTGTAATTGGCAATTATCAACGTTCTCTACTCTTAGACCAGATTCATCACATCATCGAAAGCAGCGTTGTTTTCTCTGTCATTCTCACCCAATTTCCACGAATCTTCGGTTTTAGTATCTTTTAGATCGAAAATGAATACCAATGTGATGATGCTGAATTTTCTGTTATTTTAGTTTTCCCTTGCCATCGTCATTTTTCATTAATCTGGAACGAATATGTCTCACGCTGTGCACTCCTTGTGAGTATTTAATTTCTTGTCTATCTTCCGCATGTATGCAATAATTTGAGTTTTATTATTATATATATAATTATTTTTATTTTCCTCTTCAAATAAATTTCGCGTCTTTATTCTTTCAGCCTACTTTATATTTTGGACATTTAATACAAAAAATCACACAAATTTTTAAGATTAGAAAACGAATTCATAAGAAAAGAAACTGGTAAATGTATCCTTGTGGAACCCAAGCTCATTAAAGTTAATATAATTGCGATTTTAGCTGAAATTTGCTGAAGATACCATGTACTATCTTATGATTTTTAATCTTTTCAATAAATATCCTTCGCTTAAAGTATATCTGTACGTTAAAGCGAACAAAAGATACTATTATTGATTTACAAAGAAATGGTTGATTAGTAGAAAGTACTTGCGTAGCAAAGAATATAGTGTCGAATTTTAACATTATTTTATTCGCAAATTATAAATTTAGCTTTCGAATGTCGAATTAAGTTAGGGAATCCTAAAAGAGCTATCCGAAATATAAATTGTTGCGTCAGTATTTAAATTACATCGATATTTTGCTAGCGACTCAACCTTTCGGTATGTCTATTTTAATCGCGACAGTTACCCAGAGATATATACTATATTCACGGTAAGAATGATCACTTTTCACGGTATTCACTTTCTAGGATAGATCTCTTCCTCCCTTCATAATCGAGCGAGAGCCGGTGTTTGTCCCATCGGAAAAAGGGTCTGCTGAAAATAGTTACTGATAAAACTTCCATTACGTAAGGTATCAGAATCGACCAATCCATCTATGCTCGCCCAACTTTCTTCTTGCCCTCCTTTTCGCTCCCTCGGATAGCTACACTCCATTACATAATGGTCTCTCCGCTCATTTTGAAAACTCTCGTCTTCCCTTCATTTTATTCTTCAAGCGATCGCCAACTTTTAACCCAATGAATCTTCAGATGTACTCTCTCTAAAGGAAAATGAACGCTCAAAGGGTTTTTTTGGACCCTTTTTATGAAATTCAGAAACGCGAAAGCCATTTCCTTTGACAATTTACCATTGCTTCAATTCAATCTGAGCTCTCCCGCAGTTTCACCTGCCCGTCTTCATTAACACGGACTGCCATGATGACTCTCGCCAAATTCGAGATTACGTGAGACGATTCTTACCGTTTAACTTCTACGAAATGTTTTTGGCTCTGCTAGACATTTTAATGGCTTTACTGATGCATTTACAGAAAAGAAAGAAAATTTGGAGCACGGCCGTTAAGGAATTAGAGGTTTAAAATCTTCAATAGCCGTCTTTGTCGGCGTTTCTCGTCTCATTCATCGGCATTCGAGAAAACAAGAAAGCACGCCGCATTTTTTAAGAGCACCAAAAAGTGTTATAGTTTCCATTTCCTTCCCAGTAATTTTACTCGTTCATGTTCACGTTTTCATTTAGATTCATATTTTAGGGCATCTTGTTTTAGTCGAAATTTCCCTACTTCATTATTCATTTTACGTTAATATGAAGGATTTTGGTTCAGAGCAGAGAATAGTCAATATCTTCTGCTGTCTTTTTGTGCCTGTCAGAGCAGGTGGTTTCGCAGTTAATGAGACTTGAAATCCATCATTTCCAGTCCAGGAAACTGCGATGGAAGCAAGGGTTAGTGATTGATTCGTGTCATCCTGTCACATTCGGAGATTTATATTTCCGGAGCTTTATCCAAGTATATCAAATTTTTTACAACCCATCCATCTTTCACGGTAATGGCCGACTTGAATTGTGAATCTTACAATAAGTTCTAGGGCAAAAGTTCAGCCCAAGTCATCCGGTAGTTTTGCGATCAAGAAATCGCAATGCTTATGTGGTCACGGTAATTACATTTTCCGGATGTAATCCATTTATTTTATGTCGTCTGTTGGGTTACACTCAGTATAATTATGGAGAAGTTTGTAATCTTAGCCTCCAAACCAGTATAGTTTTGGTGACAGAAATATCTTCAGAAATGCAATAAAAAATTTAGGTGATTAAAATTTTTTTCAATTGAATATCTGGATTGGACTCGACCGATAACTTCATTGACTATTGCACTCACCTCTTTACTTTTATATCTCGCCTAGTCAATTGTTCAGATAGTTTTTTTAATCAGCTACAGACATAATCACCCTCATAATGACAATTGCTTGCCCGAGATCTAAAATTAGATGGAAATTCATGAAAATTAACTCAAATAATATACATGCAAAGGCAGTTTCATAACTAAGCTTCCTTATTTCATTCCCATGGGAATAGCGATGTTAGAACCCCGCTCACGCAATACAATTTTCGGATTCATTTCCAGAAAGAACCATCACGGGAGCGATGTTAAATTTGAGGGTATCAGAGTGCGCCTGGAGGTTTAAATCTGTTCCACTTAAACTTCGTAAAACACTCACGTTGGAGGTCACAGTCGTTAATGGTCGACGGGTGCCCAAGAATCGGCGCCACGGTCGCGAGCAGAAATCCGATTCAAGAAGGTTAAACAGTTAAGAGAATTTTCTTCGATCGTGCAAATAATTTATAATGCCGTCCACGGCCATGTAGCTATGCGGTTAAAGGCTCATCCGAATCCATGCTAATGGGAAAGAAGTCTGCCGATCTAAGCCGTTCTCTTCATTTTTCCAGCCGTCTGTTTCGTTACACACCCTTTACCCTCTTAATGTCTTCGGGCACTTTTTAATTCTTAAACACCGTTGAAGCCTAGTTTGGCAAAGAAGGCGAAATAAGACGAATCCAACGCAGCAGGTTAAATCCGATAATCTCTTTAAAAGCAACATGGCCGTCCCGCTAACTCTCGAAAAATCTCTGCATTCTCGCCTCTCCGTTGCACCCTCTTGAATGTGACAAATTTTCGAGTCAAGTAGAGCGCGAAGGAATTTTTACGGGACATTTTTTTTAACAGCAAAACTGCCATTTTATCGATTAGGTGATGACGATATAGTGAGCCGGTTGGGTTAAATTTTGTTTCCGATAATTACAGGCCGGCTTTATCGCTGGTTTATGGAATGGATTCCGTGAAATCTTGAAAATTTGCCCACTCCCGGATGAATTACGCAGATCTGTGTGAATCACGAGCGTTATCTAAATATTCAGGTCATTAAGTCTTCTCGCGGAGTACACATTTTCTATTTGAACTAAGGTTCGCAAACTCCTCTAAATACTTCAAAGTACGTATTAAATGAGTGCGGCAAACATTTTAATAGTTCTTAAATTTATAAGCTCATTAGTATTTCCATACTCCGTTTTCCCTCTTTTGGTCTATAAATTCCGTTTCGTCTTTGCTGTCTTCTCAAAGAATCCACACGATATGGAAACCTCTTGATTCTCTTAATTAATGATTTCCTCTCAATGTATATACCATCCGGCGACAGGGGAATCCTCGATGATTTACCACTGATTTAAATTTAAAGGAGAATACAAGCGTAATAGAGAACGGTAGGGTATAAAAAAATATTTTTAAATTTTTAAGTGCATAAAATTAGAAATGCCCTGCTCTTCGCGTCATATATACGAGCTTCTCAGCGTTAGTCTGAAATGGTAATATTGTGTATAATTTTAAGCTATTGCTGTAATAATAATTTGCAGTTCCTCGCCGACCTCCGGGCTTTGAAGATTCTTCCAGTGGGAGCGAAATGTGCATATCGCCATAGAATACACGTTATTTGGTGGTTTTTGCTGTTTCCTTGTATTCAATATTGCTGTAATTTTAAGGATCATTTTCGGATTAGTAGACTGATCGCTGGTTGTTCTTTGCCATATAACCTCCTTCATACACACCTTTCAGTAGATGCAAAGAAGATCGGTTTTGCGATAGATTGGGTATTCATGAGTCGCTCTCCTTCAATCGAAACAGAATTCTCGTTCCAAAATGGAAGAAGCTTCACAGGTACTCAGTTTCAACGTAAGCTCCTTACATTTTCAGGGCTATTTTCGGAATGGAATCGTAATTACATTCATCGAAACCTCGAATGGACAACTATAGGGTCCTCATTCAAGTGCAAAATATCGATTGTTATATTCAATACATCCCGATATCCTTGAACTCAGGACGCTGTATTACGTTCATTATCACTGGCAGTGCAATTACTACGCTCCAACGTAGTATAGTAAGTAGTTTAAGAATATTTCGTAATTTTATTCACAAAGTTTTTACAACTGAGATTTCCTAAGTTGGAAATAATGTGGCTTTACTTACGGTACATTTTTTCTTAATTATCTCTATTTCAGTAGCATACCCGGAATATGAAAGGAAAGAGGGTGAGTGTGTAGCAAATATATGGTGTTAGACTTATCGATGAATTTCTCGAGCAAGAGAATGGATCGTCCCGTGTTCATATCTGCGGTCTCTCTTTTACAGCAGATATTTACGTACTATTAACTGACACACTAGCTCTCTATAATCGGACGAGATTTTATAAAAGCGTCGATTCAAATATCGAGTCAATCGATCTGGTCAAACAACCCCGACGAAATGTCCTCCATTTTGGAGAGCTTTAGTTCACTTCAACAAGGCTCCCCTCAGCAGTAATTATCCGCAAGAACGCTAGACACTCTGAATTTTTTTAATTTTCACTTTGATCGCAAGTTTTTCGGCAATTATTTTCGCTAAAATGCTATCCGTACCTCTCAAAGGTTCCCACGGATACGTACGAACTTATATTCTAGGCGATCGGAAGCCCAAAGTCCATTTTAGCCGTTTCGTAACCCAATCGACGGATCGCCGCGCAGCATAATACACGAGGTGTTAACGAGGGAAAATAGACCTTTACCTTTGGAGACGGCGAGATCGTATTGTACCGTCGCCATGTAATCGGCTTGTTGAAACCATTCGCCTCCTGTGCTGAGGTTGACGTCAACAACCAGATAGTCGGATTCGAGGTAGCTGTATCGATCCAAACGACCAACTCGAAATTTTTTTTCCGACATTACCTTCCCTACGTACTTGGGACGTGCACGAGAAGGCGAAAAAAAACGATGAAAAATATCTAAGGATTCGATGCGCTCCGTCCGCCCAATCAAAGTTATCGCTCGGCGAATTTTTCGCGCAAGAAAGCTGCATTTTTCCATCCGACTCTTTCGCGCGCGCATAAAATCCAATAAAGTTCGTCTCGGGGGAATTTTTATAACCTCACCAACTCTATATTTCACCTCTCACTCGGGACTTATTCCTACTCTAAGGACCGGCACCGTTTAAAACCTTTCTAATATCATCAATCCGCGCCCCTTTCTTTTTTGCTCGCCCGTTCGAGTGCCAAGAACACGAAAGGGAGAAAGGGGCGTGGGTTGGGCAAAAATACGACATCTTCCCCCCCATTCTTCCCCCCGCCCCTCTTCTCCCTCTCGGGACCCCAAGGAGGAAGGTCTTCTAAAGAGCGCGAGGATTCGCAAGGTGTCGGAAACAAAAAGGAAAGAATCCCTGATCGTTTTGGAATCGCCCCTTCCAGAGGAAAGACGCCGGAAGCAGACATCGTCCTCTCGGTGCCTTCCGCGTCACCGGAAGCGGGGCTGACGGAACGAGGGTGCGCTGTTTCGGAGGTCCTCGCGTGGGTGGCTGCACGGGGAATCGAATGCGAGGCCCGGGAGATGGCGGGGGAGGAAGGAAAACGGGATTGAATATGTAGAAATGGTCGGAGAATTTTTGGACAGGTAATAAAGGGAGATGGAGCGTGAAAGAAGAGAGAGAAATGGAGGAAGGAACGAGCGCGGGCAGAATTTATGCGTGGAATTCCCCTGTCACATTTAACCCTTCCTGGTAATAAAGCTTAAACAGCCGAGTGCATCCTAGTCGGCGCATAAATCATGTAAACAAGATAGGAAAGTGGGGATAGGCGCGAATTTAAGATAGTGAGAGGATAAAGATAGATTGAGCGGAAAGTGATAGTGGGGAAGAAAGAAGAATGATGGTGCGGGGAGGAGAACTTTCGTTAGAGGGATGATGCGATGTGAGGAGTGAAAGGAAAGTGGAATTAGAAGCGTATTGGAGGAGGGTTAAGAAAAGATTAAGGGGAATGGAGAATGAAAGAATTAGAGACGGAAGGGGATAATGGAAGGGGGAGAATTAGAAAGAAAGATGGGGCGATGAGGAACGAGATAGAAAAGGGAGGTGAATGAGAATCGTTAGAAAGGGTCGAAAAGGAAGCGGAAGAGGATGGGAAAATGGAGAAGGAAACGGATCCAAAATCAGGAAGCAAAAGGAAAAAAATGAGCGATGAAGACGACCGAAAAATGAGATAAAAAGTTGAGGAATGAGAGTGATCTGAAGGAGGATGATCGAGTCTCGAGGAATGAATGGAACCTTTGTTCAGGGGTTCGAGAGAGCCATACACATGCCGCAGCTGTAATGAATACGATAAACAGAAATACAGTCCAAGAAAAGAGTTGGTTTTTGAGGAGAAATTCTCACAGTGAAGAAAGACTCCACCCCAGAAAAGGAGATAAAAATCGAAAGCTAGAAGATATAAAGAATACATCAAGGAAGGACCGTAAGAATAGTCAATGTATACTATTATGCGGAGTACGTTGTCTCAGCAGTATATACGTGCAGTACATACGTGATGCAAGGGACAGACTGATAATTATTCGCCTTAGGCATCCCAGGAAAAGGGACCTTGTCCAATGGAAGCCCAAAATGAAGGATGTGCTGTGAAACTTGCATAATATGTTACGAAACTCGGACGTGTGAGACTGATGTAAAAATATTTCCATTACAAGCTGCAGCTGACGGAGATAATTACTTTGACTTATGAATATTCAGCATTTTGGAATTCTTGTTATTGACAATATTCTTTATTCTTGGCAAAAGGTGGCGATGAAACTTTCTCTCAGGGAAAGTTGAAAGGCTCGATAGCACAATTGGTAGAGCAACTCGGGAGAGTTAGGGTTCCGGTCTTGTCGGATTTTTTTCATCTCTATTCTTCCTTGGAAACATTCTCTCCTTTGCATTGCTAGACCTTTTATAATAAACTGATATTTTTTTATTTAAACTCTCGTTTTTTCTGAAACCTCTTATAGTCTGAATCCGCTAATTCATGATTTAGGCAAGGTGGGCAAATATTTAATCACACGAGCGTAGACCGCTGCCTGAAAACAATATAAACACAATATGTGCTCTACGGAATGTAGGAATGGAAAGGGATTATTAACGACGGGAACGACAAGGAATAGATTGCCACCGAGAAAAAGGACAAAATGAGGGTTAGGCGAATAAACCGAGTTAAGAAAGCAAGAGAGATCGGAGGGCGATAAAGAAAGGCGTGGAGATAAATAGGAAAGAGCTGATAAAGAGGAGATGGGAGAGAAAGAGTAATGGAAGGAAGGCCCGGGGTGCGAGGGTTAGATAAAGATAGTGGACCTGAAGGAGAGACATAAACAGAGGGAAAGAAGCGATAGAGGAGACGAGGGGTGGATACCGGAAAAGAGGATGGAGTCGAGGTAGGAGGGATACGAGCAGGGACTGCGAGCTCAAGTGCCTCTGGGAGCAGCATGATATCGGGAGAAGCAGATGTAAGAAAAGGAGGAGGATCCGCGGGGCTTAAAATGAGGGATACGGAATCTCAAGAAGAAAACTCTGGAGGCTCGTAAAAGTAGGACTGAGGGGGGCGTGGTTGGAAGGAGGTCGAGTGCACGAAGGAAGATTAATAAGTAAGCATCCGTAGGGGGGTGGGTTAAGTTCGAGGGGTCGGCCTATTTTTCGAAATGCCAGGAAGGGGAGGGACGTTTAAGATTTCGGGAATGATGGTTTGATATTGGTTCCGGTGGCACGGAGGGGTGCGGAAACCGAAGTCAGTCGTGGCGGAGAGGGCGTGGGAGGGAAGTCAGTTCCATCTTAATCAGCCAAGGCTAGGAAATCAATATCAGGACGGGAGGGGCAAGGGTGCGAAGGGAAAGGAAGGAGGGTTGCGAAGGAGGTGTGGGGGAGGTTTTTCAAAGGGTTGGCGAAGGGAAAAGAAACGGGAGAACGAAGTTGGTCGCCACCCAAAAAAAAGGGGAGCTTTGGGAGCGGCGTTACAGGATGGTCAGCGGATCGCCACCCCGATTTGATCGCTTTCAAAGAGATTTTTCGCGGCGTATTTTTATCGTTTAAGATGCTGGGGAAGAGCGAGGGACCCATGCATATATGAGGGGAATTTTTTGACTTTCCACGACGGCTGGCGATAGGTTCGCGAATTGATGGGCGATTTACGCTCGGCGAGAGAGGTTGAATGGATGCTCTTCGGCGACGCCAGAGACGGGGCGTGCGCCTGAAAGCCTCCTCTCTTTATCATTCCCTTTTCAGCCTCATTTTCCTCCTCTTGTGCCTCTCCCCATTCATTACGCCTCCTTCTTCCACCTCCGCCGTATCCTCGCTTTATTCCTTTCTTTTCTGTTCCTCTCGGCAAGTCCTCCTTTTGTGTCTGTCGAGCAATTTAGGCCCATTTTTTTCAAGTTCATCGCGACGAGAAATAGATTAACTTCAACGTCTAAGACACTCCCGCGCGAGGTTTCTTTTCGTCTTTTTCTTTTATCCAATACTTCCCGTATTTTTTCCTTATTCCGCTCTCTTGATTTCTTTCTTCCTAACCTCCTTTTTCTTCATTCCTCGCTGTTTGTTCTCCCCAAGGCGTGCTTTTTCATCTCTTACCTCTAAATCTCTTTTTGACTTTATATCGCCTATTTTCTGTCTCTTTATCCTCTTTCTTCCTTTGTGGGTCCAAGATTTCCTTCCCTCAATCTTTCTATTCCAGTCTCCACATTTTTGTCGTAGTTTTTCTGTCTTGCTTCTTTCTATATTTCCTTATTTCTATCCAACTTTTATTCCTTCATTTTCTGTCTTTTAAAATCTATTACGGCAGCCATCTATTGCGTAGTTTCAGTGCAATGATAAATGAGAAATTACATTATAAATCATCATTTGAATTAATCTATTCTATCTACCTGATGATACATTATCTTTTCATTTCAACAGCTCCATTTTTGTCCCATTCTTATTCTTGTTCCTTCTTTCTATACCAATCCACCTTTGTTTCTTTAATTTTCCATCTTTTTAAATCTATTGAAAAAGTCTTCTTTCGTGGAGTACCATTATAAGGATAAATGAAAAATTTTAATCTAAAGTAATTTTCAAGTTAATCAATTCTTCTTGCTTTCTGATAAAATAAGTTGTGATCAAAATTGGAAGTATTTATAGGATGAAGTCGATATGGTTAGGTATTGCATTGTGGTTGGCCACAGTACGGAAGTAAGAAACTTAATATATTTATCAGAGACTATATACCAGGTGTATATGTTTATTTTATTCATCGCCGTCTCTTTTTCTCTTCTCTCGTTCTTGATGCGTGTCTTATTTTGCATATGCCTTTAGTGGAAATCTCTTCTTTTCCCACTTCCTCCGGGTCTCACACTCTTTCTCCTTCCCCTGCTTCCCAATACATAAAAGACCAAGGCTTTTCCGCCTCCGAGGGAATTTCACCCCGCTGGTCCCGGGATCGTTAAACGACATCTAATATTTTTTTCGCCGAGGAGGTATTATTCGGTCCGTCAAATGAGCCGCGAATGCAGCGGGGCTCATTTTATTTTCTCCTCTTTCATAATCCGAGGGGAGAGTGATGTAGCGGATGAGGGATGGATATTTTCAGCGGATAATCACCCGAGTTGATCGCCTTCGCCATTAGCGTGCCATCCCACGCAGACCGCAGGCTTTTTATACGGAATATTACCGCACGCGCGAGCCTCGCTAACGTTTTTTCCGGGCCCGAAAAAAAAACCGTTCCATCCAGCTTTTCTGCCGCATGTGACTTAATCCTTCGGTGTCCTCTCTCTCTCTCTGCCCTAATTCCTTTGGGCCCCTTTTCAACGCCCACACGCCTTTACCCACCCTCCGGCGTACGCTTGTAAGGTAGCAGGAGGGAGACCGCAAGCGGACCAGTAAACCGCCCCTCAGGGGGAGAGGGAAAAACACGTAAAGGTGTCATTATATGGGGAGGCGAAGGAAAACTCCCGAAATTCCCTAACCCAGAGAAATGTGGGCTAAAAGACGTTCGGCCCAGTTCGCGAGACGGCGGCTGGAGAAGTGGTCGGGAATCGAAAGGTGGTTATGTGTAAGCGATTACGGGTACTCTCTGGGTCGTCGACCCGATATGGTTCGATTTGACTTGGTTGCGACCCCCTTTTGGCTTCGTGACGCTCGGCCGTGCCTTCCACGTCTAGCAAGAGGTAGCGTTTCCTGACGTTGAGAAAAAAGACCAGTGCGACTGTTTGGAACGGGGATTGTTCCTCCATCCGAGTAACGACGATAATTTCTGCCTCTTTTGTACTGTTTCCAGGTTTCGTTTCGGATTTCTCTTTTTTCGTCCGAGGGAATTCTTTTCAGTCGGGGCTCGAAGAATCCGAAATCGATTGGTCAAGGGATTGTGTTCGGACGGGGGCTCATCTTCCTTGACGATAATACATTTGTGGGGCTAATCTGTGATAACAAAAGCTATACGGCGGAGACTACGATTAAATCTTCCGTTCTTCTTGGAAGGAAGGCCTTTCTTTCTTCTGTGACACTGTCTCTGATGTATAATTTGCATTTCTATATACTATTTGTCATCGTTAAATCATTTAATATCGCAGAAAATAGATATCTCTTTCTTTAGGCAATAATATATGTATTATAATTTATCGTTTTGTATAAAACTATGTACCCCATGAGAACGGAGACTAAATTCCAGCTATCCGAAAGCGAAATATTTCCCCAATCAATTAACTAAGGGCTAAATGTCGATATTGCTTAATCATTACGCAATATACCCCGGTAATCCACTTAGGAATATCACAGTCAAAACGTATAAAAGGAAAGAATCTCAAAAAGCAGTGGATATGTATAATACTTTCATCGATGCATCAGTTGAGCTATAATACCATTTCAAATTTTGAACTTTCTGACCTTGAAGCCATCTAACGGAAAATCTGGGAAGCACTCAGAAAATCCAATCGATGCATGGTCAGTAAATTGATGGCAGCCGTCAAACTCAAAACGAAGTTTTTCCCGATGCGATTAATGGAAGCCAAGGCGCAAAATCGGAGATAATTATAAATAATATAACTTTGAATAATAGCAATGTTTAATATTTTCGGACCTTTTCTTGCCTATCCTTTGAGGAGATTAGGGGAGACACTTCAACAGCTGGCGTTTCAAACAAAAGTAAAAATGTATTCGCAGTGTGATGTAATAAGGGAAAAGCCGCTATTTTTTTAATTCTCTTCAATTAAATGGTTAAATAAATGGTTAACTTGTTTCTTAAGGCAGGAACAAGGACGTAAAGTTAGATAAGGACTCCTACCAACCTTTAGGCTATGGTAAGATAGGAGAGACAGCGTGACCTCAGCGTGTATAACTTAGCCAATAAAACTTCGGAAATTACCTATCAAGACACCTCAAAATCAAGGTCTTTCGACTCGTCATTCGCTCAAATGAAAATACCTCGTGAGATCACAAAACCAATACTAAAAGTTCTTGAAATCGAACTCTGTATGAAGAGTAACCACTAGAATGAATTATATTTGCTACAATTTTAATGAAATAGAATAGAAATAAACGTACGGAACCAGAAAGGTACGGCAAAATCTGGAGCAATTTCGTTGCAAATTATCTTTCGTTTCAAGTGTAAGATTCTGGAACGTTATATGCCTTAATTCTGGGCGAATAGTGTATTCATAATAGAAGGTTTAAAAGCCTTTTCTTTTTTTTAAGAAATTTTTCATAATCTTTAAGCAACCACATGAACTTAGAATTGTTTGAAAGTTGTTTACGATATGAAAAGAAAATAATGTTGTAAAGTCTCGGTATCCAATGGTTTACCACTATTTTAGATTACACCACTAATGGTTATTAAAACTTTAAAAAGTTATTTTGTTTTCCATTCTGTGATGAATTTTCATGACGTGACGGCTTCATTACTGTAATGTCCTTTTACGAAAGCCCTAATCAAAAATGTCAAATTTTCTTTTTACTTTTATCATAAACTAGCTACGCTATTGACTCGGTTTGATATGTTTATAAATGCATCTTATTAACCCATGATATTTCTGTGAATGCTAATTTAATTATAAGTAACTAGTCCTTAACGACATCATAATGTAGAATAAAGCATAGTCGTTTTGCCTATCATCAGTTATCTTATTTGACCGATTGATTCGCTATCGATTTGTTTTGTTGCTATTATTACTGCTAATTATTGAATTAATCATTTATTTTACTTATTACGTCTAAAGTTGAATCGAGAAGTTAACGTATTACAATATATAATGCCGCTAAAATGAAAATAGTTTATCGCGAAATTCTGTATAGGTATCTCAAGTCCCATAAATAGTACGTGAGTCTTTATTTTTTATATTTAATAATTAGCGTAATTTCGAAATCGTCCAGCAACATTAACTTTTGATCGGGAAAAGTTGTATGATTAAGTTTATATAGGATTTTATGCTCATCGATGTACATTGGCCTAAATTCCTCAATAGTTTGCTTTCGTATGGGTTACTTTCATTCATATACTTTCGTATCAAAGCATATACCTACTATACTTGGTAGTGTAAGATAAAATCTAGCTACCTGAGATATCTGCCTGTGATCCACATTGACAATACGCGGGATCATATTTGAGTAATATCGTCCAAATAACCAGTTTTTTCACAAATCAAAGTATCTCACAAACTTTCGTAGTCATCTTTTAGAAAGTAAAAACGTTTTTTTTATTTTGAAATTGGATCGAACGTGACACAGATGATAAGTAGATTATATTCGCCATTTTCATTTGCATAATTTTGATGCATCGCTTTTTATTCAACTCGTAAATAAGTGAAGTCACTTTCAGAGGTCGTTATTAGCGGAGCAATTCAAGTCAGTGTATTTTTCTTTGGTTGGAAACTCTCTGCTTTCTTTACGAAATCTTAGGAATATTAACAGCAGCTGTAAATGTAAGTGATATCTTATTGTACTTCTATCAGAAACGCTATTTTGCCACTCTGCATTTCTTACTCAATCATTTCTGCTCTTCTTATGTAGGATGCAGACCCTTTGTCCTAGTTATGTCTCCTCTTCCTGGTCGCCATTCAATGTATATTCTTAACTCGCTTGTATGTTTAACCGTCGAGACTCTGTGAACTTCCGCCTCATAGCTGCAATGGCGGAGACCCCTTGATTGAGGCAACCCTCATTGCGGCCGTGTGTTGTCTTCGTCTAAGAATAGGGGGCTGGAGTATACTAGTGTATAGGTTGACCTCTCAATACATATACAAAATTTCAATGAAAGAATTCACGAGTGGATCTATACAAGAGATTTATTATCATAAAAAACCACAATTGATGTGAAGAATATGGTGTGAAGTATTACTACTCAAATGCTTCAGGGATTTATATTAAAATTATATTTCTTTAAACCTTTGTTGCTTTGGAGTTTAAAGATTTATAATTGCATTCAAACCTCCTAGTTAAAATGGATTGTCTTCACCGGAATAACCCGCTATTTAATAATGCCGGAAATCACTAAAATACACTAGCAAACGGGATAAGTAAAATAGGATAAAAATTTTCTTTGATAAATATTAATCACGTTCTTCTATCGTTGAAAATTTAAATGTTCATCAGTGAAAACGAGCAATGATGAACTACACGCTGAGTGAATTTAAGTGTTTATGGTTAAGTCTTGAAACTTTAAAAGACATTTAAACATTAGCATAATTGAACCTCATGGAATATCAATTTGCTTTTTCCAAATCTAAAATTTTATATGGTCTTCCTGTAAAAAGAATACAAAAATTACAACCTCCTCCGTATGTAGATGGAAATATTTGTTTAAATTTAAAATTCCTGTCGCCTCGAGTGACGAATAAAATTCATAAATCCTAAGACGCATTTCCGATTTCATGTATAAATCACAGCCTTCTATCGACTCGTGTACTCTCACCCTTTAACTATTTATAAAATATTAGAACGTTTTGAATGAAGTTCTTCATTTTTTAAGAAAGGAATTAACCCGGTATTCAATGAGTTTCGGATACGTTAAAAAGCAAAGGACATAATTTCCATCGTATTGCCTGACCTTGGATTATATTAGGCTTGTGTAAAATTTAGAAATCAGTCAAAGTTAACTGACTCTTGAAAGCTTTTTGAGTGATAATTATTGATCTCAGAGGGAAAAAGCCGTATATGAACTTAGCCATCGTCAACTTTCTCTCCAATTACATGGACGGAAAGAAGATGATCCCGACACAAATTTGAAAATACATTTATCAGGAAATGGTTTTATCCTGGATTGAATTGAAGACTTCTGGAACCAGGAATGTGGAGCGTTTCTGCAATCCATAGCCGTCGACTTACTCAATCACTTTTGCTCTTATAGTCTACTACGATTTTATCTTAATATGTATCTGGATTTTTACATGAAGAAACTACTTATTTTAAATATAACCCAATAAATAAATAAAGAGTTTACACTTTCGTTTTAACGAAAATTTAGATTCCTTTTAATTTAAAATGAGATTATAGTCTATTAAAGTTATCATCGTGGCTAAGAAAGTAGAGCGACTAAAATGTCTTTTAGGGCACGGGGACCAATGGAGACTAATAAAAGGTTAGTAGATTAAAACTGCTTATATGTCAATTAGTAGACGCTTATTATTCCATAAGATTTTCATTATAAATCGGCATCTTTCAAATCTGTGTTGCCACGTGTTATACTCTGTATTTCTTACTATTTCGATATCCATCACGAGAAAGTAAATCTCATTGCTAAGGGATTGATTGGAGCTTAGGAATCGATTGTAGGTCTATGGAAAAATATTAATTGTAATTTATTAATACCGTACTTAAGAAAGAAAGACATGTATTGCACTACATATGTCAACACGGATTTGAGATTGAATGCTTTTTCATGGAACTCGAGAATAATAATCAGCGTGTCTGAGTTCACAGATAAGTCGTTTTAACCAACCCATCTTTGATTTGTCTCCCTCCCCATGCCTTAAAATACTTAATATTTTGCTCCTCTTCGTTATAAAAATTTTAATTTACTATGATATGTTATTATTACTAATATGAGGGTGCCATCCTTCTCAAGGTGTTTATTCAGGGCTTCTAAACCTTTCCGTTCGCAAAGACAACAATATATTGTCAGAGATACGTGGCGTTGTACCAACGAATGTGGTAAACATAAACAATTAGAGTCTAAATCCAACGTCTCCAAACCGTACGAATAAAATAATCCTGCTAGTCGAGCTTAGAAGATAGCGAACGGATGACGACGAGCAGAACTAATCCTTAAGACAGCTGAGGAAGTTAACTACATGAGTTATATCGCCCATGAAGTAAATACGATAGATGTATGTTTTGCGGTTGCAACGAAAATAACCCAAGTTTCTCAGTTTTCCCGTCCGACTTCACCTTAGACAATAATTCAAGTGCACACAATAGAGGGGAATAGAAAGATCTTGAGAAAAACACCTCGCCATCGACCGGTCTGGGCACCCCTTGTCTAGAGCAAGTCCTTGGTAGCCATTCCTTGAGAAATGAATGTCTCAAGGCTCTTGGAAATCTTACCCCGCTTTTTATAATTTTGATCTTCCGAAGATTTGCGATTATGCTATTTGTCTTAGGACGACTTCTCTCTCACTTTAAATGTGATAATTCTGTGCTTTGGTATCAATGGAATAGGTATTGATGTACGCCTATTACTTAGAAAAAGGAATAGATTTTAATACAGATTGTTATGCTTACGAGTAAATTATTTCATTTTCATCGTATTGCTTATGATAATAATAATAGTTCACACAAAAATAGGGGGCGCAGAAATTAAGAATTATAGTACTAAAATAGTTAATGAAAAGCAATTTTTTATTTCTTTATTTAAATCAAATGAAGGATTGAAAGATATCGTCCCAACGTTTAACGTTTTTTTACCAACTAACGATTTTCCAACAGAAACTGTTAACTATCGTAGTTACTACAATCTCTTTTAAGTTATCATGTATGTGAAAGTTCTCTTTTAATTAATTAATTAAGTCTATCGTGGTTTAAGAGAACTTTCCTTGAGCAATTTCTTGTGAAATAGAGCACAAAGTGAATGAAGATACTCAAAAATCGTCTTCACTAATATTTCTTTTAAATTTATTTCCTTTGTTAATCATATTTAGTTCTTTTCAGTGTATTACAAAAAATTATATTATAAAAGCTAAGAAATTTTTTTCGTTTCCTTAAAATTTTAGTTAAGTGTCATCTATGGTCATAATCCATATAAGATTTTCTCTTTATCCCATTTACTTATCAAATATGAATGCTTACAGATTTGGTAGTTCAGCCTTTCATTATTATACTCAAGAATGTACACATCATCCTTAGGTTTAATGTAGGATTAACTGTAGTAAATGTTTTATTAAATTATCTGCATGATTGATTATAAATGGGGAAAAAATGGACTACTCAAATCTCAAGCCAAGGGAAGGCGGGACAGTATCTCTGCATCATTTCAACTTTTAAAAAGGGCCATTCTGATATCGGGTTATGTGTCCCTGAGATTCGTTTTTTTCAGACCCGCGATATTTCCCCGCCTTTTGTCAAAGGAATGTGTATACCTTGATATCCTCTCAATCTATTTCCCTTTGGCGCCCGCATGCATTGTCAGAATGTCGATACGGGAAGCGACATTGACGAACGTCGCCTCGATTTTTGCGCATTCCCCTCGCCTCAATAATGAGGAATCGTATCGGGATTGTAACACTAGAAGACGCATTAGCAGTTCCTTTCCATTAGTAAGTCAATGGGGAGAAGGGGGAGAAGAAGTTAAGGAACATCACTCTCTCCCAATTAATGCGCTTTGTTCCCCCCCCTCGATCACCCCTTTTACCGTAGATTCCATTTACAGAAGAGTTTTGTGTTTGTTCTACTTGCAGGCGCTAGAGGGGTTGCTTCCCGCCGGCGGTGGAGGGCCCGGAAGGGGAGGAGGGGGGGGAAGAGGCGTGTGCAGAGGGAGGGTGGAGGCGGGGGGGGTGAGGGCGGGGTGCGAGGATGGCCGCCCCCTCCCCTTCTAGTCCTCCCCCGCCACCCCCGCCGCTGCCGCCCTCTCCGCCAACTCACTACCGACGACGCTGCTGCACCGGCAGACCTCGGCGCCCTCGACGCCCGCCCGACGTCGTGTGTCTCGAGCAGGAGGTGGGCGCCTGGGACGCCGTGCACTTGGAGCCGCTGTCGGAGGACGCGTTCGCGGCCAACCTCCATCAGCGGTTCAAGCGGGACCAGATATACGTAGGTGCAGGCGATGACCGGAAGGGTTCTGCCCTACCCCCATTGTAGACTTTGCCCTTTGAAGTCAGAGGATGCCACAAGAAATTGATTAGATCAAAATGAGAACCTTTTATTGCAAATTGGAACATTGGTCGCGGCATTATAATGCAGAACTCAGTATATCAGAGTCTAATTCATAGAATGGAAAGAGTTATCTCTGGATGAGAGAGACTAAGGGTGTTAATCACCACCCCCCAATGATATCTATTGATAACTAATCCTTTTGTCAAGAAATAAAGCTATTAATACGGCTGTTAAAGAATTACAGGTTGAAAAACTCCAATGGCCGTCTTTTTCGGCTGTCCTCCTTTCATTCACCGACGTTAGGAGAAAACAAGAGTGCGGTGTCCTTTCTTGTCCGAACTCCGGTAAATGAGACGAGAAACGCCGACAAAGATGTCTATTGGAGTTTTTCAACCTCTAACTAAACCTATTGATAACCAAAGAGGGGAACAGAGGTTTAAAAACTCTCCAAAAGCCTTCAACTCCCGTCCCACGTTGTAACTGACTCTGGAAACAACGGAAGGGTCCTGGCTACTGAGCTTCTAAGTTGTAAAGCCCCAATGTACATTCTATGAGCTACACTATCATCTTCAAGGGCAGAAGTAATCGCAGCAAAAGATAAATTAGTATTTTTTTCCGAAATTTTAACCAAAGACTAAATATGTAATTTACAATTTGTTATCTCCCACGAAATACGAGATATTTTCCTTTATAACTCTCCGCTCATTAGTTCTATGTCGAATCAGCGTGAATTGAGACATTAAATGAAATCATATCATGGAAAACTCAAAGTTCGCCCGAGCATTGGAGGAGTTACTTGTTAAAAAACATCAGAATAACCACGAAAGTCTGATCCATAGTCAGTGGAAAAACCCGCTAAACCTTCGTAACCCGATCAACGAAGGACCAGATTCGTATCTCGCGGCCCGAACAACCTCTCAAGAAACGTTAGATAGCCTCGCCTCGGAAGGAAAAAAAATGCGAACGCTCTTATGCGGAGTTTCCTCTTCTCCGCCCTTGAGAAGTTACCAGTCCCACTTACACATTCATGAGAAGTTCGAGGGAAAATATGAGAGTCCACCTCTCGGAAAAAAGGAACCTCTGGGGGGAATGATTTATACAAAAACTTTGGCACTCGGATTATTGACATTCATGAATGGAACGATTCTCACTTTTTCCGATGGCTTTTTATTCCCACAAACGACATGCGTGCCCTCGAAGACCGGAGTCGCAAAAACTGCCGCATTTTCCCGCATGCGGCTTCAACGCGGGGATGCACTCTTGTGCAACTTGTTCCGTTTCCGGCGAGGGGTCGTAAAGGGCCCGGGCGCATGGGGACTTCCTCCCCCCCTCGAATCGCCAGATGCTTTCTCCACTTGTGCCATCCAGATGATCGGAATGAGATGTTAAACCTCCCGACCATAAAATGGAAATGGATGTCGTAATATGACCCGTTTCGGAGGAGGATTTATCTGGGGATGGAAAAGGGCTTTTTAGAGGCCTTGGTTTACCCTGGCAGACAGATTATTCTCGGGGCGTCGAAAGCCTCCAGGAGTCGGCGTGTTTTTCTTTCCTCCTGTTTTCGTCCCTATTGTTTCCGTTCATTCGCTGTCGAAAAATTTGCCGCTTTTAATCTTTTCGATATTTCGTTCGAAAATTGGAAATTCTGTGGTTTTTGTTAGGGATAGTCCCTGCAACTCCGGGATGTGTTTTTTCCGATTTATATCCCTCCATTGGTTGCGGTCCATTTCGCAGTTTCATTTATGGTACAGTTGTTGCGACGCAGAGGCTCTGGTGACAATCACGCGTATCCGTGTGATCGAGCCAGAAGCGTCCGCGCTCGGAATTTTCTGGTCGTATATTTTCATCCGAAACCACTGCTGATCCAATGACGGAAAATACACGGCCTGCCCAACAAATAATTTACTATACACGGCCGGTTTTGTGACGCAGCAACATCTTCGGTTGCTGTTACCCTGTACCAAATGAAAGATTTAATTCGCGACGAATCCCGTCGTGTGTAATAAATTATTAACTTGACAAAGAGTGACAAAGTGACAGACCCGGGTTCGAGTAGCTGTATTTTCACCTCTGTTTGTCCTTTACATCATCTGTTCGTGTTTGTAGAGAAGTTCCATCAACTTGCGCCTCGAAAAATAATGAAGTTTACAATGAATATGACAATGCGATGCATCGTGAGATATCATCCGAGTCAAACATACAAAGAAACTGTGGAAACCCCCATTGTCTTTTCCACTGCCGTCGTTTCAGAAGAAGATGAGCAAGTATTCCTCCTAAAATTCTATTACATCAAGGTGGAACTTGTACGGTTTCTTGATTTATTTTTGTCGGCATTTTTTCACCGCCGTGTAAACCTTTGTGAGCAAAAGTTCATTTATAAGCCAATAAAGGTGTGAAAAGGAAATAAATCTGAAATTTCTTTTTATGAAAGAAATTCTGTTTGTACATGTATTGCTAGGTTAACATGAGTTCGATTTTCGTATAAAGCGGAATGATGTATGTCAGTGTTATGTGCATTTCACTAGTTATTCATGTTAAGGTCACATGAAATGCGTGTTTTTTAGTCGATGCGTTGAAACAAATTGTATTTCTTTGCTAAACTCTTTGTAGTTTTGCAGAAGAACTGACCTTCATTAGCCGATAATTCAGAATTTGTTTTTTTGTTAAGACAAAATATTCCAAACGCTCATATAATCTATTACAGAAGAAAGGGGATAATTATTTCAATTCTAAATTTTTTGTAACTCTCTTCCACTTTTTGTAACTCTTACTTTAGGAAAAATTGCGATAGAAATGTCATTCTTAATGCTACTTAATTTCGGTAGCATATCATTGAAAAGGTGGAAATATATACGCTACGTAAACCGTGAATGAGAAGAGTGATTTTGTTGTCTTAATTTTAATGTTTAATATTTGAATAATTAACTGAGTAATGAGAACAGTTCCATCCAAATATTAAATTAATTAGGCAACGTGAATCATGCATTGTATTTAATACGTAAATAATATTACTCTGTATGATCCCATCTGTTCTGAAGTAACTCTAAAAGTGTTCTGAATTGTTATAATCGTCAACATCACACAGACGAGCTTTGGTAATTTTAATTTTTTATAATGCTCACTGACGACATTTTCACTGACGACATTTTCACTGACTCACACGACACAGACACATTTACGAAAATCCTTGTCGCAATAACTTCGTAGTAAAATGTATATACACTAAAGCGTCCTTTACCTCTATCGCAATACTTTCTACTCTATATCTTTTATATCGGTATTTGTAATTGAATTTTTAAATTATCATACATTCCCCTAAACATCTATTCTTAGATAATTACAGCGTAGTACAACAAGGAATGGCACCTAAACCGTAACCAGAGAAACCCTATTAGCTTGGATTCAAGCCTTGATTTTTGCATATTAGTGTTAATTACAGAGTTATTGTGCTAAAATGTTCATCCTTACGGAGCAATTTTAGTTCGTTTGTTAAATATATGGTCCAAAACGTAAGCTTTGAATGTTAGTCGTCCTTTGTCTTTGATATTACTGTCTGCTCGAGAAATCTTAGAGGACGCCGAAAGGGTGAAATTTATTCCTCCTCCTACAGCGTTAAAGCCAAACGATAGAGATTTTCCATTTAAATGGCAGAGGATCCCAGTTCCCTTTCAACCAGCCTTAGGGCTCTCAATAAATAAAGCATGAGGACGAAATTTACTAGCAGTTGATGCTCTTCCGAAAGTCTCTTTTCCCCTCAAGGTCAATTGTATGCGGCGGAATCAGGAATTAAAATTCGACAGAATCTTCGATTTTTCCCTCTTAAGTAGTCCCCGAGGCAAAGAAAACGCTAAATTGAGCCAGGAGATAGAGCATGGAGCAAAAGTTATCTTTCGATCAGTGCACGTGGCTGAAACTGACCGTATGCAGGATGGTTAATTGTAAAACATAATCTAACGCAATATAAAATATTTTCCAAAATGAATTGTTTACAAAAAGTAATGGGTTGGAAAAATTTCATTCAATTTCGATTGTTATTGATAAGCATCTAGATTCTTATAGTGAATTGCTGTCCATCTATTATCTAATGATAAAAATATTAAAATTATCATGGACAAAATATCTATGGCTGCGCACTGTAGAAATACGATTCGTGCTAATTGGAAATATATTAATCACAATTAATAGTAAGAGCGCATGTGCGAGGTGATGACTGGGTAGTTAAATAGGGGAAATTGTGATTATGAAGCAAATTGTATTACTAGCACAAAATTTGAAGCTCAGGCGTTAAATTAAGTTAATAAAGCTAAAGCAATAACTAGAGTAGTAACGTGAGTCAAAAATGGCTACGTTGAGGGGGGACTAGCCGCGTCTACATTTTTAACATCCGTTTATCCTTAATTTTAAGCAAACTCCTAATCGCACTAAGTCGAATACCTTTACCTTTATCCTACTATGACAGAGGTTAATACTTAAAAATTATGTGAGGCCCGAAAAAAGCCATAGAAGTAAACACGTGAATAAAATCGATAAAAAGTATCAAGGTCGCTAGCTTATATATTACTGATCACATTTCAACCAAATTTACTACGGAATGACACCTAAGTGTAAATAAGACGGGTTCAAAAATATAGATTTGAATTACTAAAACTAATTTCAAAGTAGTAACAGACAAAACTCAAAAAATAAAAAGCGTTGTACACCGAATGCAAATTTTATTTTATCATTCATCATTATTTCAACCAAAATTTGATTAAATGGAACCTCAGCTTGTGGAATCAAATAATACAACGCTTTTTGTTTCTGAACCCTCTCACAGATATCTGAGATAAATTTATGAACGACTCAAACCTTGTTTATTTATCCTTAGCGATTCTTTATTGCTAACTTTTGAACTTCTTATTTACGTGATGATGCTTATGTTTGATGACTCTTCTCGAATGTCATTTAAGAAATGCGCGGTGGACCTCCGGTAAGAGCCCAAAGCTATCTTTTTTCCTTCTTTGTGGGAAGAGGAACGTTTAAATTATTACCTTTCTCTGGATCAACAGCCATGTTCATTATAAATGAAACGGATTTTTTTAATCTGCAATTGATACTTATCGATGTCAGAATATTATTTTTAGAGCGCATAAAAATCTAATATGGTCTTTTGGTTTCATATTCGGCCGCCCGATGATATCTCCACCCTTAGCAATAGAAATCTTTAGAAATATCCTGCGCGCTTACCTCTGGAATTCCTCTGAAAGTTTCTTGGTCAAGGCTGAGCACCTTAACTTTTTTCACTCTACTGTCGTCCTCTATTCTGTACAAATATTCTTGGCATAGGATAACACTTTTACTACCATTTATTTAGAATTTGAAAATTATATGTACGACGTTCATATTATAAATACGTAATTCTACGTATATTGTTCGTAGAATAACATTGCCATGTAATGTCTCGCTATTCTTCTAAAAAGGAAGATAACTCCCAGATCTAAGCAACTGTATTTTTTTTAATGATGCGAGAATAAAAATGATCGGAGCTCATCAACAGCTATCTAGCAGCACACCGTTTTGGCAATCTAGCTTAAGAGATGTGCAATGTAATAAAATAAATTATGGAAAACCATGCAAACTCGGACTCCCGGATAGCCAAGTGCTGGGTTCGATTTTCGGTAGAAGCCCAGACGTGTGAATTGACCTTTGTTGTCGCAGCCCATTTGGAAATACAACTACAATAGTGAAATGAAGCAAGAATTAGACCTTGGATACTCGCGTTAATCCAAATATTTTAGATAGGCTATTCTTTATCATATTACCGTGTTTCAGTAGAATACGCGCGTGTGCTCTTAGCAGAAACGTTTAAATTTGAAAGAATGAACTTCACGGATATTAGAAAGGTATAAGAAGTAAAATAAGGGCAGAGTCATAACTCGTTGTTACGCAAGGCACGTTTTTATAAATAACTCCAGTGCCCTCGGTCAGTCACGCTCTAAACTTCCTAACTCAAACGCGAGTTCGCGATGAGCGTTATCTATGCGTCTAAATTAAATTCCAAAAATGGGTGAGCGATGCGTTATTCAGTTAGCTCTAATATTTGCCGTGAATGCGATAAAGACCAATTAATATTATTTACCATATTAGCTTTTAATAGAGAAGGGTGTTTAGGATTTACTTGAAAGACTTAATCCTTCCAAGAAACTCATTTGTATCTAAGGAAGTTATTAGTGACTAATAACTAAGTCACTATTTTAAACAGCTTTGTGTATTAATATTTTACCAATATGCGTGTATAAATAAAATTTTAGAGAAGCTCTTTAACAAAATGCAAGTTTTCTCTATTATCTTAATGAAAAATTTTATAGTATAAAATTAGCCAATTAGTGAAGTCTTGCATTCTTCCCGATGGATTTGAATGTTACAACCTTGGACAAAATAATTAATTAAAAAACCAATATTTAAAATTAATATAGCTGTAACATAATTAATTATATATTAGGGACATAAATTGCAATAATGCCATACTGAGTTCTATATCATAAAACGCCAATATTTAAAATGAATATAGCTGTAACAAAATTAATTATATATTACGGACATAAATTGCAATAATGTCATACTGAGTTCTATATCATACATGTCTCGGAAAAAAAATAAATAAAAATTTGTATTGTTTTAATAAAATTTTAAAACCCTCTTTTCATAAATAAAATATATGAATATTTCCTCTTTGATGTAAATAATAACTACTTTGTTGTTAAATGTTTTTGTGGTGTAAAATGTTCAAACATTTTCAAATTTTTCGAATTTTTTATTCGGATTATGAGTAAATTTTTATTTTCTTTTTTCCTACACATTAGATACCTACAGCCTCAAGTTAATTTTCATCGACAAGTGGAATGTCATTTGTTAATTTCTAGATAAATCTATGAAATTGTTAGGCATTCAATGCATAGTTTTCAAATGTTTTTATGTAAGAATGATTCTAATGTTGATTTTCTAATTTTCTAATAACATAGAATATATGAAAATAATTACGTAAATTTTCAATAATTCCTTGCAGTGAATGAGAAAAAAAGTATAGACTGAAATTAACCGAAGTATACTAAAGTTATAATTGACGTAAATTGTTTACATGGTAACCAAGCTGAGCTCCCAGGTGCATTAATTTTCAAACTTTCTAGGAACGGGGAGTCGTCCGTCACAAATGCTATTCTTTCCTCAGATTCTAATCGTGATTCGTTTCTTTTTCCCTTTAGACGTATGTGGGGAACGTTCTGGTGTCGGTGAACCCTTACAAGAATCTGGCGCTGTACTCTTGTGACGTTGTCGAAGCATACCGATGCCGTGGTCTGCTCGAACTCCCACCCCACATGTAAGTATTCCCATTCGCTCATCCCATATTTCTATCCAATTGTGTAAACAGTTATCGACACCAGTCCTACCCTATCGCTACCAGATTTCTTCCTTTCGTCTCCAGAGAATTTCTCTTTTGCCAAATCCTCTTTTCTTGGAACGAGAATTTCACGATGCATTTTAAGGTTTTTCCCCACCTCCTCGTCGACATCGAATATCTTATTATTCCTCCCATGGAGAGCCATGCATCTCTATCAAGTCGCTCGGATATTTCGAGTGAATCATTTGAAATGTCCTCCTTCCTCGCGAGTAATGCGATTCTTGTCTGACAGGAATTTTTTCTCCGTCTGTGAATTTCGCGCTTCTTACATGTAGATATGATCGAATCCGTCGATGTGTAGCTCTTCTACGGTTTTTCATATTTCGAGATTCTCCCCGAGCCTCTGCGTGATTTTTATGTCATCGATATAAAAGATTTATTTGGAAACATGTACGAAGTAAAAAGAGGGAATGTTCTATACGTGTTCTATTCGGGCCATGAGTGGGAAAGTAGTTGTTGGGCGACGGGACAGCTATTGGTGTTATATGGAATGCGATCTTTCAAAAATTTATGAGAACTTTTGAAATTCCGTTGAGTATATCAAAGCCTCTCTCTTAATTCGAGAATGTTTCGTATTTACTTTAACTTCTATAACATAAATAATACATGGAATGATCTCATTATAATCAATTTTCATTACCTTCCCTCACACCTTTTAATAATGTCACTAACGATATATACGTCATTCACATATGTTCTGTACCATTTATCGTGCTGTTACATTATCTTTTAAAGTTTCCGAATCGTTTTAATTGTCCATTCTTGATATTATGTATAAATTTCTATAAAATATCTTTTAAACTAATGTACACCCTAAATTCCAGGACATTATTGCTATCAAAATAAGTTTCAGCTGTATAGTTTTCTTGATGAAAAAGGCGATACTAAGTATCTGGATTTCCATTAAATATAATTTTTTCTCGATAAACTCAAGAAATGTATTCACTATATACATTACATATATCAAGATTAAACCAAGGATGAATTATTGGCTATTTAGATAAAAACATTCATTGGATTCGATTGCAAATATTTACATCTACACTTGAATCCTGCGAGCCACTATCCGAGTTTAGCAGGGCTACTGTAGTCAATTTTCTCTAATCTGTTTCTACCTCGTATCCTCCATGGAAAATACGTTTTGAAGCGGCTTGTTCTATTATTCCTCCTTTCCTGATTTTTCTGTCTGATTGGCCGATGTAACAAGTCGGGAACGTAATATCTACTGTCTTTCGATGACGTGTTATCTTTGATCATTGCCGTGAGTTTAAATTCTTACGCTATAGCGATTCCCATTCAATGTCATTTAACATCTTGGTAACACTTGTCGATTTTTCATAGCAAGTTTTTGGAAACTTTAAGGCATATTTATGCTGAAACTTCGGTAATTAACGTTAGTATCGCTCGCCTGTAAGGTCCTTATAGTTAACGTAAATTCTACATGGAAGTTGAACTAGTGCAAAGTAACATCGCTCACTGACCTTTTCCTCGCTTCATCCTACGGTTTTCTTGAAGAAGCGTACACTTCTTAATATATTGCGGATATTTCATGAAACGGGAAATTTAGTAACTAAATAATAATAATTAGTCGAAATAGATTTAGGTTTTCTTACCCTGTCAACGTAACATATCATTTTGAATAACAATTTTATAACGGTTTTATATTTTTATGATGTTTTATTTCAAATAGTGAAATAGATTTGCTATTCAAAAAGCGTGAGTTTTCGATAAAGCTTTGCGAATTTATAAACTACGGTGTTATTGAATTTTTTCTCAGATATGCTTTGGTTACGTCAGTAGATTTGGGAAAAACTGAAACATCAGATCGAATGAATTTGATGAATTAAAAATCTCCACCCGCATAGCAAATAGAAAAACAATTGCATTATATATTATCCGCCAGTCTTGATCACTAGGATCGGATTCTGAAACGTTTGAAACCCTGAGACGTTGACCACCACTTAATTACTTTCGAAGATTTTATTTTATAGATTATTTCATAATTCTATAATATTCACCATAGACAGCAGTCTAATTATCTAAAATATCTCGCATCATCCTGTCGAATCAAATCGTTTAAAAAACTAAAACTTTGATCAAAATTTTGACTTTAAAAGCTGGATCTGTCTATGGAATCAAATATCGTTACTCGGCATCTCGTTACTTTAATGTATGTGTGTGCACAGTCAGTGATGCATTTTCTTTTTGTTTCGCTCACTCAATCTCACTACTTTCCTGTTTGTATGTGTAAATTCTTATTATGTATTCTTTTCGTAGCTGCCTTCCGTTTTGTAGTGTGAATTTGGCTCTTCCTATAACTAAATGGATTCAAATGCCCCACCGAATGTCATAATTTATATTGGAGAATGAGACACTTGGTATTTTTCCGCAGGATATTTTATTTAGCTTCCGGTTTCGTAAGTTAACTTACATCTTCAGTCGTACATCTATTGTAAAGGTCTCGTCCTCAACTATGAACCACGCCTTCAAATATCGGTTTTATCATTTATTTTATTTTTTATATAAATCCACAAACAGAACGAGGCCTTACAATATATTGAAAACAAAAAATAATATTCGAAACATCGACCCTCAGAAAAAGCCTTAAGAGGAATTAATAGAACACTCTTTTAAAGGCGTGATACTCACCAATTCCTCATCTTTTCCCTTAAGATTTGCCGTCGCGGACACCGCGTGTCGTTGGCTGCGTGAGCGGAACGAGGACCAATGCGTGGTGCTGTCCGGAGAGAGCGGCGCGGGAAAGACGGAGGCTGCCCGTTTGCTCCTCCAGTACGTGGCCCTGGCCTCCTCCTCCACGTCCACCGCACCCCCAGGAATGGGAGCAGGGCCGCCCCCCGCACCGACGTCTTCCTACGTCCCCCCGCCCCCAACCGCCTCCTCCTCCACCACCTCCTCTTCGGGCTCATCGTCCACCACGGCGCCCCTCACGGCCTCCCCGCACCCCGTCCCCCATCACCCGCACCACTACCATCAGTCCTTCCATCATCACCACCTCCATGGCCACCATCCGGCGTCCTCCTCTTCATCGTCTCATTCCCCCGCCCCTGTCCGGAACGCTCACCAAGTTATCAAGGACCGGCTCCTTCAGGCCGGACCGCTTCTCGAAGGTGAGTCTGCATCTGATATGTTTCCTCTATTCCCCGCCAAGGGCAGATCCAAGATCGCTCCTGAGGGGGTGGATATGTGAGGCGACTCGTGGTGATGTTTTTTGGAAATGTTGTGCATGCAGTATCGTAGCAAACGCGCGCTTTCATTGTTATTCATCTGTACTCGAGAGGATGATCACCGGTCTCTTATCAATGGAACATTTTCTCAAAAATGTAATTTTCAAACTAAAAAGATCAGGGGCTGAAGGCAAATAACTCTTGCTGAACACCAGCTTCATCCAAACAAGTCAACTAAATAAAGCGGAGATGAAATAGCTCGGGGTTCTATAATCTTTAGATAAATACGAAGTAGTAGAAAGGCTAAAGCTGCCTGTCAACATCTTCATACTAGATGCATATTTACATGTATACTTTTACTGCATAATATTATAAGACACATTAATGTACAAGTCTATCATATGCCAAATTAGTAGAAGCATTTTAAAATTTGATTGACTCCACTCCGATATTACATTCAAAGTAAACATTTTAAATAGATTTATTTAATGAAGTTGTTAACTTAAGAGTTAAAAATTGAATCCGGTTTCAGTAGAAAGGATTTTAGTATCTAAAATTTTTAAACTATTCACCGTAAAAGGAGAATTCTTTTTCGTAAGATATAACATTCAAATACATTACGTTCCTTAAGAATAGTAACATCATGAGTTCATAGGTAGATTCCTTTTATCTTAGAATTTAAATCGCTTCTGAAAATTTTTCTAAATATTCTTCAAATCTTGCATCGGTGAATGGAGGGAAAGATACCCCTTCCGCCACATCGCTAAACCACTTTTGTCCACAATCCACATCCCTACCAGTTTTGATTTTGATCTTAGTAACTCCTCCTCAGCCTCCTGCATCTCTTATCTTCATCTCTCCGAGTAACCCCATTACCCCATTCCATTGCCGGATTAACTGAGATGCAGAAATGCAATTGCTCCGGAGTCCTGAGGATAGCTGACGGAACCTAATCAACTGGAAAACATCTTTAACTTAGTTATCTCGAATCTCGTTCTATCTGCAAACTGCAGGGAGCAAGTGTTGAAGAAAATTTAAGTCTATTACGCAAGGAAAGTTTTGGTGAATGTAAAATAAGACGCTTGATAGTTTTCCAGGTAAACTTTAATTGCAAAATACCTAATCGACTGAAACTTCGGTACTAGGATTGAAATGTAGGAGAATTAAGAATGTTGTTATAATTAGACAGATAGTATGACTCATTTCCTTCACTTTCCCGAGTTCACGGGTACGTTCCATTCGCTGGATCCCATATAATTTCCGCATATTCCAGATGGGGCCTTATCAAGATGAAATGACTGCACTCTCACCTTTTCATCGCGTTCACCGACGATGCGTTTTACAAAGCCGAATCTTTTAATTGTTTTACCGCAATTTTTTCGAATATACGTGCTCCAATTTAAGTTATTCAAAAGGGTAGTCCCTTCTTTTATTTTTTTCCATTAATTTTAAACTGATTATTTGGACGCAATTATTTCCTATCGAAGAAATCAACAATTTTGCGTATCTATTTAATTATTCTATCTTTCGAGAAACTTATATTTCACATAGTATGTATCAATTGCGTTATTCTTCGGTAGAGTCTCTTCCTTTCTATCAGATGAGAATAGGCTTTGGTAAGTGTCGTTTAGGATGTTTGCTTTCCCCTTCGAATCGCAAGTAATGTTACCATCGCTATCCCTTAACGAGCTTATTGTTTGTAACTTTCCCTGAGCCTCTTTAACGTAAAACCAGAAAGCTTTAGGGTCCTCCTCTAAACTTTCCCCAAGAAAATTCTTCTTAAAGTTGACGTAAGTGTTCTGCATAGCACGCTTGGTGTCAGTTCTTGTTTCCTTCTGCTAATCTAGCAATATTTTTTTTCAATTTGAACTGGCTTGTCTGCTCCCATAAAAGCCTTCGATTTCCCAGAAATACCTCTCTCTTTGCGGAGAGCCTTTCTAACCTCTTCAACGTACCGTCTAGGTGCACATTCATGTTTAAAGTATTTCAGATGTATATACATATCTATATTATTATGCACCATCTCCACGAAATATTTCGATGTTTATGTAGTGTAATTATTGCTAATGCACGACTTAAATGGATTAAAATCATTAGTCTGTTTTGCATCAAATCCTTCGAAATCCGCTTTGAAATAGAGATGAATTTGCGTCTAGCTTTCTAATACTTATTAAGGTTTACCTCAATATCTACCAAAACGCCGTTGCGGTTTCCAAGTCCTTCGTCAGTCGAAATTATCTTTTTACGCTCAGAAGAGTTAATTAAGTGAAGATCAAAAATTGTTTTCGGCCCAAGTTGGTGATTTTACTGCTTGGCTTAGTGAGTTTTTCTAAAGCATGAATAATAACTTTTTGCATTATTCGATGTCTGAAGAATTAAAATCAGCTCCTATTTCGGTTATACTCTGATTGTTCTTCTTAGTGTATACATGTATTCCGTCGTTAAGATTTCGTAAAATGTTTGGTGGTCGGTAAATCGCGCTTACACTTATGTTTGGCTTATTTTTTTGTCTTATCGTGCACCAAACGCCGTCCGTTTTCCAAAACAATGACGCTATCACTCGAGGTCTTTGCTTTGCTCACCCTTTAAATTACAAAAAGTTCTGCGTAAAATTAAAAAAAACCGTCAAAGTGCCCAATCAGAGACAAATTTAAGGTAATCCTGCTGTGGGGAAATGATGTAACCGCAATAAAGACATCAAGCCCTGTTCATTCACTGCGATCTCGACGATAAACAGTTTAATCCTTGGAAAATATTTCTTTCCTCTCAATCCGCAATTACCCTCTTTATTCAAACTGAAATTGTTCAAGACTGTAGTATAATTGAGATCTAAAACATAATTAAAACAGTATCATAGTTAAATTTATCATTAATTTAATATCATCGTTACCCTCAAGGTAAAATTATGTTTAGGTAACACTGAAAAAACATTTACTTTTCCAAAAGTATTATCACTCGCTTAAAACTAATTAAATGTTCTGAATGATGAGGCCATTTGCAAGAGGTCGTTCTTCTCGATGATGTAGATAAAAACATCAAAGTGACTGCAATTCTTTCAAGCTATATTTTAATTGAAGTTACTAAAACATCCGTCGAAAATAGTACACAAAAATTCTCTTTTGTCTCATCAACTGGTGTAAAAATTCTTCTTTGGATACGGCGAGAGCCTTTATAAAATGATTTTTGCCCCAAGTCTGTACTGAATTATTAATTTATTTGAAATGCAACCCATTAAGAAGCTATTCAAGTGTATATTTTGTGATATATTTCCATATAATCATGCCAAGTAATAAATCTACTGTTCGGATTAACTTCTTGTTGCATTCTTCTTTTTCTCAATTCTCGAATTCCACAATTATCTATATAGGTAGCTCCTTACTTTTGCCAATCTTCGGAGCACGAGGTTTTCTTGACAATCGGTGACAGTTCCGTGACAACGATCGGTGACGTACACCAATAAAAATGTATGCACGAATGAAGAAAGTGAGTCAGATCTCACTCTTTTATCTCTTAAAAGCGAAAGAAGAGTTCTCTTCACTACTCGATTCGGTTGTACACTTATAACTCGCCCTCCTGTCAATACTTTTACCCCCACCGGCTTATGGATTACGTATCAGTTACGTCGACTTACAAAGACAAAAAAATAATTATGCCTGCAATCTTCCTTTCGTTCTTCTGCTTAGCCTCTCAGTAATAATCAGTCCTCTTGGATGGATGGAGATTTACTTCAAGTTTTTTACGTGGACAGCTAACCACTCTACGTGGAGTCCTCCAAGATGTAATAATGGCTACAGTAACAGAATTACGCATCGTGCATAGTCAAAACATCTTAAGAGCAAAATATTATCAAAGAAGATTCTCCTAAAAAAAACGATGGAAAAATGTTGAACTCAGATTAAATAATTAGAAGTTAAAGTTTAAACAGTTGAAAGTGTATAAGATTTGACCAAAGGTCAATTGGAAAGTTTATTTTCTGAGATCGAAGTGGTGTAATGTTTTCCAGTTCAAAAGCATGAAATTTCAAAAATCGGAGACAGTAACAAATATTTAGGCTCATTACGAGTTTTTACCTCGGACGTTTTGAAGATCGTCGATACAATTTCATTGTGATTCACAATCACGAAGATGGAAAATAAAACCAATCGTTTTCATTTTTCTTTAAAGTTGGTTCGTGCCATTTAAGCCATGCCCGTGAAGTTAATACCTTACGTCGATCATTCCAGCTCCTTAGCGGGCATGCCTATCGAACCGTTCCTGTTAGTGGACCCCGACATTGAGCGCTACATCATGTGCGGAAAGATTCACTGGTTCAGGTAGCCGAGAGATCGTTTTGTGCTAAGCTATTCTTTAGATATGCTCGGTTATGACATTTGAAGCATCTTCAATATCCCTATTTGCACGAATAGGCTAGTTTTGGTCCCACATACTGTGTCAGACCACTTCTTGGTGACTATAATCACTCGTTTTCATGGTTAAAATATAATTTATGTACAAAATACATCGTAATTAACTAAGTTTAACTCATATCCCTGGTTCATAATGATAATAACTTTATTTATCCAAAGACTTACGTAAGTATGTAAATATAGGACACGTCAAAGATCTAGAATTTCCAGTTTAACTAATAATACAATATAATTAAAATAATAATTTTAATAACATAAACATATAAAATACAATATTTATATTTATTGCAGCATTTTTATTTTATAATATAGCGTATCATTTTACTATAAAAAATACATACAGTAAATATTATAAATATTTCTCGTTTAAAAATTCGTTCACATTATAATAGGCTTTTGTAATGAAATATTCCTTTGAAATGTTACACATGTCCCTCCATGATAGAAGGATCTATATTTTCCTACTTTCTGCCTCAGTGAAGTTCACTCGCACATCTATCTGTCGTCTCGTATATGCATGCCCCCCATCTGACTTCTAATATATGATCCTGCTTCTTAGTACAAATTTCTCCCTTCAGCTAAGACTAATCATTACCATTCCTATTCGTTTGTGCGTCGTTTATCTGTCCCTCTCTCCCATCATGTCCCATCTTTCACGCTCCCTTTTCATCCGCTCCCTCTCCATTTCCCCTCTTCTGTCACGTCTCTATCTTTCACCCATTCCCCCTTCGTCCTTATCTCCCTCCGGCCCTCTGATAACTGCGGCTTTCAGCGCCTCTCTTTCCCGCCGCATCCTTTGTCTCCGGAACTCTTAACCTAGTTTAGTGTCCTTGATCACCTTGACCACCGAGGGCAGAAAATGTCCATGCCTTCGGCGAATCCGCACAGAGGTGCAATTCGACCGCAGCGCCGCCCGAAACTAGGTGTATTAACGGACACATTGGCAGGGTAGGGGATTAAGTGAAAAAAAGAACCAGCCTTTCTAAAAAGGCACCATTCATGTCCCCGTGACGAAAAGGGACAAAAATGGAAAGTGTCATTTCCGAAGGTATATTGGCGCGTTTTATGGTAATGAGGTATTGTTGGAATTCGCGTAAGACTGAATTTCTGTGGAAGTTTCAAAGGGATTTTTTTATTATTTCGCTCTGGAATGATTTATCCTTTTCTCAACTGGAATATCTCTTGAATATCTTCACTCTAATGGCTTACATTTAAACTTGGGTTAGCAGCACTTCTGGGATGTGCGGGAACTGGAATATGCACGTCTGAAATCGATGTTTCGTCATCGGAAAAGTAATATTATCGGTTAAACCTCATAGTAAACCTCTCCTTTTCCCAGAAGAGGAATATGGTATTTAGAAAAAAAAATGAAAAAATGTCTATATATTTTCGAAATTGCTAGAACTGGGTGTAATGATTTCTGATTATTTTTCTTTCTACAAATGTAATGGCCAAAAGAATTGATTTTCTGATGATTGACTTGTTTTATTTCCTTTGCAGCTTTCGGGAACGCCAAAACTTATCGGAACGACAACTCTTCGAGATTTGTAAGTATTTCCATTTCTTTGATGTATTTTTTATGAAGAGTGTATAAATTTAATTTGTCTTTTTATCGATACTAACGCTTCCATTTATGTCCGAAGTAAATTTACTACCCTAAAGATATTTATTCGTCCTATAACAACGTACAAAACCGATGGCTTTCGGTTCGGTCTTTCTGTGTCTTTTGTGAATGTTTTACCGAACCATAATGTATGGTATGAGCGCAAATAAACTTTTCTCGTTCGATAATTTTATGGCAATTTACAAAAGTTGCTTCTGAGGTAATCTATCGTCCCGGAAACCCGTAATGTCAACCCTCTGCTTCCCAAAACTCGAGGAATAAATCGCCCCGTTTTTCCGGATCGATTGCTCGGTTTATAAAAAATAGCGGCTTCCTGTCTTTTCATGCGTGATTTATGGAAAACGTCTTCCTGAATATTGTGACAGGGTGACCAAAAGGACGCGGATAAAGGAGGGAAATTCCCACAGATCTGGCTATTTCATCGAGTCGTAGCTCTCACGACGCGACGTGATATCGCTACGATGCTTGCATATTTATTCTAAATTGCGTTTAAGTGACCAATATTAGAAAAGTTTTGAGCTGTGATGGGATAAAGGTTGGGTAAGCCTATAGTTTACCCCTACAGTTTAAAATTTAAATTCCTAAACTTTCACTTCGTAAAACCTACTTATTTCATTGTGTTCTTTTTTTCATGATGAATCTCATATATTAAGTTTTAAATATTATTCTGCTTGCGTGCAACGTACTTGCGACTCGTACCCTTGATTATTAACCATCATATAAAAATAAATGGAAACTGGACTATAATCCACACATAACATAAATATTACGTAAAAAACTTCGCTTGATCTCCGATATTCCTTAAGTCAGTTGATATTTACTTCAAAATACGATCAATACCACTTACGTAGTAAATATGCTCATAGTAAGTATCTTAGGTGTAATTATTATCGATAACCTGGTGATAACGAAATCTAATTAGGTTTATCTATAGTCAGTTTTATACTTAATGTACAAAAGCCAATGATAGTATGCTTTGTATGTACTAGAATGATTGAGTATAATGCTAATATTTCTAAACATGACTTACGTTATCCATAAGATATCCCATGTTTCCGGGAACATAATATGTTATGATTCAATATAATTCATCGTCGTTAGATTTTTAATTGTTATAATTACTTAATTTAATTAAATCAAATGAAAGATTTCACCAATAGCGAGATTGCCTTTGGGCTAACAGAACGGCTGCGAAAAGTTATAACTATGAAATGCACTTGACTACGTCGGCGAAGACTATTGGGACTAATCCCATGGTAACTGATTGATGTAATTATTGATATAATTATTTACGAGAACTCCTTCCGTAAAAATGTATTATTAATAAATATTTATTCTATAATAGCGATTGGTTAAAAATTAACATCACAGTAATACTTTTACATTCTAAGAAATTATTTTGTGTATTATTGGCTGATTAAGACTTATAATGAGATATTTAATTGCAAGATAAAATCAGTTAGACAAAATATTAATGGATTCTTTTACGAAGAGGCTTCTGGTCTGTTCAACATTAGGTCTCAGCATTTGCATCATCTTCTTTTGCAGATGAAAATGTTCTCTAATCTCGCTGCATTCCGAGTCTTTGAGGACTGAATATCCCTCGTTAACGCCTTAAACAGAAGTGCCTCTGTAGTGTAAAGATATCGTCCGTCGGGATTCATTTTCTACCTCTGCTCCTTTTTCCGCTTACATAAAAAATTCACTCACTGCCGCACACATTCGGCGATCCTCACGTTCCGCAAGTTTACCCAATCTCCAGTTTATTACGTCCTTTCTAAAATATCGCACCCGATACCCATTTTTCACCCTCTTTCCCTCGGCCATTCATAAAGCCCAGCTTCCGAACGAGGATTCTGCCCCGTTTTCCAAACTCACCAGATTCCTTTTTTTTTTTTGAGCGGCGCCTTAAGGCTGCTCGCCCAAAACGGCGGTTTCAAACCTATTTTATTTATCTTTTAACGCATTAATATCGTCACAGAGATATGTGGGCTTCTTCATTTGCGAATAAAAGGATTAAAACATTGAGTTATCTTCTTAGGGTTCATAATAAAGCTACGGAAATCTTTCGAAAGACGTTTGAAAACATGAAAGAATAGCTACGTTTTTGGCCAAATTTACTCGCTTATTTTATACGCGTTTGAAAAGGTGAGAATAAGTCGATTATTTTCATACCTTGATTTAGAATGCGCAATTAAAAATTTTAAGGAGTCGCAGATCAAAATCGGCAATAATGTTGTGTATAAGTTGCACTGTTTTCGCGTATCGTGATAGGACATGGAGCGACCTCTATATAGCCACGAAAGTGGGCGAGGGTACTTGGATGGAGGTCTATTATAAGTAAGAAACTTGTTCTTCCCACCTAATTATTAGCTCTAAATCACATTCGTATCCTCTGAGGAACGACCGTTAAAATCGGAAATCGCAGATCGCTACCAACGACGTCTTTTGTTTCCCCAGGGAGTCATCTCAAAGGCCGAAGACACCCTCGCTCTCTTCCCCAATCCGTAGCTTTTCTATGCGAAAGCATTTTCCCTCCTTCACTCATATGATTTTCTGATTCGATGGTCGATCGGTCAGCAGCCGTCGACAGAGTCGCCATGTGTGTCCCTGCGAAGGTTCTCCCTTTTGAAAGCAACGGCCCGGAGGATATTGAGCGATCTTGGTTATCAGGGAAACGAGGGTCTGAAAGGGGAAGGTGCGAGGGGTTTTCCATGCGGTGTTGTTGGATGGAGGAGATGATGAGACTCGAGAGCAAATTCCTAAGTTGCTCGCCTTCAGGAGTTTAGCCTGTAGCTTGCGTCAACAAGTATGAGGCCCCCCGGTCCCGATTTGGGTCTCTCCCTTTGTTTCGAGAAGGCTCTCGAGAAATCTCGCGTTAGTTAACGTTTTGGCGAACTTGTTGAGAGAGACTTTTCGACGCCGAGATTTAGGGCGTCTCGGACGGGTTGGTTTTTTTCCGACGGCGATTAGAGGGGTCGGGAGGCTGCTTATTTTTTGCCCTCCGAAGGAGGCTGTTGATCGAGGCGCTAATGTCGAGGTTTTTTATTCCCTTTCTTCAACGGTCCGTCCCTGAAAGGTTGATTGGCGCTGAGTTTCGCGGTGATTTGGTTTTGGCGAATTTTCAGCCTTCTGCCCTCCAGCACCTATTTCTGTAGGGGAATGTTTTACATTCAATTTGAAGGATTTCAAAATTAATATTAATACGTAAATACAATTATTTTCGGTGAAGATGGGTGTGCTGAAAAGCATTAAAATTTAATTCCATTGATCCCTATGCGGTAAGCTGTTTCATTACATGAGCTACTATACGGTGCGCTTTTGAGAGGTTGAATCGTTTAACCTACTTTTTAGCGGTGCAAATAGCATAAAAGTGCTCTCTTCTCAACTCCAAAGTTTAATGAAATGAATGTTGCGCGGACTGAACAATATAACCCCTTCCAGCTACAATGATCACGTTAACATGGCGAAAATTGCTGGAGTTAATCGTAAACAAGACGCCGCATATATTGTATTTATATGAAGCTCGTCCACCTAAAATTGAATTCCGAACCTTTCGTTGAGACACATGCATGCACAAAATTAAAATGGAGCAGAAGTTGAATAAGCAGGTTTTAAATTAGCATATTTGTTCCTTTTATGTTCAAATTGCTATTTTTTGTGAGATATCTAAGGGGAAATTGAATTTGTTTTGATAATATACTTCAGTAGAATCCGCGTTCTTTTAAACCGTTGTGAACTTCTCAGAAGCTATTTGAAGTAATCATTTTTTCCACATCTACTATTAATTGAAGGTGTGGTGTTTTTCCTCTCTAGTGCTTTGCGTTACAAGGCTATTTTCGCAGTTTTCATTTTCCGTAAGCGTTTTCAGCCTTAGAGGTGGCGATAATTTTGCCGGATAACATCTTACGAGAAGATTAGTTTACTCACTAAATAGAGTGAACGCATTCGGAATACTCGATCCATTTACATTCCGCCTCTTCGCTCTTGGAGCAATATCGTATTAAAAACTGCATGTTATTTCGCAAGAGGTATACTACAGTGATCGCATGAAAATATGAGGAAGATAATTGTCTAATTTTCTTTAATATTCGATAAAATTACCCTCCAACGTATTTATTTCTCTGTTTCAGTAAAGTTCTTCCTTGATTCCGAGCAAGTCTATTCCCAACAAGCCGTTTCCGTTTTACGTCTTTTGTGATTAAATGAGGAAGAATTAGTTTATAGCTCGTACGAAAATTAAATAATGCAGAATGCGTTGTACGGGCGCCTTCACTCACAGGGAATTGGTGTCCCCAAAGTCTTTACTCGGCAAATTGCGTATTACTCAGGGTTCCGTTGGTCAAAATAGTGCGCCTATTTATAAAATATTTTAAAATTTTATTTTATATGACGTCTTCATCAATAAATTGTTCAATGAAAACCGAGCATCATGGGTAATAGCATAATTTATCAAAATCCCAATCGATTACGCATGATTTACCACAGATATCTTCGCAAGCCGAATTCAAGCAGGCAGCAACCTGGATCCGCCCGCAGGCTATATTTTGGACCTCACTTTTGTGCTATCCTATCTCATCCCTTTCGGAAAGTATATCAATTATTCTCTTCTCACTTTGTCCAAAATTCTTACATATTTCTACAGCAATGACTCATTTGGTTCTAAAAATTCGAGCTATTTCTATCGACGTTAATGGAATACGAGGGAAACCTGCATAATTTTCTCTCCGTCGCGGCAATTTGGGAACCATTCTTTTCGTCCGCGAATCCACCCTTCGAAGAGAGGAACAAACGAGTGCTTTCGGAATCGGGTGAAAGTGACGGAGGAAACGATGTTTCATCTCTGGGAATCGCATTTTATAGAGTCCCATAGACTCCTTAATGTCCGTGAATCCTCTTTCCGTCCCTCCCAGCATCTCTGGAGGAGCTGCCGTCGCTTGTTTCACCGCATTATCGCCACCAAAGAAACACTCTTCTGCGGCCACTGGAGCCGTGAGAAATGAAGTAATCTCCAAATAAGACTTACTTCTCGCCACACATTTCCCTCCGATTCAATCTCCTTCCTAACCTCTCTAAGAGATCTCTCACACTTTCCATTCTTCGCTAACTTTCTGGATGGCCCAACATCCAACCCTTCAGTTCTGTAGCCCCAAATCGCCTGCTGAGGCAGCACCTATCCTCGCATTGTTCCTTACTTTTAAAGCCTTTTCCGGAAATCTCCTCCCACCGCAGTGGTTGCGTCCATGATGAAAAAATACCGTTGAAAACATCGAGTCTCCACTCAAGAGGTCCTCCTCATCGCGTCCCACTTACCTTCGATGACCATGTGTCCTCTATCGTCCTGGATCGCTCCGATTTTTTTTCTAAAATCAATGCCTTACTTGCACGTATTTTTTAATATAAATGTTTTATTTTGAGCTATCTTTACCGTCGGCTGAAAGCTTCGTGTAATGTGGGTTTTGATCCATTAGGTTGCAGTTGTGACAGAGAAAGGTAGGACTAGATGTCGTAAAGAAAACAGAGGCGACTATCAATCTTAGCTCTTGGGGGCATGTAATCGCTCCCTGTTGCTTCATCTCCTCTAAACAACTCAATCTCTTCAGCATACATTCTCCTAATTAATCCTATCTCTCTCTCCATCGACCTCATTTTTTGCCTCCAAGTCTACTTCAAAGGGTTGATTTCCTTGACCGCTTTGAGTGATGGTCTCTTATCCCTCCGTTTTACTGAATATCACTTTTTTAACCGTCACCTGTCGGTGCCATATCATATAAGTTTTTATCCATCGGAGTATGAATACATTCAAAATCAACGTAATTCATATAGACGGTTAAGATTTTCATTGCCTCTAAGAGCTAGGTAAGTGACTTAAATACTAAGGACAGAGGAAACCTGCGAATAAAAGACAGGTAAAGAGAAATATCGGATACCATAAATTACAGCATTTTTCTGTTCCTTTAATGATCAGTATACATTAATTTGTTTAGTTTCTATAAGATTTATCAATTTAATTCATGTTTAACGTGGAATGATTACAACGAAACAACGGTTAGCATATTAAGGTCCGCTGGGAAAATACTTCCGAAAAATTCTTCAGATAGCAAGAAACAGAATTTGTGGCTTCAATCGGATTAAAATTTGTGTTGAGTAAAAATTTCGTTTGCCGAGAAATTCGGATGACGCGAAATATGGTTACTGCTTAATTTTTTAGTAGCAGTATTATTAAAAGTTCGACAGATATAGTAATTTCGCGCGTGGGACACGCACCGGGAATTGAATCCAGGTACTCCTTCACCGAAGTTGTACGCGCTGCCCACATGGCTATCCAGGAACCCCGTAATTTATAAGCTGTTTCCCTTTGTAACGGTTGGTTTCGTGTTAACCGATTTCCACTGAACGTAAAGATTAGATTTTCCTTCGAATAGCGACTCTTTTATTTCAATTAATTCTTTTAATTAAATTGTGAAATGCTCTTCAATACCGTCGTTGAATCGATATTTCATTTCTCTAAAATACGTCATTACGAAATAGACCGTCTGACGACGTTGCTACAAAAAGGTTCGATTGAAATGTAATGGAGGATAATACAACATTCGAATTCATTGTTTCAGCGGTTCCGGCAAACTTCTTAACCACTCTTTATGGATTGGCTCTTCCCCACAAAAATACCTTAACTCGAGGAGGAGAGCAACCCTCAGCCCATAAACTTAATGAGAAACTTTTCGAGAAATCCGGAATCGCCGAAAGGGGTATAAAAAGGGCACGATTTCTTCCACCCAGGCTTTTATTCTTAAGGCGCCTTGTTAATGTCTCAACCCTTTTACGGCAGTTCTTCGCGTGATCGGAACCCGATGTTCCGTTCAAACTCTTTTCCCGAGACGTGGGAGCACTAACTTCGGACTCTTTTTCCCTTTCCCACTCCGACCTCTCCCTTTGGAGAGCGCGCGTAAAGGGAAAGACAGACCCCTTGCGGTGGAATGGGGAATCTCATCTTCAGCGAGGCGTGGAAATGTGATTGCGAGCCGGAGTGGGCCCTTTTAACCTTTTAGATACCGACAGAATTCAGGAAACGGGGAAAGCTCTCAAGTGGGAGAGAGCATCTTCTCCTCTTTCCTTTGGCGTTTTTGCGGATGAAAATATGCTTATATTAATATACGGGGTGTCGTGAAAGTGCCGGAGTCGTGTTCCCTCTGGAATGCATGTTCACGCGATTGTGTTAACTTTACTTCTGGGATTCCTTAAGCTGATTGCATTAAGTTTTTTTCGGATTTGAGATGAGTAAATTTTGAATGTGCTCGCGATATTGTTTGAAGGAAAATAGCAAAATTTTTCAGGCAGTGGATCCTTGTGGATGGCATCTTCTCAAAGAGTCATGCCACCAGGCCCGTGCGCACTGGGGGGGTTTTGGGGGTTCGAACCCCCCCCCCCCATGAGGATCCCTCATAGAAAAATTCCACGAATGATGAATTGAAGAAAGGATAAAATGAAAATATTTTATTTAATGTTTCATTTAGTAAAATTTTTCTTCCAAAATTTAGTGCCTCTTTCAACTTGCATGTAAACGTCTGTCAGGACTCCTTTCGTCTCGCTTTCGCGGTAATCAGAAATCGAGTTTCACGAACAAAAGGGCCTAAAAGCCCACACTACCAGCGTGCACCTGACTGAAAAACCCCTCCCACGAGCAAATCCTGAGCACGGCCCTGCATGCCACTTTCTCTATATTCCAAAATTCCAAGGAAATTTTACACGTAAAAATGCAAAAATGAGTTTCCTGACGAAAAATTCCTTCCTACAGCACAGAAAATAAAAATAAAATTTACCATACTTAAATACACAAATTTAATCTGCATACCATATTACCATACCATATATATACCATTAAAGTACCTATATTCTTTACAGCCATTTACCTGAAAACTTGAGCTCCTCCAATGCTCGAAAATAACAAATATCTTTGCCTTATGTTTAAGTTTTCAAGATTGATTAACTATTGTTCAATTTACCCTTTTTGGTTTACATTAGAAATACTATAAAAAATATATTAAAACAACTTAATGTCCTTGAATTTAACTATAAGAAAGTTTTTTTCAATTCTCCTTACTGAATATGGAATAATTATTACTCTACTCTATGTATTTTAAATTACAATAAAATAAAATAATGAGTTAAATATCAGGGGTGAATAATTTTAATTTTACTTTTATTTTTTTCCAGGGAAAGTGCCTAGATGTAGAATTTGACTATAAAGGAGAGCCATTGGGAGGAACCATTACCATGTGTAAGTATCCCAGTTTTGAATTACTCTCATACATTGTTCAAATAGGCTAGAAGTTCAAACATTTTACCTATCAGTTCTTTACTGAATTTTTCATGATTCTCTCACTTGCATGCATTCAGTATATATTAATCCTTTATGATGAATTTTGAAAAATTGTCTTAGTTTTTGTTCTGTAATTAGTTCTTTAAACAGTTCAGATCTCAAATTCTTCTTTACTTTTCATGCAGATCTCCTGGAAAAGGTGAGTTTTTTTCTGGAATATTATCAATGTTTAGTGTCAAAAACAATTCTAAATTATTTTCATGAATAACTTTGTGAATAAATATTGTTTTACTCGATAATTTTAGTCTGCAAATAATGTTCATCATGAATATAACCAACAATTAGGTCATTTGCTCTTTTGTTGAAAATAAATCATTTTATTCACATATTTTTCTTTCTGCAGTCACGTGTTACAAAACAAGCACAGGGAGAAAGAAATTTCCATATTTTCTACCAGCTGCTCACAGGTGCAGACATCCAACTTCTTAGTGAGTCCCGTTATTGCAATTATTTTTCTTTAAATTTAGCTAGGAATGGAAATCGTGGACTTTTTTCAAATTTTTTTTTTAAGTCCTGCCATAGAGATTAATTTTGAATGATAAATTAACTTTCAGCATTAATTTCTAATTGATTCTTTCAACTAATACATCCAGTATGAGCCATATTTATTGTTATCATTTTATTGTTTTCCCTGTGTAAAAGACTGATAATCTATTTATTTCACTAATTAAATGCCATCTAGATAATTGAAATTTATGATTAACTAATATTAAAAATTTCATATATTTTTTCCCATAGTCCATTTTTGTCCATAGAAATCTCTTGAATAGATTTAAAGACTACTAAATAACATATTAAGAATTCAAGAAAAGGTTTCAAGTTGATTTGCATATAAGGGCATGTACCCAGGAAAAATCCCAAGGAAAAACTTGAAAAAAGTTTGATGGGGCCAGGAATCGAACCTGGGATCTTCCTCTATTCGGGAGGCTGCCTTAACCAAATAGGCTATTCTAAGCTATTCTATTCTAGCTTGTTAAGGCAGCCTCCCGGATAGAAGAAGATCCCGGCTCAGACAGACTCTGACTGAATCAGACTTTTTTCAAGTCCATTTGGGATATTAAGAATTACTTCTGCTGTTTAACCTCATTGCTGTTTGTAATCACTTTGAAGTAAAGTTGAAAATAGTGTGTTAGTTTCTGAAAGTTAACTTTCTGTTGTAATATATTTATAATTTCAATTTCCCATTGAAAACTAAAGAGTCTCTGTTATAAAAATTAAACTTATCTTACTATTTCTTACTCTGTAGATTGACTTTGGGCCTTATATTTAATCATATTTTCTTGGACAGATTATAAATTAAAATTTTCTGAATTGTTTGGAACAAGTAGGTATTATTATTATTACAATAAGTTTTTAATGTCCATACTCAATCTCAGGGTGTGTTAAATAAATCTTATTTTTATGTATGTGCTCTCTGTAGATGAAAAAGTAAAGAAAAATGTATTCTGTTACTTATATTTAACATGATTTTTTGTTGATCTTCATTGCAGAATCCCTCAAACTTCAGAGGAATGTTGATAACTATGCCATTCTTCATAGCAGTCGTGCCCTACAATTAGAAACTGTTGATGATCGAAGGGACTTCCAAGTTACAAAGGTATAATAATTTTTCCTAAAGTTTTGTATATTAAATATTTGTTGTACATCATAATGGATTAATTAAGTCTCACAATTAGTAACATTAATCAACACTATTTATGATGAATTATTCCGTTAAAACTAATACACTCTTTGTCTTTTTTATTATAGAAGGCCTTGGAGACTCTTGGATTTACCCTGGAAGAAGTTATCAATGTCTTTCAAATTGTAGCTTGTGTACTTAAGTTAGGTAACATAGTTTTCATCCCTACGAACAATATTGATGGCACTGAAGGATGTACTGTCAACAATGAGTATGGTTAGTTTCTATTCATAGAATATAATCCTAATTATTACTGCAGTTTTATTTTATGAAAACATATCATTTTGTAAATTTTTATCTTAATTTCACATTGATTTTTAGTGGCTGCCATTTCTAAACAGTGTTATTTTTGCTTATATTGCATGCTGTTCTCTGTATCTCTCACCTAAACATATTAGGTTGCTTACATCTGTAATTAACAATTCTATTATGTTAATTGAAAAGCATGATAGGGAGGCCTGGGATGATCCCTTAACATCAGATATTTTGATCACTATCCTTAATAAAGCAAAGAAAAAGATACCTTAATGGGTGCCATGGTGTCAGTGTCAGGCTGTGTATGTTGGTTTTTGTTTTTCATCATAAATTCATCAATATCATAATCACCAAAAACATACGCAAGCTTACACTGAACAAGTAGGAAGGATGCAACTTTTGGGTATTCCTTCCAGAGCTGTATGATGTTTGCCACCTCTTGGGTACAGAGTTTGGTGAGCTTAGTGGCACTCTGAAGCAACGCACAATGTCTGTGGTGGTTGGGCCTACTCCTCCACCTCCGTCAGGGACCAAAGCATGCTCAGGGGACGGGGAGAGGGGTTCCCCTCACCATCACCCATCCCACCTACTCTCCAGAGCTCAGGGGGCAGGTTGTGATGATTCTGAAAGAGGTAGGGAAGCTTTCTTCATACTCAATCATTTCTTTTTCATTCAATTGCACATCCTTACACACTTTCCATTTGTTCTAATTCCTTCCATGCATATATTTGTAAATTTATTGTTTCTGCTTGTTAAATATTTTATAGCTTATAATGTGTGATATTTTGTTATGGATTTAATATCTTCTCAGGAACTTATACAGTTTGATTTAGTTTAGGTGTTGTGATTTAGTTAAAATGTTTGGATTTTTCTGCCTGTGTTGGAGAGAATTGAAAGTAAGATGTTTCATTACTCTTTTGCATTTGATCACTTATTCAATTACATGCTTTAGTAGCAGGTTGTGAAAAATCTTTGCATGCTTTGTGGATGAATGGTTAAATTATTTATACTCAGTATAATCTTCTTCCAAATTCACTGTATGTTACATTTCTCCGTAATTTCACTATAACTTTGTTTGAATTTCAAATTTATTGTTTGATAAAGTTTAAATTTATTGATTTATGTAATTGTTGCACTTTTTTGTAGGTATTTAATGGAGAAATTGATGACTGAAGCATGTTCTTTTTCTTAGAACCTTTATGAAGAATGGATTTTATTAAAATAAAATCAAATAATAATTAAATCCAGTTATAATATTAATAAACTTTAAGTAGTGCATTCACTTCCATGAAATCAGCATATTTTCCTGTCTCTTTGGCAAATTAGAGTAACATTTAATCAGTATTCATTTTGAATCCTACATGTATCACCATTCTCAGGTTTAAAAATGTGGCTTTTTGAATTGATTTTTGAAAAGTTTTGTAATAATGCAACTAATAACTAATTGACTAAATAACAATCTAATCATGGTCCTTGATTATAGAATATGGCTTGAATTAAAGATGAGAAATGCTATTTTAGTTTTATGAATCAAATTAATTTTATTCTATATGGACAATTAATATTATTTTTCTATATTAGTATAAATAATTAGCTGTCAAAAATATTTAGTTATCATTTTTGGATTTTTGTTAAGAATTTCCCTATTCAAATTGGCAGAAGTGTATGAGGTGTGTGAAATAGTTGGTGCTGACCAAGGTCTAATGAGTGGATTGCTAACTTCTCGTCGCCTTGGAAAAGAATGCCACCATTCCCTTCACTCTCTAAGCCATCATCATGTGACGGCACAAACTTCACAACCTCCACCATTGGCTGATACAATTGTTGCAGATTTGAGTGCAGCAGAGGCCACTGCATCAAGGGACTCTCTTTGTAAAGCTCTGTACAGTCGTCTGTTTACTTGGCTCATCAATCGGGTGAATGAAGGTACCAAGGTAAGACAAGTAGTTCTAGAAAGACATTTTCCTTAATTTGATTGTTGAAATGACCATTTATGTTCTGTTACAATGTTGCACTTAATATTTTATCACCCTCTTATTTTGTTTCAAAGTATCACATTCTCAATGAACCAGACATGTTTTCTAACAATTTATCCTCTAAAGCTTCCAAATATATAAGAAAATAATTCAGGGAAGATTTTTACTTAATGTTTCAGGTTGGATGGTATGGAAAGAGGAGAATTCTTAGTTTGCTGGATATTTATGGCTTTGAGATGTTGGAGCAAAATAGCTTTGAACAGTTCATCATCAATTTCTGCAATGAGAAATTGCAGCAGGTGGTATCTGAGTGGACTCTGAGGGAAGAACAGGAAGAGTACATCCGAGAGGGCTTGGACTGGAAACATGTTGACTTTTCAAGCAGTACAGCTGTCTGTGAGCTTATAGAAAAGGTCTCTCTATATATTCTGTTTAATTCAAAAATTTTGGCTCCGAAAGAAATGATGAGTAATTTTTAAGAATAACTGATAAAATATTATAAACATATATATTCTACATAACTCCCTCTACATTCAGCTTTTGATATTCATTTATGCCATGAAATTTAATTATTTATCCTTGTTGGCACTTATTTCTATTATTGTTCATTTATTAATTGATTAATTATAGAAAGAAATAGAAACATTATGAGATGACATTATATGAAGCTATTGTTAAAAGTGATTTTCTTATCATAAAAATTGATGTCAAATTTGAAGTACATAGTGTAAAGTAGTGGTGATGCCATTTTCAGTCAAATTGGGCTGGCACTCAGGATAAAAGTTGATCACTGCGATATTACCTCTTTCACTCTAGACCTCGTTTTAGCAAAAAGGCACCTTATGGCCCTCGCAAATTGTAGTGTGGTTTCTGAGATATGCAGACCATGCAGAGTTTATTGTGGCACTAAGGATTAAACATAGTCTTTGTACATTTGACCTAGGATTGAAAGACAGCCTGAATCTTTAAATTTATATAAACTCGTGCCTAGCAACTCATAACAGGGCTATATACTTCAAAGCTAGAGAGTTGAAAAAACATGGCAAAATCAAATATCTCTGAATTAGAAATGAAGAAATCGGGTGTGAGTGTGTCACTATTCTCTCTATCTCTGACTTACATACTTTTGTATAGGATAAATGCTTGTGTTCACTCAGTTATTACTGTCTTACAATCTTTCCATGTTTATTTTATTTAGTTTTTGATTAAAGTGCAATCCCCCATTTATGTTCTCATCAAATAAAGTATTGATGGAATGTAAATTGGATTCAAATAACTTGTATCTTTCTAAATAACTCTGTCAGACTTTGGCTGAATTTATTTTGAATTCAAAAATGCATGCATAACATCAAAATATTTCCTTTAAAGAATTAAATGAATGAGGGAGATGTGAAGATATGTATTTAAAAATAAATCCAAATTTGATTGCTAATTTCCTAATCAATTGTTATTAGTTTTTTATGTTTAAACCTGTCAAAACCTTTCTTCTACTCAATTTAAAAATTTGATTACTAAAAATCTTCCTTTCAGAATAACCACGGCATTCTATCTATATTGGATGAAGAATGCTTAAGAGGTGCTGAATGTTTAGAGACTGGTACACAAGTTTTATTCCCATCATTAGACGAAGCCTTTCTTGCAAGAATTGCACATGCGTATGCTGGCCATACTCACTTTGAGGCTGCAACCCAACACCATAGAAATTTTGTCAAAAGTGAAAACCGAGGAAATTTACCTTACAATTGTTTCAGGTATGATAAAATCCAAGCTAGTTTTGCTTATAAACTAATGTAATATAGTTATGAGTTATTTTGAGTAGTTACAACAACTTACTTGAAAATAGAGAGAAAATATGTTAAAGCAAATTATATACCCTTTTTAATCATGATTAAAAGTTTGCAATTTTGCTTTTCTTCATCTATTGTTTATAATAATTTCTAAACTTTTGAAAAATACTGAAAATTAAACTTGTGAATTGAAAGTAGTTAATTTTTATTTGAAGATCAGTTTTTTCTTAGAAAATATTCATCTCTATTCTCATAAATTACATAGCTACATTGAAATCTTCTTTCCTCTTTTATCAAACTCTAAAAGTCTCCATCAAGGCAAGTTTTTATAACTTTTTTGGGCATTAAATATTTCATTAGCCCATTCTATTGCTTCACTAATTGAACTGAATACTTGCAATTTATTTGTTAATTTGTCACTTTGTACGCTGTTGAGCACAAAATTAAATAATGGAAAGTGCATGGATAATTTGCACAGTTTATCTTATATTCTCAAATTTTATTTAAATTATCTTACCTTATTTATGAGCAAGTATAGATAAATACAAACAATGTAATTAATGAATTTCTATAATTATTGTGTTTACTCTTTCCACTTTCAATATTATAGGTTAAAGCACTATGCTGGCACTGTGACCTACAATGTTTCTGGTTTTGTGGACAAGAATAATGACATCATTCACAGGGATATATCCCTTGCCATGTATCGATGTGAACATCCTTTGCTCAAAGTATTATTTCCAGAAGGTAAAAACAGGGAGTTAGTTATATGTGATTACTTCTAAGTATTGTAAATATTGTTTGTTACTTTCCTCATCAATAATATCAAGGGTAAAGATGGGTGCTAATCTAGGTCTTCATTTAACTCTAATTTGACCCATATATTAATTATCTATTAATCTCTGATTCATAATCTACCATTAAATTGAATTGAACATTATCTATAATTTGGTGAATCATTCCGTCACCAAAGAAAGTGATGACTGTTTCAGATAATTGAATACATTAGTATGTAGTTTTATTAATATATATATATAAATATATATATATATATATAAATTTAATTAACCAGATTAAGCTATAACCATTAATAAAATAGCATGGTGATACCTTTATTGAAATCATAATCTTCATTAGATTAGAGATTGAGAAAAGCATTTCCTTCATTGAAAGTTGAAAATTGAGCATAAATTAACTCTGTAATCTAAAAAGAATATTCTTCAATTGTGCAGGAAACCCTAAGCGCACTACTTTAAAGAGACCTGCAACTGCTGGCACACAATTTAAAGTCTCCATGGGAGCGCTTATTAACAACCTCCAATCTAAAAACCCTCATTACATTCGGTGCATAAAGCCAAATGAACTTAAGCAGCCCAGAATATTTGAAATGGCTTTGGTCCTCCATCAAGTTCGCTATTTAAAGTAAGTACATACTTTGTTTATGAGGTAGGTATTATAGGTATTCAGGTTCCACAGGTGTTTTAGACATTTCTAGAACGGAAAAGAAAATTTAATTGCTATTTGAGATATTACTCACTAATGCGATGAAAGCTAATTTCATTTACTTGACATTGCACAACCAAAGAAGTAAAATTAATGCAATGTTTCCTTGCCCAAGACATGTAGCATTTATCAATCTTGTTCTTATCATCATCAGCTTACAATTCTCAAATAAGGCTAAAGAAAATCATGTTTGCCCCAAAACATCATTATATTTCTCTTTGATTCACTCACACCTATACAATTCTTTTATCTTGCTTCAGCCTATATGGTTTGAAGAGACACTACCATATTTATCATATTATTTGCATTCAAGACTGAAGATGTTACGCTTTCTGTCTACAATGTAAATAATAATATTATGCTATGCATCAACTGTGCAGCTTGAGATTATATTAAGCCTTAATATTTACATGCAGATTTCTATATTAAAATATTAGAACATGCTAAATATATTTTATTTTTATTTCAGCCTGGTTGAAACAGCTCGCATACGTCGTTGGGGCTTTTGTAATCGGGAAAATTATGAAACATTTTTGCAGCGATACAAAATGTTATCCATACATACATGGCCATGTTGGCAGGGTGCAGCAGCTGAAGGTGTTTCTTACTTGCTACGGACCCTTCCTATTCCAGCATCTGAGTTTGCTTTTGGGAGAACTAAGTTGTTTATTAGATCTCCTAGAACGGTAAGTTGAAATTCATTTTCTGTGAGTTAAATAGAAATAAAGTGCATTCATAATAGATAAGGTTTAAGAAATTGATAATTATTAATATTAATAATAATAATTAATACAGTAGGGCTTTAAAATTGCTTTGAAAACAATGTTTTGTTTCTTTTCTATTAAAATGAGATCATTAACTTACCAGCTAATTGTCAAATTTACAATGGGAAATAAAACTTATTCAACCAAAATACCATTTTCATTAACATCTATTCAAAGTGATAGATTGATATTCCCAAATAAAATCAAAGAGTTTATCTCTAGTTTTCTTTTCATCCTTAAACACTCAAGCCTTGTGCCTTTCCCTCAGAATGGCTGGTGTCAGTATCTTGCAGCAACCCTTGCTGCATCCACTTTAATTTGCTTTTTTTGATTATTGTTTGTTGTTATTCTGTCATTAAAAGATTTCAATTCCCATCATAAAATAAGGCTATGGTTGACAAGGATTGGATACAGGTACCAATGCTGTCAAAGGAAATTTGGGAGCAATAAATCTTACCTACTCAGCTCAAGTGGTTTTCATGCCTTACAGTTGGTACTTATTATTATTAGAATTAAACACTTTGTTAGTAAGTTTTGGCTCATTGGACCTGTTTTAATGTAACCTCAACATACTTAAAAGAAAAGAGCTATGTATCATACATTTTTTATTTCCTATCATATGTGACTTGCATTCATACAAAGAGGTCTTAATTACTATGTGTATATTAATGGAGGGAAACATTTATTTGTATTCACAATCTGATTTGATTAAGTACCTTCAAATAAATATCATTCAATCTGAAAATAATGGCAGAATTCTATTCTATTCTTTTGCAAAGATGTTTGAGTTGGAGGAATTCAGAAGAGAACGTTTAGAAGATTTGGCAATGTTGCTCCAAAAAGTGTGGCGAGGGTGGAGGAGAAGAAGGCAATTTTTACTAATGAAGAAAAGCCAAATCGTCATTGCATCAGCATGGAGAAGTTGGAGGGTATGTATCTACCACTCGATCTTTCATACACATAGCTCCCTGAAATTGCACTTGCACTCGAGTGTCAATAATTTATCAAATATCAAGCATATGTCTCTAGATTAATCACCCTCAACTACAAGTACCATCAGCATCAAAAGTCTTTAGTTTAGTTGAATAATTTACCTATTTCTATTGAATTCGGTTTTTACAGAAAATACTTATTGAATCCTATTACCTTTGAAGATTTAAATTTTATGATTTACAAAAAGAAGATAGAATCAATAATAAATAATAATCTATCATGTTATGGCAACAAAATTGGTTTTTAATGAAGAATATTTCTTTTTAAATACTTCATATGCTGAGTATTAGGTTGTTAGTTCAGTTAAAGGTTATTGACTCCAGTCTGCTGTAATATTTAAGCAAGCTCTGTCCTTCATCTTCCAATAAATCATTTTATAATTAAAAATAAAAATCGATAATTGCAGTTATTCCTGACATTTTATTCATTCGTTTTCAATAATGTCACTATTATGTGATAAGATATATCAGGAATCCTACATTGCTTATTTACCTCCATGATTACTGAAGGAGGAAATTCACTTAGACTTTCCTAATAAGAATGTGTCATTCTAGTCTTGCATTTAGTGAAACAGTTAGTGAAAGATTTTTTGTATGATTGCACATTATATTATAATTTCTATGTAGTCATATTTTATAAATATATATTTTGTTAGATATACCTTGTAAATATTTTAAATATGAAGGTGTAAAAAGAACATGAAGTATACACTTTGATAGAGTTGCTCATTAGCCTTTAGTTCAGAATATAGGAAATGAAAGGAAATTCCTCTATTTTCATTTTATTAAGTTCTTTTTTTGTGATCGTTTTTTACCACCTTTTGTGATTTACAGCCAGAACAGTTTCTTTATCATCAAATTAAAATGATCAAAAACTTCATCAACTTTTATTTGCAGGAATACATGTCAAGTTTTTTAAACAAATCAAATGTGTTGTTTTAAGCAGGTTGATTAAACTCAAAACATCTATAGATCTTTCCATACATTGGATTTTTTTATATAACTTAATTATTTTAGATGAATTGCATTAAATATATTTTAAGAGGAGACTTACTTTATTTTTTTATTTTACATTTATTATTATAAATATTGTAGTATGATTAAGAGATGAAAAAGTTTGTGTTATATTGTTAAAATGCTCTCAAATTGTTTTATAAAAATATCTTTTGTTTACTTCATAAAGGAAAGATTCAATTCTAAGGCACAATATAAAGTACATGATAACCAATAAACTGAGGAGAATAATTCTCTGCCTTGTGTATAAATCTTCATTATAATGACATAAAAAATTATAGGAAGCATTTTAATCAAAGAAAAATCTTAATTTCTGGATGTTAAATCCATTGAAGTTCAGTTCTTCTAATAATAGTAACAGTTATTTGATGGTTTTCGGAGTTTTTTTCTGTATTATGTAACATAACCATCAGCAGCCGCCCTGCTTTATTCAATAATAACAATAATCAAATGTCTTTAATCAGGCAAGATTGAGACATTGTCTCTTCTTCCATCTAATCGATTCAGTAAGCACCTATAATTCTTCAGTAACGAGATATTTTTAAGTTTACAATAGTAATATGCTTTAATTATTAAGTAAAGATATTTACCAAACCCTAAATATTTTGATGTGAAATTGAATGTTAAAATCCACCTTTCATTTTCATTTGGGAACTTAGAAAAACTTTAGGAAAGTAAAACTTTGTATCATCAACAATTTATATCTGAATTTCTACTTAATGAAAATATTTCACATGATGGAATTAAAAAATATTATAATTAGAATAAACCATGGTATTCAACAACAAAATTGGAAGACCTTGTCTAATTTAAGCCAATTTTCAATATGCTTCATTATCATTTTGTAGCTACATTATTATTACAAAACCAAAATCTAGGAAAGCTGAGAGTCTACATGAAGTGAAGATATGTCCTTACCATATTTTGATATTCGTGCATTATCCTCCATAGGATTCTATATCAGATCTAATTAAGGTTATAAAAACATTACAACTATATAACCTTCAGCTAATAAAATATTTTAAATTCCATTGAAATCACTGTATTAATTATATTGATAACATTTTTTCCTAAAATATCTAAATGAACTTGTAATACTGCTTGAAACTTTGAATGAATATCTTATCCAATTTAGATGTAAAGAGAATATTAAATTACCATTGTCTAAGGAAATCTATCATTAATAATTTTCAAATAATAACTTATAAAGTAATTTCCTTTGGTAGATGATCAATTAATAAATGATTTCAGTAGAATCTTTAGATGAAAGCTTTACAACTGTAGTGAGATTAATCCTGCTAAGATTTTGTGTGAAATCTCAACAGTATGATTAAGAATGATAACAATGGTCACTTAGAAATATGATTCAAAAGAGTGTCTAGATATATTTTGTGAGTAAAGTTGGTACTAGGGAAAATGAAAACTGTGATTTCAAAGTTTATAGAATAAACCTATACCATCATTTCTTCTAAGTATTATGAAAATAAGAATATACAGTATTAATAAAATAACTTTATACAGTAAAAGAGGATTTTAAACCACTGCCCCTATCTGTTGCATCCTCTAACCTTTCTACCCCTTCATCTCCTTCTCACACAGTTGGCCTCTCCCATGTTCTGTGGAGTTTTTATCTTCATGGAACTCACATGGGGTTAGATTATTGTATTAAATAGAGAGGATAATCTATAATACGAACATAGGAGTAAGCTTAGTCTTTACAAAGTAGTGAATAAAATTTAAGAAAAATATACTTTGGAAGAATAGAAAAGAATGCAGGAGTATTGTGGTAAACAAAACATATGTAAAAGTTATAGTTGATAGTGGATGTAAAAGTTAGAATTAATAGTGGAACTATAAGAGCATAAATATGAAGAGGAGGATAACAGACTATATACCCAAACCTATAACCAAGAGCCTATCTCAAATACTGTTCATCATAAATATGGAAAATCCTATATTTGAGATATTTACCATACGAATCAAAGGTGCCAAATGGAATTAATGACTTTAAAACAGGAAAGCATAGAGGGAGTTTTACTGATATTCAATCAATAAGGAAATCATTGAATATTATTGATAGACTTAACTTGCATTAAACTTCCAATTTATAAATTTTGTTTTTCTCCATTCCTCATACTTGTATTGTTCTGGTTTCATTCGTCATAAAGTTTACCATGCCTAAGATGTCAAAGGACAAAAGAAGTTTGAGGTAAAAGAGCAAGACGGAACAAATTCTCAGTTTGTGTATGAGTGATAAAGTCATCTATATTTTAGATGAGAAAAAATTTTATTCTAACCTTGGCATTTCTTATGTGACTTCTTGGAAAACAATTCAGAAATGTTTTTTCATCATTCTTCATTGAAACTGCTTTCTAGCATTTACTAAAACTTGAATTGTATTAAGGAATTAAGATGCATCAATTTCACATTTCAGAGATATTATTGATAAATGCTCAGATACATTCTTATTGAAAAATAAATTCAAGATTAGTTTGTTCTACATTGTAACTTAATGGATAATAGTATTAAATTAGTGAGAAAATCAGCTATTGCCAAGATATGTCTTAGTTATACAGCTTCCCTGCAGTGGTTTGAATTGAGAGGATATATTCATAAATAGCATTTCAGGAAATACTTTGTCATAATTGATCAATCATAACTCCAATTTATTACGGAAATGTTATTATTTATTGTAATGTGTAACTTTTATTAATATTTGAAAATTTTTAATCCAATGAAGCCATGAATTATGTGAGAATTAAAACACTTTTACAAAAGAACTATTTTATTCCTTCATGGTACTTACTTATTTCATTCCATTTTCACAAGCATTAGCATCTTTAGCATTCCATAAATTTTAAAATTTTGTCTTTTCCAACTTCTGATTAAAATTCAAATTTTCTGCAGATTTGAGAAAATTTGGTTCCATTATGATTCCTGCTTAGGCAAAATATATAACATTATGTTTTCATTTACCATGACTTGAATTAGGAATGCCACTTTGGAAACTACATCAAAGGAAAAAAGAACTTATGGTGTCTATGCAGAGTGGTATGTAAATATGAATTATAAAATTTCGCATTCCTTAACAAAACATTTGGCTCCCAATTTTACTGCTTGGAATAATGGTTTTTATGGGAACAGGTTTAATGCTAGCTAATTTAATGATAACTCTGTTGTATCTGCACATTTAGTATTATCTGTTGTATTTCAGAAATCAGCACAATGTATTTGAAACTTACGAATCAATGTTCCTTGGCATCATAACCAATGGTTGGTTGGTATGCTTTTTAGTCTAATAAGGTGAAAATATTGCTAAAATGAGATATTACTGTATAATTAAAAGATAATCTGCTTCTCTGTATAGTAATGGATCAAATGCTTTCTCCTATACTCATAGCATTAAATCTAAACCTATACTGACCACAGGGCATCCTCTGTTAATAATTTCATTAAACACCTATCTCCTCTTTCAGTTATTTATTTCTTCTATTTTAATTCTTATTGTCTTTAGAAAGTAGAGAACCTGCCATGTTTGTATGGTTCTACATTGACTTCCTATACTTTAGTTTCACTGAAATTCAATTTGATTTGCTTAACCCTGTATCACACCCTTTCACTAAAATTGTATTTTACCATTAGAAAGCTGTAGTTTCCTCAATTATCTCTATCATTACTACATCCATATTAAAACAGCATTAATTTTTAAGTGTTATACTTACCTGCACATTTTTGGTATATAACTTAACAATTTGTCTAACATTTGAGATTAAGTCCACGGAAACTTCCTTGGATGTTGTGTTTATCAGCTATGTAATGTTTCCAAGGTTGCTGATGGAATCATCACTCTACATTCTAAATGTAGTTATCATGCTTGTAGCATTTCTCCAGATATAATTATAATTAATTTAATTTGTTATTTTTTTGATGTGATTTATTTACAGGCAAGGGAAGAATACAGAATTTTGAAGCATAGAAAACAAGTGGAATGGGCTGTAAATGTGATACAAAAACATTATTTATCTTGGAAGGTGAGTATCAGTTGATTCATTTGGGATTGATAAGTTTCAGATTGTATCCCATTTTATACATTTTGGCTACAAATATGAATTAAAAAAGTATGCAATTATAATCTAACTGCTCATGGCTCAGGCGGGCTCTTGGTACCAACACTTACCATAATTACTTAATTTAGCCTTACTATGATCATTTTTAGTATTTGGTATTTGAAATTACTGCAAACAACCATATTCAATTACCTAATTTGAATACCTTAGGTTACCTAAGGTTCAATGGAAGATGTCATTACTGATCATTCAGATAGAATTACCCTGGAATTGAGGGGCTAGTTTAAAGTTATCTTAGCAAATTATTTATTTTTATTTTATAAAAAGAATAGCACATAGGCTAATACAAATATCAAATAATGAATTAAAAATTCATTACATATATAAGAACATATTAAATATAAAAAACATGTATATTTTACAAATTTCTCAAAATCATTTATCCTTTTGCACCCACAATGCAACCTTTTTCTTGAATTTCCCCACACTCCCCACACCTCTAACTTCCAGGGGTAATTCATTATAGAACTTTACACCCTCATAAAATATTGACTTTCCTGAACAACTAGACACTCTTCCAGTTCTATAAATGCTGTCTGTCTGTCTTGTGTTATAGCAATGTACTTGACCATTTTCAACCAAGAATGACTGTAAGTAGGCAGGCAACAATCAATTTTTAATTTTTAAAATAAATAATAAAACATCAGCTAAAATTTCCTTTCTGACCATTAACATGTCCATCTCCTTCCACATACCTTCAACATTACTCCGTCTATCTTTGTTCAACACCATTCTTGCACCAGTAATTAAAACTTTTTGCAATCTTTCAACATCACCCACTTTACAACCAAATAAAACCATAGAACAATGTTTAACATGAGGATAGACAATAGCCTTAAATAACAATTCTTTGGCTTTTCTAGATAGCCCATCTCTTAATTTAATTTATATAAATATAAAATTGAATATTGATATTTAAATACTTCATTTCAACTGTTAAAAATATCTGCACATGTCTCAAATGTATTTCTTATTGTCTTTTTCTAGCAGTATATAAAATTTAATTTATAATTAAATGTTTTTGGCAGATTCATTTCTGAATGCTTTTACAAAAGATATTTCATCCTCTTGCTTATAAATAACTTTGAAATATGGCATGAATTGATTTAAATTTTATTTCATTTGCATAGGCTTTTGGGAAGTATGTAATCTGATTATTAATCATTCATTTTTTAACACTAATTAATTATTTATTTTACGATTCTTATTCTTGATACTATTCTTTTCCCTCCCTTGAAAGAGGAGGCAGTTTCTATTCACCCTTTCTGAGCAACTTCCTTCGGAGTCTCCTATTAGCAGAGATTGGCCTCACAGTCATCAACGTCGTTTGGCAGATGCTAGCCTTCTACTGAGGAGAATACATCACAAATGGAGGGTAAGATGTCTTAAGATACTACCTTCATAAAAATTTAGATCAATTTTATTCAAAATTGACAGATACAGAAATTACACCACAAAAATACACATAATAAATATTAAATATTACAGAATTGAATTTGTATATTTTGTTCAGTTAAAGACATTCATGGATCCATAATTTTGGCTAAAATCCTGCTAGTTTCCACTAAATGACTTACTTGAATCAGTCTTTTTAAGCTTTGTATTTTATGCATCTACGAGCAATTAAATTAAATTGCTATGTGAGTTGATGCAAATCATTCCCATCATTGATTTTAATCCTTGAAGTGGATTAATATAAAAAAATGTATCAAAAATTCTAGAAGAAATATTCAAAGTTATACTTTGCCCCTTTTTCTTCCTGGAAATATATGTATTCCTTTACTCACTCAGCATTTTTAAACTTTACACTGAAGCAGTTCAATTTGATTTGCTGTCAATTAAATTCAATGATTTCTATCTGAATTGTTATGGTTGTTGTTTTCTCATCATACCTTGAACATTCATTGTTACTTCTGATATCTAACATACTGGTTAGCTTTTCTGCACCAGTCAAAATTTAAAAGAATCAAGTAAATTACTATTAACTGATTTTTTATATTACTGTATGTTTTTATTACAGTGCCATAAATACAGACTTAAGTTTGATCAGACAGCCAGGAATAGAATGCGGGAAAAAGTAACAGCAAGCATTATTTTCAAAGACAGAAAGGCATCATACCCAAGAAGGTTAGTATTAAAGATAATCATTAAGAATTAATTGTAAGCTTTTATGAATTTACTCAATTATAGGAATGCTTTTGGAGTAATAAGAACTATCTTTTTAACAACATAAAAGACTATATAGGTCTCTTGTGTTTACCATTCTTCTGTCTATTTCAATTGTTACTATATATCTTAAAAGGATGTTGATATTTGTTAACCATTTGAAAATTATGATATTAGAGAATGATGTATGAAAAGTTTATGAAAGCATTTTCTTATCTTTACGACATCACCAAAATGTATGCATGAGCTCTTCATAAATGAAGAGTGACATAAACTTTTTAAAAAGGAGTGAAGCTATATTAGGCATATTCAATTTAGAACTCCATCAAGACACTGAGAGAAGGTATTTCTCCAAAACAGATATCAATAAACAAACATCCTTTGGAGTATATCATGAAGCAAATCAACAATAGTTATTATACTAATGTGACTATACAGATTATTTAATTGATTGAAAATTTTTATGCTGCATTCTTGTAGTATTTTGGCTAAATAAATAGGAATTTGAATCAATAATTAAATAGTTTAAAGAATGCTTGGAAACCTGAATTGTTTTACAGCAGTATTAAATAAAGTGAGTTATGTCATACATAAAAAATTTATAAGCTCAAATATTTTTATTTACCATTAAATTTTTACAGTGTATCACATCCATTCCTTGGAGACTATGTAAGATTAAGACAAAATGTGCAATGGAAAAAGATATGTGTGGAGACAAATGATCAGTATGTAGTGTTTGCAGACATTATACATAAAATCACAAGATCCAGTGGAAAGGTAACTTCATTTATGCATATATTTGCATGTTTGGTTTCTTCTTGAGATTTACTCTCTATTTAATTTGAAAATAAGAATAATATTTATGAAGAGAGAGTTTAGAGGAAGATTTGATTGATCATTAAAATTTTCTTCCTGGAACATATTATAGTATAAATTTAAATTTGATGAAATTCTTCATCTTTTTCTTCTAGTTAACTAATTAACAATTGTATCCTACCTATTATTGTTTCACTTATTGCAACATAATTAATGACTACTCTCATATACCATAATCTAGAAAAAATATTTAAATAAATATGTATCACCTTTCAGTCATTATTAAATTTACTGAAACATATCATTAAGATGCTACATTGAGATTTAACCCTATAAGCGATTCATACTCCTAAATAAATGTCTGTTCATAGTTTTTAAGCCCTGTGAACTGAAAAGATAAAGATAGAGGGATACAGGCATTACTAATATTTATCCATATTTGAAACACTATTTATTTTGTCTCTGTGTTTCTTCCTGACAGTTTGTCCCAATACTCTTCGTCCTGTCTACAAGTTCTATGTTAATACTAGATCAAAGAACACTGCAAGTGAAATATAGAGTGCCTGCAGCTGAAATATACAGACTTTCTCTGAGTCCTTTTCTGGATGATGTTGCTGTTTTTCATGTGAGAGCTGTAAGTAATTCAGTATCTCATTTCAAATGATTAATATACACAGGAAATTTTTATAACCAAATATTTATTATTTGCTCATAGACTATCTGTCCTTTCTGGAAAGTTCAAGGATGATAATAATCTATGATATTTGCGTGTGAGGGTTAAAGCCACATTTTAGCAAAAACTTCAAGGTGTGACTTGTGTTGTTCACTTATAATTTTTAGAGTTTTGATTTCATCAGTTCATCAATGATCATTGACTAGGAACCAATTAAATCAGTGTCTCTAACACACAACTGTAAAATCTGAAATTTGTAGTAATGTATCTACTATTGCTCCAGCAACCCCATTTTATTTTGAGTATATTCTTGATTACACTCAATCATTTCTATATTTCTGTTGTTCTCACTTGAGATTTATGTACCATTTTTAATTCACAGTAATTATTAGCTAGTCTGAACTCACATTGAAGATGAGAGAGCTGGGGAAATGTGAAATTTTTACGTGGGTGGAACTGTTCTACAGTCCACCTTTTGTTGTCATAAGTCTAAACTCATAAAATATGTAAAGCCTTGCATCATAAGCAATTTAAGCTAGCTTTAAGACTCTTTAAAGAATTTGTATTTTTTGAAAGTATATCTAAAGGAAGATAAGTACCGTGAATCTGAATGATTGAATTTATCAAACAATAAGTATTTTATTATAATTTTCCAGCTAAGTTACAGAATCTAATGTTTAGTTTTTATAAAATTACATAATTGTTGTCTATTAATATGATACAAGGTCTGCAAAAAAAGTTCCACGATCGTTTGAATTACTTGTAGCTGAAATGTATTCTGGTTAAGAGCATTTGAAACCTTGACCTCTCCTGAGTAACCTTCCATTTTCTCTTTGTTGACAACCTTTTTTAGTTATGGTAGTTTTGTCTGAAAGGTTTTTTTCACTTGTGGCAAATGTTAATAACTAACAATGTCTAGGTACAGCATTGTTCTGTAATATTCTGTTTTAAAGTAGGTCAAACCATTTCAGAAATGTTTGAAATGTTGAAAAATACTCTTTGGGAAGAAATTAAGAGATGCTTAGAGTGGTATTCAGGCTTCAAAAGTGATCAGGACTCAATTTCAGATGAATGTCTAAGTGAAAGGCTATCAACATCAACTGATGATGGTTAGATCAATCAGGTGAGGTCATTTGTGTTGGCCAATCAGAAACTTACTGTCAGAGAACTAGCAGATGAGAGTGATGGGCTAATGTCAGATGTTCTGAAATGCATCCGTAAAAAAATCGGGAAGAAGTTACTGAACTTGGGAGAAAAAACTGGTGGTTTTTTCAATGTAACAACACACACTTTCATTTGGCCCTCAGGATCCATGAATCTTGTGGCTGAAATTTGAGATCTGCTCTATTCCAACTGCCTTACTCATCGTATTTAGGCCCTGCCCACCTGTTCCTGCTTTCCAATTCAGAGGATCAACCAAAGGAAAGAGATTTAAAACAATAGATGCCATAAAGGAAAATTCAATGCAGGAGCTTTTATTGATCACAAAAAAATATTTTAAGCAGTATTTCCTGCAGTGGAATGACACTGGGAAATAGTTGTACAAAATGGGGTGGGAAGAGTACTTTCAAAGGAATCACATGGAATAGGCTGTAGATATTAACAGTATTTTTTAAAATCTGTCATGGAACTTTTTGAACAGACCTCATATTATTTCTGTTCATAAGGTGGTCATAAATTATGAGATTTAGAATCAATATATACTTTTCATACTCTTACTTTTACTATATTTATATAATAATTTACCAGGACTAAAGTACTTATTATATTTCCATATTTTGTATATGAATAGATATGATAAGCAATCCTTTAAATATCTCTAACACCAATTTATCCTTTGTATCATTGTAATTTTTATTGGTTGTATTTCTAAAATTATTTCATTGTAATTTTGAAATATATTTTTTCTTTAGTAATGCTCTGCTTTTTATAGATGCTATTCTGGATAGATTCTACATGTAGTAATTTGACTAGAAATATAACAATGGTTGTATCAAAATTGTACATTTCTTATATGCTAGTGAACTAATGCATTACAAAGTCATATTTATATGAAACAATATGTAAGAAGTACTGTTCTCCTTATTTACTGTCTACAAACTAATTCTTAATTACATCGGACAAAGGCCAGTTCCAGCGAGTATCACACATAGTATATGAAAGATACAATATATACAAGATATTAAAATGTCACGTATGTTTAATTTTGTACATTTTGTGACTTTTTAAAATTGTATAGACTGCAATGATAAAAAAAATATTATTCATGTCATCTCTGATTAGTCATGCTAATTTCTTTAAGGGGAAATAGTAATTATTCCTTTACGATTCTAGAATTCCTAACTTTTTAGGTGCTTTCAAGTTAATGCTAGTTACTGTACCCTCTGGTTTCTTCAAATTAATTATTCCTTGAAGTAATACTTCACATATCAGCCAAGTTCTCTTATCCATAATTGCTAGTATTTCATGTAATGCTTAGTTGCTCAGTGTTTCAGTAGGCTACCAGCTTCTTACCTTGCACCTATCCCTGCCCCCCTCTCATTGTATGCTTGCAGAGTAGTCCAGCTGCTGACGTTATGAGCAGCCAAAATATTCCTGGATGCCTCTTTCAGAGTGACATGGGCAAGAAAAAGGGGGATTTTGTGTTCCAGACTGGACATGTAATAGAAATAGTCACAAAACTATTCTTAGTGGTGCAAAATGCCATTGGAAAACCGCCAGAAGTGAACATCAACACTGAGTGAGCATATTTAATTATCTGAAAACATAGATGCCTTCTTATTTCAAGGATCGCTTGAGCTCTAAAGAAAAACATTTTAATTTCTATCATACACACAGATTTGAAGCAAATTTTGGCCAACAAACAGTGCTGTTCACATTTAAGTGCATGGGACTACCAGAAGTGCAACCAGGACAAATAAAAATTTTTCGTAAAGGAAATAAAATGGAAGTGCTGGTATGAGTGTTTGGTAAGTTTCCTATTGCAAAATGTTTTCATTTCTTTTGAATCTCTTCCATGTTATGTTTATAATCCCTCAAAATAAATCAAGATAATTACAGTATTGGTGTCAGACACATTTTTATGATAAAGTCAAGTAATCACTAACTATAATTCTGTACTGAAAAGTAACTATGATTTTTGTCAAGCATCATGTATTTTCAAGAATAAAACAATTAAGAATAGTGCTTACTGAATTATCGTATTTGAAGTTTATAAGGTAAAGAAAAAACTAGAAGATATCTTTTTATTATGTTATAACACCAATTTAAGTTCACCACCATTGATATTAAGGTTAAGTAATTTATAATTTTAACTATTCTTTTTGTCAAATTGCAGGGAACTTAGGAAGGAATGAAATTTATTTCAATGAAATCTCTGTTGGTTTAAGTAAAGCGATGGAAATGACTGTTCAGCAAAGTGGGACAACATTTGGAAAAGGAAGAGGCTAATGTGATTTTTACTGGTTTTGCCTTAATAAGGAAGAATCATAGAATTCACATAGACTGAATCCTCAACTAGGTTAGTGTTATAGATACATTTATTACATATTCATTCATCATTGGAGTAGTTTTAATTTCTATGCAGACTTATTAAATAAATAACCCACAAATTTGCCTCCTTAATGTGAAACCCTTAGAAACCATCTCTAATTATATTAAAAACAAATATAAATTTTCATCTATAGAGCTTGATATTTCACTAATAGCTTTTAATCATTGCAATCAGCTTTAGTGTCATATATATATAAATGGGATTAATGATGAATTTTGAAAAGCATCTACCAATATCATTATAAATTAAACCATTAGATTAAACGATATCATTTATGAATTCATGAGGTGAAAATGAAAGCTTAAGTATTAATATTTTCAAATTTAGGAAAATATTATTTGCGCTATTTTAATATGAATCTGAATTTATTTTTTGTGTATATTATTTATTATATATATCATATATCTTCCAGGTATTCCTCATTTTACATCTTTGTGTATACATTCTGAATTGTGAACTAAAAATTTAGAAAGATCTGTAAATTCAAGTTTACTATTAAGTAACATACAAATTGCAACCAAATACATTATATGTTGTTCCTATAAATCAATTATAGAGATGTATTAATGAAAATTGATCATACAGTAATGTTATTAATTACATAGTATGCTTATAATCATCGCATTTTTAACTAGAATATTGTTTTCCTTTCAGATATGAAATATTCAAGCCTAAGCAGCTTTGGGTAGCAGCAACTTTGAGCTGCTATTGAAACAATAATACCTGCAAACTAATGCTGCAGTATTTACAACACAAAGAATTTTTTAGTGTTTGCTATGACAGATTTGTGTGTGACAAAGAAACTATTATTAAGAGCCAGTTTACAATTGATGAACTGATGGTTAAAATATTTGTCAGATGAACTCAGGATATCATAACATGCTGAAAGTTAGCAAGATGTTAAATTTGCCATTGATACTAACTGCCCAAAATGCATCTACCAAACTGAAATCTTGTAACTTATAAAACCTTTTTATTAATGCCTCAAAAAATGGGGAAGAATAGGTTGCATGCATCAGTGAGTACTTGTTAATGCAAATTTTTGAGTGAATGTGTGTTCCATTGTGAGTGAGTGTGCATACGTTTTGGGCTCCTGGTTTCAAATTGGGCCCGCATGAGTTCTACATGAGTTAGCCATTTCATTACTAGTGATGATGTAATGAAAATGGTAATTTCAATGGGAATTCGAAGAAAAGGAGGAAGAGTGACCTTGTTTCTGGAATTTTGTGAGAAAAACATTGTCATTTCTAAACAGGCAAACCCTGTGTAAGAAAAAAGTACCCCACTCCTCATAGAAAGTAACTCCCAAAAATTTTACCATGATACCTTTAGAAACATATCCCAGCCTGCCAATTGAAAGTTGCATGGAAGATATTTTGAGGTGGTTGAGTAGATTTTGGAATACCTCGTACAATTTGAAACATCCAATAGGCAACCTATTGTTTCAGGATCACTACCAAAATTAATATAAGTGATTAATAGTTTTGTTCACCTTGTGGGCAGGCTGTTTGATTAAAAGAAAGTATTCATCAGATGACTGAGCGTATTGAAACTTCATTCAACCAAGGACTGGTCTGCAGGTCAGCCAAACACAAATGCCAAATATTCATTCTGTCATACTGCCAAATTTTCATAAGTGAATGGAAATGTTAAATGAATGATGGAAATAAGGAGATGGAATAATAGAGGATTTAAAATAAATGTCACCCAAGGAGCTCTTTTTTTTGTAACAAGGCATGGGAGTTCTGAGTAATTATTGGGTCAGTTTAATGACCCGTAAAGTGTTATTGTTACTTGATGCTCTGTGTAAACCTGAGTATTCAATCTTCAGAGATTTTTTGTTCTCTTTAGGCAATAGCCTCCTATTCCTAAAGAAGTTATTGAATGCAATGATTCATTAGAAAATTTTCTACTTGAACTTGATCAACTTTGAATGCTAAAATGATGTGTTTCATTTGACTTTCTGTTAGAAATTCAGATAAAAGCTATTAATAAAGATCTTTTAATTACTGTACTTCCAATCTTCATGAATCATTGCTGTTTATATCCTCTTTCCTATAATGTGGTGCTACAATTATCTGTTGATGGTTAAATCAAATGGTAAAAAGAGAACTCACTGTTTGCTTGGAAAACACCTTTAACTTTTAATCCTCTTAAGGTTGTTACATTGACTGAAGTTTAAGGAACTTATAAGGAAATATTTGGTAAGATTTTATTGAAGAAGTGATTATTTTTGCAACTTTCATCTCCTGAAAGTAAGCATGTGGCCGATAGCCTTAAGCAACTTCCTTAGAAGAAGTATGTAACAATTTCTTTAATTTAACTGTAATAGATAGCACCATAAATTGATTTGTCTTGTCTTGTTTATGCGCAAATTTCCAATTTGTTCATTCCCAGTTGTTGTTGAATTGTTGGTATATTTTTGCCTTGAATAGGCAAGTCAAATTGTAAGATTAATGTACAAATTGTGTACTTTGAACTGTAAAATATGGTTTATAACAATGAAAATTTTATAGCAAATTTCTTCTTTTCAAAAAATTATTGAAATTTTCAGTCAAAATTACTGATGATTTTTATGAATTTAAATCGTAGATGTATTCATTTTCCATTTGAAACCTCAATAATGCTAGTTAAAGAAAAGCTGGTAGCGTTTCAGCAAATATTACACAGGATTTTGTTAGGCAGCAGCACTAACAAAGCTAAAACCTACCTTCCCATAATAGGGCATCTTACCCTACATAAAATCTATAAATTTTTCTTTAAAATTTCTTGACAATGATCAATCAAATGCATATAAGTATATGCGGTAATTTTAAGACATCTGTTTGCACGAACTTTATATGATTGATTGATTGTAACTATTACATTTCTTCTTGATCTTAGATCCCTTATACTTTCATATATGCTAAGTTATGAGCTAAGCAAGTAGAAGGCAATCATACATATTGCATATTGGTGAAGAAGAAAAGCTATTATAAGAGTAAAAGTGATACCTTAAGCATCAGTATGCTAACTTTAATTTTGAAAGTCATTCCACCAGTAACTTGGATGGAAAACAATATAAAAATTCATTCATCCTTCTGGCAAAAGAGAATTTAAGAGAACACTGAGGTATCAAATAACCTTAGAATAATGCAAATAATATGAAAAAGTAGCTTCTATCATTAGCTTTACAAAATATCAATGACTCTGTTACTATTATGTTTGATTTTTTTTTGATGATTTGAAAGTCTGTATATTAACTACTGTACACTTGACTACTGACTACTATGACTGACAACTTCTAAAATTATGTATGAAAACAAAAATTATCTGGTCTTGATAAATATTGCTGATGATAAATGTTTTAATGAAATTTATAAACAATTTCGGTAAATCCTTAGTATGAAAATATTAACATTCTATGAATACTGAGTTTTTGGAATTATTATGTTGATACTTTTTCATTTAATTGACTCTGCTAATTTTAAAAAATAGCGCACTTTATTATTTCACACAAGTAATTTTCCAGATAATTCATGACAGAGAGCTCCTGGATAGCCAAGTGGGCAGTGTGTTCAGCTTTGGTGGATATAGTCCTGGGGTTTGATTCCCAATGGGCATAAGCAAATTGACCTTAGTTGTAAATGCAATTTTTACTAATTTTACTAGTAATTATTATATGAATTATAATATATGGTACAATTTATTAAGCGAATCTGTGAACCCTCTTTAAAAATATCATCTCCTTCAAAATTAAGGTAGCTTTATATCAAATTCATTCAGATTATATCATTCTTTTCATATTTTTACATTATTTTTAATCTTATTTTCATTCAAATTAGTGCTGAGGAGCTTCTTCTTCATCTGTGAAAACAGATGTTATATCCAAAGGAATGCTAGGTCTTCCTTCAAGGTTGGCTTCAGCTACAAGTCGCTTGTTTTCTTGCAAGAGTATCTCAACCTATAACAAGATGTATTAACTTATTATTATTATAATAAATATACATATATGTACCCAACAATTTATAGGTTCATTTTAAACATCAGTAACATTCAATATGTATTCAACTACACATATTTTAATTATTGGATTTCAACTAATTTGTAGATGTTAAAAACTTTGATATTTACCGTATTTGACGGCATATAAGACGCACCAGCATATAAGACCCACCCTCATTAAGTTGGCCACTCACAAGGAGAACGAGTTTTAATAGTCCGTGCGAAAGCACGGTACCACAATGACTTTAAACGTAGTTTCTTTTAGTTGTCACGTTTCGTAAAAGCCAAATATTAACACAATCGTTGAATGCAATTATGAAATAGGTAGTATAGACCATCTGGGCTAAAAATAGCATTCAGTATTGAAAGTTAACCTGTGGAGGTTGAACCTTCACATATAAGACGCAGGGAAATTTTTCGAGACATAATTTAGGAAAAAAGGTGCGTCTTATATGCCGTCAAATACGGTACTTACTTAGTAAAAATATTTTTAAATTAATTGAGAAAATATGGGTAATATAGCGTAAATATCATAAAACAAAAAAAACATGGTTTTTTGCTTGGAACCAATAATCTATGGATTATGCAAGAATTATAATCTGTATTGTAGGAACACTACTACATCACTATTTTCTGTAATAGTGTTTCAAAGCAAAGAAAGGCATTAAGGGATATTCAAAGTTACCTTTTCTTCATATTTGTTTTTTAGTTGCTTGAATCTGTTCATTTGGAATCCATACTCTTTCTTCAATTCTTCATTTAGCTTAGTTGCAGTCTCAACCTTAGCTATTGCCATTGAACGTTGCTCTCTCTCTGCCTTCACTTTTGTCTCAACAGAGTCCATTTCTGTTCTAAGATGTTCAACTTCAGCACTCCGAATCCCCAGTAGATCCTTGGTTATACTGGTAACTTCTTTGAGAGATGCAACCTGTAACAAGCAATGATACAAGACATAAAAATTTTGTATTCAATTCAGTAAAACAATTTAGCTATCATTTCCTAAAAGAAGATTTTAAGGCTTTCAGCATATCACATAAACTATGCAATGAGTTATAATAAGGAAGTAATTTTAATTTCAAATCAGGCATTATAGCAAGTTAATTGAATATTATGGTCACATCCATGATGAATTAAAGGACAAACAGCCTTAAGGATGCCAAGGATGTACAAGTGAAAAAATATCTACCTGTGAAAGACTACTACCCAGAAAATTCAGGTTTGCATACCAATTACAGAAAATCTCTTCATATTATGCAATATTAATCATCATTAAAAGCATTTTCCCTTATCTTAGGAACTTTTCTGCAGAAATAAATGCCTGGGAGGTCTAAGATTGTTTCATTTTTCTCTTCCCTTCCATTTTTTTTCTTTTTGCACCATGTACAGCTATGTGCAAAAAAAACTTTAACCTTTAATATTATATAGGCTGCAGGACTTTAAAGTTTTTTTACACATAGCTGTACATACTTATGTTTCTATGTACAATTCATTGATTCGATAACATCAAAGTTATTTTAGATTTACTCAAGATTAAAGCAGTTATTAATATTCCTCTCTTCCATTCCATATCATTTTTTAATGTTTGGAGGAATAGAAATATTTTTCACTGGAATCCTCTTTATAAACTTCACTAAGAATAGGTTTTGGTTATACAATTTCTATCTATCTCACCTCCGCACTCTTCCACCCTTACTATCCCTTCCTTTTATTCTCATTCAATGAGTCTCTTTCATGCTAAACTATACTGCCACCTTCTCTCAAGTTGCATATTCCATAATAATATACTGACAGACAGTGAAAGCACATATGAAACCAAAAGATACTACCATAAGAAATGTTAGTCTAGAGGAAAGGTAGTTTGTAGGATGGAGTACAGTGTGAAAAAGAGTTCAAATAAATGGATGTACAACCCATGGGTGTACTGGTAGGACATACCCAAATTCTCCTCAAAGGTAATTTACTATGCAGCTGGACCATGATACATTATTATTTAAACTAAACACCAAAAGTTGTTTTCCCTACTGGTAGGACATGCCCGAATTCTCCTCAAAAGGTAATTTACAATGTAACTAGACCATGATACAATATTGTTTATATTAAACACTAAAAGTTGTTTTCCCTTTTCCACAACAGCGTGAAATATTGTTTTCTCCACCTTGATTTCTAAATTGTGATACTTTAATCAAAATCCTCTTACAATGTCTAAAATTGTGGAGAATTATGTTGAAATTCTCCACAATTTAGAGATTCATAAAATATGAATTTTCAATAGCCAGATTCTAATGAATAATTCTAACCTGAGCTCTCAACTGAACATTCTGTTTCTCCATTGATGCTGCCTCCATTGTTTTGTTTTTGAGCCTCTCCACTGCAGTGTGAAGGGCTGCACGCAACTTTTCATTTAGCTTTTGAAGATTTTCCTGGTTGGCTTTATTTTCATTTTGCTGTTGATTGGTGTCTTCAATACCTTTATTTTCTTTGTTATCAGAACTTGTAGTCTCCACATTCTTTTGCATTGACTCAAAAGCCAACAACTTTTCTTGTGCCTGTAATAGTTGATTTTTAACTATTTTCAATTCTTCATTACTTGCCAGTAAAGTTGACTCAATTGACTGCATTTTATCTATCTGTTCTTTGCTATCCTGAAAATTCAACAATATTTTTATCACATGTGTATATGATCATAATTGGATAATAGTATGTAAATCAATATCATTCTATTTCCAGAAAATACTAAATTACTTATTTTTAGTAGAGGAAAACAAACCTTTCCATCTGGTAATCCTTCACTCATATCAGTCTTACAGGGTGAATTATTTCCTTTATTTGACCATTCCAGTTTTTCCTTTTCAAACTGCAATCTTTGAGTTTCCATTGCTAGCTTTTGACACTGATTTTCCTCTTTTGCCTATCGAAAAAGCATTTTTGTAAATAACTAATAGCTTCATCGTATTTCTGGCTAAAAGGTGAATATTATTAATGATCGTTACTATTCTTAATTGATCTTTAAGCATTTCTATGATCTGCTTTTCATTTGAATTTTGCTCCCCATCAGTTTTTTCCGATTTTTCTTCTTTGTGTACAGTTGTTGTATCCATTCCTCCTGTCTTCTGTGATTCGGTAGTAGTAGCTGTTCCCTCGGACATCCTTATAGAATATAAACAAAAACCTATAACATTAAAAGTCAAGAATTTCAATATTATTCAACAATATTGATAGTATAATGTTAATATCTTCTCAATTCAAAAACATTGACTAGATAAATTTTAGTTATTTTCAAAGTATGATCAAATTGGTAAGTTTACATTAATTTCTTTGTTCCACATGGTATGAAATTGACATCCCATTTCAGTTTTTTTACGGTGCCATAAACAGAAGACGTATTTACTAACCTAATGGAATTTTCCTATTGTCGGATTGAATATTCAATTCCTTATTTCGAAGAGGAACAAGCAGAGGAATCCTTAAAAATTTTCTGCTATCCTATCCCCCAGAGCTAAAAATCAAATACTCTCACACGCGTGAGAAAGTGGACTCGCGTGCTTCCGTATTTTTAGGATATAGCCTTTGCATCTAAAATTAGACCCTCTTCCATACTTGCTGGCATCGGTCGTATTTCACTGCGTTGAACGCATTAAATTAGTTAAAATTAAGAAGACGAATTGTATGGACATGCGATTTCAAGTTTCTATGGGTAATTCTGTTTAATACTCCGACCCTGTTTATCGCGCGTTCTGTTTAAGTATTTACTTATATATAGTTGAAGATTACTCAATTTAAATTTATCAATAGTTAATAGACGTAGAACACCCCTAGTTATGAAATGAAAGAAATTTCAACTTATTAAACAAAGCAAACATTTATTGAGATTGTCTTAAATTACACACGCTCTCATGTCTAGCTGGAGCGCTACGGTACATTCGTAGCTTACATCCAAAAACTCCGTGGGGGGTAAGGGAAAATTCAACGGGTTGTTGAGAATGCTTGATTGGAATAAGGGGGTAAAAGATAAAACTTAAAAATATTCCCATAAAGATTATAAGGAATTATATTTGAAATACGGGGCCGAAAATTTATATGAAAAATTACAATTTTGCTTAAAAAAGCTATTTAATATTATAAAACTTACATTGGATTTACACAATTTTACGACAACTAAATCTTAAACGAATTCGTTGCTAACCACCCATTTTTTAAGTGGGTTTTAGTTAATTCCAGCACTTTTCAATTCTTATTTACTGGAAAATTCAGGAAGTGAATTATGCTCCATTTCAAATGCAAATAATACCGGTCTTTTAAAAAACTTCCTGCCAGAAGCTGCCTAATCTCTTGGCATCAGGGTTATTGCCAAAGGCGCCGTGATTCAGTGGACACCGAACTGCTTGGAACTGACGCGACTCTACCGACCAAATTCGAGTAAAACCACCAACTATGAATTTTGAGCCATAGAAAAACATTAGTATTGCATCTTACAAGGGGAGACTCACTTTTATGAAAATTGATTTCGATAAAAATTTTTGTGGTGATGCAGGAAGTGAAGTAATAAAAATGTATTGGCGTTCGTGTAAATGGGCTTTGTAATAATTTATTAAATATTGATAATCGGAGTTTAGCTTAGTAAGTGTATCACCATCACCATTGATAAGCATGCGTCACTAAGAAAAGGGGCGGGAAAGAGGATTTGCCAGTGGTGCGAGTATCAAAAATTATCTCCTACCCAAACGATAGACATAGAAACGATCCTTGTAGTACATGGAAAAATGTTTTAATCCATCATCTTTTACGATGCTCCAATCAAGAAAAATTCAAGCTAGTCCAAGAAAAAATCTTTAGCTGACTTCTGCTTCCCCATTTTTCACTATATCAAGTGTCAATGCTTAAATTGTTTTAGCATTGTTTTATACATCAATAGTTTGACCACGGATATAATTCAGGGAAAAATATTGCTATCATCAGCCAGGGAAACGGTTTTACGAGCTGGGAAATCCCCCCCTCCCAGTGATTCGCACACTGGATAGCGATTAAATTCAATTGGAAATTTCCTAGTGATTTTGCACCTTAACCTCGTCTTTACAGGCTTAAATGCTTGATGGTAACGTAAGGAGAAATTTGGCACGTGCCCATACGTAGATACAACTCCGCGGATGGTTGTATGTCTCAACGGCAATCTTCCTGGAAAAACATCCGCTTTAAATATGAAACTTCCGGAACGAAGAGATTCGTTTTATCTAAGTTTCAGAGGACGCATCATTTTAGCATTTTCATGCTTTAGAGTATCAACCTCGTAAATTTTTTACGTGTCCTAGCTTAATTCTTTTTATTACACAATGGTATTGGTAAATCGTAAAAGGTTGATAATCAAAGCATTGGTATTTCGTAGCTATCCAAGATGTCCTATCACAATTAAAGTCAATGGCTTCATTCTTTCGTAGTTTATGACCTTAATATTGAGCAGGGCCGGCCAGAGGGGGGTATCGTGGATACTTACCAACCGGCCCTTATGAAAGTAGACTCGGCGTTCTAAAAAGGCAACTTCTTGAAATTGCAGGAAATAAATGTACGAAGAAAATATCGTTGCACCAAAGATGCTATTTCGTAGAGAGGGCATTGGAAGCGCAGAATGGACCTACACAGAAGTTTTGTACCCGGACCCCCTTACTATAGACGGCCGGTTATATCTAACATCGGCCATTACCTGCCCCCAAAAGTCATTCCACCATTCCTACCAGCCCTAAATTGTTATGTTTCAACGTGTTCCCGATCTATTTTCTTCAACTTTCGAACAAAGTTTTCCACAGACTTCTCTCCCTCCTCTCGCAAAAGTCTTTCATAAGTTACTCAGCCTATGTGTTTATTGCTTCTGGTATTCTCCTTTCTGCAGCAGCTATAATCCATTGCTTGGAGCCCAACACTGGGACAGTCAGTATAGGTTTTTAATTTGATTACACATATAAGATTTTATATCTGCAATCGACCGTTAATTATCGGGTGGAAAGCCCTCCCCGCCGATATACCGTATATTTGCGCTGATAAGACAAATGTTGAATCATAAAAAAGACCCCCAAAATCCGAGGCCGTCTTACAGGACAGAGACATAAATAATCCGTGCAAATGTTTGCAGCAATCACGAGGTAGTGTTGCCAGATGCAAGAAAATAAAATTTGTTCATTTGAAAAATTACAAATTGGACATAATTCCATATACACTATACAGTATTACTACCAAGATGTTGATCGCTGATCTAAACTACATTAATAGACCGTTGATAATTTGGGTAGTCTCTTAGGACAGATATATGCTATAGTCATTAAACTTTGAAGAAAATCCATACCTCGTCTTATCTGAAGATCGTTTAATCTGTGACTGATGTAGGGGAGAGTGGGGAAATGGCGTACACTTAAGCGAGATTTATTACAGCTCATATAATATTCAGTATAGAAGCATAGACACATGATCGAATGTTACTTTGTTTTATTGGCTACCAAATCGTCACCAAACGGCTGGATTATTTATCTTCATTTTTTTGTAAAAAATTTAAGAAAAAAAGTTACACTGTACGGAATTTCCCCAGCGGTTGGGGTAATCCTGTACGGGGGGCGGGGCAATGCCGTGCATAAACATAGGCGCATAATTAAGGAAGTAAATAAAGAAACAAGCATTGCACACAACAGTTTAAGTCTAGTTTGGCTAGTAAGAATTAAAGTTTTCGTAGTTAATTAGGCATACAATGCAATTAGGTATTGATACAAAAGTAGCAAATAAAATCTTCGGCTGACTCTGCAGCACTACAAGCAGAGTGCTCCCAACCTGAACAAATACAGCAGCGGAACCACAGTTTCCGAATTTCCGTCTTTTCCGAATTTCGAATTCCCCACACATAAGGCAGAAATCCTTGGATCCAGATGCTTCTCTTCGGGAACCACATCCTATGCAGAAATTCTTTCATCTACATCTACATTAATACCCTACAAGCAGCCTTTCGGCGCGTGGCAGAGGGTGTAAACACCAGTTGAATCTAAACTACTTCCTTATTCGGTTATTGTCGCGTATCGTTCGCGGAAAGAATAAATTTTTAAAACGATTCGTCCTAGCAACTATTTCTCTTAACTTACGGTCATTATCGGATCGACCGAGGTAGCAGGGGGGTTGCATGATACCGGTTGTATCTTCCGAAAATGTAGTTTCCCTGAATTTATTAAGCAATCGAAGCCCAGCTTCCAATCTCCTTTCTTTCTCAATGTACGGCTTTGCCCCGTTCTCCCCTACGGTATTTCACTTATCACAATCGAAAACTTCCCTAAGTCGAATTACTCGTTAGTCTTCAGCAGAATTCCCATAAGACCTATATATGTTAGACTTTAACTCGAAGACTTTTCGGCTCCATACTACCTTAGTCGAATTTTTTGAGGCATTTGGCTTATTCTGGTGCTACGTTACGGAACACATTTCGGAAAGCCAAAAAATTTACGCAAGACTACTGCGTTCAAAAAGTTTCCGAATTTATTTTTTCCCGCGAAAACGCCGAGCATGAGAAATGTAAAATTCTGGTGGTAGATAGTTAAGTATAGCTAGTTATGTACGTAGTTAGGTACGTATAATTACGTACCTACGTGTAATTATGTACAGCTACCTCACCTTGCTACTCACCTCACCTACTCACCTCCCAGCAGAATTTTCTCCTGCTAGGCTTTTTCACGGGAAAAAATAAGTTCGGGAACTTTTTAACGTGATAGTATAATCTTTCACAAAGGCGATAGTCGAGCGAGATACATGAGTACATTGACGCCATAAAGCCATTTTCCCTAACTCGGAAACTCCATGAAGCAATATATTTTCAGGTCCCTTTGAATTCGACTTGGTGAGGTCCAACCATCCGACTGCTACAATTAAACCTGTTAAAAATGAGAGGACGTTCAAAATCAATTCATAAAATTCTAAAATTATAGGGTTGGCCCCTAGATAGCCATGAGGACACCATTTCTGACTTTGGTAAAAGTGGTCCTAGGTTGACCTAAGCTGTTGAGGCACTTTTAACATTACTACTTCTAATTATATGGAGATGCTACGAAAAAAAGCTTCAAAACTTAAAATTGAATGCTTAAAAATCGTCATAAAAATACCAATATATTATATTATATATTAAAAACAGTAACTTCTGATATATTATGCATGTTACACGAGGCATCTGAATCCCATTAGTGTATTTCACTACCTTCCTGCCTTAATTTTAAGAAATTTTTATTCAATTTCATATAATTTATGGAAATGAAGATTCACTTAGCACCGGAAAGTGTGCAACTTCACCCAAGGTTGCACAAGAAGTAAAAAATAGTAAAAGGCATGGTAGTTTAAATGGTAAGAACATCTGTCCAGAAAGTAAGACCTGGGTTCGAGTCCCAGCCAAGTCACTATTTTTCACTTCTTGTATTCCCATTAATTTCATGACTTTACATATTTGAAGATGAGGAAAAGCAAACATTTTTTCAATAAAACTGAATTTCTACATTGAAATTCGAAAAATCCTACTTCAAAAGTAAGACACTTTTTAATTGTATATAAAGGAATAATAATTAGCTAATATGAAATCAATTAACAATACATGGGATTTAAAGAGAATTATTTTTAACCAACTTCTTCTCATGGACAGAAAGGTATTATCTGTTTAATCAATTAAATAAATAACTTGGATTCTCATTGGCTATTACAGGTATTAAAGAAGTAAAACAAATATATACCTTCTTACAATTTTCTCAGCCATTAGGAGCCATTTTTTTATTTCCTTCTGTCCAAACACTTACTTTTATCATTCTGTAAGTTAGTTACACTTTTTATATCTTTTGTTTATCAGATATCAAAATAAAAAAGTAAAAGGGATACATGGTCTAATTTACAAGTTACAAGAGCAAAAGTTGTATTCCTTTAAATTTTGTTAGTTTATTCCAGATTCCAAACTGAACGAGTAAAATTATTACATAATTAAGTCATAATTAATGAATCATTATTATATTCTGAGGTAGGATCAAAAACCTAAGAAAAGGAGCTAATATCTGCTGAACATTGCACATGAAACCAATTCAAACTGAGTAGACATCTGCTAAAATAACCTAACCAATACTTTTTCCGAAGACTCATCAGTGATCAGATAGGTAAAGCAACCTATTAAAATTGACCAGTTGGTTAAAGTAATTCATGAATATGCCAGATAGAATTAGAATATATACCCATTCGATTAGAATATATATTCTATATCCATTCTCGAAATTTTTGATTTTAATGAATGAATCAATGGAATATTTGCAACAGTTACATACTTTAAAAAATGAAAAAGGATAAAATTGTTATACAAGTTTAAAAATTTCAAAAGTCACAGAAAAATTATTGTTTAAATTTTCACCTTTCCTCAAAATTATAGCAATTTAGCCTGCGCCAACTAGCGTATTATTTTTCCATAGATGTTATTAAAAAAGTACAATCATGCAAGAATTCAAGTAAAAAAAACTTGCAGTAAATGAGACACCATATAGTAAAATTCACCACTAAAGCATAAATTGTTCTTAATAAACCAAAATCACCATAAATAGAAAAATAGTCATCATCGATAAAAAAACTACGATATACGATTGCTGAAGGTATATACAGATGAGTATACAAGTTTCCGAATCGGCTTCAAATATGTTAAATGAAACAGGCAAATATTTTTTAGAAATCATGTCATTTTAATATTCATATCGTTTCCTATTAACTCTATAATCGACCTTACATCAATGTCCACAACTGATTTATTTTCATTTAATATTTTATACATTACTTCATTAATACTTTCTTCAATATTGACCTCCACCCTACGGCTGTCCCAGATAACTGCGATTACTGGTCTTTTGCTTTAGGCGCCATGAAAGTTGTGGAACAGCAGACTATCGTCTTCACAGCTGACTGATGTTTGTAAAACTGTTGCTTATTGCACTTATGTAATCTGTCAGCTCGGTGTAGACATGGGTGCTCTCCTATCGTGTTGTAAACCCTCGTCGTCGGAGTACAATGTACCGGAGATTGTATCTGTTGTTCGTAATCATGTTCACACAGTTGTTGTTGTTGCTGTTTTCGAGTTACGATAATGTTTCATCTAAATTATGTCATTACATAATTTATTTTATGAACATTAGGAGACGCGTCGAAAGCAGATGGCAGAAGCTGCAGAGAAAAGGCTGAAGGAACAAGAATCTCGTGGAATCAAGGATCCGGAAAAAGTCAAAAGACAGCAACAAAGGGCGGAAGAGATGGAACGAAGAGCGGAGGAGGCAAGTAAACAAGGAGGTCAAGGAGGATTAAAGGTTAGTATTCAATGATTGTAGATCATAATTCAACCAATTCCTTATTGATATGATAAAACATAACTCATTTCTTTACAGTGGCAAATGGAAACATGATGAAGAGGAAGAGAATCACCCCATGTAAAAGACAAAATCAGAAGCAAAAATACGTGTTCATAAATGTGTGTGGATTTTGTATCCGTCCTCATTTTTTATGACATATTCATTGTCATTTGGCCGGTGTCGCTGAATTTTTTATTTTCATCGAAGATATGATGGAATTATAAGAATAAGATATAATAAGAAATGTTTCATCTGATCGAATAAATGTTGATCGTGTTGTTGTGCTATAGTGTGATTGTCAAAGCCGTGAAAATCTGATTTTATTTATTCATGTAACATCATTGTGGAATTTCCTTCGCTTATATGTCAGCAAAAAATATTGTAATATACTTGTCATATATATTCGAGTCAATGTAAAAAGTGATTATCGTACATTTCGTATATGGAATTGTAAATTACGTACGACTGTATCTTTTTATGGTGTATTTCGAATTTTATGTAAATATTGAAAATAAAAACCACAAAGGAGAACCACTGAGAGTTTCACTTATTACGACATCTTATTAAACCAGTACTGCAGGTGACTAGCTATGTCCGGTTGAATCAGCAGGGTTCGTCCGTGTTTATGTGGGTATGTGGATCTTATGAGGATCTTTTCGAGGTATATATTATGAGTTTAATTCTCATCAACATATATTAGCTATTATAATTAATAAGTTGAATTTTTGATCCTCGAATTTTTCTTATGTACAATTCACTAAGCTCTCCCGCTGAGTCAGATAAGTACCGCGCCGAAGGTTTTTCTCTCTAGAAATATTTAATCCTTGTACGATTTTTCTTTTACTGAATCCATTGCTTTGACTAAAATTATTTATTACGTATCGGAAACATGTTCTCTATTTTTTATATTGCAAGTAATTGAAAGCAAGATAGATTCGCACTCTCTTGTAACGTGTTTGACAATTATGTGAAGGGATGTTTCGTGATATTTATTTAGAACTCATTTTTCTGTAGTTATAGCTGATATACATTGCGAAAAAGTGACAGGATGTGGAAAGCTAGTGCCGGAGTGGTTCCTCCCACTCTGGGTGGGTCGTCTAATTTAGAGAGTGGTGATGATGACTGGGAAACTGATCCAGATTTTGTGAATGATGTGACCGAAGAAGAGGCTCGATGGGGTTCCCGTACGGTAAGCCATTGATTTAAATTGTATGCTCTTTACCATTCCATTATTTAATTTATATTCTGGTGAGATGAAAGAAATTATTGCATTTCTTTTAATCTTCTACATTTCAATTTAGGCGTTTACTACAAGTATTACAAACACTTTCTTTCTTTCGTTTTAAAATGTATGGAAAATGAAGCAAGTTTCTTATATGAATCGGGAATCAGTATTTGATTGGCAGTTCATTAACTTCGTATAATCCAGGTCAACCCTAGGAATGATTTCCTTTGTTCCTTGTACATCATATGGTCAAATGGTGTAATACGAAAACCGACTTCACTGTACATCTTATCATAGTAAAGTGGATAAAAACTTAAGAAATGCCTGAATTTGACAGTGTTATTATATCAGTGATTGATGTTGTGAGGTGAAATCTAGTCATCAGTTCTTTAGCACTTAGGTTAGGCTTTGTTTGTTCAACTGTTGGAATCGGTTCTTATTTATTGGCTGGCTTCCTTTATTTATTTAGGAAAATCTTAAGTTTATGTATTGCATTTATGAAAGAGTGCAGACCAATATTATGTTGATGTAATTGTCATTAAAGGAATGAGGTGTTTAGTTATACCACTGCCTTCTACAGCTTAGAAGGCAGTGGTTTTACTGTTGACGTATTTGTTGCTTTTTTATGAAGTGGTAGACATTATTATTCTATGTTACTTTTTATTTCCTCCCTATTATTTTCAATGAGAAGAACTAATGTAGTAAGAATAGTTAAGATCACAGCTTAGGTAAGGAGTCTGTAACCTTGCCAAGAATTCAATTACTCATTTTGCAAATTCATAAAATCAATGCCTGTTGTTAAAGGAGAAGCAAAAAAGTTGCAACATGACTGTGACTCCAGCCCAAGTCTCCCACTTTCTGGGCCCTTTCTAAGTTTCTAAGTTATTCTTCGAGTCCCAGTCATGAGTCAATTTTTTCCTTCTTGTTTAACCTTTGGTTAAGTAAACACTTGCTCATTATTAGTAAGAACTTCAATTTCACCTTCTTATAATTAATTCCTGCATTCAAAGCATTTGGTCTACATGTATCTAATATTACTTCAGGAGAAAATAAGGTTTCTAGAGTACCTAGGGTTTATTAATGATCTAAGTTGTTATCCTACAATTTTGACATTAAATTAGTTGTTTATTATAAAACATTTATAGTTTGAATGTATTATCTCTAAAGTAAATTTTTTATTGCTCACTAAGCAAGTAGTTAAGGGGCTAAGGACCTGCATATAGTGGAAGAATTCAGTTGTAACTAGAGACTTAGTTTATGAAATTAAATCCTCACCCTAATGTTTATTCATTCTAACAGGTTGAAGGCTCTGGACGTTCTGCTGGTACTATTGATATGAACAAATTACGCCAAGAAACTGCAGAATCAGATGCCTTGAAAAAGAAAAAACAACTGGAGGAAGATCCTGGTGGTGCTTTTGGATATGGTGGGAAGTTTGGAGTACAGAAGGATAGGTATGCCAATTAATAACCATTATTATTGTGAAATACCTTTCAGTCTTTTAATTGTTATTTGGTTTGATTTCTGTTGTAAGCACTCTGTATATACTTGTGAGTTTGTAACTCCCATTGCTTACTTTGGCTTATTTTCCGTCATTTACTAATTTCTATGGTTTTCAAGCCATGTTTAATCAATATTTATTTAGATCGTTTCAATTTATTGACCATTATAATGCATAAAATAATTTTGTACCGGTAAAATCCTGCCTTAAATACTATCTTTTATTTTACCACTTCTAAGTTCTGCTCTCATGTATCTGTCAACTATCAGTGTACATTCTTTCACCGAACTTAAATATTCAAAGGTTGACTTAAATGAATATATTTATGTGCAGATAGTTCTCCGCCAATGTAAGTTTCTGACTCACTATGTAACATAAATTTTACGCATGTTGGAAGTGAGCTAGTTGCCATAGTAAAGTTGTGTGAATTTCATTTGTACCAGAGTTAGCATTTTCTTCATTGGCTATTAGAACATAAGTCCATGTTGACTTATGTTGAATGTTAGTAAGGAGCTGCCTATATTTGTAAAGCATGGGTTTTGATTCGTTTGTGAAATATTTTTATGTTTATATTATATTTAAAAGATAATATGCATTTCATTTTGATAGTTAAACCTTGTATTATTAAAATAAATCACATTTTTAAACATTCTAAGATTTTGATGTTTTTTTTCTGAAGGATGGATCAGTCTGCTGTTGGGCATGATTATGTTGCAAAGGTGGAGAAGCATGTTTCTCAGAAAGATTATAGTGCTGGTTTTGGTGGAAAATATGGTGTTCAAACAGACCGAGTGGATAAGGTAATATTTACCTTCTTTCTTATCTGACACACTTTAGATTTGATAAAAACGTTGATGGCAATAAATCTACTGACTTTCGTGTTGAGTCATTAAACTAACTGATCCTTACTGTATATGTCAGCTTCAATATTACTCATTTGTATTAATTAAAGCAATAATTACTTTGTAGGATTAACCTCAGTGTATCCTCCATATTACTTTTTGTTATTCATCAGATTGAACTTGCTAATTGTTTTTTATACTGTTCGTTCCATGGAAGCTAAGGTTTTTTTTATGTATTTATCAACTTAGGTTATTGTTGGAAGTAAGTTTTTTATTTACCGAATTAAATGCCACATTTTGCACCTATGTTCATTATATTTAACTTGACAATCATTCCATGATAGCATACTAGTAAAAAAAGTAAAAAAATAAGTGACGTTTGTTGATTGGTGTCCCAGGAGGAAACTCATTATAAGACAACATGGTAGAATCAATTACTAATAACCATTATCTGTCTGAATCTGGATGAAGAAATTCAGTTAGGTATTATTGAGAAGACACCACAGCATTTTAAATTAACCAAACAAGTAGAATATCATTTGAGGTACACATTTGCTGCTTATTGGCAAGTGGTTAAAATTTGACGAGATGTATAACAAAAACTTTTCTCACTCAGTGTATAGTATCATAGAGTAACTATAGTATGAATTCCTAGCTCTACTGTCTCTGGAATATCTCTTGTGATGAAACTTTATACACTAATAGATGTTTGAATTTTTGTTGCTTTTGATTCAATTACCAATGTATAATTTATTTTGGTCCATCTTAACATCACTGCTATTTATCAATTTAAAATGAACTATTATAACACTGCTATTTTGTTTAATAATAATCAATTCAAGATGCCATGTGCAAATACGTTTAGAGATTTTTTTTGGAATCCATACTTCATTGACCCTGTATATTAAAAAAAATAGTAAATATGGTATTTCTCATTGTAAAACATAATAATTAGGTATTTGATCAATCCATATATTTAATGTATATTATTGGGGATAATTCAATGTTTAACATGTGAACACTAGTGCGCATTTAATTGTAGATCAGCTGATTCTGAAGAGTATCACAGAAAGTTGTTTATGGAGGTGAGACATTTTCCAATAAAATACCATAAAATACCTTAAAAATACATGTTTTAAGCTGAGTTAAAAATAAATATGATCATTCTTGTTTAGTTAAGCTCAAATATAAAGTATAATATATGTGTATAACATAAAGCATGAGGTTCAGGCTTACATGTTCAAAAAACAGTCTGTGGTAAATGCCAATAATTAGTTTTTTATACATGTCAATTTAACATTGAAAACTGCTGGCTTTAGATTTTAGAATCCATAAGTCTTATAGGATATATATACTTAGGCTGTGAAAGAGCTAATTGGCTAAATATTTACCAGATTATTTTTAAGTGAGTGTTTTTTAATATTTTTTGTTTATGCAATTATCAGTAAATGACCATTAATCTACATTTTTCTTTGTTATGATTTATACATAAATCAGGCTTTTCCTTATTGAATTGTTTGACCTATATTATGCAATAATTGTAATGTTTGTACAAGAATTTTGTCCATTAAAAAGAGGAATCCACATAAAATCAACCTCTCTATCCAGAATTTAAAAAAAAAAACTGAAAAACATGACTGTTATTTGGGTTAATACAGTATTCAAAATTAATATATGCAGTTGTTTTTTTTACTTATATTAGTGTTAATAAATTTAAGGCTTCAGTGTTGTATTTATCAGTAGACAAGTATCCATTGTGTTTCTTTTAATTCTGTAGAGTGCTTTAAGCTGGGATCATCGGTCAGCTCCAGAAAAACATGCATCTCAGTTAGATTATAAAGGTGGATTTGGAGGTAGATTTGGTGTTCAGACTGATCGACAGGATAAGTCTGCTGTTGGATGGGATCACCTTGAAACCACAGAGAAACATACTTCTCAAAAGGGTAACGCTTCTGATTTAAACTTTTTGAAATTTATCTCTTATTTTGAATCATTAATTTAGTTTTAGATATTTAATTAATTGTTTTTGTAGCCATTTCAACAAATTAAGGGCTATATTAACTCGCGTAAAAGAGATCATTTTTGGCATGGAAGATATTGAATATTGAACAATGATTGATAAAAGATGTATTGCCATGGTCTTATTTAGAGCTTCATTTCAAGTGAAATTTTCAGTCTTCTTATGTTAGCACATTTGCTGAATAACATTTTTTATGCAAATGGGTGTCAATATTAATTTTTCCTCTTTGTTAATCAATGGATAATCAATTGAAATGGCAAAAAAATACTGATTATAAGAAGATAATGGGCAAGAAATAATATCATCAAGATTTAAAAGGAACACCTTAGCCCATTTTTTAAATTTGGTTTGGATTTCACTCTGATTTCGTAAATAATATTTGATTAAGTTTATTCAGGAATTGCTCATGAATCTCTGTTGTGAGTGAATTTCAAGCCATTTCTTTTTTAGATATCTAGTATTGTATTTTTTAGGTTATCTTGCTTTGATTGATGAAGAAATGCTTCCCTTGTTAAGTTTTTTGGTAATCTTTCATCTAGCATTTTAAAATGAAATTTATTAAGTAATTTTTTGTACCATTGCATATTCGAATAAATAATAATGCATACCTGTATGTTATATTTAGTATCAAACCATTGTTGACTTATTCTTGTGACTTGCTTATTTGAATTAGTAGTTTGTAAAGCTGCATCTTAGTTTTTTCAAGAGTTGTCTGATAATTATTTTGATAACCTTTTTAGATAAACTTAAATATTTCTTAACTTAAGTGCAGGGATTTCCAACCTGTAGTACCCACTCCTGCTAGGGTCTAGAAAATAACACAAATTATTTATTGTTTCTATAATATTTTGTTTTTTTAGCAACATTTCCATGTTTATTATTTTGGTTTATTATGAAAATGAGTTTTTTATCAATAAACCAATAAAGGGTTTAAGATGATTTATTTTGAACCCAATGGGGAGACAGGAACATGAAAGGTTGGAAACCCCTGTTTTAGTGTTAAATTAGTTTAGCGCATGAGACAAACTTCAGTGCCTAATATATAGGCTGGTGATTATAGCTCAAAAAATGCTCTCTCCCTGCTTCAATGCTCTCTGTGCCATAAAATGCTTTATCGCTTACTTTTTGCATTAACTTGCTTCATAATTTGTAGGGAAATATTTTAAAGTATTCCATTACAATCCATTAGTAGAGGTAACAGGTTATACCTTGGAATTCAAATTGTTTTTATTAGAATTTGTATTTTGATGTCATTTTTAATGTAGAGTTATTTTAAATTATTTTATTAATTTCTTCTTTAGTTATATTGTGCTTTTAGATATTATTGTATCTTTAAAATATGTTTTTTTTTTATTTTAGTAGGTTTTCATTTTAATTGGTTTGAATATTTTGACCTCCAAAATCATTAGTTTACTTTTTTCTTATTGCTTTAAATATCAATTAATATCCATGTACTTCATCATATATGTCGTATTAATTTATTAGCTAAACTCTAGTAAATAATTAACTAGGAAATGTTGCTCTCATATCTTTATTAAACCTTAAAAATATGTTTTCATTGACATATCAAGGGATTCAGAAGTGATATTATCCACCTCTTGTATTTTGTAAATTAAATATTTTACTTTCCATTCCTTGTAAATTGTTAATTTCAAGTTGATTTAATGGTTGGATTCTGATATCTTAGGAACTTCTTCATGGTATTACTTCTAGCCTGCAACATACATTGTAAAAGTCAGAATGATGTTGCGTCATTATTTAGATACCAGATTTAAATTTAAAATGTAACAGAGTAAATCTATTGTCAAAGTATAATTTCTGATTATACCTAAAGATTTCCCTTATAGAAATGAAGATCTAAAATCATATCATGATGACATTATAGCCATATAAACTAAGACATTTTAGAAAATTAAACTATGGATTAAGAGCTTACTTATGCATTATATGTGTACCTCAGCACAACATTGTAGAAGGTCTTTCTTTGTTTGCTGCATATGCATCTTTTATGGAAGTATTCACAGGTACAACCATCAAGAGGTTCCTACTTTGCCTTCACTTGGTGATAGTTATGACAAAGGATCAGAAAGGGCATGCGTTACAAAATACCAATACCTTCAAACAGGGTCTTTCAAAATGAATGAATGAATTTCTCATGGAATCATAAGCTGTTACACATATCCCTCTTCTGCGACATTAAAATTAAATTAAATTTCAGTTCATTCTTTTTAAAAGACCCTGTGTAGTGATCCCTTTTTATAATTAGGAGGAATTATTGAAGGTAAACATTGAAATATTAGAATTAATTATTTTATTGTAATACGAAAGTACTCTATTTATCCATCACATTGATTTTAGTTCATTATTACCTACTATGTTTTCTCCAGTTACTGCAATTAAACAGATCATCGTATCCCATATGTTAATGGGTGATGGTGGCATTGAACCAAAATTTCCCAATTAAAATAAAAATCCAGGGACAGTATGCAATTAGGAAAGCTATGATTAGTTGCATTGTTTCCAATATATTTAATATTTTGTTATAGATTTATTGCTTGCATATATTTAGATGGTGAATGCTCATTTTATTTGTATTTTTCTCCAATTTTTTTATTGTTAACTTTGAAAAACCTTTGGGTTGTCTCATGATGCATTGAATTGAAAATGGGACATCTCCTCTGGTCACCAGACTACTCCAAAGGGTTTGGGGGTCGTTTTGGGGTACAGACAGATCGACAAGATAATTCAGCTGTAGGTTGGGACCATGTTGAGAAGATAGAAAAGCATGCATCACAAAAAGGTATGATAGTAAAGTGTATGGTAAGAGAAAACAGTTGTCAGGATGTTTCAATAATGTCTTAATGATAAGTTTGTTCATTTTACTAACGAGGAATTCACAAGGAGAACTGTTATCTTGCATGCTTCTCTCAGTGCAAATAAGTGTAATTCGTACAATGTGGACCATTAGGAGGACTCTAAAACTTCCCAAAATGTATCTGAGCTATTGGAACAACTATTATATGCAGTCATATTGTTTTGTACCTAGTTTTTCAGGCATTTAATCATTGTAAGCACTTCATTGCTATAATTTAATTGTATATATAATCTTCAATTCCCAGATTAATATTTGAATAGGTCCATCCCAGCTCATATCTTAACTGCTGTAATAGTATCTTTCTAAAGCAAAATTACATTACATGAGATTTGAGGAATGACAATTGATCACATAAAAATCTTTAACATAGTTTCATCTTTTAAAGTAAGTATTTTCTACAATTAATTTTGAGAAGCCTGTTTTCTTTTGCTAGAAATTGGCAGCTGCATGTTTGCATGGCAGAATAGAGTGGATGATCCAAGGAATGGCATTACATTATGAATTTTAGGTCTTTTTTTACTTTGGAGTTCAAAATTAGAAAAAAAATTACTTAGAGTCAGCAACTATTTACATATTGCCTGCATACTTGATTTTTAGATATTTTTGTATAAGATCCTTCAAATCAAAATTAAAAACCCATGCCTTTCATAGCTTGAATTAGTTGATCTGTAGTGGAAGGCATTTGGGTTTATTTTTAAAAAGGTTTTGCAGTTGGAGTTTAGGATGTAAGTGGATTCTAGAAACTGTGGCAATAATCTTGGAGAATGTTATTGATGGTTAAGCATTTTTTAAATTGGTAGTTTCATAGCTACTTAAATGTAGGATTGTTTCATTCTGTAAATATGTATGCTTATACTTGCTGCTTATTTTGCCAACCATCAATATTTAAGATGAAAGTTTAAATTATGAAATATTTTGAAAATTCAATAATACAATAATGTAATTAATATATAATCATTATTAAAAATAATAAATGTAACATTATCAAATATTTTTTGCTAATTTACTTTGCCATAATCTTTCCTGATGTGCTTTCAGATATTTTTTTCTTTTGCCAATAGAAATAATCGAAATGAAAAGTCAATTGATGTACCAAACTTGGATCACAAAAATGATTTATAGCTTTCATTTTCCTCTAAGTTTGTGACAAAAGTACAAGTAGTAAAGTAAAAGTACTTTGTGGTCGTATGTACAAATATCAGTTATTGTGAAAAACTAATTTTGGTTGAGTCAAATCTTTTGAATAGCTGTGCAGATAAATTTGGAATTATGTAAGGTAAATGTTTTCGTTCATAGTTACAAAGAGAAAATCAGACAATTTGGTAATGGCAACTGTTACTGATGAGTGTTATTTGTTGCTGCTAAAATGCTTTTTTTCCTGCTGTATTAAGTATTCCATTCTGTGAGCTATTTAAAGGGCTTTATATATCAGCATTTAAAAAAAATTGTTTTCTCTCTTTGAAAATTCTCTCTGATTCTGTACTTTTACTGTTGTATATAAAGCTATATTTGCTATCGTTCCTGGTAGTTTACAAAGAATTTAGATGATTTGTGATCTAGTAATTAATTTGCTGATATGAGGATGTGAAATAATTATTCAATGACATCTCATACAGACTATGCTGTTGGTTTTGGAGGAAAGTTTGGAGTCCAAGCTGATCGCCAAGATAAGTCAGCTGTGGGATGGGATCACCACGATCCCCTACAAAAACATGAAAGCCAGACTGATCATAAAAAGGTGAACATTTAATTCCTCTTAATTTTCTATGAAATTCCTTAATGGGCTAGGTTTTTTAGGAATATTTCTTTTAGGAATGAATTTGTTGAAAATAACACTTATTACTGTGTTCGTATGTAGACATTCCTCAATAATATGCATGAATAATTTATAACCAGTTTTGCCCAACCAATACTTCATTACTTACATAACTTAGTTTACTGATGAAGGACTCAGGTTAACAAAAGAACTACTAGGATCGTATCTGATCATATCCTTGCTCAAATAAATGTGCGAGGTTAATTATAGTTTATTTTGGTTGAAATTGTGTTTGCTTTCTATGAAAAACCTTAGCAAAATGTATATAATTTTATCTGAGATATGTAATGAAAGTAGATACAATGAAAGTTAATTGCACCATGAGTGTACTGTAAAAATAAAAAAAAATTGTATAATACAACAGATTATGGTGGAATTCCTCTTAGTATCATTGGATTAATTTTATAACATGAGTATAAACTGGAAGTTGCTTGTGTAAGTGGTGAAGAAAAATACTATACGATGATTGTGTAATTGGCAAATACTCTATCATTATCTTTTGTGTTTTTGAGATTAATATTGCTGCTAGCCGTATGAAATAGTGATGATTTTTCAATATTATTAATAAATTGTCTAATAAGCAATTTTTGAAGTGTAGCATAAGTGTGCTCCTCTCTATTTTTCGTGACTAAAGTTTTTACACTATCTAATATGTGTGCATTATTCACTGGTAAATAACTCATTTTTAAAGCAGTTTATGCTTTACCGATTGAAGTAAAGTTAAATGAGTTTTCATTTGCAGGGTTTTGGTGGAGTCTACGGAGTACAGAGGGACAGAGTGGATAAATCTGCGCATGGATTCGATGAGACTCCAGAAAAAGTAGGAACCAAATATGACAAGCCCCGTCCTGATATTGGTAAGAGAGATTTTAAAACAATTGTGTAATAGTACATTTTATTACTTAGTCTCTGGAATATCATGTACCACATGCCTGTGTTAGATGGGCATGTTTTTATTGCCCATATTTAAACTAGGTAAAAATGGGGGAAAACTATTTTTGCTTAAAATACTATATACTCTTTATGGGAAAAGTAATAAAATATTATGTATATAATAGAACGATATTCCACTGTTTTTTCTCAGAATACCGGCAGAACAAAAGAGAAATATTTTTTATTTAATATATGATTTAGTGTCTATTAAGTTCTTTCACTGTATGCCAGGCTTCCATATGGCACATTTCTATTGAAATTCAAACCCTAATCTGTATATGCTGGAAGCTGTTTCCTTTTGCTAGGAAATTTAGTAGATTTTCCTCTGAATTCTCATTTCACACTATGGTCAGAGAGAAGTTAATGTCTTTTCTTTCTCCAGTCTCATACACAAAATTCTACCATCTCATATTCACATCTGGTTGCACAAATGCCAATCTCTTCCATTAATCTTATGATCATTAGTTTTTTGCAAACATGGAATTATTATAGTGTTTTACCTCTGTTCATTTAGATGATTTTCATTAAAGTTGCAATAAATTTACTGTTTCAATTTGTGGTCATAAGCCAAGGCAACTACATTGCACACACATGCACATGGGAATAGACGTATCATAATTTAATGAGCAGGGTCAAGCAAGAGAAAGGTAACTAATGAATGTCAGCTGGAACTTGCTAATTCTGTTTATTGTTTCAATATAATTAAATTTGCTCTCATTCTTTTAAATGTTATCTTTTTACTGACACCTTTGTATTTTCTGGGGTTATTCTGAAACTTCTGTAATTTTTATGAAAAGACACGAATTTGTGACAAAGTATTAGTTAATTGTTTGACTTGTGTATCTTTTGCTATAAATACCCAATGAAATTCCTGGTATATGACTTAGACTGCATTTTTTATGCTGATATTATGGGAAATATTTAGCCTCACTTTTGAGGAAATTATTATACAAATTTTATTTGTTAAAACAGGTACTGGATATAAAAGTGCTAAAGTTGGTTTATTATGCATTGGTACAACCTATACTAACATATGGAGTTCTGGTTTGGGGTGGGGCCGCAGATTCTTTATTTAAACCTATTTTTATTCTGCAAAAATTAATAATTAAAAAATTTCTTAATAAGCCGAAAATATATCCCTCCACAACATTGTTCCAAGCTTTTGATGGTATGACCGTGAAACAGATGTATATATTTAATGTAATAAAGTATTTAAAAGATAAAAAGTGATTATACAGACTGTTAATCACGCTTATGAGACTAGAGCCAAATTCAATAAAAATGTAGAAATAATAAGTTGCAAACTCAGTAGGACACAACAACAGTTACCTTTCATAGTAAGTAAAGTGTTTAATGTATGTACGTGAGAAATAAGGACATTAATGGAAAAAAGGACACTGTGGTCTAAAAATGAATGTAACACAATTGTCAGCTGGATTAAATGCAATTTTTTTTATAACATAAGAAACTTATATTTGAACAAAAAAACAAATAACTTACCGTATTTGACGGCATATAAGACGCACCAGCACATGAGACGCACCCTCGTTAAGTTAGCCACTCACAACAAAAAAAGTTTTAATAGTCCGTGCAAAAGCGCGGTACCACAATAACTTAAAATCTAGTTTCTTTTAGTCGTCACGTTTCGTAAAAGCCAAATATTAACACAATCATTGAATGCAATTATGAAATAGGTAGTATAGACCATCTGGGCTAAAAATAGCATTCAGTATTGATAGTTAACGTGTGGAAGTTGAACCTTCACATATAAGACGCAGGGAAATTTTTCGAGACATAATTTAGGTAAAAAGGTGCGTCTTATATGCCGTTAAATACGGTAAATAAAGTAATGAGTACTATGCAAATAATATTTAATATTATAATAGTATTTTATATTAAATAAGATTTTTTACTATATATTGTAAGTATATTTTGTATTATTTATATTGTATATTGGATATATATCTTGTATTTTATATTTAAGTCTCACATTGGCTGCATTATGTAAAGAGTTTGATGATCTTTAGTTAAAACAAGTCACATGTATGATTTTAACAATTTAGAGCCAGACAAGGTATTTTACCTTTTGGCTCTACCTTTGTATTGAAAAATATTTTATATTTCAAATTTATTTTGTAAAGAAAAGTTGATTGAAATTAGTAAATAAATATCATATCATAAAAGAGGTGCATTTGGTGTACAGTAAAATGCAATAATCTAATTTATCAATTGACAGAATGCACCTTCAATTCAGGGCTTTTTGTAATCTTTAGTTAAGCAGTTGCAATGTTTTCTTTTCTAGCTGGTGCTAAACCATCTAGTCTAAGAGCAAAATTTGAGTCAATGTCAAGGGCAAGTGGAGATGGAGGAGTGAATGGTGTGGAGGAAGAGAGGAGGAGGAGGAAGCAACAAGAAGACGAGGAAAGGGTGAGGATGCAGAAGGAAGAGGAGGTGAGGCAGAAGAGGTTGAAGGAGGAAGAGAAGCACAGGAAGGTTGTGGAGGAGGAGGATCCTGTCTTCGAAGAACCAGAGGAGGAAGCTCCAAAGACGAGGACTTCTATCCATGGTGTCCCTATGCCAAGTGCTGCCGAAGTCAAGCTAAAGGCAAGTTTTTGCTGTTGTTCCTTGAGATATATAGATATTTACTAGGTAACTTATCACCATTCATGATGAATTACTTCAGACTTTATGATAACCTTCTGACATTATTCATGGTGAGTAAATGAACAAACATAAGAAAGAACTGTTCTCTTTATACACCATAAATATCTTTTTTTTTGAGCTGAGATACTTCACCTCTTATTGGTGAAGTCCTCCTAAGTTCTCTATTGAACTTGCACATTTTAAGTTGTACATTTTTATATTAGCCAAAATAAACCTAGAAAAAAAATTAGAACCTAGAAAATTTTCAACAGTATTGCCCTTGAAGCTCGATTAAGTATGTATTTGAGTACAGTGATCCCTCGTTTTTCGTTGTTAATGGGGACCAGAACCTTCCGCGAAAGCTGAAAAACCGCAAAGTAGGATTTGCCCCCAGGAATTTTCGTGTATGCGGGTACAAGAATGTTTTCAGTATGTAAACAGTATTTATACTTTACGCATTTAAGACAAAAATTACAACAGTACATATATGTATTTACTTAAACGTGTCAGTGCTAATTAATTAAGGCTAATCAAAAAACCTTATATTTACATACAGTAATAAACATTAATCAACATTGCTTTCTGAGAGAGGCGAAGAGTCTTGTGTTGGTGGCGGAGGAGAGGCTCTCACTTGACTCATAGAAGCTTTAGGCTCACTCAGAGACTCCTCTACTGGAGGCGCTGATGGTAGAGCCAGGGGCTTTACCTTGGAGAGAAACATGGTGATGGGTAGTTGTTGTCTTTGTTTTTTCTTTTCCTTCAAAATTCCCCTGTACAAGGACATAACCCCATCAACCCGATTGCTGAAAACGACAGCTCGAACCATATTGTCGTCAATATCTTGTGCAAATTGTTGCATTGCTCTTGCCATGTTGCACAATTGTTGCAGATTCTCCAGGGTAAGGCCACGCTTTTCAGTTTCTTCTTCGTCTTCCTCTTTGTTTTCTCACTTGCAGACTCATCTCAAGGAGACATCTCTGTCTTGTCGACAAATCCTTCATTGAAGCCTGGATAGTCGTGCACCACGTTCGGCCACAATTTCTTCCAGCTAGACTTTATGGTCTCACTCTTCATTTCCTTTAATGCTTGCTGAATATTAGACAAACATGAGGCAATGTCATAACTGCACCAGTATGCTTTTAAGGTGAATTCGTCATTGGCATCATCAACTGCCGAGATGAGGCCCTCCATCGTGGAGCGAGCATAGAGTGCCTTAAAGGCAAGAATGACACCTTGATCTATCGGCTGAATTAGAGATGTAGTGTTCTGGGGCAGAAACTCTATCACAGTCCATCAGGAGAAGGACCTTAAAGGGGAGGCCCTTTTCAGCCAGATATAGCTTCACCTGGGGAATGAAGCAATGGAGAAACCATTCAAGGGTCAAAGCTTTCGTTATCCAGACCTTGGAGTTATGCATCCAGAACATGGGCAACAGAGCCGTATTTTTGTTTTTTAATGCCCGTGGCTTTTTGGCTTTATAAATAAGGCCTGGCTTAAGCATAAAACCTGCAGCATTGCCAGCCATGACAATAGTCACACGGTCTTTGTGAGCCTTGAAGCCTGGCCTCTTAAATTAGTCCTTGAAGAGGAATGTACGCGAAGGCATCCTCTTCCTAAAAAGGTCTGTTTCATCCATGTTAAAAACTTGTTCAGGAAGGTAGCCTCCCTCACTGATGAAGTTAGGAAACTCTTCCTCCATGTAACGATAAACAGCATTGTTGTCAGCAGAAGATGCCTCACCATACAGAAGCATGTATCTGAGGCCGTATCTTTTTTTAAATTTTTCGAACCAATCTTGCTGGCTGAAAAGCCTCGTCCTCGAGGAGGCAAATCACTCCTGGCAGCGCTAGTACTGGCTTGAGGTTCTTCAGGACCTTCTTCAGCCTCTTCATTGTCGTCATCGGGCAAGATTTGGTCATAGAGAGCTTTGACCTTTGTCTGATCATATTAGTGTCCAAACTCACTGTCTTTTTCCTGCAATCAGCAATCCGCAATGCCTTTGCAGCTATCATTGTCACAATTCTGTTATTACGCATAGTTACCACACGTTTTGCTTCTTTATTGAAGGTTATTGAAGCAGATTAGCGGAGGTTTGCTTCCTCTTTCTTGATTTACCGCACTGTAGATTCATTCACCCCGTAATGGCATGCTACAAATGCATAACTTCTGCCTTCTTTGATCATATCTAAAAGTTTCACTTTTTTGCTGATGGTCATCATCTTATTCTTCTTGGGCACCACGGAGGAAGCTTTCACAGGGAAACATTGCTTAGGCAGCATTATAAGGGCTTAATTAATAAAATAAGTCACCGCTTAAACAAAACAAGTTATCGCCAACACAACACTAAAATACAGTATGCGAGGCAGTCAACATCATGGACAAGACTGGCGAGTATAACAAGAGAAGATGCTAGGTGAGGCTGCGATAATGCACTGACAATCAACTCACAGGGATAAATCCACTAGTACTCTTGAGTTGATGTCCATCAAGTCTTTTGGTCGATGTCGCACTGGAAACCAATCACATGCCTTTATGAGAGCACGTGGTATGTACTCTGAACTCTGAGTTAACTCATCTATTTGCTTGACATGCAGGGATCCTTCTCTCTCGGGTATCAACATGAAACAACGCTCCTTTCCGTAATGTGGCTGCCGACATGATTGTATTTTTTTCATTTTTATCTTTTGATGAATATTTTGGAAAAACCCACGAAGCACTGAAGCCGCTAAACATGAAATGCGGAGCGGCAAGGGAACACTGTACATACATATATATGTAATAGTAAACATGCCCATCTGAATCTGCATTAAGCAGGAAATAGTTTGTGTTATGTTCACAAATTACTATGGTGTTACTGCAAAATTCATGTTAAGTAAACTCTAGTTAACAGAAAGGTATCTGTGTATTATTAGTTTAAATGTATTAAGATAACTTCGTTTTTTTTCTTATTGGTCATATTCTTTTGGTGAAATGCTCTCAGGCTAGCACGCAGGTGAGATCTGGCTGGTCAGCTGACGTTTCGATGGCATTCTCAGCTATCGAAATGCGTGCTAACCCGAGAGCATCTTCGCTGTTGTATACTGCAGGAAATAATGAAATCCTTCTACATATTGTTTTGATCCATAATTTTTAAAGATCATTTTTTTAAGTTTGAATTACGGTGATCTGTGTGGTAGTTATAATAATTGAATTATTTGGAAAATTAATGAGGTTTTGTATTTTAGGCAAGTGAGAGAGTAGTTGTTGGTGAAGAGAGTAAAGAGAAAGAAGTCATTCAAACTACGACTCAAGTGTATTCAAATGAAGAAGTAACTGCTGAGACAATGACTGTGATTCACAATACCAATGAGGCTACAATTGAAACAGATACAACAGTCCAAGCAGAAGTGGTTGCTGAGGAAGGTGAAGCATATCAATATGTTGAAGAGGGTTGTGAATCAAATTACACTGCTGTGGCACTCTATGATTATCAAGCAGGTTGGTTTACTTATATCATTTTTTAATTTAGAGTCTTTTTTAATTAAAATTGCTACAATTTTCTGCATATTGATATTTGGTTGATCCAGCAGCTCCTGTTTATTAGGACACTTAACTGACAGCCAAGTTATCTGTCCATAATGTGATAGGAGATTTAAATGGATTTTCCTTGTCCTCTGCTGCAATGGCATTTGTCAAATATCATGATATCAGTTGTGTAATATGTAGAAAAATTAAAATCAGTGTTATAATGATGCCAGTTTCAAATGAAATATAGAAGGAAATTATTTTCTGCACAAGTCTCAAAATTTTTCATTGTGGTATCCTTTCTGAGAAAAGAAGATGTGGAACAAAGCAATTATGATTTAAAGGTTTAAAATCTCCAGTAGCCTTCTTTATTGGCTCTCTTCTCTTCCTTCACCAGACTTCAGGGACAAAGGGAGGGACTGTGTTACCCATGTTTTAAGAACTCCCATTGTACATTTCAATAGCGATGCTAATGTCATCTAGGGTAATGAAATGCTAGTTCTTAAAACGTCGGTAATCCGGATCTTATTGTTGTCCTCGGAATTCTGGTGGAGGAGGAGCAGAGAGCCAGCAAAGATAACTATTGGAGATTTTAAACCTCTAACCTGGTATCCTTTCAGACATAGAACTTTTGCCATATACCTAAAAGCAGCAGTACAACAGAAAGGAGAGTTGCTATTTATTTCTTTTACTGTTTGTTTTATTAATGAATTCTTTGTGTAAATATTGCATTGTACCTTTTTTACTTAACGGTACTGGTTCGTTATCACCTATTTGGATGTTTAGAATCCCAAAATGCTCCTCATTTGGGGTACCGCTGTAGTTTTTCCTTGATAGTAATAATAATAATAAATCGTTTTTATTTGGACAAGATTGAGACTAAAAAGTCTCTTCTTCCATATAACCCTTAATAGGATGGGAAGTAGAATATATTCAGAAAGAAGATGAATTGGGAATTGGTTTTATAAGAGTTTACCTTTGGTATTGTTTCACGAAAAACTACCTAAGGAAAAGTACTCTTGGCATCTTTACATTTAATTCAGCATGAAGTAATCTGAAAAAATATTATCTATATTTTCATCTACTGATGCAGCCATTGACAGGTTGATGTCATTTCATAGTATAATATAATCATTAGTCATGGTATTCAGGTAGAAACATATGTTATAAATTATTCATTTACCGTGTGTCTGAAACCAGCCAAATCCTATTCTTTTTCACAGCTGCAGATGATGAAATATCCTTTGATCCAGGTGACACAATAACAAATATAGAGAAGGTAAGTACTATCATAACTGCTCACTGTTATTTCTTAAATATTATAAATGGTGGAATCTGTGATCTGGAGTTAGTTTTATTTGAAGTTGAAAATCTTTTAATTCCAAGTTATTAAATTTTAAAAAATTATTCATTACTTATGTACATCTAAATTAATGCTTGTATATGGGATATAAAAGTTTTGGCTGTATAGCTAAATTCCTGTTTAATTTTCATGTTGCTTTGTATGCTTTTTCTGAATGTTAAAGAGAATTAACTGGTGTTTTCAGATTGATGAAGGATGGTGGCGTGGTGTTTGTAAAGGTCAACTTGGACTCTTTCCGGCAAATTACGTACAGCTGCAGTAAGAAGTTTCCAATATATTGAAATAAATCAAGAGTATGGATTGGGTTTTAGCAGTTCATGGAATGCCTTTACCCAGACATTACTATAATTAAATGGCAGGTGGTGATGATGACCATGCAGATTATCAGTTTTCTCATGGCTGATTTGTTTATGACTAGTTGATCATAACCTGGTGCTTCTCCATATAATTTCATGTTTGTCTTTTAAATTAAGTTGTTGATGACAAAAAGAAATTGTTTTTGCCTAACTGATTAATTTTGAAGATATTTTTTTACCTATAATTTTATAATGGATTGTTTCATTTTTATTTTCATAAATGATTATATTGTTTTATTTTACCATAAAATGCAATATTAATTTGTTTGAAAAACATATATTATAAATATTTTATTGATTCAATATTCCCAATCATTTGTGCTACTAAAATGGTTCTAATTCATAGGAAATTATAGTTTTATCCCCATTATTGTTACATGATAAGTCTCATATGGTGAAATGTGTTTTCAATGTCTGAATGAAGGTTATTTTTGCACAAATTTCATTTTATACATCTTATGTTATATAAAATAATGTACGCTTTTAATTCTTATTTCAAAAAATACATGAACATTCCTTTATATATTTGTATATTCAAGAGAACAATGCCTGTATGATCACTGACTTTAGTTAAATTAAGATGCTGATGCTAATTTAGTTATACTTCAGCCCATGAATGTTCCTGTACAAATAAGTAACCTAGCAGGTCATTTGTAAAGAATCCACCTGCTATATCATTTCTATCAGTGTGAGCAGAAATCTGGTTGGTAAATATTCAGTCTTCCTGAAATGATTTGAATGGCTATTAGATTGTTTCTACCCCATTTTTCCAAGGAAATATACCTATTTTGGACAATCACAATTTATATTCCTGGTATTTTAATTATTAATATTTCAAAACTTTGAACCTTGATCATGAAGGAAAATCTGTATTGTTTTTAGTATTCAAGGAATCATAATCTCTTTTTCAGTAAAGAATATTCCAAACATTACATAAAATGATGAAAACATTGAAGTGTTATTTAAGATAGGGCATTTTGTACTTAAACGTTATTGTTTTACTTGATGTAAAGTATTATTAAAATATATTTCATGACAAATCAATTTTTTTTTCATCCCTTTAACAAGAAAGTTGCTGTTATCCATCTTGTATATTATTTTGGTTGAAATTAACTTCTATGGCCAGAAATTATGAATGATTACGTTTCCTCAATTTTGAATCATCTATGAGGTTAGCACCATTCTGTAATGGTTCATTATTTTTAATCAAGCTTGGAATACCCTGGGGAAAAATTCACCTAGGACGAGGTTAGTCGGATTAACTGTTTTTACCTCGAAATTCAGCTCGTATCAGCGCGGTTATGGCTCACTTACCATGTAATCACCTTGCACGGGATTACCTCGTTTGGTAAAATTTCGGATGAGGACGGCGAGGGAGAAATTCTGTTTTTCCCTTAATAGTGGATATACAGAGACAAAAGTTATACCATATTGAAGATAAAGTATTGCGGTATATTTATATGTTAAGAAATCCTTCCTAAAAGCACTGGTTTATGAGATATTTTCATCCAAATATGACCATTTTTTGTCGTTTTTCGACTGATTTTCCGCCATTTTTGATGGTTCCTCGAATTTCCGCTAGGGCGAAAGTTACTTATTTCAACTCTAGCAATCGCCCATTTCCCATTTCCTACTCACTTACGGGTAGTGATGGGAAAAAAACGTTTTTTCATGCGAACGTTAGTAGTACAAATTTGTTCGTCCGAGCACACTTTTGACCTTGAACTTTAAATAATAATGAATAACCTAGGAGAAAGTTAAATAATCGCATGTTGCCGGGATGACGTGCATGCGCGAAGGCCGTGACGGGGTGGGGGGCCTCCCCGGGTGGATGGACTTCCTTGAAACAGCGAAATAGCGATCGAAGTAGCACGTATTTCTACTTGAATGTTGAAAAATAATAAACAAATACGATGTTTTTGAATTTCCGCCACACCGCGCTGCCCGCTAGATGGCGTACGCTGTTACTCCCGTATCTTCCGTCCTCTTAAAGAGCGATGTTATGTTCGAATTAATCATTTAGTATTGAAATATGTCCAAGTTCATTCCATCTAGACCGTCGACCCAGTTCATTCCATCTAGACCGGGAAGAAATACAAACTCCATGGCCAAGTTAATCTCTTCGAGAGCACAACTCGGAGGAAAAACGGATGTGATTGTCCGAAAGATTAACGAGAATGTGGCTAATGTATTTGAAGTCCTCTTTCCTTCAAATCTTCTGAAGAATGATTATGAGAATGACTTTACCTTGGAATTAACCTTCGACAGGAGATACATTGTGGATGTGAAGCATAACGATCATTGTATCAGTCTCGTGGGGCAGAAGGTTATTTTTTCCGGATTCGAAAATGAAGAGGGTGAATTAATCGAGTCCTTCAACGTCTCCACACTGAAACATTTGAAACTGGAGGGGGAATTGTTGGAAAAAGCCATGACTCAAGATTCAACGATCGTGTGCGACGTCTACGAAATTGAGAAAAAAACGAAACGCAAAGTTTGCTGTGTGGTGGATGAACCAGATTGTGCAACCTCCGTCACATATACCAATGGAATGATATCAAGAGTAAAATATTATCAAACACGTGAAAAGAAGGAAAGGTTTCTTCAATCATATACCTTTATACTAAAAGTTGTACCAACAAATATTACTGTATTTTAAGAGAAAATAAATGAATTACAGAATGTTTCTTTTTTTATTTATCCTTTACTTTGGGGGAAAGGTTGCTAAATAAAAACACACAGAAAAATTGGTTTTCAAAAATCATTTATTAACAAAGAAATTGTTTAAAAAATACATCCATTAACAAATATTATTTTTGATACACCAATCAGCCAGCTTTCTAGCGTTTTTTCTGGCGCATTGTAAATTACCTTTTATGTGGGCTTCCACTAAACAACCTTCCCTTGTTTCTAGTTTTTTTAACGAAGGACAACCATAAAGATCTAGATTTATCACGTTCACCCCTTTAGACAATAGTCTACTTAAAAAGGAGGATTTCTGAGCTCCTTTAGTAAATAAATTTTTAAAGTGATTCGTGTATAACCGTAGTATTTTCTTCAGTTCAGTGTATTCAATTTCGCCCAGGCCTTCTTGCAGGCCATGGTAATTCTTTTTTAACCAAGCATTATCTCTCGTTGCGATCGCGCATGGCGGTGATTTAAAAAGCCACGTATTGCAGCACTTGTTCTGCACATCGATTATTGCCAGTTCTTTAATTATATAATTTCCATCACTCCCAAGAAAACCTTGAAACTCGATTATAGCACTCATACTGATAAACTCCCAACTTACAAGGTTTTTAAGCCCAATGCCAGAGGTCGAGAGTAAATCAAAGTAGGCATTAACTTGCGGAAAAATTAATTTCGCGCCAGAGGTCTACCTACTGCACACACACACTCAGAGAATAATCGATAATTCGATCTTTAATCTCTGAAAATCGAGTTGGCTATTGCTTGGCGTGATGAAAGAGTCGGCAATAAATCCTTTCAAGTTGCTGCTTTCTTTTATTAATAAATCGAGAGATTTAGTTATCAATTCCGAAAGCTTTAGAAGGTTGTCCCACTCGGCTAAATTAATATTAATTGACCCACTCCCCGTATTTTTAAACAATAAATAACGATGTTTAAAATAAGTTGCAAAGGAAATCCCACAGAAAGGTAATGTTTTTTTAACACCAGTTGAAAAAAAGTCGTTAACCAACTGTTTTTCAGTAACAATAGTAGTCCATTCAGACTTGACAATCACAACACTTTTTTTATTTGTTTGATTAAACTGCACTACTGCTTCAAAGTCTCTGGACGGATCAAATCCTATGCAAACACTTTTCGATTTTACATCATTCAAATAATACACAGTTTGATGCAAAAGATTGATCCCACTTGTAAAGGTCCGCGGAATACGTTCAGTAGATCTTTTCCTTTTTTTAATGAGAGGAGATGACTCCATCTGCCCCTCACGCAGCATACTGTTGTTGTTACCAAGCAGGTTTTCCTTTTTAAAAAGAGGGGGGTGGTATAGATGATGGTTCACACTCGCGTGTTTGGCAAGGTTCCACGTCAGCCTTGAGTTGATGGAATCTGAGCCATTGGGCGAGGGAGTGAGCGTTTCTGAGTGCACAAATACTATTGCGTAATTTATGGCAAGGATTGAGGCAAGAGAAGGTAGGAAAAGAGCATTTCTCGGGCGGTGGGCAATTTAATTCCTTTTTTAATGAGATGAACGTGCGCCCGGTGAGATTCTTGAGGAATTCACAGACTTCCTCGTTATAGGCGTATAGAGCTGTGGCACTCTCGATGATCGCCTCCAAAGCGGGCTGCAGTTCGATGTGGGAAATGAAACCGTTATCAAACGATGCCTCGTCGCAGTTTAATGGATCTTGAAGCCGGAGCTTTCTTCCCCCAACAGTAAGCTTTCCGTGTCGTCGAAAACTTCCCCAGAAAAGTTGGTTGGAGTCCACGTCGACGGCCGCGAGTTCCGTCACGCTCTCCTTCGAAAAACAAACGTCCACCACAATTTGCATCTTCTTCTCGAATGATCATCTCCCCTCCGCGTATTCTCTATTTATTCTCGAACAGCAACTTTGCGCTCTGGGATGACACCTCCGCCCCACTCTCAGCCCCCCCATCGGGAAATTGTGATGAAATAGTTTCAAAGTTAGGCAGTCGTTGCGGTGAGGAATGGTATGGTGGAACTGGTCAAGGAATTTGTGAAGAGATTGTCCTACTGATTTACTCAGGGCATAAAGACATGAGTATTCCCCGCAAATGTCAGATCGAAAGCTTTGAATCTGAATTTTATTATGATTAATAAAAGTGAAAGGTTTCAAAAAATTCAATATGTCCGTGACAAAGGGTTGCAGACCGTAAGAGTCGAAATATTCGGCAAATCGATCATGTATAAAAATCGCTACCCAATGAGACCCAGGAAAATGGGAAGGGTCCAAATTAACTATGTATAATCCATTAACGGGCGATTTAGGCAATTTGTCAGAGGGATAAACCCCTTGAAATATTTTACTTGTTCTATGGTCTCTTCGTAACAGCAGATCGATCTGTACACTATCCATCTTAATACTAAAAATTTGTGATGATGTTTCTGTTTTTATCAATCTCCAAAGTAGCATCGTACTCTGAGTAAAGTAGACACGTTACTGTTTTTTTCAATACCTGCTTAAATCTCGCTTCTATCCTCATGACTCCTCTATCACCGAGACTGACATAATCTTCGTTTCCAGAATCGTCCGGAGTTAGATCGAATACGAGAATAAAATATCCATGACTAAACATGTCATAACCTATCTGATTTCCTCTGTTGTGATGCTTTATCCCACTGCCAGAAAATAAAGTATCGTAAGCTCGCGTCCAGTTCTTTTTGCCATGAAAACTACATTCCAATCCCTCGGAGGGAATTTGAATACCATTTACGAAGAGTGAAAAATTTTCAAGCTCATTATGTGGAAAGGTAAATGGATTTTTCGCGATGTTACCGGCATACGAGTCGTTATCTACCATTGTGAATATTATAACGTTTGGCATTTTACCGACGATAGCATTATCGATGCTTAAAGTTCGTCCTCCGGAAGGAACCGTGAAAGTTTTCAGTTCGCTTCGCTTATAGTGATACCTGGCATTTTGTCTTTCTAGCATTTTACTGTGCGCCAACAAAATTGAAGGATTGATATCAAAATGCTGAATGTACAGTGTTGCATCTAGTATTTTCATTATTGCTTCTTCCGATTCCATAAGATAAAATGCAGGGTTAGAGAGTATCAGTCTGATACCAATATCAACGCGGTCCAACAAAAGCTGAGCCTGGTTGAATATGTCCACGTGCAATTTACCGTATAGCTCCACTTCTGCACTATTGTTGAACCATGATTTCCTCTCTTCATAACCATCATTAGATGAATCTGTCTTATTAATATCGGAACCCGTATCTAATTCCCATCCGACATTGCGTAAATGCGTTTCACTTGCGTCCCTTCCATAGTTTAGTAAATTTTCGATGTAACTCCTATAATGATAGTTATCCTCAGAGGGTGTTACCAAGTTTCCATTTAAATAAACGTTACATTGTTCAAAAAGGGAATGTAGGATATTATTTACGACGCCCGGTTGTTTTTGATCGCTGTTAGTAAAATCTGACAAATCTTTCTTGCAAAGTTTCAACTTGAGTCTAAGATAAATGCTGTTTAAATCTTTGTACGCATCTCCCGAGTCTTTTATCAAAAATTCAATAACCGATCGATTATCTAGCGAAGATATAGGTTTGTAAGAAACCGTACGTTTTGCCAAAATATTACTTTGAATCGGGGGATTGGGTTGAAATAGGTCCAAAGAATTCAACATAAACTCCATGACTTACTATGTTGAAAAAATATCTCTCTGTGTGATCCTATCTCTTCCCCTCTTTCTCACCGAATGCCTTCTCATTTTCTTTGCACTAGATTTTATTTTATTCAAGCGAGGACGTTTAGTAATCCTCATACCACTCCCACTCATGGTTTTCACTTTTTCCTCAGCTTTACGCTTCAAATTCTCTCCTGCTTCGCTCAATCGGGTACGAAGTATCTCTCTAACCGGTTTTGTTCCTAAATCTGTAATGACTTTCGACGCTGAAGATGCTGCCTCTTTTCCAACGGTTTTTAAACCACTATATATGAGGGGTTTGGCAAAACGCCACAAACCTGCGAGAAAACTTCCTATTCCACGACCTTTCTGCGTCCGATACGAGGCTCGGTAAATAGTTCCGAGTTCGCCGCCTGCTTGCTTAGTGTAATATAATAGATATCGGTCTGCTGCAGAAGCCATCTCACCGCAAAATGAAGGATTTGCTAAAATTATTTCTTTTTATAGAAATGCAGAACCGCGATTGAAGATTGCTCTCCATCGTCGAAAGGAACCGTCTCTCCAAGTTTATTTGTTAACATGCATTCAATGACTTCAATATTCTTTTTCTCAACAGGAAAATAATAAATCGGATTGAATGTTTGATGTAATCCTAATTTTGTATTTAGTACGCGTAAACATTTAGTCAATGTATCACCTACGAATTGGGGTTTGATTATATTTGTATACACATATATATTAATTAGCATATTATCTATACTCCTCTTAAGTCTCGGTGATTCACGATACTCACGTACAAATTCCTCGCTAACTTGAATTGCGCGAGACAATGACGACTTTTCAATTGGAAGAATCTCCCTTAAAACTTTTGACAGTAATCTTATCTGCTCAACAATTCTCACCTGCTTTTCAAGCTTAAATTTACTAATAACATTATCAAACAGATCTTTAAATGAATTGTATGTTCCTAAAGGTAAAATGTAAATGACATCTTCCGTTCTGATTTGAACACTTTTTTTGTTCGATATTGAATCTAAACCCCCTGCCAGACTACTTTTTAAATTAGCTCTGTAATTTGATACGCTGCTAAGAACTTTTTGTCTCTGTTCGCTCTCCAGACTAAGGAATGGGGCTATAAAAGCAATTGGTAAATTATCGTGCCGAGCCTTTGGTATTGCAAAGAAAGACCCATCATCTAATTTTACATTGACTTTGTCGGAAGGTGATGGTTTTTCCTCTTCCCCCTCATCCGGTGCATTTCGTTCCGGCTTTACACTAACTTTATCAGAAGGTGATGCTTTTTCCTCTCCCCCCTCTTCCGAAGCAATTCGTTCACGCTTTACACTAACTGTACTCGAAGGTGGAGGTTTTCTTTCCTCTAATGGCAATGCACTTTGTTCACTGACGATTGGTGGAAAAGATATTTCTGCCAACCCCACATACCACTCATCGTCATTCCCAAAATGAATACGTTGCGATAATTTTGTGCGGAAATGAGATTTTGTATTGTTGGGGAAAAAATTGCGAGAGCTGTCGCTGGGTAATGTCACGTAAAATTCATTCATATTTTACGAATAGAGGATGCCGGAATCCACGAATTAAACGAATCTGAGTAGCCAAACCACTTAACAAAATATTTTAGATTAGGACCGCGCCCCTTACGTGCTAAAATCCTCTCAATCCTATATTCCGTCTCGGGGGAAACATCCACCCTCACTAACTCCTCCGCGTAAAAGCCCCCCTTTATATTCTCGCCATTCATATCCTGCAATTTGTATGTAGGCACTTGTCTCGCGCGATCTAAACCAACCACGCTAAATATTTCGCTTGTGTAATTAGGAGTGTATCCTTTTGCAAAAGGAAGACGTTCTTTACTAATTCTCACATGATCACCAATATTGAATTTGACCTTTTTCTTTGCGCGCGTCTTCATGTGCAGTCGTTTAGCAATGAAGAATGCATTTTTTTCAGTCACTTTCGAAGGTTGAATGCTAGTTGTCGAGTGTATGCTGTTGTTGTAACCGCTTAATAATTTCGGAAGAACATCTATGTAATTGTAAGTGGAATATTTTGTAAAATATTTAAACATTTTCGTTTTAAGGGTACGATTGAAGCGTTCAACGATGCTTGCTTTAACATCTGGGTTATTGGTAGTGTAAAATTTAACTCCGTGACCTGAGAGAAATTTTATAAATTTACGGTTGACAAACTCACTACCCTTATCACTTTGAATTTTTAAGGGTTTTCTTTCGCGAAAAATCTCCTCAAAAGCTGCCACGATCTCATCAGCTTTTTTACTGCGTAAAGCCCTTGCCCATGCATACCTAGAAAATATATCTATCACTGTCAGTATATAGGCATAACCATTGTTGAATCTTTTCAAATTTTGCATGTCATTTAAATCACACTGCCAGCATTCGTCAATGTACGATACATCGTAATGATTTCTCTGAAATCTTCTTCTAACCGGTTTGTGACGGGTATAAGCATCCTGACTTTCCAACCATTTCCTAATAACGTTTTTTGGGATATTAGTTGCTCGATGCAACTTACCAACTGTGGAAAATCCGCCCCAGTGTCCCGGATCATTGTAGATTCTTTCTATTATCTTAATGGAGTCCACTGAACTTTTTCTACCCTTTTGCGTTTGCTTCGTCTCGGTATTGAGGGGGTGGTGGCGACTTCCTCGAGTTTTTTTTGCGGTGATGGCAAGAGCTTTTCCATGGGATCTGAGGGGGTGGTGGTGACTTTCTCGAGTTTTATTTGCGGTGATGGCAAGAGCTCTTCCATGGGATCTAGTCTTTCGAGGATGCGCTCCCATGCTTTATCAATTTCAGCGTTTTTTTGTTTCAGTTCCTCCAGCGCTTTTTTTAGCGTATTGGTTCTTCTCCTTGATTCTAACTCGGGGGGAATGTGCCCTCGATCCAATGATCTATCAGAATTTAATATGGGAATTTGCAGCGGTGCTTTTATATTGGAAAGTGTGCCCAGGTATTTATCTAAGACACGTCTGTACATGTGCAACTTCTCGATGTCCTTCAAGTTCCGTTTACTCAAAATTGCTTTCATTTCCTCATCTAACGCTCTCAGCCTCCCTTTCATTTGTCCTTGCTCGAAATTCTCGGGGCTAACAATCAACATTTCCCGCAAACTCATTTTCCTAAAATACTACCGAGAACACCGCTCAGAATCGAACCAAGAAGCATTGGGAGGAAACCCCCCTTTTGTACGAGCAGTGTCCGTTTCTTCTTAATACTAACTCCTTGAGAGGCCAAAGCTCTCAAGCAATTACGATGTTTGGCGAGTTTACGTTTCAAACTCGGATTTATTATATGATTACCATTGAGTGCGTTCAAGCAACACTCACTGATAGCCTTAATTAACTCATCATCTGAGCACTTGATGATGGCGGATCGTAACTTAGGCTTGGCGTTTTTTAAGGCATGAAGCAAATGCTTATTACTCTTCAATCGTTTCATCATCTGTGTTCATAAATATCCTAGTGGCCCCGTCTTCGGGGAAAATGTTTGTTCGGAAACGAAATCTATCGTCCGTATCCTGTACAAGGTCTAATACCAAATAGCCATATGGCTCTTTTGTCGATTCCTTATATACTCTCCTTAACTCTCGCGGATTTTCCGGATACACTTGTCGAGCTAATTGATCAAACTGCAGTTGATCTCTAGGATTTTTAAAAAACACAATGTACTTTGCATTCAGGGATATGCTTCTTGAATGGGGGGAATGATAAAAAAAATTTTGCGTGAGCAAAAAAACAGATATATTAAAATGATGACTTCCTCTGGTAAAGAGTTTGCATACTTCTTTGCTATAACCTCCCTCGCTCATTAAATCGTCTATTATATAGATATACGATTTACCATTAGAATATTCGAACGACGGTATTTCGTGTTGAAACCGAACGCGCGTTGAATGTAGGTTAGGTTCGCTTCCCGGACTACAACACCAAATAATCTCATCTATCTCCTGATCTACCATATGATCTAGATTTTCCAAGAACCTAGTGACGAATGTGGTCTTCCCTGATGAGCTTGGTCCAGAAACTAGACAAGAAAAAGGATGATGCCAGACCAAAGTCATGGCCAACACTGAGCCTATTCAGCCTCAATAGCGATATTAATAATTTTTAAGTTTCGTCATCTGATGGGAATGCTTCGCTATGTGTCCGTTTTCGTGGAATTTTGTAATGGCCCCAAGCGAATGTATCTACACCATTTTCACAAATATATCTCTTATCGTCGCTCGCATTTAGCGTTAATTTATTCATTTCCAACGTATACAGTTTATGCTTTTTACTACGAATTACTGTCATTTTTCGATATTCTGTAGAACTATTCCTCAAACAGCGGATGTAGTCATCGAAATGAAGTGCTTTATTAATCACAGTTTTAGTAATTCCTTTGGCCTTCTTTTTCTCTTTTTCCCCCTCCAATTTATACGAATACAATTTACTTCGCAATCCTATAAAATGCGTCATCAATTTTCCATCTAATTCATCCTTGAACTTACCAATAACTTTTTTGTTTTTAACCGAGTAGCATTTGTGTTCTTGGGGGTAATTTGAAGTGTCAAACGTGTCAAGATTTTGTAACATATCATCGTATATGTCTTCGGTTTTAATGCAATAAATAAAGCTATCTGTATCAGTATACGCCAAAGATATTTTTTCTCCATATTTTAGTAACATCGTCTTGTAATGGAAATTATACATTAAAGTCTTACTTAAATCGAGAACACAAAAACCAATGTATATCGGTTTGTTCATTTTGATGATTGATTTTCTTAGATGTACAGCTACCAATGACTCGCTAAAAATTGTTCTATCCAAAAATGTGGACTTGCTGATTAATTTTTCTAGTCTTCTTTCTCCTGTGACTAATTCTAAATTCATTCGTTTTCTCACATTCTCCATTGTCTTGCCGAAAACCGCGTTATTCATTAATTTGTAAAAATCCTTTTCAAACTCGTTGTTAGCACATTTTCTTCGATCCGTATTTGAATCTATGTATTTTTTTAACCATGGTGATTGACTAAATTCAATTACTCTATGTATTTTTTTGAGTGTTAGACCAAGAGAAATAGCTTGCTTTAAGTTTACATAGTGAATTACGTATTTTTCTTTGTTTTCAAGAGTCGTTAACAATTTATTATGCTTACCACCAGGAGGTTTTTTGTTTTCTGGGCAAAGAGGTAAATCTGAATGCATGTCATGCAGAGATTTTGGATATTCTAAATCCACTTGAAGAATGTAACCCTTTTCACTATCATCAGCAATATTTGTTATTTCTAATTGATCAATTTCAGCGCTGTCTAGCCATCTAAAGTTAGAGTAGGGAATCGGTCTAGATAAAGCCCATCCATATAAGTTATTAGCATCATAATAAGTAATATAAGTGGAATCCATCTCAGGGTTATAGTTTTCCAAATATTTGTTATTAGCCTCAACATAACGCTTACAGCACTGGCTGATTCCACCACGAATACCATTCTCTAGCATGAGAATCATATCGTAATCTGTCAATAATTCCAGCTCGATTTCTGTGTACTTTAGCATTGCATCGAAAGTTAAACCTGGTGTAGTAAAATACCAAGCAGGATCGAGTTTGTAAGCATCGAGACAGACATCACGAAAATTCTCAAAAACATCTGCAAGAAGCGTCACATCAGTTTTTAAATACACATCGCTATAGTCCCCAAGTGTCCTACAATCAAAAGATTCCCACACATTTTTCGCGTGTTCGTAGTCTTCCTCAGACACACCCTCGTCCGTTAATCGGTTGTAAAAGTTTTTCCTCTCCGGAAGTGATGTTTCCTCTAGTTTTTCGATTGAGTTTGTATAATCATAAGGGTAGACTCCCTTGCGTGTGACTAGGTTCGTTTTATCGCCGAATATTTCATTTGTATATTTAAATTTCTTTAAATTTGTGACCAGTGAAGCTAATGAAGCGGGCATGAAACGATATGTATCAACAAATCTAATGGTAAAATGATCGTCGATCGACTTTGCGAATGAAATATACTTTTCTTCAGTATTCGGTATGACAAATATATTTCTTTCGTCGTAGGTTAATTCGCGAACTATAAAATGACCATCATATGAGGAAAGATTATGAATAAACACGGGAAGAAAATTTGGCATTTTGTATTGTACATTGCAAAACGAGTGTGCGGGTCCTCGATATTTACCTGTCAAGTGATCGTGATCTTTAACTCGGTCCGCATTTAATTCCTTCCCGCAAATGTGGCAATTAGCAGCGTTTTTAAAATCTGCCTCTTCTTCTGAGGTTAGCGGCTTCATGGGAACAACGTTTTTGTACAATTTAAATGTCCTCTCCGCTTCATCTTTCATTCTCTGAATAAAAACACGAGCGGCATTAGGCCCCCGATACAATTGCGGTTTTTGACATCCTTCGGGCGTTAATAGAATATAACAAAAGCTGAATGGTTCATGTTTTTGTATGGCGTGCGTGTAGGATGCGTGGGACGATGGACGGCAGGTGCTAATATTTTGAAGAAGGCATTCAAAATCTGCATATATTACATAGGGGACTGGAAAAGAGCGATTAAGATTGGTAAATTTCAAAATTTTATTAGTCTCTTCTGGGAGCATGATTCTACTCGGTTCGCCAGTCCCCCTGCACAGTTTCTTGTGTTTTTCCAACCTTGTTTCATCTACGTAATGGGTAAAACATCGTTTGCAAATGTTTATTTTGTCATGATGTTTTGTTATTTGACAATGGACTAGTCTTTCGAAATTTTTAATCAAGCAATAGTGTGATGTTTTATCATTTGTTAAGTATAGCAAATCTCGGTGGTCTGGTAGCTCTTCGTTCACAATTTTTATTGGATAAACGTTGCTTTTCTCATCTAACCCAAAGACATTAATCGTAATGTTGTTTGCTCGTTCGAATATTGGTATGTCTTTTAAAGCGACGGGGTATTCTATGCAATTCCATAGATAACCGTTGTTACATGATCGTGTATAATACTTTGAAACTCTTTGTGGGTTCCTGCCAACATTTTTTGCCCATATAGAATATTTAAAACAATATTTATCGTTGTTTTTAATATTTACTACTGCCTCTCTGTTTTTAATTTTACTTGGTAGCTCAATGTATGTCGAACCTCTTAGCGGGGTATACTTGTTAATTCGTAATTCCAATCCAAAGATCTCTGACAAAGCCCAACCGGACCCTTTCGCCTGAAACTCAGATTTCTCTCTCAAAAGTTTGGAAAAAGTTTCATCAATGATTTCATTAACTTGATCGGCAAGTACTACTCGTCTGTTGCTCGTCTTAAATGAAGTCTCCAACTCTTCATCCTCACCCTTTCGGAATTTGCATATTAATACTACGTTAAATTTAATTGTATTATTAGCAATGACCTGATCCTTTACTTTATCTACCAATTGATTGCGAATATTATTTAAAAATGAAATAAAGTCTTCTTTCGTTTCATTGTCGGACGTAATCCAAAATGTTTTTAGTCTAGATTTTACTGCAGATTCTACTTCAACAAATCCTCGACCTCTTTGGGAAATAATGTGACTTCTGTGCAAATTTGTATTTTCGTGAATAATAGGATCAACTAAACTATAATAAATTTCGCAATATGAGCAGAAACGTCTTTTTTTTAATTTATCAAGTGCATCTATGATTTTTTCATAACAATTTAAATCATCTATGGTATCCTCGTTGAATACTATACGCTCATGAATATTATGTAGCGCAGTTTCTAACTCATGCTCGGAGTTATAAATCCCAGCTTTAAAATTATTCAAAATTTCCGAAACAGAAGTCATAATGAATGGGTGTGAGGATAGGAATGGGAAAATAAAATTGGAAACGATTACTCTGTGGTAAGAAAGAAAAAGATAATTAATTACTATATCAAATACTGCGTTTTCTTACATTCCAACCTAAATATTAATGTTTAGTAAGAAGTTTGAGTACTTACGAAAATGAGAGATGCTTGCTGCTGTAATTTGCTTGCACACGAATATATTTCTAGGAAGACGTAAACGCAGTCTGAAGTTCTAACCAGATTTCTTCTCTTTTTATACATAATCCCGTTGCGAGCTGCTGCAGTGGATCGAGATTCTTTCGTCTGAATGAGAAACTTGGCGGCCCTGGACGTGTTTCAACGACATAACTTTCATCGTTTTGTTCTCGCCTCTAGAAGCAGGAATAACAGCGTACGCCATCTAGCGGGCAGCGCGGTGTGGCGCGAATTCAAAAACATCGTATTTGTTTATTATTTTTCAACACTAAAGTAGAAATACGTGCTACTTCGATCGCTATTTCGCTGTTTCAAGGAAGTTCACCCACCCGGGGAGGCCCCCCACCCCGTCACGGCCTTCGCGCATGCACGTCATCCCGGCAACATGCGATTATTTAACTTTCTCCTAGGTTATTCATTATTATTTAAAGTTCAAGGTCAAAAGTGTGCTCGGACGAACAAATTTGTACTACTAACGTTGATTAAAAAACGTGTTTATTTCTTAAAAAAACGTTTTTCACATTTTATTTCCATATTAGGATTGAAATTAGACATTTATGTGTATATTTCTCATTGACAATATAAACGGAATCATTATCTGTTCCAAGTAATAGTTATTCAACGAAAAATTGAAATTTATGAAGTAAGTTTATTACAAAATTATGCACAATGATGCGCTGAAAATCACATTTAAATACTCGATGATCTCAAACACGTAAATCTTTCTTACTTGTAATATTAAAGAGCCAATAAAGGAACCAAATGGATTAAGTATTATAATAGTTATGATAAGTATATTAATTAGTATTAGATATTAAATTATTTCAGCCACCTTTAACAGGTTCTGAATTTTAAAGGAAAATATTCAATTGGATATAAATGCCGAGGAATCCTCCAGTTTTCGGTAAGAGCGGAGTTAATATAAATAATAAATAAATTATTTATAATATTAATACGACTTAGCAGAAACATCTTCGAAGAATGATTATATCTTTTCAGTATATCGATAGTGTTTTTTTTATCTAATAGTATAGGGGATTAATTTAGGCTTAAAAACCGTAAAATTAAAAACAAACAGCAGCAAAATTTTTGTTTGATATTCCAATCTAATTATGATTACACATGTTTTGTTTTAACAATTCCGTTTCGTATCTTAGAATGCTTGAAATAAATGAGTGAAAGAGTTCGTAGGTAATTATAAATAAGAAGGATATATTTTTACATATTTTTTTTAATCATGGACTATATCATCTTAAATGGTATTAATTACAGCCATACTTATATTATTTGTAGTTAAATTATAGTCTGTATTAGTTGCAAATAAATTATAGTTTGTAGGGCACAACTCTAAAGATGCATACAACTCGATACAAAAGCAAAAGAACCAAAGTGGCCATATGATTTGGATTGGATCAGTCTGTACCTGGGTCTTCAAATTCCTCCACAAAGCCATCTAGATCTGATTCCTCGCTGGAAATGAGTGAAGAATTGTTCTCATCTACACCCGCAAGTGTTACAACTTCCTCTCCTTCCTCTCCATCCAATTTTCGAGAGATTATCGCTTGAAATTTTAGCTCTTTCGGTTTCTAGTAATTTCAAGTTGTGCTTGATTAAAATAGGTTTCAAAGCTCTTTCATTAGTCCTGCGGTTTCTTCTTAGGTTGTGAATATTTCCGTGCTTGCTAAAACTTCTTTCCGTCGCCGAGGATGCAGATGGAAGTGAAAAATCTTTACGGCAACTCAATAGACTTTTGTTTTGGAGCATATTCCCTTCCAAAAAATTAGACACGAAAGTTTTTTAGATACTGAAATGACGTATAGTGTCTTCCACTTACCATCGTCAGCCACGTTGTTTGACATCTCGGAATGAATTTCAGCTGTATTCTCTTCACTGAAGGTGGGATCTGATTTTGCGAGAATATCAACAAATTTAAAAACATCAGAAATTTTTGATGGTTCCAAGCTCGAAGCTTTTCTTGAAGGGTCAAAAAAATTCGCTGGCAAATGGGCCTTTGTCACGGCCAAATCTCTTCTCTTTTTAATTCAATTTATTATTTTACAACTGCGACCATCAGTAATTTAAGTTGTGATCGTACAAAAATGTTTTACTCTTCCAAAGGGATCTAGGAAAATGCAGCAGACTTTGCTAAGCTGTGTTTCATCATTTGCCATGTCGATTATGTAAGCTTTAAATGATTTCAGAACGTCATGCAGATTATTTTAAAAAATCCAAAAGTTAATTTTCGGACAGAACACGTTTTTTGTGTCGTGACGAAGCCTCAGGGATGGATTCTTAGGATTCGCATCAATCGCTATCTGTTGCAGCACACTTTTGTTAGTAATTAATGATTCCAGAGCAAGGGCGTCGCCAGGCCCCCCCCTGGCGACGCATCGTATTTTGGTTTGGGATGTGTTGTAGAAACAATTTTCAGGCACGAGCGTATTTGAAAAGAATTTAGACAAAACAAAGTCAAGTGTTGGCACGTGTAAACACCAGTGATGGGAAAAGTACTTCCTCGTAGGAAATTCATTTATACCTCCAGCGCAGCAAAAATATTTCAACAATACTTTGTAGTAGAGTCCTTCGCCCCTTCCCTCCCAAGAGAAGAAAAGTCCGGTTTCAGGGTGAACAATGTAGTTAGAACTGCCTCTCGATGCGATCAGAGCGCGAGGTTATGCGATTATGTCCTCTCTCTCAAACTACCTTGAGTATCGTCCGACAATCGCCGGCAGAAGACAAAGGATTCAGTTTTTTTCGTTTTCCCTTCAAAATGGACATAAGAAAGTTTTGCGGTGAGTATTTTGCAAATAGGCCCAAGCAGTGGCGCAGCGAGGGGGGGAAGTTTAGGGGTTCGAACCCCCCCCCCCCCCCCCAAGAAGTCCTATGACTAGCTTTGCATGCCAGTAGCTAAGTTGTTGTTTTCGGTAGCAGAGCAGGCCTAGAGCCGACATCGATATCAATGGGACGCTACGAGTGTTTCGCACACAATGTTCAACGAATGCACTTCTTAACCATATCCTTTTGTTAGATGACTCACACCATAAGATAAGATTCCCATGAGAAGAATTCGAATGTGCTGATTCGTTTACTCCTCGCAAAAACACAAGGGAACATTCGAGAAGTAATTCGAAACTTACACCCTGAAAACAGAGATTAAGATTACGTTTGAAGGACGAACAGGTTGATAAAACGCTCAGTTAGATCTTCTGCATGTGACTGTTTTGAGGGTGTGAATGCAAATCTAGGCTCTTGAATAGTACTTTTGAGAAATTCACAGGGAACAGTTCGAAGGAGAGTTTAGTTTGGATTTCATAAGGTACAGATGGACATCCGAAAATATTTTTCACAGTCCGCTAATAGCTCGAGGCCTCTATCGGTAAAACGTAAGTTTATGTCTATGTTGTTTTTTGTAAAATGACCATTAATAGTTGCATAAATTAGGATTGTATTATTTTAGGGCTGTTATCGGAGGGCACATCTCAAGATGAGTTAGCGGCAATTGCAAAGTTACTCGTTCCTTTATTAAGCATTCTGGACGATTAAAAATCTGTACAGTAGGCTCTTCATTACTCGGGATGATATAAAATATACCGATCCATATTTTATAATTACCCGTAAATTTGCTGTATAGTTACGAAAATAATTCAATAACCGGGTTTCCGTAGAAATTTGTAAAAGTATTGAAGCAATACAAGATATCAGTAAAAATTAATTTTCGATGATATTATTAATAATATACCATTTTGGAAGCAAATCAGTCAGCTGAAAGGTATTGTGCGCGTAAGTTACGCACAGATTTATCGTAACTGTGACTTGATGACTTGAATAAATTTGAGAAACTTTTAAAACTGTGACTTAAATTCTTCAGCTTCCTTTTCGATGCAGTCAAGTTTTTCTCTTGCGATAGAATCCCACGAATCTCATTTCTGGTTATGCAATGCCCATTTAAAATTTCAATTCGTGGAAAATTTTTGTTTCCTTTGAACACTCAGTGCGTAAGACTGGGTTTTGTATCATCTCTCTGCTGGTTAAACCACCTATCACTTAGTCTAAATACTTGTAAGTTGACGTCTTCATTTTTTCCACCTTGGTATATAACTTGATTTCTGCAAATTTAATTATAATATCAACTATAATCAAGAGTCTACAGAATATTTTAATGCAGCCGAATTTGTACTCTCCGGTATGTGACGCATTCAATTGAATACTTGGCTAATACATAAATAATGAAATCAGGCTTAAATGTGAGCCTACCAGAAAATTTCATCTGATATAAATGATTTTTTGTTTCTTAGAAGAGGAGGTAATTTTCAAAGCAACGGATGAAGTCATTCCTAAGATGTTCAAATAAGGATGGGTGCACCAATGTGGTGATATATTCAAAAACAAAAGTTCCAAATTTCCTCAAGAGATGGCATAAGTGGCGAAGTTTAAAAACAAAAGTTCCAATTTTCCTCAAGAGATGGCATTATTGGCGAAGTTTATAAACCAAAGTTCCAGTTTTCCTCAAGAGATGGCATTAGTGGTGAAGTTTATAAACAAAAGTTCCAATTTCCCTCAAGAGATGGCATTAGTGGCGAAGATTATGAACCAAAGTTCCAATTTTCCTCAAGAGATGGCATTAGTGGCGAAGTTTATAAACAAAAGTTCCAATTTCCCTCAAGAGATGGCATTAGTGTCGAAATTTGTAAATAAAAGTTCCAATTTTCCTCGTAAGTTTTAAAATATAGCGTTAATGTAAAAGTTTAATCTAAAAAGTTCGATCAGTAAATAGACCTTTGCCATTTTCGATTTATTCGTGGGAATCGAATCTTTTTCGAGACGTTTACTTCTAAAATATATCAATAATTAATACAATATCAATAAACAATATAACAATTAATGTTAATATAAAGTAAATAATTTAATACAAATAACTTTTTTATTTAAAAAAAGGAAACGTTTGAATTATGTCGATATTATCAAATGCGTACTTCAGCGATGGAGAACTATATTAATTTTTTTCTTCGTAACTTTGCTACGTAGAAACATGGTTTTTAACACAGTTTGTAGTCAATTTTATGCACTAACTTCCTATTTATTTATTTCTTCCAAGTCTATTCAATTGCACTTGCAGTGATGCAAAACAAAAATTGAGTACGCAACCAGCAGAATGGAGACGTCACATTGTATTTAATCATCTAATTTCTCCAATACATTGCAACTTGTGGCAATGATATTTACATCAAATTGTATCATAATCTACCCTTTATACATGAGTAATTTTTTCCAGCAATGCGCAATTTTTTTGATGATCATTTTTACATTTAATGTATCGGCTTTATAAACCGGAATTGGTGTGTAAAAAAGAACACACCGACATCCCTCATTCCTGTTATCGTCTCTGATGCTCCCACTAAGTCATACGCCATTGCCAGACAAGAAGCAATTATTAATATATTAGAATTATTATATCTCCTCTTTCTATCAAGGGAATCTTTATATCTTTTTTCTCTATTGTCAAATCTCAAATAAAGTCAAATTGTCACGATCTCCGTGTTTTTCCATACCGAGATCGATAGCCATTATTGAATTGACATTTGATACATTAAAGGTACTATACACTTCAATATACTATACACTTCGACACTAATGCCATCTCCTGAGGAAAATTGGAACTTTTTTTTATAAACTTCGACACTAATGCCATCTCTTGAGGGAAATTGGAACTTTTGTTTATAAACTACACCACTAATGCCATCTCTTGAGGAAAATTGGAACTTTTGTTTTACTATCTTCGCCGCTTATAAGGAAAAGTACTGATAAAATGTAATTGGGCTCAATTATAATTAATCTGTCAAATTTGTAATCAGTTACAATTACAAATCAGATTTCAGAAATTCATCAGAAGCTGGGGAAACTTTCCCTCTTTTCACAATATTTAAAAGTATAACTTCCTCATCGCTTTTCTTTCTTGCAGTAAAGTATTTGTTTTATTGTCATAACCTGCAGTTATTTTACCTTCATTATGTACCCTCATCGCTTTTCTTTCTTGCAGTAAAGTATTTGTTTTATTGTCATAACCTGCAGTTATTTTACCTTCATTATGTACCCTCAATCAGGCAGCCACACAAGGGTAGTATTGCTATCTCTAGCGCCCAAAAGTGAAGCCAAAAAAAAGGGCAGATTGCGCTTTTAGCTATGCTGGGTTGCACTTTTCGTATCTCCCTATACCAATACATTGTTTTTTCGTGATTTTGCGGATTTGATACAGATTTATCAAGGTTTGATCGAGTAAGTCGAACGTTTTGGAGCACAAAATGTATTTTGAGCAATGTGTAACACGAAGCAATTTTGTTATTTTCGCATTTCTAAAGGTTTTATAGGTAAATAAACAGTGGCTTGTTTCTGCCTGCAGGATGGTCAATTGCTGTGCATCAGAACAGCTGCCCCCACAAAATGTTCCGAACTAGAATCTATGCATCTTCCTTAATTTTATTATTTCATTCATTATCTGAAATCTATGAAGCAGAACGAACGTCAGTATTAATCCACGGCGTTTTAATGAACATTTCATTGTGCTCTCGGCTGCACCTGCAGGTCTTGCATGGTATACAAGTTCTCGTATTCGTCATTTGACAACTTTTACTGCATTAAGTCCCAATTAAACGACTTTTAAGGAATTTTATGCTATACTTGGTATTGGTCAATTAAAAACTAAGACGGACTAATGCATTAGAATATACATAAAATTGACATTAGAATTAATCAATGAGGTTTTAATAGAGTTTGCGGGAGGTTGGCAGATGATTCGTTTTCTATATCGCTCTAGCAGACGACACCGGTATCCGAGAAGTTTACATTGCAGGCATGCTTTATTTTCCATGATAAAAGGAATTAAGAGGACTTTGAGAAAAAAATCGAACATGATCGTTAAGCAAAAGGTTCATTTAAACTATCTGAGTCCATGTCATAGGATAGACAAGCTCCTGAGTCCCATGTGAGATTAAAATAAAACCCCAAAAATACATATAGTTAAAGGGGAGCCGGAGAAAAGTTCAACCCAGTGCTCTGCGGGTTGCGTTATTTTAGGCTTTTTTTTTTTTTTTTTCTAACGATAGACTCCCCCTGTGGGCAGCTTGCCCCCCCCCCTCCTAGCCCAGTGCTGGCGACGCCCTTGTTCCAGAGTAATAGCTGTGGATCAGAATCGAGTTACTGCAGGGTTTTTTAATTGATAAAAATTTTTTTGCTCTTTTGAACATCTGAAAACTAAGTTCGAACGATGATACACACGCTCAAATAATCCACGCAATGATACGTCTTCCACTCAGAGCTTGAAGCGGAACACTGAATTTGAAGAATTCCAACACGTGAATACATGGTGTCAAGAAAAAAACTATGAACACTATTTTCTGTTCAGCAACATGAAACTTAGCGGTCACTAGTGAACCACATGGGGCCAATTTTCAAAATTTTCTACACTTTATCATAGATTGCTTTTACAAAGCTATTAACTCATTTGAATTTTATCATGAAGACAAACTTCCACAAAGTTACGCCTGAAAATGTTGATTTTATACAATGTATCAGTCTTGCAAACATATAAACACTTGTGTTTTTTATAGAATCATTTTAAAAACTAGAGAAATACATTCTTTACAAGCTATTAGGTCAGGTCAACTGCAAAATTTACTAATCAGGATAGTAAATCTATCGGATAAACCACGAAGAACGCCATCTCAAAATTGACGAAAAAACGTTTTTTCACGTTTTTTTCAAGGCGAATGAAAAAAACTTTTTTTTCAAACGTTTTAAACGTTTCATTTTTTCAAGGTTCCCATCTCTACTTACGGGCTTCCTTGAGAAAACAGGGGTGTTGGGTGGGATGTAAATGTCGACTGATTTAGCTGTTTTTTCCCAATTTTCTACTCGGTTACGTGCTTCCTTGAGCAAAAACGGGTGTTGGGTGGGATGTAAATGTTGAATTATTTACCTCTTTTTCCCCAAATTCATACTCATTGAGCAAAAAGAGGTGTTTTTCAGGGAAAACGTCTTTTTTTCGGCATAATTCGCTTTGAGTAATTAAAAAGATAGTCACCCTCTCGTCCGGTTTGCAAGCTATAGTTGGTTTGCAAGCTAAACAGGTTCCCAAGGTCTATCGAGCTTATTAATAATTTTTATTTCAATTATTTCATTTATTTCTTTATCAATTATTATTAAAGATAAACAACTGGCTAAACGCAGATGGGTTGAGTTGGGTGTTCGAGGATACCTTTATGATATGATCTTTCATAATAAAAAGTTATGATTTTTCTTAAAAAACCTTGGAAACCGAATGAGCTTGCAAACCAACTATAGCTTGCAAACCGCACGAGAGGGTTACTATCTTTTTCTTAACAAAAAGCAACATTTGCGACAAAAACACTGCTTTTCCTTATAAAGATCTTGGAAGCCTATTGTCTTTCATTGTTATATCAATAAAATCGACCGAATATGGAAAAGTTTTAAGTGCCATTTCGTTCTTAAATTCGTAATCGTTAATTACGCATTTACTTCATAATAGCTTCATTATTGGATGATTTCATTTTTTTCTGCATTTTATTTGATCAAAAATGCATATGAAATCAATTTACCATTACTCGAAGAGTTCCTCGTCGAAATGGTCGACAATTCCTGCGTTAGCTGCTATTACAACATTTTCGCCGCGGCTCAGACGTTCACCTCTCCCGAGGATGCACTGACATTCCTTGAGGCGCATGGCTGCTTGATCCGGAAAGATGGACATATTTGCTCTAGATGTGGTTCTCCACTTCCTTTTTACGAGGTTAGGCACCTATTTTTCAATTATTTTTACTTTCTCCATATACGAAGTATAGAGAAAGTATTGTTTTCATGAAAAAATTCGACTTCGAGATTTCAACGGAAATACATGTTTTGGTGTCCCTAGAACACGTTTTGACCATTTTCGGATGGATGTCTGTGTGTATGTGTGTGTGTGTGTGTGTGTTTGTGTGTGTGTGTATGTGTGTCTGTGCTTGTGGGCGCTCTAACGTAAAAACTATTGGTGGTATTAATACCAAACTTCATATATAGTACTGTGGTGTGTGCTGTCAGAGTTGATTAGTGTTTGGAGTAAATCGGTATACCGGAAGTCGAGCTTCATTCATTAAAGCTCATTTCCGGTTTTCAAAATATCTCCATAAATATGATTTATATGTGCATTGTATATCTTATAAAAGTTTTAGATAATGCTATTTACTATAACTTTTGTATTTAACATATTTTTTTATCACTGGTTGATTAGGAGTTATTCGTGAAAAACCGATAAACCTGAAGTAGCTGTTATGTACTTTGTGGGCGCTCTAACATGAAAACCATTCATTGTATCAACACCAAATTTCATTTATAGTACTTTGTTTGGTGTCGTTACAGTTGATTAGTTTTTGGAGTAAATTGGATAACCGGAAGTTGAGCTTCATTCTTCAAAGCTCATTTCCAGTTTTCAAAATATCTACATAAATATGATATTAAGGTATATACTATTATTTACAAACGTTTTAGAAAATAAAATTTACTATAACTTTTGTTTTAAACATATTTTTGTATAACTGATTTTTTAGGAGTTATTCATAAAATACTGATGTCGTAGCGACATTGGGTAAAGATAGAAATAACTCATTTTAAGTTCCCGTTTAATGACTTTTATTGTCCCCTTTAATAATGGGATCCCGCTTATTGTTTAGTTGTTGTGCCGCGTCCCGCCGTAAGGCTGCCGCAGGCCGTGGGTTTAAAGGAGTGCCGCGTCCCGCCGTGAGGCTGCCGCAGGCCGTGCGTTTTAGGAGTGGTATGCCGCGTCCCGCCGTAAGGCTGCCGCAGGCCGTGAGGTTAAAGGAGTGCCGCGTCCCGCCGTGAGGCTGCCGCAGGCCGTGAGGTTAAAGGAGTGGGTCCTAGCCCTTTCTGGGCGTTGCCTTTTATACCATTTTTGGGTGCAAGGGGTAGTCGGAAGAAGGGGTGCACTATCAGTCGTAGCTGACACAGCTCCCACGAAGGGGTGCATTATCATCGCGGCTGACGCAGCTTCGAACGACAAGATTCGGCAGCCGCTTGAGTCCGCTCTTCTTGCCCCTACTCCCGACATCACCCCGGTGGCAGTTAAAACCTCGGGGTTGCGGAAAGGAACGATTGTCGGGGATCCCATTTTTCATACATACAAGTATTAAATCATAATAATAAAAACAAACAAAAAAAAATCCCAGTAAAATACCACAAAAGACAAAAAAAAATAGAAAAATAAAAATAAACTTTTGAGAATCTTGGTTCTTGTCCTGTCAGCACTTTCACAGTAAGCAATGTCACACGCTACACTGTTTGGTCCAGGACAGGGAATAGGGGGAGATGCACTTTACAGTTGTCACCACCTAAATATATAATAACACATATAGTTTTTTAACTAAAATCTTTACAATTGCTTTGTTTAAGCAGAAAATCCATTGTTCCGAAGTTAGTACCGTCCAACCATTTATTTTTGTGACCAATCGGGCCAATTTCATACGTACAAATAATTTAGGCATATTCACGGAAGGGAAAAGAAATATCTAACCTAGCCAATTACACAGAAACACTAACACAATAAGTAGTCACTGCAACATGACGAAAATTCCTTTTTAAACACGAATTATCGTAACTTACACTGGTTAGCACACTGGGGGATTCTAAAAAGAAAGCTGCACTTGGGTTAAACTTAACTCTGCTATCAGGGAAACAAGGGAACGTCACTGGGTTGATCACGTTCTGATCGGGAAATGCTGAACAGGTTCATCACAGCTGGCACCGGAGTCACTGCTACTGCTGCCTGAGGATTGGCCGAAAGATCGGTCTGTCTGCTTCCTCTGGCACTCCCATGATCCGCTCCTCTGTTGCTGCATCTCGAGGCCGTCGCTCCCTCAGAACGGCTAACTTCCTCTGGGCTGCTAACCCTACTGCAGCAAGGAAACATGCGGGTAGCTCCGTTTCACCTTGTAAATCTCGTCCATCGCTTCTGCATCCCGGGACCATTGCTGCATCGGCACTCCAATGGATATCTTATCTCTTTCGCGAGGACTTTCCTGCTCCAAATGTTTGCTTTTCAAGTTTTGGAGAACTAGCAAAAATACTAGAACCATCATCTCGAAACAGTCGTGAGGTTTTGCCCTCTTGGCAGCGGACCTCTGACTGGAACAAATTAGAGCCTTCCGGCTTGATTCTAGTTCTCCTCCACTGGCTCCCTCAGCATTGATTAGCTTTGGTTCTGGCACCACCTCCTTAACCCCGTGGTCTGCTTTCTCCTGGAAATGCGATGATGTTGGTACTCCAGCACTACAATCCCTGAAATCAGCTTCTCTGCTAGACACCCACGATATCTTCACATCATCCATGGAGTGCTCTATGGGCCTGGCCTTCTCTCTTACTCCAGTATACGTTTCCTTAACGCAGACCCCTTTTGTTACCAGATCGTTGCCCACTCTCCGCTCGAATCGCCTTCCTCTGGTTTTCGGATGATTCGGTGTCGATAACCGCGGCTCCGTGGAAGTCATTGCTTGTTTAGGCCGCACCTGGTCTCTGTTGCCCATCTTCTCCCCGCCGATCTTCTTCCCTGGATGAACGGCTGAATAAACATTTACATTCTCGGCCTCCACAGGTTTTCGGAGTTCGAGACCCTCTCTACGGTAATGTTCTCCTCCTCCTCTGCAATGAAACAGTTGCTTCTTGCCACCATTTTTCGGAGGAAGGTACGCCCGTGCTCTGGGGTGCGTTGACTGCTCATCACTCATCGACCGTCTTGGAAATGACAGATCTCTAGGATAATGCCTCACTGAGGCTCGGTGTTCGCAGTTTTGGGCCTCAGGAAATCTAATGTTTCTGCAATTTCTCTTCAGGTGTCCCTTTTTTCCACAATTATAACACCTTTTTAGTAATGCAGGAACTTTTGCGGCAAACCGCCTCGAACTTCGATTGCAATTGGTACTTGCATTGCTCCCCGGAACCGACAAGCTAGGAGAACTTAGCTGAGACTCGACAAAATTAATTTTTTCGGCAAGAATTGGAGTAGGAGATGAACTTTGTGAAGATGATGGATCGATCTGTAAAATTTCTGTCTGAAGAAAACCCCGATTATCGTCATTTTTACTACTGTAATTACTCAGAATTGCCTCCTCTTTAACTGCAAATTCTACTGCTTCCAATAGATTTATTGGTTTTCTGACCAAAACAAAACGGCCAATGTCCTCTCGCATACCAAACAAGAATTGCGACAAGGTTCGGTTCTCCATCGATAATGTTGCTGCATCCGGAAATAGTGCGTGATAAGATTCCTGAAGCTGTGCTGCTAGTTTTCGAAGTCTAGTTAAAAACTCTAAAACTGATTCCTGAGATCCTTGAACACAATTTACAAACATTCGTTCGAGAGCAACAAGGGGAATGTTTGGAGCAAATCTAAGTTTAATAAACCTAGAAAATTTCTCGAAGGTTTCTAAAATTTCAGGATTATATTGTACGAATTCCGCCGCAGAGCCTCTCAATCGCAGTCGCGCAATGCATAGTGCTTGTTGTTCTGTCCAAGAACCTAAAAATCTACTTAATTGAATACATTCAATAAATCTTTCCACGGAAGTTCCATTTCCGTCATCAAAATATGGTATTAGATTAACTAATTGCCCAATATCGCTGGAAGAATTGGGAGGGTTTGATGTTAAGGGGTCAAAAAATGAATTTATGAAAATGTTGCCAGACGTTTCTATCGAATCGAGAGGTTCTGTGAAGCAAGAGAAAGGATTCCAATTTTCTTTAGCCATGATGTTGCGAAACTTAACAGAAGCTTCAAAAATATTAACAAAATGATAACGCGGCGTAAGCAATGCAAAAGAACAAGGTCGGCAGGTAATGGTACCAATGATTTGGATAGATCATATAAATTTCAACGACGTTTTTTCTCGTGGTAAAAATTAACGTAAGTAATAATTGATAGGGGAAAAGTCATCGAAATTTAGAAATGGATTCGAGACAGCACTTCTCTGAAGAGAGAGAGAGAGAGGCTGGGGCTATCGAAAGAGATATGCTGACGTGAAGCATAAACAACACCGTGAGGCGAGTCCGAGTTATCGGGCCGCCAGAATGGGTTTGAGTATGAGGCGGATGACGAACCAAGGGGGTGGAAGGCCATGACGAGAGGAGAGTAGATAACGGAGTAAACACAAAGATCGCAGTAAGAGAGAAGATGACGAGAACTTAGACAAAACAGCAATGGTTGCGGGACTGAATCCTCAACGAAATAGCTGAACGAGGAAATGATACATAAATAAGTTTAATTCTCCAAGGACAAATGGAAAATGTAATTTTAGCGGAACAGCAAATTACCTGAGTTGAATCATCGGAAAGCTGATGATTTTATAATGAATTATTATTCAACGTATCAAAGATCGAATTGTAGCATAAAAATTAATGAACTTTTTTGCAGTACTGCATTCCCTTGAAAGAAAAGACCGCATCACACAGTAGAAACCCAAAAAAGAAACAAAAATGAACAGGAGCGAGTGAAAGATTGAGTTCCTACCATCGGAACACATGAACGGGAGCAAATGAATGAACATAAGCCAATGAAGACTCGAGATCGTACCGCTTGAAAACACGAACGGGAGCAAATGAATTCATAAGAACATGAAAAGGATTGAATGAAGTATGGAGTTCGTACCGCTTGAAAACACCTGACACCATTTAATGTCGTATGTAATAATGGGATCCCGCTTATTGTTTAGTTGTTGTGCCGCGTCCCGCCGTAAGCCTGCCGCAGGCCGTGGGTTTAAAGGAGTGCCGCGTCCCGCCGTGAGGCTGCCGCAGGCCGTGCGTTTTAGGAGTGGTATGCCGCGTCCCGCCGTAAGGCTGCCGCAGGCCGTGAGGTTAAAGGAGTGCCGCGTCCCGCCGTGAGGCTGCCGCAGGCCGTGAGGTTAAAGGAGTGGGTCCTAGCCCTTTCTGGGCGTTGCCTTTTATACCATTTTTGGGTGCAAGGGGTAGTCGGAAGAAGGGGTGCACTATCAGTCGTAGCTGACACAGCTCCCACGAAGGGGTACATTATCATCGCGGCTGACGCAGCTTCGAACGACAAGATTCGGCAGCCGCTTGAGTCCGCTCTTCTTGCCCCTACTCCCGACACTGATAAAACGGAAGTTTCTGATTATGCACTCTGTGGGCGCTCTGGGCGCTTTGGGCGAAAGGCCAATTTCATCGTTTTTCTTCAAACATGTCCCAAAAAACATTACTTATAATGTTCGTGACGTAAAAGATAATAATATATAAATTAATCATTCATCTTCCAAGTTTAGATAGAATAAAGAGTTCGAAAATACTGTCGTAGATAAATATTTACATCTTATATATGGAGAAAATCATGTGCTGGCCACATCAGATTTTTTTAAATTTCAATTTTGCTTTTCTTTCTTTTTTAAATCAATGTTATCGAATTATTATATTTATGTTTTATATTTACATTTCCATCTTTAATTCGTTCTCGTGAGTTACGCTATTACTTCATAATAGTTTCATAAATGGATGATTTCTTGGTTTTCCGCATTTTATGTAATCGATAATACATGAAATTCCTCGGAATATCATCGACAAATACGTGTGAATTAGAGATCGGCAACGGTTAACCGTACCGACCCGTATTCTGGGCGCCTCATGCGCTGGGTCATGAGGAGCTCCTAGAGCGGGTACGTGATGACGTAGGAACAAGGGATGGGGAAAGGTAAATGGTGGTCGAGTCGTTTTGAGTACTCGGTTCTTCCGACGGGTGAAAATGAATCATTGTGACGCAAAATGAACCAAGACAGACCCGGCTTGAGTCGGCTCATCCACCTGCTGGCTATCCGTAGGATACGCCAGAGTTATTATTCACTTCTTTAGCTTAAAGGAGTATTATTTTTTTATTATATTAATATAAATTACAAATATTCTCATCAAAGAAGAATTTTTCTTTGCATACAAGTGTGTTCTGCTTTTTTTGCAATGTATATTGTGTATTATGTGAACTTAAAATTTAGGTGCGTTCATCCCGAATTTTTCACTCGTTATCATTTTTAAAACTGCTAATACTCTCTACCGATCGTACATAAAATTTGGGTTTTTTCCTCAGTTGCTCTTTATATCTTTAACATGCATAAAAACTACATCTTATGTAATTAAGAGAAACCAAACTTTAACAAAAAATTGTTTAAATAGAACGTGACCACGGAAAAAGTTCGTCGTGCAGCCTAATTTAAGTGTCTCCTAATTTTTTTTTATTTCTCACGTTACGAAGAACTTGTCGCGAGAGAAATCTAGATAAATGTTGAAATTTTAATTTACAATTAATGTTTGGTCAATATGTTGAGTGGGACTTAAGTTATTGATTTTTATTTACGAGGGCGGAATTCGCGATGTCGAAGCAGCGACTGAGAATAGCCTCCGTCGGAAAACAAAAAGAATTGGAGAAAAGTTGTAGGACGTAAGCGAGCACAAGGATTATGCACTAATTATTTAAGACAATACAATTTTTGCCAATGTTCTTAATTAATTTCACAGTCACACGATAGAATTCAGCTGAAATATTTATGACCAAAATATTCTAGGTGAACCGACAAGAAAGGCGCCGTTTCGGTCGTAAAGTTATACTTTTCAATATTTTACTTGAAATAGATTGTAAAATGTCATCATGAACATCCAGGGCGTCGCCAGCCACTGGGCTAGGGGGGGGACAAGCTGCCTGTTAACATGAAAAATGCTTAACTTACAGGGGCTAGTTTATTCATGCCCGCTTCTTACTACAAATATGTCAAATCTTTTAAAAACTAAATTTATTGAAAACTAGAGGAGTTGAACGCTTCTATGGCAAACTCATTAACACTAGGAGGACGGCAGTTTCGGCCTACCAAGAAGGACGGGAGGTGGTCATTTGACCACCTACTTTTAAAATTCGTAATTAAAAACTTTTATGATTTTCAGGGACCTGAGTATTGCATAACTTCTAAGTTTGACCATTACACAAATGCTGATAAGGTGTTTTACCTCGTATATTGTTTAAATTTTAATTAATTAAACAAAATGTTGACCGATGACCTAAATCTGCAGAATTTCATATTATAGAATATTTTGTCCATTCATACTGGACCAATGAAACTCAAATTTTCGGAATAAGTGTAAAAAAGTCCGAATTGTTGATAAAAGTCAGTCACGTCACGCCAAGATTGTTATGCCATCTGACGGAAACCATATAAAACCACTCGTTCGTGCCTCGGAAAAAACTTCCATCAAATACGATGGCGGAAGAATTTTTCAAATTTTGTCGTGAAAATCTGTGGTTTTCGGCAATGCCAAATCGTTCTATAACATTTAAAAATTCATTAAAAAAAATTTAGCAGGGTTGCTAACATATTAGTTTAATCATTATAAAATGTTCTTCCAATGTTTTTCTCAAGTAAATCTCAAACTGATATCTCAAGTTTACATTCAATCACCTTTCTTGAACAATTAGAATTAATGTCAAGGGTACTAACTTTATAAATCAGGGGCCCGCACATTCTTTTTGCAACCTGCAGTACAAAATGCCAAATTTTCTACCTGTGTTTATTCATAATCTTTCATCGTATGACGGTCATTTCTTGGTTCGGGAGTTAGACTATGATGATAAAAAAATTAATGTGATTCCGAACACCGAGGAAAAGTATATTTCATTCGCAAAGTCAATCGAAAATAATTTCACCATTAGATTTCTCGACACATGTCGATTCATGCCAGCGTCATTAGCTTCACTGGTAACAAATTTAAAATCATTTAAATATTCTAGCGAGGTATTCGGTGAGAAAACGAACCTAGTCACACGTAAGGGGGTCTACCCATACGATTACACAAACTCAATCGAGAAACTTAAGGAAACATCACTTCCGGAGACGGGAAATTTCTACAAAAGATTCCCACACATTTTTTGCATGTTTGTAGTCTTTCTCAGACACATGCTCGTCCGCTAATCTGTTGTAAATCAAATCTGTGTTCGCATATTTTAATATCGTAACAAAGAGCAGCTCAATAAATATATTTGAATAATTTTCTTTTTGAATTTAGTAACCCTGCTTCGTGAAGTTGTTAGGCTGGATGTAGGTTAAGAATGGTTTATTAATAACAAAAAGTTATAATATCATTTGTAGGAGCCAAGTTTAACACGATTCAAAAACATAATTTTCAATTATACTTTTACAGGTTGGTGACAGCAATAAGGATTAATTATACAATAATGCAAATATTACTAATCGTATGTCATAGTCGAAAACTGCTAAACTGGAAGTTTCGTAAAAAAATCGAAAAATTATTTATGCGCTATATTTTGACTTTTTTTCGAAAGGAATGAAATTAATTTTCATTATTTTCCTACGGCATTTGAAACATAGAGTGACTTCGTTATTAAAAATCAATATAATATATATCAATATAAACCCTTTTTACATACTCCAAAAGTTTGAAACTGTTAGGTTACTCATAAATAGGAAAAATATCAAAGTTAATGCAATATTGGAACATGAATGTTTAAACATTTCTGTAATTAATATAAATAGAAAAAGATGTTTGGTTAAAAAAGTTAACATTTATTTTTTTAACCCGCCTTCCTAATAGGTAAAGTAGACTTTTGCTAAATATAGTATAAGTATGTTACTGAATTATATCTCAACTTATGCTAATGTTACAGTTTACTTAAGGATATTTTTATTTTTCAGTTAAAAAAAGTTCACATTTTTCTGGAGATGCAGCATTAAGGTCAATGCTTAATAACGAAAGTTCCAATTTTCCTCGAGAGATGGCATTAGCGGTGAAGTTTACAAACAAAAGTTCCAATTTTCCTCAAGAGATGGCATGAGTGTCGAAGTTTATAAACAAAAGTTCCAATTTATCTCAAGAGATGGCATCAGTGTCGAAGTGTATTATATAGTACATTAGTGCCCGGTATTATAATGTATAGTTAAATCCGATAAATAGTTAACATGAAGATTAAGCTTAACTATCGGTAAGCGAGATGGCCGGTATTATAAAACTTTTTCGACTCATGGTTAGTTATTTATCACTTTAACTAAGAGTTGCGTTGCCCGAGAATAATTTTCATAATCGTTGCTGCGAGTTTTGTTTGAACATAAACGAATCGTAATGCGAATATCCGACTGTTACGCTTTCTTTTTCCATTCATACGGGAACCTATTTATTAAGTTATCTCCTATTACTCTTATTTACCTTAACTTAATCTAAGGAATAAAGAATGGATGCTAAAATAAGTAAAAACTTCACAGAGGAAGAGCAGATCTTGCTAATAAATTTAGTTGAGGAGAATAGAAATGTAGTAGAGAATAAAATAAGTAACTCAACTACATGGAAGCAGAAGATAAGTTACGTGTTTTCGTCATGTCTGCTATCTAATACGAAATTCTACATGAGAGAACTAAATAAATGCAGGAGGCAGCATGGATGATAAATCGTGATAAATTCGACACAGACGAGAAGCACAAGGCCGTGGAGAAAGCTAAAATCGAAGTACGACGCTATTAAGAAAGATACGAAAAAGGATATGGCTAGAGAGAAACAAAGTTTGAGGCAGACCGGCGGAGGTCCATCCAACATTAAACGTAACCCGGTGTACGAAGAGTGTAGGAGTTTAATTGGTTTAAACGGAAAGGGCTTGGAAAATGTAGTGGATAGCGATTCACAAATTATGTGTAGGGATCTACCTTGTACTATTGAAGTGATGTTTTTTAACAGAATTCATTCTATTTTCACTATATTTTGTACTATACAACGATTTTCCTTCAGGTTCAAGAGATGAGCTATCACATAATTCTCAAGCCATGATGGTAAATACTTATCTTGTTTTTTTTTATTGTAACACTGACTGTGCTTCTAATAATTAATGGGAAATTTCGAATTAACAAAAATAAATATTTTTAATTTCATATAATTATTTCCTTATTTATTCATAAATGCTATCATGATCATTGAAATATTTAGTACTGAAGTGTAAAGCCTTCTTGTGCTTTAAAGTAGACCTCTATCAAAATATTTCCTTTCTTTGAAGTTTCACAATATTGATAATACTTTCTTGACAGGTATCAGATGACTCAAACTCGGATTGTGCTTCGTATGGTAAAACATTACTTATTACTGTCCATAATCAAATGAAAGAGAAATTTTATTAAAACGAAAATATTGCCAGTTAAGGTCCTAAAGACAACTCGTTGATGTTGTCACTGATGATTTATTCTCAATGCATGTGGAATTGGTATGCCTTGCTTATGTTTACAAGGTTGGATTATGTTGATGTCCAGTTTGGTATGAAAGATATTTAAATCTGTAGATGAATTTGTAAGAAATAGGTCAATGCAATAGTCATGTCAGTCCTTATATTCTCAGAAGCATAAGCATATCAAGCAAAATGTCATTATTGTAACAATATGTGCCAAGCATCATTTCATGGTTGTTACATCTTTTTCCACTTTACCTCTTGGTTAGTTCTGAAAGTTTTGACCAAGAAATATAGATACCTAATGAATTATAATCTTTAATACTTGGAGTAATGAATGTTTATAGATTACAATTGTAATTCTGACAGTATCCCCATAAAATTTTCTGAAAAGGATTTTATTCACGAGTGCTTGCATTTCCAGACTGGAACTTATACTCTCCATCGTTTCCAGTAATAATGAAAACATCTCACCCAGAGAATGAAAACAGTAGTACAGTAACTTCAACAGTCTTTAAAGTTATCATTCATGCAACTTAATTTAAGATAATTCTAGGAATGTCCTTTGATTGTATCTTGGTTAAGCATAGCTTTCAGAATTTGTCACCTCTCTGACAAACTTGAGCTTTATATTAATCTCGATGTGTTAATGAGTACCAATAGCCTTGAAGTAGGATTCACCATTCTTGAAATATGAGAATTGATAAGTTGTTTAATTTCAGAGAATATAACTACAATTTCAAGTCAGGGTGTGGAAGTAGTGGAAAGTAAGTTTTAAGTATATATGTAAGATTTGATTATTAATTTCCTTGTATTGTTTCATTCTCAATGATATATCATGATTCATTTAACAGTTGATATAATTGGAGACAAAAACAATGAATCTGCTAAGCATAAGATCCCAGGCGATGGAAAAACAGGCAGTATGCAATACTTATAAATTTGGCTTTAAGCGTATGCCTTTTTTAGAAAATAATAAGTATTCTTTTCATAGAATCCAAGATCCAGAAGAATTTCAGTAAAACAAATCCAAAGGGAAGTATAATCTCATTAACAGAAGCAAAGTTAGAATTAATCAATCTACAGAAAGAAATTTTAAAGAAAGAATATGAGGAGAAGCAAAGAAGAGAAGAGGAATTACATGCTATTAAGATTAGAATAGCCAATGCAGAAGAAAAAAAACTGTTGTTAGAAATTATATTGAAAGAAAAAGAAATAAATTTATTTAGATGAATTTCAGTATTTACTTTGAATCACCATAAGTTAACCAATAATTTTTTTAAATGTATAAATACAGACTAACATTAAACCTTTGTGGTGTTTCACTTCAATTATAGTACTGAAATAAAATTAACTAATGAAATTAAAAATGTAAAATTAAGCCAAACTAACAATTATGCTAAGTTGTTACAACCGATTATTACACAAGCCTTGAAATTTATAAGACTCAAAATTTTTCAATACATCCATTCTGTCTCTAATCATGAAAGTTTTGTAGTATCAGGTCACGGAAATATTTAATAAATGGATCTTTCCCAGCACCAATATCCTCCTCAGATTCACTTTGGTCTCCTACCACTTCTTCAACCTCCACTGGTTCTGATATATTATGCGGTGGTTCCTTGTTTTTTGCAATAACTGCCACATAGTGCAGTATTGCACATGCCACTACAACTTCCATTGCGATTTCCAAACAAATTTTCATACCATTTGAGAGGATCGGGAAGCGTTGCTTCCATACTCCGAACATTCTTTCTATTATGTTTCTAGTTTTTGTGTGACTATCATTATAATATTTTTGATACTGATCTATGGGTTTCCTAATTGGTGTCATCAGAAAATTTGTCTGTTTATATCCCGAATCTCCCAGCAATACCCCGTTTCCAAAGTGTTTATTTTCTAACTTATTCTTCAGTGAAGAATTGTTGAAAATTGTTTGGTCATGGGTTGACCCTGGCCATCTAGTTACTATATCTGCAATCTTCATTTTTGCATCGCAGACAACTTGAATATTTAGGGAGAAGTAGCTCTTTCTATTTCTGAAGCTTTCAGGCTCTTCACCTCCTGTAATATCATTTATGATCAATTTCAATCTATCAGTGAAGGACAAATATTAAAACTATGAATTTAAATTTTAATTATGAAGTATTTGTCAAACAAGTATACTTATATTTATTATATCCCTTCTTAATTTGAGAAGAAATCTTTCTTATAAGAGACATGTGATGTACTTAACCATGACACTGATCTTCATTATTTTTTAATATCCGTATATCTTAATTATTTTACAAAGATATGGATGATAGAAGCAGTAATAAAAGATATTATTAATTTAATTTACTAATTACAGCAACATTACTTGAGACTTTAAGAACACTTTATACCTGGTGATATGATTTTTATGTGTGTGGAATCTATGCAGCCAAAGACCCTTGGGAATGAGGCCATGCTGTGAAATTTTTGCATGTTAAGTCCAATCTCTCGTTTGCTTGTTCGTAGATTTATATATGTCATTGATTGTTCAGCAATGGCTCTAGTAACCTTCTTAACTGTTCGGCTAGCAGTTGATTTATGGACACCAGTGAAGTCTGCTGAAGCGATTAGCATCGAACCAGTGGCATAAAATCTTAATGTCAGTAGAAACTGTTCCATTGCTGACATCGCCTTATTTCTTAAAATAGGAAGTGTAATGATCAAGCAGTTATTTCATACATCAGATACTTTGAATTAACTTTGCAATACCTTGTTGTTCGATGCTCTATTTTCATCGCATTTTTTTCTAAAAACTTAACCACTGTTTCTTTATTTAGTCTAAACCTTATAAAAAACTCTTCTTCACTCAATGTGTTGAGATAATCCGGTCGAATCTTAAATATTCTAGGATTTCTTGTTCTCAGCAGTACTCGAAATAAAAATTCATCGTCGTCATCCTCAATATCTTGAAACGTTTTCAATACTTCCATTTCTTGTCTATTATGTGAGGTAATAATAAATATCATTATTAGAGAAGTATTTAGCAGCATTATTTAATATTATTTACCTGTGATAACCCTGGGGAAAAATTCACCTAGGACGAGGTTAGTCGGATTAACTGTTTTTACCTCGGTTTACCTCGAAATTCAGCTCGTATCAGCGCGGTTATGGCTCACTTACCATGTAATCACCTCGCACGGGATTACCTCATTTCAGATGGATGATGTTTTCACATGGAACTACCTTGTATTACCTGGTACCGTATTACCTCGCTTCACATGGATGTAGCGTGCATCAGCTGTAATTACCTCGTACTGACTGTATATAACCCGCACCTTATTTTACTCGTTTCACATGGATTTAATGTGCATCAGCTATAATTACCTCGTACTGACTGTATATAACCTGCACCTTATTTTACTCGTGTCACATGGATTTAATGTGCATCAGCTGTAATTACCACGTACTGACTGTATATAACCCGTACCTTATTTTACTCATTTCACGTGGATTTAAATTGCAACACCTGTAATTACCTCGTATTGACTATAAATAACCCGCACCACATTGTACTGGTTTTACATGAATTTATCGTGCAATTACCTCGTAGTGACTTGAATGAACCAGCCCTGTATGAGAATCGTATGACACGTTCATCAGCTGTAAAATCCTAGGTAAAACTTTCACTAGCCTGTTAAAGAGAAGCAAGGAAGGGTTCGAAGACAAAGGATAGAGTGACACAAGTTTCTACATTTCATATTTTTATTTCGATTTAAGTCTTGTATCTTCGCACATATGTAATTTTTGACCTTCTTCGCCTCATTCTCTATACATTTCTCCTCGTGCCCCCTTTTGCGTAGATACACGCTAGTGTGGTACCATCGGTACCACCAATCTTTCGCGGTCATCGAGGAACTCGACGTAAGCAAACATTTTCACTGCAAAATAAGAAATTTTTCATGAGTATTAAACACAAGACTCAAAATAACTCAGATAAGTAAGAAAGGCAGAACCGCTTAATAAGTATACTTACAGTTAGCTTCTCCTATAATTGCACTCTACAGGATAACAACGAGTTTCGCACTCCGCACCCACGGTGCGGAGTGATACGGTGACACAAGAAACAAGATCATTCCATGTAATTCGAGCTCAGATAGTTACAAGACAAAACGAGGTAAATGCAGTTCAAGGTGTTACGAATTGTTCCGATATGAATACAGAGCCTGATATTCCTTAGGTGTAGAGTGCTGCATAAGCGTAAGGGAACACCAAGTTGAAACGAGTTGTTCCGACGTAAAAACAGACCTAGCAAACCTTTGGCGTAGAGTGTAGCATAGACATAAGGGGATTACGAGTTGAAACGAGCTACTTTCGGAATTAACCGACCTAATACGAGGTAATTCCATGCTTGATTTACCTGGTTTTACCTTGTTTCACCTGTAATTTTTCCCCAGGGAATTCTGCACATGCTTGATTTACCTGGTTTTACCTTGTTTCACCTGTAATTTTTCCCCAGGGAATACTGCACATGCTTGATTTACCTGGTTTTACCTTGTTTCACCTGTAATTTTTCCCCAGGGAATTCTGCACATCTTCATAATGTTTATTTTTTTTAATATAGTAACGAATTTCTCATTATTGAACAGTAGTACCTGATATTTCCATTCATTGGTATTTTTTCACCTTTTCACAACTTACTGACATTTCTCCTCTTCATGCATAGAAACAGAAGAATGGCTGTCTTTGAATTCTCTTCCTTCTTTGCTAATTCTAGCTAAGATTACACAAAAACTATGTAGTTCTAGTTTATATTCTTTATCATCCTCAAACACATTTTTTATATTTCCATATTCTCCTTTTTCTCTCAACTTCCTTAACAATTAGCTTATGTTTATGAACTATTCTGTCATGCTAATCCCTCTGGCCAAAATACTGTGTGAGATAGGATAAATATATTACAAACAAAAAACCTTTCGAAAATCAGCCTATAGTATTATACACATTACTTGATGTTCAACTCATTGCAGAGTGGAACTAAGGCTTTCGTTGCTCAAAGAATTGATGCTGAAGATCTTGGGAACACAGCATTGGTCATTTTCAGTAATGATGATTAACCAACAACATTGGTGGCTTCTTCAGTTCAGTCAAGTGATGCTTTTCTCATTTTGCCTGGTAAATGTATGTTGTCTCCCTTCTCTAATTCTCAGCATTGGCTATCCTGATTGGTAGTAAGGTTTAGAAACAGTTTCCAAAGATGATGGGGGGGAGGGGGTAACTCCCCTTTCTTTATTGAATCATTGTGGTCGTTTTGTTATTTCAACCGCTCCATGTATTACCCATTGGGTGTAGGAGCCGTTTCCAAGTAGACAACATCGAGCATGAGGTTGGTTACCCCCCATCGTCTTTGGCAATGGCTTTGTCACCAAAAATGACCAATGCTGTGTTCCCAAAAATCTTCAGCATCATTGTAGAATGCTAGAAAATGTCTGCCTAAACATTTTTTTCCCATATGGTTTTGAATAAATGTCCTTTATAAGGAATATCTTCACCCAGGGAAATAGCATCAACCCTGGGACATAAGAAGAAATTCTACCAAATGTCAATAGGCTACTAATAAAATTAAAAACAAATTAAACTATTGCGACATATATTCCTTATTTCCAGTATTTTCTACTAAAATAACAACTTGTATTTAGATAAAACTTGCAAACTTTGGCAAGAAGTAAAAGGGATACTTCATCAAACTATATCTATGTAAAATAATGAGTATAATAATAATAATTAAGTAGAATTATTAGTAAGACATAGAATTCTCAATGTATAATATTAAATGATCAAGCAGAAAATTAACAAATTTAATATTTATTTATGACATCACTATTGATAGAAAATTTAAACATATAAATTTGTTACAACTAATGGTAGTTATTCCTGTAATTTCAACGTTTGGAAACAATGCTCAAAGGGTACATAGAAATTAATACCAAAATTTAGAACAAATTTTAACAAAATATTAAAATTATGATTTTAACAAAACTGATCTGTAAGGGTTCACAATTTGAAACAAGAGAGCAAATAGATGGCATTGAAAGAAAATAAAAATTTATGGCAGTGAGGCACATCCTTAAATGCATTTTTAGTTAAATGCAAACTGGAGATTTCACTCAGTGAGTATTAACAATCATATATGATACAATCGTACATGCATACAAATAAAGGAATTCCTTTTATAATTTATAACTTCTGCTCAAAATGTCAGTATAACATGTTAGAAAAGGATTATATTTTCAATATCATAATAAAGATATGATTTTGTTCAAAAATAAAATTTATGATTAAAATAATTATTGAAGAAGAGCATATTTACAAAATAAATACCAGCTAAAATTAATATTATAATAGGATATAGGTAGTATTCCATGGCTCTGTATTTCTTCATCCGTTAAATCAACAAAAATATCTATATTATAGTATATTTCTTTAAAAGTAAAGCAACTTAAGTTCAGTATATACATTTTTATAATCAAATTTTTAAATTCAATAGAAATTACTCAAAATTAACAAAGTGAAATAAGTCGATGCAAAAGGAGAAAGTTCATTTATGGCACCATTCATCAAAATTCACTCAACCATATGCCAGTAGAAAATCAATAAAGGCTAGGCTAGGCAACTAGCTGCTGCCTGTCAACAAACCACATGCCTGCAGAAAATACAATCATATTGATACTTAAATAGCATCAACATTAGCTGATGTGCTTATAACTCATGCTCTCAACATACAGTTCATTAAACTCGGAAAACTTCCAAGTTTAGATAAAGTTATTGGCAGAAAAATCGATGTATTCTGAAATAGTCACTGCAACTGTAGTTTTCAAAAATCACCATTTTAATTTCTCTGGATAAATTCCAGTCAGACATGCTGTGCAATGTCCAGCATATGGATCATCTTTTCCTTTCATTCCGTGTCGCACTGCAGCTTCCAATCCCTCTACAGAGAGATATATGAGTGTATCTGCACCTATTGGGTTAAGAGAAAGTACATGCTAGGTTATAAAAGTGAAATCTATGACAATAAAAAGACATTCAGAGTTTTGAAGTTTGACTGAATAAAGGTAACTAATTCTTAATTTAAAGGTTTGTCTGAAGGCGTTAACATAAGTACGAATCTTTTATTCAGTCATTTTTAATTTGATAAGATGAAGAACTAAAAAAATATTTGTGTTATTTTCCAATAGGTTCATACAGACGAATAATAAATACTCAAACACAGTCATGAACTGGATTCATAAACTTAAATTCTTAATTCCTCTACACATACAGCACCTATGATAAAACCAAGAATAATTGCTGAAACTTACCAACATATTCAGCTAGTTTCACAGGAGTTAACCTATTTGCTATAAGCTCTTCACTTGTAGGGATATTGATACCCATATAACAAGGGTGAAGCAGAGGAGGAGATGCTACTCTCACATGAACCTAAAAGATAGCAATCATTCAAGGCATTAATTATAAATTCATGATGCTATTTCAATAATAGTTATTTATAAAAGGTTTGAAACATACTTCTTTAGCTCCTGCATCACGGAGTAGCTTAATAATTGGTCCAATAGTATTTCCTCTAACAATAGAGTCATCTATTAGAATGATTCGCTTCCCCAATACATTTCCTGAGATTGCACCAAATTTCTTAGCTACTCCCAACTGCCTTAAGCGCGTGCTTGGTTGAATGAATGTTCTACCCACATATCTATTTTTACACAATACTTCAGCAAAAGGAATTTTGCTCTGAAACAAAAAATAAAAGTTATATCATATTTTGGTGCAGATATAATAGATGTTCAAATGAATAATATTTAATAATAAGAATTTAACCTCCTGTGAAAATCCATGAGCAGCAGCAGTACCAGACTCTGGCACAGAGCTGACCAAATCTGCATCAACAAAGGCCTCCCTAGCCAACACTCTACCACACTGCATACGGACAGAGTACACCATTTGCCCTTTAATCACAAACATATTAAGTAAGATTAGCCATGAAATAAAGAATATCTGAGGCTGTTATATAAGAAAAAAGATATATAAATAAAACAACTGAAAATATTCAATAAATGATGAACCTATTTGGAACCTACAATACAGAGCATTAAAATATTAACTTTTGAGCATCTTAAAGTAAATATAATCATAAAAACTGCATGTGTGTGTACATATATATTGACAAGCATTTCGAATGACAGCCTCGTGAATGATGGCCTTAACAATCCCCCGCAATTATAAAATATCATTCATAATTACCTAGGATGATATCAGATTAAACTACATATTTGATTCAAGATGAGTTTTTTTGTTGAGGATAGTAAAAAGTGTTCAAATACTAAGTGGTGAATATAACTTATGACCTCACCTTCAAAAATTGAATCTGATCTTGCAAAGTAGACATACTCAAAAATGCAGAATGCAGTTTTCTTCGATTCTGGTGGTGGAACAACACAAACTTTTCGCACTCCATCCCTTGTTATCTCCACAATCTCTCCAGGGGCTACTTCCCTCATATAGCGAGCACCAATCGATAAAAATCCACAAGACTCAGATGATATTACCCAGCCTTCAACTTCTTCATCATTATTATCATCACCACCACCTAGATGATAGATATAGAAATTTAAGGCAAACATATTATTATTTGAAAAACTCAAAATCTTGACATTTATAAGCAAAAATGAAAGTGTAAATCTAATGGAAATTTTCCGACAGAGTTTCAACAACTGCATTATTAATTTTTATTAAAGAAACATTAGGTATATAATGGTAATTATTTTTTTAAAAGAATTCTTACAGTATACTAATAAAATTTATTCTTACACATATATGCATGGGGAAATACAGTGCAAATAGTAATTGATTTGATGATTTTCTACTATTTTCAGAGCATCTTTCCTTTTCAAGCTAAAAAAATATACTTTCAACAACTTGAAAATATAAAAGATCTCAAGGTTACTTTCAAGCAATAAATTTTTTAAAGAAGCAGAAAGATCTCATTCCTTTGCAAACATTACTTAATTTAAAAAGTTAAGGCATAGCAATTAAATCAAAAGTACTGTTCAGGTAAAAGCTGACAGTTATTTCACTAATGTTACTTCACATTTAAGGCGATAAATTTCTTCTATTGGATGCTTGATTATGCATACCGTTGATATTGAATGACCCAGGCTCATGGAAAACCTTAGGAGGTAAAATGCGTCCAATGCAAAGGGGACGGTTGCCATAAGGATCTCTTACTCCATAGATACGATCACCAGTCATTATCACAAGAGAATATGAAAGTGGAGCCAAATCAACGAGGTGCTGTATACGAGCAGGCCAGTCAGGTTGGCCATCTTCTTCTTCTCCGTAAGGTGGATTTAAGCATAAAGCCTGGGTGATTAGCTCACTGTCCGAATGAGTCGACAGGCCAACTCCTCGACCCAAGACCTTCAATAATAGGATAAATTCTTCTCAATTACTTGTGCAAAATAAATTTTATACAGAGAAAAATACCACTTAAATTAAATAAAGTTATTCCTGTATGTAAGTAAAAATTTAAAGTATTATTATATTTCACAATGTATAAGGTCTAACAAATTTGCAGCATATAAAAACATAAATTTTTACTATTTGACTCTAAATTTCCTTCTTTAATCCAACATAAAGATTGTAATTCGCCTATAATAAAGACCCCTAATGATAATAATTCAAGTAAGTAAGGAAGCTACTTTTGGAAACATTCTCATTTTCTGGGACACTTATCAACTAAGAAAATTGATACATTTATCATGAGAAATTAAAAATACATAGACTTGATTTTTAATGACTAAAAAGTAAACGTATGGCAGGATTTTATTCTTAAAGCCAACCAATTACATACTGTATTCACTTGGAAATAACGCACCATTGAATGTAATGTAGACCCCAAATTCCAGCTTCAGAAATTGAAAAATCATTTGCCTGTAAATCTAATGTGCACCTTGAGACATATGGTTAAGCCATTTGCAGCACCCTTTAATTATTTACTAAGCATATAAGTATACGATTTAATATATATGTATAATTATACACATGTACACTGTGGGAAATGCCGGTAGTCTTCTATGCCAAAAGTCCAACATAAGTACCTTAAATCAGTCATTTAAAAATTATTAAGGGCCGGCTGATTCCCTTTCAATTAAAATCTATCAGACAACAGTTTAGTATGGAGTGGCTCTTACAGTCAAAACATTGATAGCACATCGGAGGAACCTTTGAAGAGTTCCATAGAACCTGGGGGAGCCGAGGATGCGGATGGCCCTGCACTACGGGACATGTGCTCAAATATTGTGTCCAAATTTAATGCCCTGTTGATTCTAACTAGTACCCTAATTTCTGTGCCAAAACAGGACCCAAAAGGGTGAGCGTTATTTTTGAGTTAATAAGGTATACTTTTTATACCTCCTGATAATGTCCTAAAAGATAGTATGCCCTATGATTAAATGAATACATGAAGGCAATAAAATTAAGAATAACCACCATTCCGCCGACTTTTCAAATGATCCAGGTGCTAATATGATAGGTAGAATGAGACCAATTGTCACAAAAAATTTTTTGAAATGATGAAAGTAGTCATTATGGTATGTTTATGAATCCTGTGAGGCATTACTGATTCAAAATTCAAAATTTAACCTAGCCTAAGCAATGTAAATCCAAAGAGATTATATTTTTCTCCAAATTTAATCATTAACAAATGAATAAAATACTAAATACCATTATTTTCACAAAAATATCAATGATGAATAATATGGTAGAGAAATTTTTCATACCATTTTCCTCAAGGAACTGCAATTAACCAATTCCCCATTGTGAGCAACCGCCAAAGCACCATGAGCAGTATGAACCACAAAAGGTTGGCAGTTCACTTCTTCAGAAGCAGCACTTGTGGAATAGCGTGTGTGACCAATTCCCAGATTACCTACATTTTGTAATCATCACAATAAACCAATCAAATTAAGGCAGAGTAAGATTTTAGAGACAGCAATATTTACAATTTCAAAAGAAAACTAATAATTTTAGATAAAAGATAGAAAATTACAGAACGAGTTCAAATAAATTCACAAAGTTCATTTCAATGAATTAGGTTATTTGAATCATATAATCATTATCAGACAATCAAAATATACTCAGTTATGAGCAGAAATTCATTCAAATCATTTCAAATTAACTAGCTTTGCTAAAACCAAGCAAAACAAAATTTAAATAAAAAGAGATGCTTCTCTATTTATATATATTTTATAAGATGGATTTGAAGATGAAATGGATTAGTGAGCTATTCATTAAAAAAAAATAATCGATAATAGTGTTAATTCAACATTAATATTTAGTAATACATTATAGATGAAATAATTCAATCAAAAGTAATATATCATGCACAATATCTAAGATTTAGATGGGTGAAAAAGGAAACAAATGATTTTACTGGGATAAATTTATCATTAAATCAAAGTTATGTATTCAAAATAACTGAGTTCTATTTACCTTTAAGTTTTTTCATAGATTCATCATTAAATACACTATTAATCATTCCCATTCCTTTGTGAACACGAAATTCTTTGGCATGATGCTCTCCCGAGCTGGTAACAATACCCGCACTCTCCTGCCCTCTGAAAAGAAAATGAAGTTCTCACTTCAAAAGATATCTATAAACGATATTAAAATTAATTGGGTATTCATCAATATTAAGTGTAATAGAAAAATTGAAATAGATGCTTTAAAATCTTTTGATTGAAAAACAATGATAAATCTTCACGAATGTACTGAAAAATTCAAAGTTGATGTCATAGAGTTAAATATCTTGAAAACCTAGAAAAAATTTCCTAAAGAAACCAAAACTAAGTTATCGATCTTTCAAGTATAAGAATTTCATTATTTAGTGAAGAGAAACATTTATTATCTGTTTTTACACAGTGTACTGGCATTGTATGAAAATGCTATCTATCATATAACAATACAGAACATAGTCAGTTTAAGGCTTTAGATTGTCCCACAAATCTCAAAGTTTCATTGAAAAAATTTTGACCTCAAACTTGTATTTTTTCATAAAAAAAGAGCACAAAATTTGAGAACATTATACATTAGAAGTCTATTATAACAAGAGCTGACAAAAATTGGAAAAATATTCGTTATAAAACGTACTTGTTATAGCTGATTTCTAATAATAAATGCCCGTCCTCATAAACCCAAGGGCAGCAAGAGCTGCAGAATGGAGCTGTAGGATTTTTTAAATTCTTACGCAAATGCTTCAGAATGCACAAAAAGATACGTTCATGTCAAAAATATTATTTCATTTATTCATACACCATAACCAAAGTGTATCCTCTAATATAAAATGTGGAAATTTATTGCTCAATAATGGTTGAAAAGTAATGGAATATCATTAGATAATCTAAATACTCGTAATATCAAATTGCTTTCTCAAGATATTTCTCATTCAAATGCTTCATAAGCAATGACTCTCTTACGAGGGAGCAGGAGAAGTAACCCAGAGAATCTGAATCAGACCTGCTTTTCTCTCCAATAATCCCACCAATCCTGGATTTGGTGCTATATAACATTATAATCATGACATCAAGGATGCTATAATAGCCTCTCCATTTTAAGATATGAATGCAAGAATGGTATAAATGGTGCAAAAATAAATTAATTTATCGCTTGAAACTATCAATTGAAAGATATTGTGTAAATATAGATATTAAAATGGTGGATACATGTATTAAACTCTGTTCTCTATGAATCTATAACTATAGCAGTAGTCACATGGGTCTGCAGGTAGCTTACCGCCCTTACCCAGATAAACACCACTAGAAATAATGGTTATGCAAATGGAAACAACGGTAAATCAAAAATATACAATAATTGAAAGAGAGGATGGTAGACTGACCCTTGCCCCACAAGTTTGATGACATTTCTAATGTGATCTTCCAACCCCAATGGTAGAGGGATGGTAAAATACTCCACCATGTCATTTCTATTTCTTATTTCAGTAACATGGTCATTCCATACAGAAGTACATAGTGTATCATGATTTTAAAATTAACTGTAATGGAGACATTGGCAAAAGGACAATGCAAGGTACTAAGATATTATGAACACAATGAAGCCTCCAGATTGAAGATAAATATATTTGATAGAATTTACCAACCAGCCTCAATAAAAAGTATTTATCCTCATCATCTCTGACATAGACAGTGATTGATAAAGATGCAGAATTGAAAAAAAAAACATAGATATTACTTGCCTATGCTGTAAGGCCACCAAACCAAGAGTAATTATTTGTGGTACATCAATTTGTGTGGGCCATTCACCAGTTGCAATACAACCAAATACCCCACACTCATGGGTCAAACCAGTGGGAGGATCATAGTCGACTTGATCATGTGAATCAGTCATTGTTTTAGCTTCACAGTACTTTTTTGAGTGTTCCAATCCTGTTGAGCAAGGAGATGCAACTGGAAAGGAAAATAAAAAAGTCAGCCAAGTGCATACCTCATCCAAACCAGGGGTAGAGCTACCTCTTCATGAACAACTACTTTTCAAAAATTCATAATCAAGCTGTACATAAATTGCATGCACTTTTAAGAAATGAAAACAATTACTAATATTTTCAAAATCTTGTTGGCTCCTGAAAGATATTTATAAATAGATTCAATTTAATACAAAGTATTTTGATAGATTGAAAATTCTCACTCACTGTAGGTATTTGTATCAGACTTAAAATAGATTGAGTAATACATGAAGAGCCATTTAAATTTACATTCTGCAATCAGCCAGTGGTGCGTGGCAGGGGGTGTGAAACATCGACATCCATATCTAACCTGGACAGCTATTAGCTTTTCTAATACTATGTGGGAAAAACGACAAAAAGTCCAGTCCTGGCAACTACTTCCACTTATCACTTTTTTGTTTTTTCTCGAAGATCGCAAAAGTTTATAACTGGGATCACAATATCGGCTATCTCCTCTCCGAAGTCGGTAGTGATAAACTTATCAAAAAGCTTCTGTCGATATTCAAGTCTTCTATCATTAAGAGAGTTCCATCCAAGAGTTTCTAACATAGCCGAAACACTGCTGTCAAATCTGAAATCTCCCTTTACGAACCTAGCTGATCTACATTGAGCCATCTCAAGATTGTAAATTATCATACTTTGTGAGGATCCGAAACCATACAGCAATACTCAAGTTGAATTAGGGAAAAGTGTGCTATATCTTTTACTCTTGATCAACATCCCCTCAGAATTCTACTGGCTAACCTTTGCCATTCCTACTATGCAACACACATGCTCTTTGAAGGAAAAATTACTACTGACCATAATTCCTAGGTATTTAAGATGCCTCACAATTCCAAGGGTTTTCCTGAAATACTATAAGGTATGAAGGTAACGTTGGTGGACTGCGTGAAATTCATAGCAACGCACTTCTTTACTTTCAGCTCGAGCTGCCAATCACTATGCCAGCCCAAAATAATATTCATATTCTTCTGCAAACAACCAGTGTCATCTTAAGTTACGATTTCTCTATATATAACAGTATCATCAGCTAACAGCCTAACCTTGCATTTGGCATTATCCACGACATCGTTAATATAAATTAGGAACATAACTGGTCCTTATACATTTCCTGCAGAACATCGGACGTGATGCAAACCTTATCAGATAAAATTCCGTCCAATGCAACTTGCTGCCATCTGTTTCCGATAAATTATATTAACCATTCAACAACTTTTCCATTAATTCCGTAAGCCATCAACTTATGAATTAATCTTACATGCAATCAAATATTCAAACAATTTTCTGAAATCCAGAAATATGGCATCTGTTTTTTTACCCTTATCAGCTGCTTTAATCATTTAGAAAAAGGGCTAACTGTATATCACATGACCTACCTTATGGAAATCGTGCTGACATCTAATAATTGGCCCCTTATCACCAAGAAAATGCATTGCTGAACTCTCTACGTATGTACAATAAGTCTTACAAAGAATTGACGCTAAAGAGATTGGACGGTAGTCTCCTGATTTTGAGGAATGTCCTATCTTAAGAACTGGAATGATATGCGCTCTTCTCCACGACATTGGTACAATGCCTTTGTCCATGGTAGAATACAAAAAGAAGGGGAGCAAGCTCATTCGCCAGTGTCTGAATGACAAGTGATGGCATACCTTCTGGTCCTGGTGCTTTCTTCTTGTCTACTTGTCGCAAAAATTTTCCTATATTTCATCCACAGACAACTCGATTGGTCCCATATTTGAATCAACCCCCAGAGAAAATTCATTCGTGCATCCATCGTCTAAACTGAAGCTTGCCTGGTAATGCCGATAAATTAGATTCACTTTTCCTACTGATTCAGTAATTGTTAAACCCACGTTATTAACAAGGCTAGGTACTGAAGACTGACCTCCTCAAAATTCTCGGACCAAATTCCTTCTGGTCACCTCTTGAAGACTCTAAAATGGTTCTAGATCTATATTCCTGAAACACATTGTGATTCATCCTTAACCAATCTTGGTACCTCCGCAAATTTTTGCCGCTCAAGATCAAAGTCTACTCTGAAGTTCTCATACTTCTTCATCCGCAAGTGTAAAATCCTTTGCTTTCTATGCAATATCCTTTCTTCCAACGTGGATCCTTATGCTCCCAAACGGTTTTAACTGGGAAAAAACCTAGCTAGGCCTTCTTTTACTATTCAGAGAAATTCTAACCAGCTATCCTAAATAGTATTACCACTCAAAGAATAACAGTGGTCTTCCCTCTTCGCATTGATATAATCCCTGAATTCCGAAAATTTTGCTTTGGGAAACATTTAAACCTGCCATGATGACATGAGGGATTTTACTACTTCTGCTTTAATCACTGCAGTTATGATATCGTGGTCTGAAATTACACATTACACCATAAGAAAAAAAAATACAATCTGAAAAAAGTCCTGGCAGAGTAACTGATGATAAGGTCAGTTATAAAATTATTGTAAACAGTGATGGAAAGCTGTTTTCTCAGTCTTAAAATAATTCTGACATCACAATATTTATTCCAAAGCCTTTAAAGATACTATCCATGAAAAATTTACCAAACAAGTTTTTGTTTAACATGCAAGAATTACAATGAAAAAATCTTGAAATTATGATCATGAATAAAAATTAGAGGATATTTAATTGACATTTATATTAATAATGCAAAAATTAATTTCATAAGAAGTATAGCTGCTAAGGTGATGCATTCACAGAAATATTGATACCCAATAGTAATTCTTCAAGGAATAATTTGTATATGTACTTGTAAATATTTTTAACGACTTCAAATAATGACCCAAATTGATAAAAAAGAAGGTTAAGATCTTATAACAAATTCGACTAAGAATTGAATTACCTTATTATCACTCATGCATTACATAGTTAGAACTGATATGCAGATTCAACAAAACAATAAATACACAATCATTACCTTGATCCATGAAAAAATAATGTGAAAATGATTATAAAATACAGAATTTTCAAAGTAATAGCAAGAGAAAAATAAAGATATTACCTTCGTCTTCAAGTGATTTGTCAAAGCATCTTCCTTCTGTTGCCCTGACTGAGCAACAAGGTTTGTCCGACTCCATACGTTATCCTCAATCAAAGTAATTTTCTATAATTTACCAGTTATTCAAGGTAATGTAGTTCCTGTAAAAAAGCAAGTAAAATTAAATTCGCAATTTGTATATGGCTAAGGAATGATTCACAATCACATACTCAATTGAGGTGCAAAACTTGTTATAATAAAAACAACCAAGATAATTAATGAAGAAGAAAACTCTTCACAAAAATTAACAGATTCATTTTAATGAATCTCCTTTCGAAAATCCTTCATATTTCCTCATAGCTTAGGATAAAAGTTGTTAAAAATTTCCGAGACATTAATTCCCTATTCAACGCCGAGACTAGCCTAACATAATCAAGGCAAATAAATAATGAGTAAGTCAACTGCTCAATGAACTCTAAGAAAGAAAGAACTCTTTCTATTTCGGTACAAATATTCAAATTTACAAACTAAGAGCACTCTAGAAAATCCAAAATAAGTACTTAAGGTAAGAAATGGAAAGGGAACCTTTAAGTAAATTTTTCCTTGAAATTTTACGTACTTGCAGTTGCATGTTTCGATTATTTCTCTTTTATGCCAACATTTCTACAAGTAATACATATATAACATGTTTCCAGTACAAAAAAGGCCGCACCTCACGGATTCTCCATCGGAAGTACGTAGCATAGGGGTAAGTCTTTGAAACAAACCATAATTGGTTTCGACGCTAGATCGTCAGGCTAATTAGAATCCGAAGCCCTTCTTAAGTCTGATCTAAATAGTTCTTTCATTTTAGTAGTCGTAAAAGAATAAATTCCTCGTACCGTATCAGTGGATCTCTTCCACATCCAACCCGTAAGCATACAAATTCGAAATATATCTTCGGAATGATTTTTAATTTTTTCCGTCACCGAAAATTAATCATCATCCCTTCAATTACCCCCGCGTCAACTCAAATGCATGCATCTCTATGTTTTTCAATTAAATTTCGTTAGAGTATCAATTTACTTTCACCACTTTCTGAGGCATTTCTTTTCTCCCAGCATCTTCTCATCCCCTTCCAATCTCGAAAAAGATCATATTCCAACTCAAATTACGTACTCGAAAATTTTAAAATACCGATTATAATGGACATCTGAGTATACCGATTAGCAAAATCTACAAATTTAAGAAAAAATCAGCATTCCTAAAAGAGAGAACCTACGCGAATGGCGAGATAATCCAAAGCGAAATTAAAATTGGAATTAATCTGAAGCGAGAAAAATATTGATCACCGTGCAAGAATAGAAGAATAATCTTTTGAAACTAATTTCAATTACCTTCGTTGAAAAACAAATGTTATCAAAGATATATCGGCATTGAAAATGTGCACCCACGAGGTAATATTCAGCTCCACCTTCTTCAACTTCAGCCCGATAAATGGTATCCTCGATGAAACGAACCTTCAGTACGGTTGCCTGTTCAATGTAAGATATAAAGTAGTGCCATTGGTAGCATCAGTTTTTATTACCCGATGTAGAAAGGATTGTTATCCAAGGAGCGTTACTGATGACGTTAATTTTCCGATACTGGCCCTTGGCGACCTTAGCACATTGCGTAACTAATCTCAACGGGATACGAACTTAGAATATAAAGGCGTTTTTCAGATTTCGATCAAAATATTTACCAAAATAAGAAACAGCGTAGAATCTTATATTTAGTACCATGACGATAATGAAAAAAAATCTTTACGAAGACGAGCTTGACCAAAAATAAGCGTGCACATAAATTTACTTTCCTCCCCTCTGTTTCTATATTACTTTTTGATTTATATTTGTTGACTCTTAGATAGTTTAATTTATTCCGAAAATTTAGCAGGAGCAGAACAAACATTAATCTTAGGATTTGAATAAAAGTGTTCTTAAATTGGAATAATAATTTAATAAACCCATAGGATTACCAGCGATCTGTAAATTATAAGAGTTAAAATTATGACCATTACGGAGAAAAAAACTACCTTTATCATTGGCTCCCTCCGGAAGATCATGTTTTAATCTGAAAGCGTTATGACTTGCCAAAAAAAAAGATAAAAAGAAATAAATAGCCCATAGATAGTTTGAATTATGTGCAAGCCACCAATATTAATCGCTTAAGTATGTGTTCTATTTAATCCTTTTTCAACTTCACCAACTGGGGTCAACTTTATTACTATGATACCAATATTTTAAAACCAAATTCATTGAATCACCCTGTATTTCGAAAGGTTAGTTATTACAAAATTAATTTTTGATAAAAGTCACATAATATTCATTATCCTTTATACAATAAATATAAATTATATAATAAATATTAATTATAGGAAAATTCGTAGATTTTGACAACATTTTTCTAAAGGAACAAGAAAACTCGAGTACTTTATCAATGAAAATGCTACTGAAATCTTTTTATAGTTGCGACCCGCTCAATAGAAAATCACCTCACTTTAAATGCTATTCCTTTGGTCAAAGGTGACGAACCTGCGGCCTTCCCTATCATTATTATGACAACTCAGGCATCGTAATCTAATTATTTTTTCCTCGTTCACGATTATTACAATATAGTTGGGATTCCTAACTAACTAGTGATCAATATTAGTTAATTAGTGATTAAAGTCGTTTTCTCACGAGAGGTTTCGATATTGTTCTATTTTATTACGATCAATACATCAGCTGGTTTTAAATACGTGGGACGATGGTTCAAAGACGACCTTCCAAGGGAAAAAAGCAACGAACCAGGGTATGGCAAAAAAACATCGTGACAATTCGAACCACACCTTTGTGAGTCCAAATCCAAATTGAAAAAGAAGAAAACACCAGGAGAACATATTTTTGTTTCAATTTCATGAACAACAAGTAACTACTATCTTGCAATATTAAGTGCGTTGATAATGCGAAACTAGTGTACCATCCTATATAAATTGCGATGCATACCCAAGATGTGTCAAATAAATTATCACTAGAGCAGAACCGGTGCTAGGATGACCTTTAACCACCAGCAAAGCCAACACTGCTTAAGAATGAATATATCGAAAAGAAAAATTCGGCGCCCTCCAAAATTGGAGCTCATCTTAAATGCTCTGAAGGCGCGCTTCGTCAAATTTCCATAAAACCGGTCGGAAAGTTCTAACCAGGGTATTACCATATAGCGATCCCTCAAATAACAATATTTCATGACAATAAAATACTTGGGTCATCTGCGATATACTTTATTAAGTCTACAAGTTGCAAAACTGAAGAGCTACCTGCGAAGTATCAACCATGACCCCTCATAAAACAAAAATGTAATTGAAAAATATTGAACCTAGGTTATAATTTTACGTACTGAAATCACTTCTTAAGTAAATAATTTAAATAAGGAAAGCAGATGATTTCAATAAAGCGACTATACTTATACGACGTTTTTCATTCAATCGTCACCAATTCATCCAACATCTTATTAGCACTCAAAACGCGAACTGATAGCAAGTTAAATTGCGTCAGATACTTAACGCAACATCAGTAGTAATCTTACAAAACATTGAAAAATTACGCAACTCAAAGCCATTTCTAAGGGGTTAACTAGCATTGAAACATCGCATATCATTAATCTATACAGTTCAAATCCAGAGCTATCGGAATCAAAGCCAATCGTAAGAAACCAATAGCGTAAGTTTAAAGATGAAAATTTATCGGCGACATTTTCCCAGCTATTTAAAAACATTATCGATCAAAACATGCGTTTCTTCATTTGAGATGTGCGTCATTAATGCCATCAGAATTTTTTAGCGACAGTAAGTGAAGTTTAATATATCACCAGTAATATTATTATTACTAACACGCATTTGTGAAGAGGCTGCATTTTGGAATCTACTTCAGATGGCAACCGTATATACTAGTGATAATAGTATGTACAATATACAATACTGAAGAGATATTTTAAAATAAATTCACAAAAATAACAAGTCTTAAAAAGATAAAATCGGAGTAAAATGACGAAATCGCAGACAAAATCTACAAGTCTAGCGGTAATAAGACTCTTTGCCATGACATAAAAATATTGTAATCTTGCAGTAGTAGTATAGCTAAAGTGCTTCGACAGCTTAGGTCATCTAGCAAATAGGCTCCCACCGGGAAACGAACCCGGGACTGCTTTCACCAAAGGCAAACGCTCTGTCCACATAGATTGATATTCTGTTAGATTTCGTCTACAAATTATGCAAAGTTTGATAAGATTAAAAATTATTTTCGATAACCTGCTCCATTGAACTAAGCTAATTGTAAGATAAGATATGTTAGGTTCTCTTCTGCACAAATAGGACGACTATCTTTAACCCAAGTTCTACTTTCCAAGTTGATATCAACGGGCACTCCAGCTAGTAAATAATAAAGATAAATAATATAATTATGCATAACAAATAACTTTAAAATTTATTCCCTTTAGATTGACAACTTTCGCATTCCTTACATATTGTAAATGTTCTGTCAGTAAATGAAATGCTAGGATAATTAGATAGTTTCCTGGCGCAGTATACAGACACCGACAAGTTCCACTTGTTCGTACATCAATAAAAGTGCTTCGGATCGATTAGGAAACAATATATTTGAATAAATTGAGAAACTGTTAACCCTCCGTCAGTCGCGCTGTTGTATTCTGTGCAACACAGAGGGTATTTCGGGTCCCGTTTCTAACTGGGTGGTCCCTTGAACCTCATGCCCTGGTCTATTCCTTTATCACACTTACCATTAACTTGTAAAGCCGTCAAATGCTTCATTTTAGCCTTAAACCGAATGCAAAAGCAAGTAAATCTGTGAAGTGACGACTGTTGTAACACACACAACGCGCGACCATTTGGGTAAGATTTTCGTTGAACAATAATTTTGCATATTATAACGTTTATATGGAGTTTTTCCCTTATTTCGTCTTAAACTTTATTAGACGCATTTCAATTTCGGGACAAATAGACATCTAGCTTTTTAGGTACCCTCTGAACGCATGTAAATAAATAAAGGTGAATAATAATATTTTTTACTAAAAGTTGTTTACTTCATAAATTATATTATAACCTAAAGTTTAGCACTCAGAAATAATAATTAGTTCGATTAATTTTACAATTTTGACCGAAAAACGATCTGTTGTATGTAATACAAGGCGCGACTGCTCGTGTTATGAAAATAGGCGCGACTGATGAAAGGTTAATGAATATTCCACGTTCATATATGATCACGACGTAGAAAATAGCAATTGAAAGGGACTGGAATATCATCCTAATCCCACGATGTAATATCGTGTTTTAACACACCACAGAATGACAGAAAATCGATGCAATCATCCAATGCACAGAGGGTATACATTGTCTCTCTTTATAATTAGTGACAACAGAAGCTGTCAGCGAAATACAATCAAGAGGCTTTACATATGATAGAACATGCGATGACACGAATGAATATGACATGCGAAATTAGGTTTGCCCCAAAATATAAAATAAGATAGCCATTTCATCACAATGATTGGCTCGCAGCAAGATTTATAAACGAATTTCAAATTCGATTCATACTTTTTAGCGTTTAGCGTTTTTAGCGGAAATTATTAATACACGGATGCAAATTTAACTAATCATCATGAAATTAAGTTAGGAATATTTGAAAAATATGAGGTTCGTACTTCACTAAAGTATAATTTTCTTCTTATTCTTTATTCAACGAAATTTTATTTTCGATAGGTAATGCAGACGGTACAAAAAAGTACACTTAAGCAAAAAATGTAGCGTTTTTTGTCTTTCTATGACTAAAAAGATGCACTGTTACAAACAGATTTGAAAGTCATGACAAACGGATCTTCTATCAGTTTCACAGGTTTTTGACATTCGTGGCTCTTCGTAGAGTGTAAATATATTGTTGTGCCATACTCGCGACTGTGGTACCCAAGGTAGCTCATCTTTTATATGTATTCAATTAAAGATGTATTTCACGTTGTTTCTATATCTTCTCGTAACTGTCTAATCCCGTTTGTACGCATTTTCACATACGTATCATATTAGTTTCATTTCATGACTAATTTACCATTGAAGAGTAAAACGTAAGACGAGAGTCTCAATGAAATAAAGCCGCACGCATGCAACCATGAGCGCTCGTAAAAGCGTTGAACGCCATGGCCTGGGAATAGATAAAGATACTGTTCTTCGTTCTCGCTTACCTTCAATAACGTCACATGAATCAGAATCGAGGGAAAAGTAAATGAAGAGGTTATCAATAGAGTTACTCAAGGTCGCCTGTTATCTATTTTCACCCGGAAGATCCACCAAATCCGAACTCCTGCTTTCTCGATCGTCGGCGTCTAGGAATGGGGTGGCAATTCTGCATTTTTTCTATCCCCAGCAGGAAACTTATCAGACACTGTCTGGTCAACACCACTTTCAAGAAAAAACGGCGTTATCTTCCGTCAATTCCCACTTGACGTATTCACCGTGGTGACAAACGGGAAATTTCCTACAACATCTCGACAATGGCCAGACAAGGTCAAGTGGGCATTCAATTTCTAAACGGTGCGACCTTTAATAGACGCAGCCTCAACTTTCTATTCATACAGATTGTCAGTTGAGTCTAGTAAAAAGTTTCAGAACACTAAGTCGTGCTACCAAGTATGAACTTAACTCTTTCCAAAACCGACAACGCCTATTACGATATCCGCTGGTACGTGCATGGTACGTACTTTGATCCCAGTCAAAATTACTACAGCTCGATAATAGAGATGAAAAATAAAGAAAGAACCTAGGCCTCACATTGTTTTATAGTATATATTAGAGTATTTTGAATTAACGTACAAGTAAAATTTACACCAGTTAAGGTAGATATAACAAAATAAAAATACTTAAAAAGAAAACTTTTGTGGGACAAACACTAAGTACTTTTATTACATCTGCCTTAATGGAGTTTTACAAAGTGGTAGCTAATTCCATCATTACATCAGTTAATTTTTCTAAATGGCTTCAATAAAATATTTTTGTTGTATATCTGTAAAAACATCTTCAATTAGCGATTTTAGACTTGAATCATAGATCAAAATGACCGCAAAAAACACAAAGGCTATTCTTTAAAACTAATCGCAAGGAAAACAAATTCTATTCCATCAAATGATTAATTCATGTATATTATTGTGAAGCCATTTCATAAACCCTTATAAGTAGACGGAAAAATACAAAGGAATTCAAAATGAGATCGTTTTCTCACTAAAACTTCGCTCCGACCTGCTTCAGTAGAGCTAAAAATATTGCAAAAGCAATAATTGGCAAAGGCAATAATCCATTATTTGGCTAAGCGCCTACATTCGCGTCTTTAGATCAAAATGAGGCGAAAACAGTTTTCATTAAGACAGCAACGCTTCTCTTATCAATAGTGTTTTCCTACAAGGAATTTCAAGATATCCAAAAAACTTTTTAACACAAAGATTAAATATAAATTTTACCTCGTTATCACCGAATAGATTTCTGAAATTAAATTTTCATGCCATCGATCGGAAAAAAGGACAGGCGTAACGTAACAGAAATATTACATAATCAGTCCCACCAAAGGAAGTTACCTAACACATTTTTAACCCTCGCCGATTACAATCAAAGCGAACTGTTATCTCCTGATAATAATATTTCTTTTTTCTCTATTCGGTACGAAAATATAAATACAATACATAATGATTATTCGAAAGATTTTATTTCCGAAAAGGCATACACATTTACATCTTATACTTAAAGCATTTAAATGGGTGACACTGTGATTTTACTTCATTATGAACAGGAAATCCTCGGGCAAATGAATTATAATTCATCCCGTGAAAAACTTCATCCACCATGTCACTTCCTGGAACAGTTAGTTCATCGACAGGGAAAATGGAGAAATTTCACGAATATAAAAAGGAAATCACACAAAAATAACTTTCACGAAAAATTCTTATTTTAGAGAGAAAGAAACTTAAGAATACTTACAATTAGATCTACTCGAGATCATAACGAAATGAGATTGCTTTACAAGCAATACACCGCAATAAATCAATGTTTATGAAAATGGTTATGAAAATCTCAAATATATGATAATAATGGAGAAACATTTTATAATACTTAAAAAAAATGTACCAAAAATTAAGTATGAAAGATGTTTCCCCAAATTTCTGGGACGTCGTAAAATTAAATGATTTAAATATATAACGAAAAAATGAAGCATAAAATTTAGATTCTTCCTCAGAAAATCCGTCAAAAAGAAATGAGAACTTAAAAAATAAATGTAGAAAGAAAAATTTAACGCATGCTAAGATCAAAAGTAATTAAGTATTGTGCACAAGTGCAGACCAAGAAGATCTAACAGAACTAGATCAAGTATAATGGCAGATGATAACTATTCCGATATTAACGCGGCCAATGTTATCGACGCCACGCGTGCTCTCATTTGCTTTGGACTCCAATGATATCGAACTTTCTATAGTTGGCGACGAGAATAGTGGGGGATTTCATCACCGAAGATAAAGGATTAATTGAGAAATTAAACTAAATAAATACAGTAATTTAAATTTAACTATAATTCTATAATTTACGTGCTCTCATTTGCTTTGGACTCCAGTAATATCGAACTTGCTATCGTCGGCGACGAGAATAGCGGGGGATTTTATCACCGACGATAAGGGATTAATTAAGAAATTAATATAAATAAATACAGTAACTTAAAAACTTAACAGTAAATTAAACTAAATAAATTAAATTAGTCCGATTTGTCTACAAATAATAACAAGGGGCGCTGCTCAGAATAATGGGACATAGAAGATGAATACATCTACAAGACCAATGAAAGTTCGTAATAAGATGACAAGCTTTCTTATTACAAGAAATCAATTTCATGTTAAATAAATTGACTAACAATTATTGTAAGTAAAAGTTTAAAAAATATAACGAAGCAATCTTTCTGAATCGAGCTTCAGATACAGACTGATTGTGAGAAGGACATTAATACGAAATACCGATTTATTAATCGGTTATATACTATTTAAAAAGACTAGTTCAGTAGTGCCTAAAAATACGAGTATTACATATTAAACAGTCAATTGGTAAGTAGATTTTTGAAATCGAATCATTATTTTGAATTTATTTCCAATGTAACTTTACCTCAATTGTCCTCTTTTCAAGGAAAATTGGTAACATGAATGAGCTGATAGTTGGGTTAACGGTTACAGTAACTTTCATCGGATTGGAATTTTAGGATTGTGAGACTCGAGGTATCAGATTTACTTTCAGATTACTTGTATAACAGCTGGAAGAATTTTGAGGCACAATCTGTCCAAATATTTAACAGCGAGTCAGCAGTGGACTTAAATACTTCGAAAGGAATCTTGTTTCCAACTTAGATATAGACAGCAATGAAAGATAACACGGCTTCAATCCTTGCGTATCTACCAAACACTCCTTATTTAAAACTCAAGTTCTTCGACGATAAAGCAAAAGATAAACCTCCTATAGATGCGTAGAATTTTCAATCCAAACATGATGGTGTAAGTTGATTCAGCTATCTCCTTGCTGAATTTTCCAACGCTAATCAGAGTCGCTGACATAGGTGACTCGTACATTTGTCCTTAGCGATAGGAGGTCGAAGGTTAAACGGGAAATGAATGGCTAATGGAAGTACGACTAGCCAATACAGAGTCTTCTTTGTGAATGAGAATAGCTGATGTTTATTCAACCTCAAAGAGCGTTCGGAGATCAGCTTCACCGTTGAGAGACCCTTTCTTTTCGCTCTGAGCGATCTTTGAACTTGCGGATTGCATCCAAACTGCCGAGCTGAATGCTGTTTCTGCTGAAATAGCAGAAAATGGTTCGGCCTCACAGCTGATGACTCTTGACTATACTTACAATCCATCGGCACTCATATCTCCTTAAAAAAAATACTGATTACGCTGACTGTGGTGAGTAATATGTTTGTGAATAATCTGTTAGTGTTAAAAAATAAGGAGTTCCGTCGAAGATTTTGAGTAACCTTAGATCAAGTTGAAATTTTATCATAGGTTGAAAAAATAGCTTTGGATTTCCTACGGAGGCATTATGCGGAAGGTATAAAGTTGTAGGCTGAATCGATTGCTAATCATGCTACTTACTGATGACAATCATCTTCAGCTTTCGGCGCAATCTATCGCTAAGGCTTCACTAAATATCTCGAACTCGCTTAGGATTGCGTAAAAGTCGAATGGCTCACAGAGCGGTATGACTAACCTTTAGCGCGACTCGCCATCAACATTCGAGAAATATGCGAAAAGTGGAAAACATAAAAAGCTCTTTAGAGTTATTTGGAAAAAGATAAAAGGAAAACTACTAAGAGAAGGAAAGCACGAACTCACTCAACCGATTAGATAAGCAAAATGCTCTCAAGCACAACTGCCTAACAGTTCCCGAAGGGCTGAATGGGGTGAAATGCAAGTTCTGTTCTATAACACGGGGCGATGGATTGATGTCTTTATCACTGATCGAACACTGCACTATATAGGATCTAGAAATTGTATCAAGGCAAATCTTACGCATGATCATCTCGCAATGTCATAATGCGATTCTTAATGGAGCAGATATAACTAGGACATCATGAGAAGAATTTTCAAAAATCTCACTGATAACTAAATGCGAACAAATGAGTCAACTATGTCAACAAAATTAAGATCATCATTATTTTTCAACAAGCTCTCTTGTATAGCAAAAGTTTCGTTGACTAAAAGATTTTTGGTACTGCCAATACAAGCATAGTTAAGAGTTGCAATTAGTCTTAGTTCAAAAAAACTTGGTCACTTGATGATGGAGATCAATCTCTGAAACTAGTCGTGTTTTGTTTCCATTTATTGTTTATAATAAATACTGTTGAAAAAGTACAAATTTTGTTATTTTCATTTAGTCTTAGTTCGAAAAATACATTTAATTAAATTTTTCAGAATCTAACTACATTTGTTCCTAATCCTATAAATATACGAGAAACTATAAAAATGTCAAAAATAAATTTTTACAAATGAAGTATAATTTTGCGCACACTATTTAATTATTTTATTGTACTTGAAGATTTTCATTTAATAATCAAAATAAGAATTTGTTACTGCGAAGTCCAATAACGGCATATGTAAATTATGAAAATGTTTTCTGAGGAATGATTAAATAAGACAACAAGGATTGAGCAGCAAATCGAAGGACAAACTTCGGAACCACGAAATTTGACAGAGATCAGTGACTTCCGTCAATGACAACAACACGGAAAAAATCGCTTTCTATGAATATGCTTTTTCAAGGACAGAGGAAGCCGCGTCAGTAGTACTAGGTCTTTATCTTTTCCTCTTGTCATAGACAGTCCTTGGAAAGTTTGACTCCCGGCTAAAGGAATAGAAGAGAGCGAGGTAAAATCAGATAAGACACTTTCTTTGTTCATTTTCTCAAGACTTTACAAGAAAGAGCTTGGGCATCAGTACACATGCGCCTGTATTATCTATACACACGCGGCACCTGACAAAGGAATGGCTAAAGAATCTTATCTGATTCCACCTAGCAGATTATTTCGCAGCGAGGTGTTGCTAGAGAATGTCCGTATATTTGGAATTAAAACGATACTTGGAAAAGCTACTCAAGATGCTGAGATTTTCTCCAACCTTCGAATTCGTAGCTACTCTAAATTGAGGATTCTACAGAGCAGAGCATTGGAAACTCTCTTGACTCTTCACTCTTCCTTGAGCCTTCACTCTTTCTTGACTGTCAGAACTTATGAATCCCAGTCACACGTAATCCTCAATAAATATCGAACGTTTAAGTCCATCTGCACCTTTAAAACTAAATAGAATAATTGACGATGGCATACATATGTAATTCTTTCTGCAGTAATATAATTTAATAATTATCTTAATGTTATCAATATTTCCATTAGTTTCCAGTTAACAACACTACTTCAGGCTATGAAGTACCGAAGCCAGTGGCGCGGCAATACATATCGAGATTACCATTATAATTCTTAGTCTTTCCACTTAATTTCCTTATAGAAATTACAATGGATATTTTAATGCTTAAAAAGACTGTAGCTAACATTTTAATGTTTATTTTTTGTATTTCACCTACGGTGCGACCTTTCTGTGTTGATAATTTTCCTCGTTAGACGGCCGAAGGAGCTCGCAGATTGGCACCGAGTGACTCAAGTTTATTTTAATGCGTGCGCTGCGGTAAAATAGCACGACGAACACTAGCACAGAATATTGGAAATGATATAAAAGCTTTCTTTAATTTGAAGCATTCCATGGTAAATTTTTCAAATACGCCCGGACTGAATATAGCGATACAGAACTCCTGAGATTGTTCGAGAAAAATTATCACCGAGATGGTTGTCAAATGTTCTCTCACCGAGTCGTACCCTTGAATTTACCGGTTCCAGTGTCCTTCATTAAAACTTTTCACGAAGATTTTCCGTCAAAATGCTCTCTGTGTTTTACGAAGTAAATATCCCATCACAATCCGTGGAATCCAAGTAGAATAAGTCCCACAACGCAAAAAACTTGATGAGGAACGATTGGAGTGAATAAAAAAATCTTTGCGAAGGATACACACTCCCCTAACACTTTCCGATAAAGAAAGGTTTTAGTTGGAGGAATTACCCATTTGTAAGGTAATGAAACTTGTTGATAAATAGTTCTTTCAAAGATCAGAGATGATCTTATCCACATTCATAAAATTATGTTTATAATAGGGAATTTAAAACTTACTCTTCATAAGTCCATTAAAATATTTATTATAGGCATAAATTCGTGTTGCCTCCAACGCCCTATATATTTGATATCCCAAATTTTGAAAGCAAATTTAGAATTAACTACGTACAGAAGTATAAGATGTTGAATGAGAAATGATTATTGTGAGAGTTCATTTCGGGATTTTGCTGAATGTCGAATGCAGTTTCAACGCTGAATTAGCTTAAAGTCCAACATTAATTCCATTGAGAGATTAATTTACTTCGTATTTGAATCGAAATGAAAGCTTTAAATCCGAGTAACCGCTGTCCCTATATGTGCTTCAGAGATACTCAAAAGTTTTTATATTCTAGAGGTTAGAGGGGAAGCGATAAAGAAATTCTTCGAGGGGGGCCGTTGGGAACATCAATGAAGAAGCCCCAGGGAAAGATAGAAACGTATTTTCGTGCTTTGATAAGCCGCACGAATGGTGACGAAAAATCTTCGGCGCCGGATACGAATCCTCTCGTAAACACGATATTTGTTACGTCATTCACATCTCAAATAAAACGGAAGTCCACCGACCGAACGCAGGAATAAAAACTGTAAAGTGGAACTTCGCTTCTCAGTCAAGTCACTTAGTTCTAGGACTGGCGTAAATAAAAAGATATTATACTTCATAACTTCTTCGCAAGCTATTCACTGATTTCTATCACTATGAAAAGAAACACTTAAAGAAAATTTTGGAAATACTTGCTTCTTTTTAGTCAAATACAATGGATATTTCTCTCTTTTCTTAGAGGAAACATGGGCATCCTATTTATGATTTCTAAAGTAAAACTAAAGTAAATCAAGTCTTCGTTTTCACAAAGAAAACTGCTTAAACCTTAGCAGGGATCGAAGAGAAACATTAAAATCGAGGATAATGATTTTTAATAAAATTCACTCTATACTAGGAGAACAGCTAACACTTTTGCTTGCAGATAGCGCCATAATTATGTTAGATACAGCAAGACGACTGATATCAACGCCTACAAAGTTTATGATATAGGAAATATTTTCTAACCGATGATACAAGTCGTTTGGTTAGATTTGATTCAGCTATTGCACTATCAATGTTCAAAAGCACAAACTGATGGATGACCCTAACCACACATAAAACTAAAGATAAAGCCTGTCAAGAGTTTAACGACTACTCTTCAATTTCTGGCGCGGATTCATATCGAATCATCCTTGCATTAACAAAGCTGCAAAGTAAGAGCATCTTTCCAATGAGAATTTGCTATAACTTACAATCATTGCACATTCAGGATTCACAGACGTATATTGGGTACAAAGAGAATCCAAAAAACTAATATACTGATTACCGAGAAACTTTAATTGTTATCTGCATATATTTTTCATTTTATTCATGAGCGATGGGTATGTTTTCCAAAGTATCATCGAAATAATACACAACATTGTAGTACACACGGAGAAGCGATTACATAGTTTAGTCATGTCTCATCGCAATCAAAAACTGTTTTGGAATTTAAAGATTATTCGAGAAAAACTGAAAACACACAACTCTCTCTACAATTTGATATTCTTCGCCGCAGAGCTCATTCTAACATTTTTGCGCTTAGTGTTACACTAAACAACACGTTAGTTGTCAGTCTCCTAAACTTCGAAAAATCTAAAAAATTACGTTCCTTCGATAAATGACACAACATTTCGCCGAATGAAACAAATATCTCATCAAAATTTGTAGAAAGTGTAATTCTCGGAGATAACGGAGAGCAACGCTTACGGCATACCGGTTGGGAAGGTTTGACCCGAGGAACAATCAAAATACGTATGATCAAACCATCGAAAGGTCCCCACTTCCTTGCTGAGGAAGGATTGTTGTGACGTTTGCATGGCCTCATATGGTCATCACTCAGTGGTATTGGCCGAGCAAGGCCGTTTTCGATAAGGTGATCACTGAGACATAAAAATAAGATTAGAGGAAACCATCAACTATCGGGACATCAACTATGGGCTGACAGATCTCCCGTAATTGGTTGCGGAATAGTGACGTGTTTGGATCAAACCCTCGCACCGAGCACATTAAATTTCGCAATTTCGCTCTGCTACGTTTCTCGAGGCGATATGTGGTTGCAAAACCATTTCGTAACGGTCATCTCGTCAAGGGATTAAGAATGGCGATCATAAGCATCTTTCTATTGGTTATAACCTTTAAACTTACCCCAGCTATCGTGCCGAGAGAAGTTGCGAATGGAATGCCATTCCGGAAAATTTTCACTCTGTGTGTTTTAACTACATTGGTAATCAATAGATGAGCGAGAGAAACATCACTGATTGTAACTGACAAATTATATTTAGAAGGATTACCACAATCTATACGAAAAATACTTCAAATTTTTCTCATCTTACTTGATGGAATATTTTCCATGTATTTACTGATTAGCCTTATAAACAAACAAAATATTACAAAATATACATTTACAAAACGGACTTAAACGAAGCATATCTTTAATCGAGTAGCTTCAAAGCCTCATTTTAGCGGCAAAAATATGTCAGTAAAAGTAGCTAGCGCTAACGTCCCTTCTATCGTATTACACTTACGTAATGGAAATATTTCTATGAGAAACTTGAGAAATGCAGACGAGATAGCTTCGAGACCCACAGACCCTACCCTCAATCATATATGATTTCCACGCATAATCTATTAAAGCCTACTAAAAAATCAAAAGTTAAACTTAAGAATGAATAAAAATTAAGCTTTGCGCAATATTTTATTAATGAATGATCATCAGTTAATGTTTTTAGTTGTCTTTTAAGACGAATGAAAAATGTACTAGAGTTACGCATGTAAAACTTGTCCTGTCATTTCAAAAGAGAAGACAGAATGGAATTAAGCCAGAGTAAGACTCAAACTGATGTCGAGGAATAATTGAATTCGTGGGTTGGAATATGACAATAATACGATTTTTCATGAGTTTATACATATTATCCAAGTAGAGCAAGATAAGAAGAACGATCATACTGTACTACAACATTTGCGATCTTATCACTTGATATCGATTGCGATTTTCCTTGTTCAACGGAAAGCTAGCGTTTGATAGCTATCAACTCACTAACATCGAAGATAAAGCAGTTTAGTAAACAACATTCGGCTATTTTTAGTTTTTAACGTCAGATAATTTCTAAATAGATTTGCTACTCTCATAAAATTTAGTAAGCTAAACCATAAAACGTGAGAATTAAAGCATAATCATAAAATATTTAGATAATTCTAAGCTTGAAAATATCCCAAAGTAAACGAGCTACTTAGAGCCATTCTTCTCCTAACCAAAATCACGCTTACACTTTAATTAAATAAAAATATTTCTTTATATATAATGCATTGAGTATAAATAACTATCGCGGAGGAGAAAGAAGAAAACGTTATTTTACAATTAGAAACTACTAAAATCTTGAATCCTAAGCCAAATTGTGAACACTTAAACGCCCTAAATGTTTTCCCTTCTTCCCAGCCGCTTACCATTGCGAATGCTCCTACGGAAATTCAATTAATTAAAGCAGTTAAAGAATTTCCTTTTAAGTGTGAATCGCTGACAAAGACGTCTGTTGGATATTGATTATACCTCTAATTTAAATTGTAGTTTGAAAGTTGTACCATGTCTCATATTATGAGTATATTGTTTCTATGCATTATTTTATACTTTTTCTACTGCACACATAATCTTTACTTGACTTTATTGTAATTGCTGTACTCCTTTTCATCTAATTTTTCATTAAATATTCTGAACACTTGGTAAACATGAAACAGGTAGCGATCACCTAATGGATACCAAAGTTCCTCGCATAAAGTTGTTTTTTACACGTATTACGATTATTGGAAGAGATCAATTTGCCTGAGAATATTCAACAAAATTATCTAGCTTAACCGACATGCTGAATACACGAGAAATGCACAAACGTAACATTTACATAGTAACGAGAAATGGAGTGGGAAATCTTCCTCATTGGAAGTCCGCGTGTTTCATTGGGATGCAAATGAAGTCGTTAGGTTGCATGTGGAACTATCGGGACGCACTTGAGTTACGTATTGCAACTATTCTGTGAGCCAAACAGAATTTATAGGAAGGCAAACGAATGTAATTGCTAATTAACTGTACGAAAACACTTTCCATTTCACTTTTACTGGACGTGATAAACAATTTTATTTCAAAAACTGAATGAAAGGCAGTATCAAGGTCCCTAGATGGGAGTACCTACCACCGAGACTACTCAACCGATGAGAGTACAACTCAGGAGCATAACATAAGAAGAGTCTTACTTCCAACGAAGTGTGTTGGTGAAACGTCCGAACGACTCAAACGTTAACGACGCAGCGGAGGATCAACAGGTCTTACACGCTGTTGTTGCGTCACGATCATCGAGCCCTACCTTACGCATCACTAGCGTGTCCCGCGCTTCTTAATTCACTGCCAAGGCCAGGCACATCTCGGATGTTCACTTCCGGAAGAAACCAGGCGACGCTCTACTGACCGAGAGACCAATAGCGTGACAAAAAATACTCGATTGGCTTCGATAGACCGGAAATTCTCGCACGCGACAGACACGCAATGAGAATTTAATAACTACAAAGAATTTCGAGGTTAAATCTCGTGTATGCAATGTGGCATGGGAATGTTTCGGCTAACGATGAGAGTATTAAAAAATCACTGTATTTCAAGAGTAGCGCACGGATCAACAAAGTATGCCAAAAAAGATCGTGAAGAAGAAATATATATCTCAAAAGCTCAACTTTTTCGTTGGATATCAAGCGATTTTCAAGTATTAAATTAGTTTTTATTGAGACTTTTTGCGAGCGAATTAGGTAGACGAGAAGTTCAAATCCGGATTCACATTTTAGTGAAGCATAATAACAGAGTGAAAAGTAAAACCGGAGATAGAAAGGAAAATACGAGGAAAATTGGAAATAACCAGAAATGTAAATAGTGTAAGGGAACTTCTTGACGATAATTATAATAGACTGAAAGTTAGTACGTTGGTATTAGTATCTACAAGTATCTTGAGAGGCTAAGGACTGGAGAAATAAAACAACGATGAAATAAAAACGGCGAAGAAGGATAGTTTTAAGAACAAAAGTTATGGTTAAGATTTGCAATGAATCGCTTTTAAATACTAGTAAAAGTAGAATTAATTAATGAAGAGAGAATTTATTCCACTCTTAGAGGAATAAATTAACGATATTTCTCAACACTTTGGATCTTGTTAACGCGAAACTTGAAATACCAGCGAATTACGTAAGCCATCATTATTATTCAACATTTAGTAAGTCTCTGGGATGTCAAATAAATCAAAAACTGGACTGTCCCGAATCGACTGTCAGCAAAATATTTAGCCCAAGAATCGGTTGAAATCGAATCGGTTGAAATCTCACCCCTTCAATCATTAGCTATCAGAGGGGAATGAGGCTTAATTGGCAAGATGAGGAGTGAGATAGTTTGCCTTTGCTTTCCTCACAAAGCTAGAATGCTAGGAGCTAAACATGTCAACAGCAAACTCCACCAGTAAATGCTTTCTTTGTATTCCATTAGGAGAGATCTTAAGCAATGTCATTATTCATACCTCAGTAGCTTTCAAGTCATCACTCCCATGAGAAAGACAGTGTTTATCCTGTAACGAGAGACGTATGGAAAATCATGGAAACAGTCTCGACTACTTCACTCTTAATGTTGGCCTAAACTTCAACCTCGGATAACGTTCCTCGTCGATAAAATTCAGAGATTCGCCCCATTTTCTCCACCAGTCTTTTCTTACGTGTTTCACCAGACGTTAATTAATATTCCTTATTTATTCAAACGGGCTGTTACACTTTCTCGATCGAGAAGGGCACCCACCGAAGTGCCAATGCAACATATTCTGGCAAACTAACAAGGGGAACCCACGGTCTGGGAAATGAAGTTCGGGATGAGACTTTGCGTGGTAATAGCAGGGCCCGAAACTCGTACTATGCTAAAGCCATAGGACCCCATAGGGCCCCAGTCCCGAGAAAAAGGGCCTCAAAGTTTTTACAACAATATATATACTTAAAAGTTTATCTCATTGTTTAACTGGCACGGTAGTCTAGGCGGTAGCAATCCTAACTGGTAATGCGTAGTCTCCGTACAAAATTCTGCTACTTTGGTTGAAAAAGAACAAGAAATTACTTCTCGGGAAGATTGCATCAAAATTCAATCCATAGTTCACCAACAATTATTATCTCCAAGTTTTACTGATATGCTTCAATACGCCTGGTTCGCCTCAAAATTAACAGACAACCGAAAAGTTTCAGGAATGTCAACGAAGTTTGCTTTTCAATAGACCTACTTAAAACTCCTTGTACATGTAAACAGCCATAATTTATTTGTTGCTCACATTGCCGAAATATCTTTTGCTTCGAATGCTTTTATGATAATTATCATTATTTAAGTATCATTATCATGACAATAAAAAAATCGGATTATGAATAAAATAACTGCAAATATAATTTCTATTCTTCTTGACTTCATTATTCTCCAATACACAATATTTCCGATCATGCACATTCTTACGATGTATGACGATATTTGCACGATTATCATTATAATATTAAATAAATTAAAAAATAAAACTAATACAAAATAAAATGAATACAAAATAAAATGAATATAAAATAAAATGAAAAATAAAATAAAATTTATGAAAAAAAAGAAAAAAATATTTGGGTTAACAGACATTTGAACACGGAGACTACGCATTACCAGTTAGGATTGCTACCGCCTAGACTACCGTGCCAGTTAAACAATGAGATAAACTTTTAAGTATATATATTGTTGTAAAAACTTTGAGGCCCTTTTTCTCGGGACTGGGGCCCTATGGGGTCCTATGGCTTTAGCATAGAATTAGTTTCGGGCCCTGCTATTACAACGCAAAGTCTCATCCCGAACTTCATTTCCCAGACCCTGGGTTCCCCTTGTAAGAGAATAAATCACAGGAAAACGCTCGCCATTCAGGTTGCTAATTACTAAACCTTAAAATGTATGTAAACCTCACAAAAACTATGATTTCCTGCATATTTGAGAAAGAATTCTCAGCAGCCATTTTACTTTGGTCATTTATTAATTTTCTGTGCTTAAGGAAATGTATGTACTACATTAAAATAACTTTTAATACAAAAGTATTCTACATATTAGCCAAAATTAAATTTTGTCTGAATGGTCTCTCGTTAGGCAAGGTATCACTGTGCCTGCATCTCGAAACCAAGACTAAGCCAATATCTAATATAAAATAAACAATACATATTCGCACAATTTCAATACTTCCTTTAAGCACTTACTAAGTCATCTCGATGGGATTAATAGTATACGCAGGTGCGCAAATCGACTTACAACGTAACAGGCGAAAATAGATCCAGAAACCGCACTCACGGACTGCGATATTATATTCCTAGGCGCGTAGCACCGCTCTCTTGACTAGAAAAGCCAGGTGAAATAAAAAAAACCGCATACCTACAGGTTGAGGTTGAGTGTGCCGAGGATGTGGGAAGGTGTGGCGGTTAACAGGTAGGCGTCAGAGGGGAAGGGAATAACACAGGTGCAGGGACGATCAGCAGGTTGCGTTCCCTCAAGATTGATGAGATGCTATTCAAAGAAACTGAGAGATGGAAGCTGGCTGGAAATCATGGGTAGGCTACATGCCGTTGAACATTTTCGGTTTCAAACAAGATAGGAGAAATCGAATGTGATAAATCTGCCTAACTTATGCACAACATTCGGATAAAAACATTCGATTATTAAACAAATGCTTGCGATGCAACATCTGCAGCTGCAACGTTAAATGTTTGTAGATGAGGTAATTGTTTTTACTAATAGTATCAATAAACACCATTGTCTTTCCCCTCCCTGATTTTCAGCATTTCAATCTAGGACTGGTTTTATAACTTTTCCTAGATTTAGTTAACGTTATAAATAGAACTAAAATATGATAATTTACTCAACTATGCAAAGAAATCTTGTTCGATACGACAATATTGAAATCAATATTGTGACGGCAAACAAAAATAAACACAAGAAGAATCTCCTCTTACTGTCACTTATTTTTACCTTCAATATTTTTCTGAACATTGAACCTTTCGTGTCTTAACATTCTACAGCAAAAATATAAGGTGAAAATAAAGAAAAACAAACACTTAACAAAACATAAAATACTCAAAAGAGTACGCGGAAACTTATTGCGGATATTCAGGAAAGAATGACCATTAATTAATCCAATTGTAGCCTTATCAGCAACACCAGATGAAATTTAACTTCAAATACGTCCTAAATAATTTAAATGGATTTTCATCCTCCTCTCTATCAAATTGTATTGACAAAGAGCATTGCGTCAAATGCGAGAGGAATGACCGACTTGTTATGGCCTCAAGTTATTTGTAAACAAAAGAATAAACTGTCAAGATAGCGGATGGTAAACAATATTATTTTTGTAGATTACGAAGGCCAACGTTACCGTATTACAGTGACGAAGGATTGCATAATACATATAAAATATCTCTTCATGCTAATGATACTTAGATATAATGACTCATGAAATTGACTTCCGTGAACAAATGATTACATAAATGCAATACACAATGAGCATTAATAAGCATCATATCGGTAATTATGATATACCATTACAATATATGATGGTGTCATGTTTTAAATAACACAGAAAGGTTTCATGTAACCAATATATTGTTTTGGCTGCAGTAAGAACAATTGTATACGATAATGCGACGAGTCTCACCACCACAGGGATCAAATGCGGGTTCATTGACGTCAAGGAATGAAAAAATGGCGCATTCAGGAACAATTTACAAAACATTTTCGGATTTTATTACATGAAATCATGCCTAATCAAGATCCAAATTTTCAACGCCTTTGACTAGAGAAAAAAAGCTAAAATTTTATTTTAAGAGACATTTACTTATGTTATCAAGAGATTCTCAGGAATTACTACGACAAACCATTAAGCAATTCATTATCTCAGCTCATTCTCCTTTTACAAACCGATTCCTGTGCATTTGGAGGATTCGTAACGCCTACGCTCAGATAAGAATTTCATCGCAGCTAAAAGTATCGAAAATAATCTCAGCGGATCGATTAAGAATACGCTACATTATTAGGATCGAAAACAAATCTATTCAGAAGTTGTTACGCAACCAAGTAGCATCTATTTTTGAGAGTTAAATGTAGACACACTTCTACCACTCATGGACTGCTTCTGAGGCCAAAAATGTTAGGGGGAGAACTCCTTTTAGATCCCCTAGCGCCATAAACTAAAACGTTTAGAACCTTTTGTGTGGCGGTCTTAAGGCATGAAAGTCTCAGAATATCCCTTAGATTTGGAGGAAGAGGTTCTCGGAGAAAAGGACAGTTCAGCGAGTTGCATCGCTCCGTTTTTAGTGCGGAAGGCGAATACCTGCTCAGCCATTGAAAACAAAAACTAGTTTGGAGGGTCTGCGTCGAGGTTGTACCTGTACCATATAAGGGACTGGTTTGGGGGACTGCCCCAGAGCAAACAAAAACATACGAAGCATAACAAATACAATGCTAAAATTGCAGCGAATGAAAATGTGAACCAGATATGAAGAAGATGCGTATGATCTACTATTTTAATTGATCATTTGAATACTACAGCATCTTATCATGTAATATTTTCGAATTAAAACATACATTTTCATGCGCAGGACGTCGACACGGTAAGTGGTCTCATTGATAGAATAGGGCATGAAGGCCGCAGGAAATGAACCAATCTGCTCAGAGTGTTTCCTATCAATGTTTACCAGCAATCTAATTCAGCAGAAAAGCAAGTCTAGTGCAATGTTGCGTGAAAACTCGGAGCATTGTCCAGGCCTCCCAAGCTTACGTCATATCTAAATCAACGGTTGTGATGAATCATATATTGCGATTTTTATTAGAGATAAAAAGTTTCGGGAAGTAACCTTCTCCGACGATTGTAACTGTTGAGCTTGTGATTATTTTCATCCCAAAGATGATGTTGAAATGATATTTTTGCGAGTTTTCAAGCAAACTAACTCATTGAAAAGTGAGCCTTGAATATAAATGATAGCTCTCCGTCAATAATAACAATATACGCGACAGTAACAATATGGAGGACAATGCTCCAAATCGTAAAACCATATACAGGGCCAAAAACCACCACGTTCTTTTATTAATGAGCTGGAATAAACTGGAGCTGATACCGTCCAACCATTCGGTCATTTTCAAATTGCTTTTCGGGTGTAAATGGGTACGCGCAAACCAAAATATTTAATTACTACATTCTTTCATCATACTTCTCAAATGAAGTTGTACTTTTGCGATGAGAACACCACTTGTTCAATGAGTAGTTGCACCAATCGTTTCCGCGTTAAAAACGTGCGCTTTTCTATGCCTCAATTGAGGTGAAAACTGCAAGCTTTGATTCATTACGCAGAAAGGCAACAATAACCCAATGACGTTACGGTCAGTAAAAAAGTTTTTATCAGCAGTTAAATATCATAGTTAAATCGTCTTCGAGAGTACACCTGAGATACCAAAAACAGGAGATTGAATAAGGAACACCGATGACTGAACCGCCATTTAATTTGATCTGAAGGGAATCAGTAGATAAATGCTTAGCAGATTCTTCTCATCAATATTCGTAGTCCTTTGAGGAATGAGCAGATAAGTCCAAAAAGGTAACTGATAATTAAAATAAAACGAATATAAGACGTTTAATGTAGTAAGAATGGGGCTCAAACAACGATTTACTCAGAGAGCAAACAGCATCTTTTGCATGATTCCGAAAGACACGAAGAAACTTTATCAAAATTTTCTTCGAAGAAAAGTAAACAAAAAATTGAACGACCGATAACTAATGCGGAAGCGATAAGCGTAAAATTTTTCGAGATATATATCAAGAATTTCTACAATTTTGTATCTTAGGAATTAGGATGTATCGCTTCGAGCTGATATAAATTTATAAACTTTGAGGAATGATACATGAACTAATATACTGATTTTTTCTCCACGCAAGTCAAGTATTTCTGCACCTTTCGTACCACCTATATTAACCATGTTAGCAGCCATTCTGATTGCAGTGCATGCATGCTTTACTAGCTTCTGAAACATTAGCATTCGTTGGCTTTTATATTTTCAGAAAATCGAAAAGTCGGTCACACTCTGTTTCAGTTTAGACGAACAGTAAATTTTTCCACTTTTCCTTCACCTTAAGATCTACATATTCTAATCAACCACGGCTATTCAATATGTTATAGTAACTAGAAAATAAGTCGACCACAGTCACTATATCCGTAAGATATGAGTTGTAATCGCTAGCGACACCCCGTATCCAATTCGAAGCAAACCATCAGCTAAGTCTGCCCAAAGCCTGGTTGGATCCAATCACTATTATCAAAGCGAAAGCAGCAGCAGAATGCAGCAAAATGTCTTGGCTGAAAACTAAAGTTTCCATTTTTCTCCCAATTCAAAGTGGAGGAAAGGGGAACCTTTCAATTTTCGACTTTGATGAATATTTTTGTAGAAATCTCCCTATAAAGATCATCGAGCAAAAAACTACAATGGCAAGATAGGGAAAATGTTTTGTGTTACCTTACGAAAAATATTTCATTTTAGTTTCCCACACAAATTTATTTTCTCCAAATTTCCTAACAATGTACTCCATACAGGTTTCGCCGTTGATTCTGAAGCCCATTAACACACTATATATATGCATCCCCAACTTCCTCTTGGACAAATATTCCATTCACGTTCACCTAACGTGCATTCGCTTAACATTCGCGTTTCTAACGACACGCCCAAGTCCTCTAAACAAACAAACAAGGCGCCTTCCTGATGTTGCCATCTATACTTACTTATCTAACTTGACCACTTATCCATCCACAAGTTTTCGTACATTTATCACGCCATTCCTTCCGAGAATTCTTTCTTATATGAAAAACCGATAGAACGTCTCGACGAAATCTTCACTCAAGGACCAACATCAGTTTCAATCATTATTTTAAAAAAGTAAAAGTGGGGGTAAATGATGAAAATTGTAACTTATTTTGAAAAGTAAGTCGATTAGATTTGGGCGGTCCAACCTTTTATGCTGAAGAGCCTTTATAGATATTTAACCAGATTGGCGTATCTCTTAAATTTGGCAAAAAAACACCTTCGCTCACTCTGAATTTTTGCACTCCAAATTTTCTGCCAATTTTTTACGACAAAAAACCACAATCAAGAGAACGGAAATTTATGTATATCTTAAAACTGTATATTTAAATTTAAAAAGTTATCCAGTATGGTACAAAGACTTTTAGATAGATAATTCTAACAAATTATCTCTCGAAATATATTATCAATCATCGCTAATCAAATTTATGTTGATGAGCGATACGGAGGCTTTCAGTTATTCCACCCAATTTTGGCTTTAGAAACTAATAATATTTATATTAAGTTATTCATACTTAAATATTTAATGTAATGGTTTTGATGATTTACTGAAGACAGTGCGTTAAGTTTCAAACATTCAGCCAAATTGTAATCAGAAAAGACAGTCTCTGACAATCTATTTATATAAACGAATTAGTGAGAACGTAAATCAAAACCCTTGCATGCAAACTAGCGTTTCTCAAACTCGAGGAAAGGCTGAGATCCTGTTAAATCAACCAAACTTGCACGACGGCGATATTATCCTTGAATGAGTCAAACCAATATTTACAAATCAAAAGCGAGAAAGACTTCATAGACTACCATTGGTCGTCGTGCTGCTGGCAGTAGAAATTGTTACATCATGGAGAACAACGAAAAAAATTGGGTTTATTCCCTAAGGGAAGCAAGATAAGAAACAAAATCATTTCCGGGATTGGATATAAGTAAGTGCTACACCAGATGTTTACGGAGACAAAAAGTGAAAGATATCTTAGCCAGAACCATGACCCAAGACGAACCATCATATAGACGAAAGCTGTATAGGAGTTTTATTTACGTTACGGGCACGACTCAAAAGTGATAGCAAAACTAAGACGCAGCAAAACGCCGAGTAGATAAGACCATGAAGTAACAAAGCTGATATTCCACGAATTATCGCCCAAAGGAATCCATTGTATAACAAAGTGAGAAATCGCTGATGCTTAAAACTTGCAAACAGTACGATATCTAACTGCTGATTCTTCTCGTACTGCGATATCTCTCTCAGCAGCCGTGAATGCCGTTTTAATTACTTGGAGCGATTCCCCTTTGAGGGGCGTTCGTTGTCATCCGAATCACGATCTAACGCGTTAGAGGGCGTGAAACAATGTGATCGCCGTAAAGAAACGCCGGCACGAATTGCTTTATCAATTACTAGCGCCGTAGATGATTAGTCGGATAAACTTTTCTAATGGCCTATCGGACCTAAAAATGGAGGTTATCCTGCGGATTAGCTAGGTAAACATACCTAGAGAAAAGCTACTAAGTTTAGCACCTTCGACAATAAAAATGGAATATTAATCTATGAACTGCATTAAATTCAGTTGATTGAAAACTAACTTTATTTTTCAGCAACAGCCTAGCTCCACGAACAAACGATTTCAAAATTTAAAAAATCACAACCTTATATAAGCCGGTTTATTTTTTTGAAGTAAAATCAGTATTTGTTCATTAAAATCAATGTCATGTTCTCTCATTCAAAATATACCGTTGATTGCTTTTATAAATACTACGAAAAGCAGTCGTTTTCGATTCAATTATTCTATGTTAAAATGCTTAATATAACTACACATAATAACCTAATTATACAATTTACTTCACATAATTACTTTTCTGTAATTACAAAAAACGTATATATATTCAATATATGTTTTGCCCACTACATAATACCATTACACCGATTATTTAGAAATTTAAAATAGATAATGGATAAAAACTTACTACACTACGTCAAATTGTAAGAATCAATCACAGAAACATCTGCAGCCAAAGATGATTCCGTAAAGAATGGCTCCAATCACAGACTTCAATCTACGAAACAGCCTAACGCATCGGCGTTCAACGAGAACGTCGCTGTACGATTTCATTGAACAAGAAATTCACACTTGATAAAGAAAAGACGCATAAAACAAATAGAGAAAATATTACCGATAAATCTTTTAAGGGCAATGTAAATGTATTATTACATCACCTTGCAATAATATCTATTATATATGTTTCGATGAGAAATTATTTTCTTAGGTCAAGTAAAGGCAGGTATTACTTTATCATCGATGATAATCCCTAACTACACCAATCCTAAAATTTTAATCGGTCATTAAAATATTATATAATCGGCAATTAACTTAATGAATGCCTTATAGAATTGAAAAGGAAAAACTTGGGAACTGGAGAAATGAAAACTAGAATGTAGAACAACGATAATGTATAACATAAGAACCTTTCCAGTTTCTCTGGCTCGGATTATATAACAGCTTCTTCAATCCGATTCCACAGACAAGCAAACAACGACGTGAAATACAAACCGACCACTAACGCTAATATATAACACTATCAATAGACCATCGAGGAGAAATTGTCAGGAGAACTGTTACTGATACTTCCCAAGGAAGAGAGTATGAAGTACTTTGAAATGTGTTCTTCGTTCAATAAAAGATCAGGGCAATCCCGAGAATGCAGAAATATTTTCTTTCGATAAATTTGGCCATACGTAAAAAGTTTTATGTGATAAAGCAAGTTTATACTTAGTGCAGCTAAAAAAAGTTTTTCTTTCATCATTTTCCCCGAAATTCTTCTTTCTAAACCATAATTAACGATGAAAACATACAGACTGAATTTACTGCGTTTTATATATTGGCAATTATGCTTATTTTATATAAATATTTCACTGTTCCAACTGCTGCTATATTCTATTTTGGACACACCCTAGTAGGAAGAATACATAAAGAAGAATAGAATCAAGTGCTTCGACCAATCGTGTAGACTATCCTGATAACAATAGATTAAGGAAAAAAGACTAAATACTAAGAAAAAATACATCTAGTGAAAATAGTTGCTTTAAGTTTCAAAATTAGTAAGTGCGAAAAAAGAGGCGCGCCGAAGTTTTCCCTTTCCAAGCTCAAATAAATTATGCATTCTTTACCTTACGTAACAGATGACCTGAGTAAGAGGCAAATGCTTGTTAATCCATCCAGTGCGTTGCTCCCTCGTTAGAAGTTGGGTAACACGATGACGACGACATACGTGACACACATTCTAAGGAATGGCCTATTTCTCGAAGAATTAACACTCTCGTAGATATTGAGGAATAACGCAAACCCAAATAATAAGGATATGTGCTACGTACTACGATATGGGTCGGATATTATGGTTAAAATGCTGAGCTAACAGATAAATGGACGAATTGAAAATGTAAGCAGGTCCCCATTGAGGAGAACGGCGTTTCCAAAACGTTTGTAGCAGATTATATTCGAGGCACTCAGGAGAAAGATTGAGCGTATTTTTAGGGAAAAGAACTAAAATGCCTCAAACCCTTACGTAAAACATCACCCTCCATTATTTCTCTTCGATTCTCGCTAACACCTAATTGTTGCATGATTATCTCACTACACTCACTACTTTTCTTTTTCAGTAACTACCGCGCACAATTGATATTACCAATTATGAATGGATTTAGCGTCAATTGAGACCTAAGCCCGAGAATGGGCACGCTCTTAGAAAGTGACAGCGGAGATATTCATCATCGTAAACATTTTCCATTAACATCTTCGAAATTGTTAAGGTTTCTCAATTCGTACGTTCTTTTCATATCGTGAATCAAATAAGAACTGACAAACATATCAAACCGGAATTTAATTGGATAGTGAGTTGCTCTGCGTTAGGTATTTTGCTTTTTGAATGCCTTCGATTCCTAATATTATTTACTAGCACTTGTAAGACCTCATCCATGCCCTTGCAATTTTTATTGAAAAACCTATTTTCGTTTCTTTGGTTGGATAAATAACCCGGAGTAAGGGTTTGATTAGTCCCGTCTCTTCCCTGTGACTCCCGAAGAAATCATCTCTACCGATTTTAGTGAAGACTTCGGAGTACTATTACCGGAGAGTGTCAAGCTGATTTACTTTTCAGTGTTCTATAAAGCAAAATCTTTCCATTCGTGGTCCTGTCAATGCTTGTGATAGTATTCTGAATTCTGGTTTGTTTCCCAACTTGTTCCTCGGAATATTTGAAGTCCCTCTTAATATCTACAAGAAAGATTACATGAGATCTGAATAGCCTATCTATATACGGCGGCCAATTACAGCTGTAATTTTCTTATCCCTTAGTAACTGGCCTACAGGTATACAATAAATCGATGTCTCGAAGTGAATTATTCATTTCGTTTAAGCGGATAGGTTAGCGTCAATACTATTATATCGATCAAAGTAATCTTTTGTAAAAACTTGAGTGTTCATTGTTGGATTGACTTCATATAGAAGAAGAAATATCTTTATATTAAGATGCAAATAAAACTTTCGAATCCTTAGAAATATAATCTAGTACAATTACAACATCCCAGGAATCTCTCAGTCGATTTCCAATAATTGTATTCCACCAGTATCTTTTTAAATTATTCAATAATTACAACGTGATGAATATAAAATAAATAATCAATGTATAAATATATAGATCGAATTTTTACTTTCAAATATAGAAGGATAAGGAATCAGCGAGTCCATAGGAGATTTATGTATTCGTATATTAACTTATTCGACCCACATCGCTCTCAGTAATATATTCGAAGTTTTAAATTTTAGAATGCCCCGAAGATGTAAAAGCTAACACTCATTTATTTTGGATGAGCATTCAATAAGTTAAATTAAAATTTACAATAACTTTTTAAAGGCCTATCACTAATATTTTGGTTTGCTGATAAATAAAATGGTTGAATTACGTCAAAAACTCAATAATATTTAATAACGGGTGACAACAACAATCAGCAAACAAAGCCAAAGAGAAAAATTATTTTATTAGAAACTATTTTTTTTCCATGTCTCATTTACGAACTAGTTTCTCGGAGCCAATGTTGCTCTTGCTTAAATTCTTTCTGAAAAGAAAATACCACGCGATTATTTACTTCGGTGTTCACGCACGTAGCATGATAATGTCTAAAGTTGAACTGGAAACGTACAATTTTAAACGTGCAAAGCAATGCGTCGCAGCGCAAGTAAATGGAGCTGGCGGACTTCGAAATTCTCTACTAAAATATTGAAATACATAAAGCTCTTCGGGATTCAAGGAAAACAATGGACAATAAGAATAAATTAAAAAAATTTCAATCGTACCATATCGTCCAACTTATAGTTTACAATTAAGATAAAAATGAGCAACCATAATAATAATAATAAAAGGCCTTTATTCGGGCGAGATTGAGACTAGAAAGTCTCTTCTTACACCTAACCCATCGTCATATGCGAAACAGAAAGAAAGAGATAGTTTGCAAAAGTACACGAAGAAAATTAGTATGTGGATTTTTAAAAAGCCTAAGCTGAGGGCTCAGGAAAAATTTCTACTGCAGGAAAACACTCAAATATTTCAATCAAAAAATATTTCAACAAATCTGTACATCAATTTGTAAAATAGGAAAAACTTTCCCTTCCTAAATTATAAAAGGAAATTAAATACATAAGTTTCCCTTTCAGTAACGGGAAAGTAAGACTAAATAATACAGTATCTGAAATCACTTATCGCTGAATGAAAAGCCGAGACATTACTCATGGAAACACTTAACATTTATGAAGAATAAATCTAATACTTAACAATGAAACGCACTGTAAATTAATTTTCCGGTGGATTCGTAAAATGCATGTGGGTCAAAATAAAGAATCTTTAATAGAACAGTTAAATAAACAGCTTTCTGAAATATTAACTTGGAAATTTATTCATGAATAAATAAATGCAAGTATTATACATATTCAAAAACGCAAAACTGAATGAATTTTCAAGTTTTCATTTTTCAAATTAATGATTGATATCCAAACATTCTCACAGAAATTACATTCTTCTTATCGTCATATACCTAAATTGAACTGCAGAGATACAAAAAGGCGATGTCATTAACAATAACATTGGTTTTGGGGTCGATCATTTTCACAAAACATACCGAAAATAAACGGTAAGACTAATTTATAATAGTAAAAAAATCGCAGTCGATCAAAAGCAATAACCATAAACAAAAGGTTTGCTCTTGTCCATCATAAAAGATCCCGTCGCAAAGACATCAGCAACACATATCTTAACATATCACATCTTAAGCCATGATTTTACAAAACTTTTATCAGCTATCCTGTATGAAGCATGACTGTGAGGCCAAAAATGACAAAAAAAGATGTGCTAAAATATTCGATCCTTCACGTCTTTCGGACTGATTCTCAGCTGGTAATGTCACAAAAAATAGCACATGGCTAAGAAAATCGTGCTTAAGCTACGAAATGAATATTTGCATGAACTTAAAGACCGAATACTTTCAAAGATATAACTCTAGAAATAAAGCTCTGAAATTAATCACTAACTAAATGCACAGAAATCCCTACAGGAAAATAGAGGCGGTGTGAACGATAATCACCTTCTGATTATACTACGCCCGAGCAGTAACAACATGTGTTTCGGGACTGATACAAATCAACATCAAAGAAAAACAAGATAGATTCAAACTAAACAAAAACTATGATCCAATGTCAACAGTAACAAGAAAATTAGGGTAAGCCACTGTTATTGCAGTTATCGGAACATTTTCTTGAGAAGCATGAAAAACCAATAATTACAAACTCCTAAAACAGCTATAACTACTGGACTAGGAATAATGTACATCATATATTATTTTGAATTCTCAAACTATTCATTCTAAACTAAATCATTCATAAAAATGTACATGTTATAAGGGATTAGAACCCAGTTTAGAATCGGTAGACGTTCTTTCCCAAATAAAATCACCCTTTGAAAATAATTCCCAACCTACCATATGATCATAATAGGTTTTCAAAGAGAAACAGCGTACATCGAAACGCAAGTTACTCAAGTAAAGCTGAATACGCAAGTAGTAAACAAAGGGCTTTTTAAAGGCGGTCTTTCAAACTCAACAGGTGGTTATAGCGGCATTGATCAGGAAAGAATCAAGTAAAATAGCGGGAAAGAATGAGCAATAATTATTACTTACGAAGATTTTGTAGAGATGATCGCTGTTCACTTATTACGTCTAAATCTCCTGAACACTGAAAGTAGAATGAAATAACGATAGACTATCACGCAGAAAAGTCCGAGCCGGTCTGTAAAGCATGGAGAGGGTTTCTCATCACGTGACACCAGTTGGAGGGTATGCCGGCGCGAAGCAGTAGACTGGTGTGAGGACTGCATTGAGAGCAATGCGGAAAGAGGAGGGGAAAAAACGATACCCTCCATCTTAGTAGGCGGAGGAACACTTGTAACCATCCAACCACGTTGAAGAGATAGAATGCGCGGGAGAAAGTCATTGGAAAGGGATATGATAGCATGTCGTGCATATAATCGTTGTCGTCAATAACACGGATGCCAGTTGGTCGTTTGTCGTTCTAGTGGTGTGCGGCATTCTTTAGCTTGTTAATTTACTAAGTCATTGTATTTTTGGATCAGCTAGCTGTAACTGCAGCCATGTCCCGTGGAGGTGAGTATACATTGCATAGATTATCGAGTTTTGATGGCGCAATTCATACTCCACTTAATTGTAGTACAGTAATTAGAGACTTAAAATACTAGTAATCCCTACACTGCGATGCAATTAACTCGAATCGTTATTCTGTTTAGTAGAAGTGAGCTCTGTCCTCGCTCGTAACTTGCATACTTTGACCTTGGGAAGGGTCTCCTCTCGAATTAAAGGGCTTATAAAGCTCGACGTAGGGGTATAATTGCCTTTTAGAGTAATGGAATAGATTATAACTTTAAACATGTACTCTGCAGCATTAACAACAACAAATATTAAAGTTCAAAGAACAATTTAAATCGATGCCTTACCATTTGCTGAATCTCAAGTAGTAAAAGTAATTGAGAAATCCAAGTCTTATGATTCCAATAGAGCTTTCATCATGGCATACATATCTATACAACCTTTGATGACCTATGGTATCTCCGTTGTGTAAGCGAAACCTAAGATCGGAGTATGTCCTAGAAATTCTGTTAGCTGTGTAATTCATCGTTTTCCTCTTGCTAGCTCTAACTTATTGTCTGAAGCTTATTCCCCTCCCAAAAATTACTGTGTTCATGTTGTGTAAAAACATTCTATCAGAGAGAGAGAGAGCGTACAGTTAACCTAGAAAAATGTCGGAGTACTATCATGAAGTATTTTTGAGGTGTCATTTCGGTTTCCTATACAATTGAGCTGTCCGCTCTAATTTAACCTCAGGGTCTCATGGAGACTTAGGTCGTCAATGGAACGTATTGACGTGATCACATCGAAGGAGTGGCTTTTATGGAGATTAAAAAGTCTAACACTAGTAGAATGCTGAAGCAAGTTACGAGATGTTTACATCTAATCAAGAAATTATTGTCGCATCACGCTGAAGACAAAGCTTTAGGTTTCGAAATCCAGCTAGTTTACTGTTGAATTCTAGCTTTAAAATAAGCCATCGAGTAAGAGTTTTGAGTTTTTATAATGATCTCTATCTTTTCTTTAGGTGTTATTGAAGGTATCACCGTCGGCTCTCTAGTTATCGAGGGGAAGACGAAGAGAGTATGGGAGATGCCGGGCACTGGTGGTGCCAAGGGACCGGCGATGGTGTTGATAGAATCAAAGGATCGAATAACAGCCGGAGATGGAGCCAAATCTGATGAAATGGCAGGAAAAGCCCGTATTTCAAATGCAACTAATGCCAAAGTTTTTCAGATCTTGAATTCTGTTGGTAAGCGACGAATGAATCTTAATGGGATTTATTCTTTGTTTCTTTATTCACTCCAAAGCTGAACATATTGAAATTGATTTTGGATTCATGTTCTCCAGTTTAAATTGCTTCCTATTTTTAAAGAATTTTTATAGGTGAATATTCATAACCTGTTCTATTTGAAGGTATGAAGACTGCTTTCTCAAAGACTGCTGGTGAAACTGCTTTTATTGGTCACCGATGCGAAATGATCCCAATTGAGTGGGTAACTAGGAGACTTGCTACTGGCTCCTTTTTGAAGCGCCATCCTGGAGTACCTGAGGGTTATCAATTCAATCCACCTCTGCAGGAGACATTTTACAAGGTGTGCTTTAGGATGCCTTATCTCTTAAATTATTAATAGGTGTCATTAGCACTTCAAATTAAATAATTAGTTTACGGATTTTCATATGCTGTTGATGATTTATTATGAATATTTATTAGCCTAATTATGAAATATTCTTATTTGAAACCTTTTAAGTACACTGCTGTTGATATATTTCATCTTAATACTATCAGTAGATTTGGCAAGACTTAGTGCTAGGAAACCGTGAGAACTAACAAAATGAGATAATGTTTTGTTTAATTTTGTCAGTAGGTATTTCATCTTTTCAGTGAGACAAATATTTTAGTACTTGCAGATTTGTCTCTAAAGAAATGAGTTTTGTAACTGTCTAAAATGATGTGCAAATGTTACAATAGAGCTACTTAATTTTAGTATGAGGAGAAACACTATCTGTAAATGAAGATAATTTATATTAAACCTATAAATTAAAAGCTTCTTTGATATATTGTGAAAATATATTTTTTATACTTGTCTTCTTTCTGCTAAATTTCATGTGAAATTTCAGCTGCTGGAATTTTAATATTTGATTGTATGTGTATAGATGAAATCTTCTTTACAATTTATAGTTGAAATCTTCTTTATAAAATATTAAGGTAAGAATTGTCAGTGAAATTTTTCACCTCAGTCTCGATCTTTTTCACTGACTATTTGTACTATGCTATTTTTTTTGTAGCCCTAGGCATGATATCATGAATAGACATTATTTTGCCATTTGGTTGCAGGATGATGCCAATCATGATCCTCAGTGGTCGGAACAGCAGATAATCTCAGCTGGTTTCTCTTTCAATGGTTTGGCCATTGGTAAAGATGAAGTGGATTTTATGAGAAGAGCTACCATCTGTGTATTTGAAGTTCTGGAGCGAGCATGGGCCTCAAGAGATTGTGCTTTAATTGATATGAAGATTGAGTTTGGAGTGAATGACAAAGGTGATTTGAACTTATCAGGCATAGTGATGAAAATTTCTTTCATGTTTAGCTTTAATTAATGTTTTGATCATCGTCGTAAATTTTATGTTCTAAACTATTGGGAACATAGATTTGGTTTTAGGCATATAGAAATCTAATGGCAAGTAAATTATTATTAGTTTACATTGATTGATGGTCTTCAGTTAAGAGTAGAATTATTGTTGATGAATTAAGTTATAAATTCAAAGGAAATGTTTGTAAAATGAATATACTACTTTTATTTTACAATAATATAAGCATAGATGGAAAATTTCATCTGCTCTATTAATTATTGCCTGTTGCGGAATGTTTATCTAAGAAATTTGAAAGAGCGATCAATTTTCTAATAAAAAAGACAGGGCAGTGGTGATAGAACTATTTCCTTACCCAGCTAGATATTAAATACCTGGGCAAATTATGCTGGTGTGAATTAATGGTTTTTGACTTATCATATGCCAGTAATGTAAAAATTAATCTTGCATTCATGTACTACTACTACATTGAAGAATTTACTTGGTTTTATTTGGCCAATAGACATAGTGTGGACTCCAAAGCAGAGAGAGGAAATTCAGTAAAAGTAGAGTTTAGGTATATTATCTATGTCTTCAGCTCTTAGTATCTTTCTTCCATATCCAGAAGTGATAAAAACCTTTTGTAATGAAAAATGCCACCCATAGGGATTGCTTGGTTTGAATGAAATCTTCCAACTCATAGTTTCATTACTCAAACAAAGGTCTTTCTCGCTTTCTTTTGATGTTTTTTTTTAATTTTGATTTTTATTAAAAAATTAATATTTGTGCTCTTCTAATAAATTTTAAAATTTTATAAACATTGGGGTCAGAAATGCCTAATTTTAAAGCAAAATTATCTCTATCATAATGTTACAGGGGAAATACTGGTGGCAGATGTTATTGACTCTGATTCTTGGCGCTTGTGGCCTTCTGGTGACAAGAGGCTGATGAAGGATAAGCAAGTGTACAGGAACATTGTTGGCAAGGCCACTAAGACACATTTGGAAGAAGTGAAAAGAAACTTTGAATGGGTGATGAACCAACTGGACCATCTTACCCCAAAACCTCACTGCTTAGTAAGTAAATTTATTTATTTATGAAAGAAGTTTAAATAGCTTATGGTCATTCTTCTCTTTCTTATGTTTTGTAGTACTCATGGTTTAAGTTTTCTTACAGGTCGTGATTCTCATGGGATCTCCGTCTGATGAAGCTCACTGCCAAAAGATAGCCGATAGTTGCCGTGCTTTAGGATTACCCACTCAGATGCGGGTAACTTCAGCTCATAAAGGAACTGAAGACACCCTCAAGATTCTTGCTGAGTATGAAGGTAGGTGGTTGTCACTGGTTAAGGTAGTTAAACCCCTCACCACCTGCAGTGGTACTAACCCAGATTTCCAAGCTATCTTCATCAGAAACTCATACGGAGGTCTTTCAAGCTTTGTTTTTATGTTTATATTTTTATTCCATACTAAAAGAAGGTTTAAAGCTAAATCTTATTGAGATAGTGCAAAAATGTATTAACCAATGAGAGAAGTCGGCAGATTTGGAAGCCATACCAGAGGGATTAAGCAGGGATGGTGTTAGCTAAGGGGCCGTACACAAATTATGTAATGCAATTTGGGGGAGGGTTCCAGTAAGGCATAACAGTCTTGGTATGTGGGGGGAGGATAGGTCTGGCCAGTCGTTATGTGGGGGGAGGAGGGGTCAAAAATTGGTGAATTTTGCATTAAGTAATTTGTGTACGACCCCTAACTTGTTTTTACATGTTCCAAATTTTAACTGTAACTGTAAATCAAAATTCACTTATTCAAGGTAATTTTATAAATTTTTCACCTTCAAGATCTCCAACAATAACAGTTATAATTACTTTTCCAGGATCAGGTCTTCCTATTGTTCTGATTGCTGTAGCTGGACGTAGCAATGGTCTTGGACCAGTTTTATCTGGCAATTCCTGCTTACCTGTGATTAATTGTCCTCCAGTGAAGCCTGACAATGTGGATAAAGATATTTGGTCATCAGTAAATGTGCCATCAGGTTTGTTCACAATTTAAATGGGATATTTATCAAAATTATGAGTTAATTTTTCATGAAAGTTTGATTTGCAATGGTTTCCCTGCAGAGTTTTGTCAATCAATACATTTATTTTTTAGGCCTTGGGTGTGCAACAGTTGTCTATCCAGAGGCAGCTGCCTTGATGGCTGCACAAATCCACGCACTGAAAGATCATTTAATCTGGTCAAGGCTGAGAGTTCGTCAACTGCATGCAATTGCATCACTTAAAGCTGCCGACAAAATCTTGCGTGAGAAGTAGATGATGTGAGTATGATCAAATGAGAAATGTTTCATAAACCAACTTCCAATTGTTTTCCTGATTAAGGTGAAATTAATTTTTCTATTTCAGAGAGGCATGCTGATCCAGGAGCTTCATTTCTATAAAAATCTCATCATTGTTATGAATTTGCTCAACATAATAGATTTCTATATCACTGTTTTTACTTTCTCTTATTCCAAGTTTATTAATCTTTTTATAATTAAATTTGAATGTATGATAAGTATATTTTTTAATGTTCTCCAATAATAAAATGAATTACAGTTATTGATAAGATATGATCGACTTTATTTTCCTATAATTTTAGAACTGTATTTTTAACTTTTCATCCTCAAAAAGTTCTGAAAGAACATCCATTTTGTTATGGTTGAGCGATTACTCATAAATCCATGCTGCTCTTCACCAATCATATTGTTTAGTGGAGACCTCATTTGATCAAAGACTATACTTACACACACTTAAGCCAAAGCAGATTTTATATCAATTGGATGATAGTTTTTTCATTCATTTTGTAGTTATCTCCACTTTTAGTGATATGTATAATATCCCAAATATTAAAGAACACCACAATACAATAAGTTAACCTCACTTGATTAACAAAGTAATGAGTAAATGTCGATCTTAAGATGCACTTCATTCTCACTACTAGAATTTGTAAGATACGTATTTAAATAGTTGTTCAGAAATATCGTTACTAAAAATGTTACTGCATGAGGCATTGCAATGTTTTGTTTAGTGCTTACATTAATCTTTAAAAAAAAACGGGTTTAAAGTGATGTTTCCTGAAATATTTAACTTACTGAATGAGTCTAACAACCTTTTGCAAGAATTATTTTTATAAATGAAACCACTTGTAGTAATGTGCATTTCTTTGCCATAAACCATAAGAACTATCCCTTATGTTAAAGTGCGTACATTCTTAGCAACAGTTAAGAATGACCTAGACAATTGATATGTGACGAATTTCTAATATTTTTAAGATTATAATAAATCTGCTAGTGTCTTTCACATCAAAATCTAGTTTAGTAGTATATCAAATTCTCATGGGAAATTCGCTCACCTATGACTGCTCAAGTGGAGGCTTGTACAATTCAGAGGTTCTTTTAAAGATTATTAAAACAAGTCATTAACTAAAAGACCTTTGTGTATAATAAAGTGTATTTGTGTATATAAAGTCCTTGTAATTCAACCTTTCAAATTAAACCATATATCTTTGAAATTAGAGGTAGAATTTGACTAATTACATAAAATTTACTTTAACCATACATATAAACACTAGGTGTGCTAAATAACTGAAGTTTTTTATGTAGTAGAGTATAAGTGAGAAAGTATAAATGCATTTGCTAAGTTGAGAACCAGAAATTGCAAAAATTTCAAACTTTAGAGAACGTTAAACATTTTTTTAATTATCACAAATACTTAACAGCTACAAAGCAACTATCTATATAATCTACTTACCTATAATTACTTATATCTACTCTTATGGTTTCTTAGTTCTACCCCACACAAGTCAATTGTTCCAATAAGAAATACTTAAAAAGTTCCCTTACATCATTTGCAATGTTTATTTCTTAAAAAAAAATTAAAAAGAAAATTTGTACAAAATTGATACAACCATCATAGGAGATTATTTATTAATCAAGATTTTTGTGTAACAATTGGTATGGTGCTTATCAACTTTTTTCTTTCTGTTGAGAATAAATGGGCAGTTAGTTAAACTAGTCTATATCTTAATATTGAATGTGGGTGTGTCTTTACAAAGGCTTGCCTAAATATTAAGAACTATTTAGAAGTTGAAACACTAGCATATAATTGAAAGTCAACACCCCACTTTCATCTAAATCGAATAGATGGGGTTTGTAATAATGCAGGAATTCTTGAAGGGGCTAAGTAGTTTTGGTAACCTTGGTCTCAACTATCAGATAAACCACCATGCCATTAACCTTAATTGATGTGCCTTAAAACTTACCATAATTCTCCCAGCCAATCATATTTACACAGAGTTGTAGGAGAGGCTAGAGGATGACATGGTTGCACAAAAAATAATCCTTTAAGGTTTGAGGTATATTTTTGGTAAACTGAAATACATTCGTTAGAGCTCAGGTATTTTCTTTATATATATTCCATATAGATGGAATGCAAAAGTGCCTTATTTTTGTTGGGTTGTCTTACCTGGCAAATATAGACAATATAAATCTAAAAGTATACTAAATATAAATTTGAAAATAACCTCACAGTTTCATGGATCAACTTGAGTGTCTTATGAACCTGAACAAGGATTTTTTTATATTTATAATAATACTGTAGATATATATATTAAAAGAGGAACTAAAATACTAATGAACTATTTTGTGGATACTTTTATAGTAGGATGAATTTGTAAACCAATTTGATAATTAATTAAAACAGTTTTCATGAACAGTAATGCAGAAATTACATTTGTAACTTGATATTTCAAGATAGTCCCAACTGACACCAACTAAAATCATCCGAGTCAAATAAACCCTGAGGATTGTACACAATCATATATTGGAACAAACGTGAAAGCTTAAACTACTACTATATTATCACAATATCTCAACATTGAAAATTAGGGTTACACTGATCAGAAGATCATTGTGTAGACATCAGCTCAGTGCTTCATGTATCTTCACATGTTTTTTGAAGTATCTGTTCCTTAAAACGTTTCTATTTATCTAATAGTCATGACTGTACATGAAGAAAAGGAAAGCTTAATGCTGATTCTTCATGTTGGAAACGCATTGTTTTTCCTGACCAGTCAACCTAGACTACCCTCATTTTTATGTGTTATGTCTCAACTAGGGACCATTGGGGTCCTACTTTATTTCAAATTGCATATTCCTTAGCAACTGACTGAAGTGCAGTTAAAGCATAAGTAAAGTAAACCTAATCAGAGTAAGGCATCAAAAGAACTTTAAAATTCTAATACACTGTGTTTAAAAAGTGAATGCTTTAGTTTTGCTTGAAGCTGAAAAGAAAGTAAAATTTAAATATATAGTTATGAGCACTATCACTTAAGATGATTATATAAAGGATAAGAGGGTAGAGGACAAAATATGGAAAATGATAAATATAAATGAAAAGATTTATTTTGCTAGGGATTGTAATTTTGAGAGGAAGGTACAAAAATTCTCCATTCTGCAAGGATGACAAACAAAGCTTTGCAAATAAAATCAAGGTGCTAAAAAAATAACCTGAATAAAGAAACTGCACATTTTTCATTTCAGTTTTTAATTGAGGATATTTATGAAAGACAATGTATCAGAAAATAATTATAAAAATGGATCACATAATTTCTTCTTAATTATTACAATTGCTACACAGCATGTACTTGTGGTGCTAACATCTGTCAGCAGCATAAATGCAACAAAAAATTATCAAGCAAGTAAGTATGTATTAATAGATTTGCAAAATAATTTTACAATGCAGTAACTAAATCTGTTATATGTCTAATATGATAATTAAAATGAACAAATTATAAAGCATTTTATGAAAATGGCCATTAACAAAACCATAACTTCCGAGAACTAAGGTAAATTGCATAAGCTCTTCTTGAAACAAAATGGTAGATTTAAAGAGACATGAAAATAAATAGGGCAAGACTCCTGTTGCTTCATTCTCACTCAAAAACCACTGTACCATATACAATACAATAAAAATATATGACATCTTAGGAACATAACATAATTTTTTATTATAATTTGTTCAGAAAATTTACAACAGCAGACTCGTGATGTAGCTGGCAAACTCTCCAGCCTAATAATTAAATGACTTGGAATCAAAAACAAAAAGCAGTTTAAAGTCTGCAAGTCCTTTATAATATCAACATCTCTATTAATAAATTTTTAAGAATATAAATTTTCAAATCACAAGTATAATAATAGTAAATATATCTTTTTCTGCCAATCATCATACTAATGTCTTACAGGCATCCTGATACTTCACAAAAAGTACAGTCTTTGAATTAAATTATAAATGCTTCTTGAAAAATATAACTAAAACTGCTTTCAAAACCTAAGCTACATGAGGCCGTCTAAATAGATGCAAACTCGGATTAATACCATGAAAATTATGGCCCTGTCCAGGCATTCCATGTCATTAGTATCAAATGGAAATAAAATTTGGTAAATTATCACAACAAAATATTAGGATGTCTGAAAGATGCATTTCAATTGCAGCCACAGACCTTCCATTTATATACATCCACCTGATCCATCATTTGTGCTTTTGAAATAGAAGCTAATAATGGTATGTATAGGATTTTACATACTTTTAGTGCTGTTATATGTACTGCTACTTTAATATTGTTAATAGAGATAGCAATATTCTCCAATTGAAGAAATAGCCTTTTGTTTTTTCGTCTCACATAGACAGGTACAGCATCATACATAAGGCTGAAACAAAAAAATTTAAATTAGTAAACATTAATTGAAAGCTGTCAGTTATTTTCTAAATGATACTGAATCGGGGAGAGTTTTATGGCAATCAAATGACAGGAACCTTTTCAAGCATCTTGATAACACCCTGAGCACCTACATCACACGTTTCCTATATATATTAAGACAGAATCGTGTCCGTGCGTCTGTCCTCAAAAAAGGGATGTAACACTTTTAGCAAAATCTGAGTCTAAATTCAATCTCCCACAACGATTTTTAGTGTGCTGGAGGCGGACGGCCTGCACGCACAGGAGTGCAAAAATTTAAATTTTTTGGTTGAGTTTAGAGGTGCAAAACGGGCGAAAAACTGAAAAAAATCGGGAAAATAAGGGCAGTGGGAGACGTTTTCTTTTGGGATGACGAATGCCGCTTACCTATCGCTTGCACGTCATTTAACATAGTTAAGTCTTTATCAGTTGATCTCACTGCTGAGGGTGAGGTCCCGACTTTGCGGTCTCTGACCTAATCTACTTTTTCGGAATCTTTGACGAAGGCCTCGAATACCTTTCGATGCTGCCCCATCAAACGTAAGGGAACTAACCTGCCTGCGGAGCAGGCAGTAGGCAACTGCTAGTCCATTAATTAAGCCATCATTAGGAGCAAAAGTAAAAACAGTAATGCAATTCTAATAAAACAAGCCAATATTAAGGATTATGAACATTAGAATAAAAGGATTATCCTTGTTTCATCTTTTGACTCATTATCACATATAGCCATAACTAAGGTCAAAACTAAATTTCCTCTTAACCCATTAAAATATCCTCCACAACATCCCTTCATATTTCATAAGCGAGTTATAACTTTCTTCTTCCAGCTACAATGCATTGTAATGCAGCCTTCATATAATGGTTTGTAGCTTTCCCAGTAAATGTGCAGTACAAAGCTTTGAGGAATGTTCAACAAAATATCATCACTGCATAGTTTTGATGTCTTGAATGCTATGAGTGGATGGGATCAGGGATGGAAGCCAATACATCAGAACTCTAAAATGAAGTTACCACATGAAGAATCTGGAAAAATTTCCTACAGCTTTTTCACTTTAGAAATATCAACCTCACTACATCCTTAAACTCACCCATATGATATTTTATATTTTTAAGTATACTATCACCACTCAGAATTCTTTGTATAATCTAAATGTTCCTGGTAGTGACATCAGATGACGAAAAACAGCCAAAATATGCCTTAAGTAGCATACGAGGAGTGTTAAAAAAAAATAATAGGAATTTTGCAATTTCCCGTTTTCTATTAATTTCAATTTCAATTTCTTACCTGCTGTTGCCCTTCGCCGGTGAAGTCCCCCTAAGCTCTACTGAACTTTTCAGGAGGTGCTTCACCGAGGCAACTGCAACAACGAACACACACGGCCATTCCCTGAATCGGAAAAAATCCGACTCAGCCCGGATTCGAACCCGGGACCTTGGGGTAGGAGCGATAGCTTAGATGCTATCCACTCGGCCACCAAGGCCGGTCCTAGTCCAATTTACTTGATTTATTCGTTGTGGTGATGGTAAACTTGTCAGAAAAGTTGCTATACTCTGTCAGTTGTATTGGACATTTAGTTAATCATCAGCTGTCGTAAAGGTTACATGTTGGGATGAATGGGTATTTTCAAAATAGAATATTAAAAGGCTGTCATATTGCAAACATAGATGATATAAAAAACACATCACTAAGAGAGCTAAAAGCCATCCCAAATGAGTTTCGTAAGAGTTTCGGGAATTGGAAAAAGCACTGGAACATATGTCCAATATCTAATGGTGACAACTTTGAAGGGGATTACATTGTTGTAGACAAATAAAATTCTTTCTAAAAATTAAAATTCCCATTATTTTCTGAACACATCTTATTTCAGGTGAAGTGAAACTTATCCAAGTTTAGTTTATAATTGTTGATTAGCCCTTGTTCATGGTATTTATTACCATTAAAATTAAACCATATCATCAATTTTGATAAAATGTAATGAATTTTAAAAAGGGAAATGAATAAAGGAGGGAATCAATGAAAGTTTTTACTGATAATAAACAAACAGTTATTCTTCTCTTATAATAAAAAAATAACTAATACATCAAATAACTCCATTGTTTTTGATAACTCACCACAAAGAGTCAGAGATCTGTGCTTTCAGAGACACTTGATGCTCTAGGCTTGAGAGGATCCAACTGCTGAATGCAACGATTAGAACTACATGAGGGAGGTGGGGGAGGAGGGGGTGTTGGACGGGGAGGCCGATGGGGGTGAACAACTCTTGGAGAACTCGGAGGAAGAGATGACGCTGCTACAGCAGCTTGAACGGCACTATGCACTGGTGGGTTGCCAACACCAGAAGAAGGGCAGGATTGGGTACCTGAGTCATGTACAACAGCTGCATTTGCTGGCGGTGAAGTAAACGCGGAAGAAGGAACAGGCTGGACAGATAGAGGACGCTTGCCACTCGCTAAAGAAAAGAATATAACAACCTTTAACATGCAAGACATGGTAACTATGATTAAAGAAATGAAAATGAACCTTTATGATGCATCAAAATTCATAAAAATACTGTTTGTAAATATGATTACCCTAATTTTGGAAAGGTAAGTTAAATTCACCTCAAATTCTTAAAACACATTACAGTAGACATACCAAAACAATACAAAAGCAAACACAGAATATGATGTAAAAATGTTCACGCATACACCATCATATTTAAACAACTAAATACAAATAAGCACAACGAAAATGCTCAAAAATAATCCAATAGTGGCTTAGCATAGCACAAAACTTAAGAAAAGTATCTAAAGAGTGAAAAGATGACCAAATCAGCAAAGCAAAAATAACTTTGGTAATATGACTCTCATTCCTAACTAATTATTTCCTCCAAAATTAATAACATAACATATTCATGGACTAAACTTTCAAAATTTCCAAAGAACATATAGACACCAAAAAAATGTATAAGTACAGAAAGTAAATCATGGATAAATGGATTAGATGAAATGATACATTATACATCAAAGGCTATTAAAATAAATTCCTACCACACAAAAAGAAAAAGTCTACCTGACTTATATGAAAAATGCGGCTGAACAAAAAGGAAGTCAATTAAAATCAAAGTAAAGTTTGGTAATATTTCATGATATGATCATGCTATGGAAGAGATCTCCTTCCATCTCACCTTGCTTATCAGCCTCAGGACGTACATTCTCTCTTTCTGCTATATTACCATCAGACATTGTGCGATTATGACTAGATGCAGAGGGTCTTCGCCTCTCCAATGTGCTCATGTGGCCAAGATTTTCTGGCTTTGGAGGTCTTTCTGGCTTTTCTGAAGGGACTGGATCTTTCCTTTCTATAAGAATAAGTACGCCTTGTATTTCTTTCCTTTCCAAGATTACCAAAAATCCTTTCAATATTTTCTGGTAATAAAAGATGAATCAATTCCAGCTTTGAAACATAAATGAAAAAGATTAAGTTCCTAATTGATCACACAAATAGCTATTTAAGAAGGTTTTGTAGGGATGCCTTTCTGCATACTAAAGCAGACTTGAAGCAAAAGCACTTAGATGATAATCATTCTAACTATCCATATTTATTTGGAGGATGGTAATATTGATTATCATTTTCCAACTTCTTAACAGCAACAACACCCATGATGTACAAAATAAAAATAATTGAGACACTTAAAGAAAAAATACTTAATCAAAATTTCTTTAGCAACTTCAATCTGGGCCAAAATTCATCACTTATATAAGTATTTATGGGGAAAATTAAATTAAATATTTGCACATCTATTAAGCTGCACCAAAAAAAAAATCATAAAGCAGACATTACGATAGCCTCACTTTTTTCAAAAATGAATAAACAAAAAAATACTAAGCTCCATAGAAAACAACAAATACTACATATACTAGGCAATACAGATATCAACAAACATACATAAACACGTATTATTATTATAAAGTATAATAGCAAGAATTCATTTCAGAAAATAGCAACAAACTAATAACTAAATGTCAATAATGAGAGAAATTTATCTAAACATAATGCTTGACTCTGAAATGGTAGTATCCTAAATGTAATTCACAGCAGATATTTCATTAAACTTTAATTAAATATCAGATTTATTTTTATTTATAAAAGGAACAATTTAACTGGCAATGTAGATTAGAGCATTGTTCCAAAGAATCTAAACTTGACTTTAAAGAGTTACTCAATATCAAAACATTTTCAGTAGAAAGGAGGAACAGTTAAGAATATAAATTTACAACTTGGACTGATGAAACAGATCTACTGTGAAACTTTGAGAAATATATGAAACACGTTCTGTTCAAGATCACGTTTAAACAAAGTACGATGTCATAGGGATGTGTATATAATCATTTGCTGATGGTTATTAAAGGAAACAATTCCCCTCCCCAAAAGAGGGATCATTGCAAATACTTAATCACAAATGATTATCCATTAAGTGAATGGCTTAAATAATGAGCAATAATGCAGCAATTTCAATGAATGTAGAGTAAACGATACAAAAAATATAAGCACTTATTAACTGAAATTGTAAATTATGAGTAGAATGCCATAAACAGCATAATGACTCCTCTTTTCTTTTCCTGTCATCTTATACACTAACACTGTACCAAAAATATTATAAAATGAAATCTAATGGAGCTATTGCATCCAATGGTTTGCACAACTGCAAGCCCAAACATAAATCCCTTAGGAGAGAAAGTATGTCATCATACCATTATTAAGTCTCACTGATTCCTGAATTACAAACCATCACGAGTAACAACATGGCTATTAATTCAGGTGATTTAGAAAATTATTAGCCATTGTGATTCTCAAATTTTCTGAAATGAACATGTAAGACTTACCACCAGATATACTTTGCCTAATATTCCCACTTGGAACTTTGGGATGCTCCTGCTCAGGCGCAGAGGGTGGATTGTGCTGAGGAGGCGTTGGAGTCGGAACAACAATAGTTTTCTCTCCTCCAACCTGAATAATGGACACTTGCTGCTTGTCTACTGAATACATGTGAGCTCTTTCAAGCATAGGCTTAATGGAAGACTGAAAATGGGATGAAAGATAAAAACAATAATGAGAAAAAATTTCATATGAATTTCAGTGAATTGAGCATGATAAACTGCTTAACGTTAATGTGGTAGTAATGAAAGTTAAAAAGGTTTGCAAATAAGTTCCATGATAACTAAAACTATTTAAGGGAATTTTTATTGGTATATAATGTTTCTGCTGCATTTCACCTTAGTTTTATGAGCTTATATTCTTGTATTTTTCAAAAAATTAACCTGCATTGAATTTCACACAAATGGTCAACGTATTTCTTTTTAATCAAATAAAAATATCATGCAAACTGATTGGAATTAACACTTCAACATCAACAAAAATAACCCTCAATAACTCATGGTGTACAAGATACATTATTACTAAGATCTCTGAACTTAAACTCGTGAGATACTTCAGAAAGAACCAAAATGAAAGATCAAGCAACATCTAATGAATCGTGCATAGTTGGAATTTGAATCAAGTCATAGAGATGATTAATTTTTCTTTCTAAAAATTTTCCTTTTCCTTTGCTAAGAGCATAATACAAAGGAAATGATAATAACTTAATTCAGCTATTTTCTATAAAAATCTGACTAATCCTGAGAATCAAGTGACAAAATGAAGAGAAGTTGATAATATTTCACAGAAATCATGCTAATACACAATTCCTCCAAGACCTACTAATTTTTGAATTATTAGAATGTTCAAATGAAAAGGTACGAAATGACACTGTGGATATGATTGAAGTCTTTATCCAAATTAAACACCAGAGGCCTGAACACAACTATCCCACTATTTCACAAGCCGAAGAATTCCCTGTTCCCAGAATTCCTGTGGCTACGACAGGAGCAAGTCCTTCACTGATTGATTGTGTGTTCCGTCCAATTGACGTCACAGTGCGTAAAAGGACATCAATGTGTTCACATTGCAAAATTCGACGAATAATCAGATTTCTGACTGTCGAAGGTGTTAAACCAGCTGATATTCATCGCCAGATGGTGGCCATATGTGGGAGAGACTGTGTGTCTGACAAGTCCACTGCTCCACCATAATGTGCGTCTACACGTCTACAGGGTCACACAAAGTGTACTGGATAAGTTCAAGAAGGAGCAGCTTAAGCATCCTACCTACAGCCCAGAAATGTCAACCCTGTGACTTCCATCTGTATGGTCCGCTTTAAAAAACTCCCAAACGGGCTCGATAACGAACTAAAGGACACAGTGAAAGACTGGCTCTTATTCTGGGAACAGGTAATCCTTGTACGGAATTGGACGGAACACACCATCAATCAGTAAAAGACTTGCTCTTGTCACAGCCACAGGAATTCTGGGAACATGGAATCCTTCGGCTCGGGAAACAGTGGGATAGTTGTGCACAGATCACTGGTGTTTGATTTGGATTAAGATTTCAATTACCTTTTAATTTGAACACCCTAACATTATAACATACAATTCAAAGGAATTCAGATTTGAGCAGTAAAAAGTGATTTGAGAGCCAATGCAGCCATCTTTACCAAGTGTTTGAAAATTAAATTTTGATAAGGAATAAGAAGTTCAGAAATTTACTGCTACATTTTATAGGGGATAAAAATCCTCAATAACTACCAACTTAACATCAAAACCTACCAAAAGTAGATATGACTTAAGAAAGACTTTGATAGGCTAAACATACATAGCCCTGAATGGGCCAGTATGCTGCTTTTACAGCCTTGTAGTAAAATGTGGGTTTTGGATTGACTTTCAATGAAATATGCATTGAGTAACTGGTAACATAAGGAGTAGGTAAAGTAATGTACATGTGACAGTCAGGCCAAAACTTACAAAATTGATGGCCAAAGACACCAAGTTAATATAAGAAGTGGGTACAATTTAGCTGGTAACTTGATCTATTCAATCACCACAAATTAAAAAATGGAAAATTTAATGGCCATTCTTTTAACTTTCTATAAGATCAAATGGATTTTCCAGTTCCAACCAATCATTATCATCATTTTCTGGAATATAACTTTCATTAAATTAACTATAACTCAGCTTAAGCATTATAAAGAAGTTATTTTTTAATTACCTTTGCTGAATCATTTTTAAATTCAATAGTACTATTACAGAAAGTAACTGCACCACAGAAGGATCAAACATATGATTGAACTTTGTTTAAAGGAGCTAAAAAAAGGAAATAAAACTAAGATTGCAAAATTCTACTTTTGTACCCTTTTGATAACTGAACTAAAGTAGGAAAATTCTTTAATTCAAACATAATTGTTAAACTTTAACAAAATTCTAATGAAAAATAGATTAATAGAGATGCAAATAATAATTTCATGATTATATTTGCTTATGTAGCTTTTCGTGTCCTTCATTGAATTTTCATCAAGAATTTTGCTTACTTCTCTACATACATCATGTGCACACGTTGTGACTTTAGTAGAAATAACTTATGTTATCCAATAGCATCTTTTAAAATGGAATAGGACCCTGATAGGACTAACATTGGATTAATAGTCATTAAAAAATCTATATGTTTTTCTCAGCTCTGAAATTAAGTGTCTTTACGCTAACCCAATGCTAGATATACGAATTTTAAAGTAATATGAATGAATATTATTCCAATCTCCTCTGATCTACAGCAGTAAATTTGAATTTTAAAAATTCAAATCTATAAAAATATATGTATTAAGCATGATTATAAATAAATAAGCTGAAAGAATAGTGAAGTGACTAAGAAAAATATTAAAAATTTGACCAAGAGCAAACTGAATCCAATAGCTTGACCTTGAGGTAGTTTGCCACTATTTTTATTATTAATTCTATTTGTCTACATAAGAACAGATTATAATCAGAATGCAACAAAGATTTACAATTGATTATTCCATCTGAAGTAGTATCTGACTTATATTTTTCATTGGTTTTAATAATCAGAAATCAGATTGAACTGCTGTACCATTGACAATATCATTTCAGGTTACATTTACATTGTACATTTAAAAATATATTACATCTTTTAACTAGACCAATCATGATTTAGAATCTATCAATAATAGGAGTAATAATAGGCCACCTCCATAGATATTTGATAATATGAGTGAATAAATAGTTCCTCATAAGAATTCAGATTAAACTCAAGAGATGTGCCACCACCAAAAACAGCAATTGGGTAATTAATGTGCAGTAAACTGATAATAAAAACCTTCTTCCACCTAAGAAACACTGCAAGGCATTCAGCACCGTAGTTTTCCGTGCATAATATACTCAAAATATGATCAGAATATAATAGCCTTCAAGGAATTAATATAAATTAATTGGTATATAAATGAATGCTAACAAGGAGCACTTTTTAGATTGATGTTAAGAATCACAATGAGACCTTTTTAATCTGAAAGTAGACAGTGAGGTAATAATATGTGTCATGGATTTCTTCCACATAAGCCTGGGTTTGATTGAAAATAGGCTATAAAGATTCCTCACTCAAATATTAATTTAAGCTTTGGGCATTGCTCCACAGCCTAGATTGGCTCACTGGTAACATAATTGACCCAGGATGGTTAGGCTGCTGGTTTGCAAATGCTCGATACTGTTTTTTTCCCATCACTATTGTACTTAATTTATCACAGAAAATCATATTGTAGTAGAAGTATTAGCCACAATTGATTTCATTGTCGAATTACATTTCTGCTTGTTTTTTATTGTGGAAAAGGAGGACATTCTGTGAAAAGGAGGTAGGAAGAAAAAAACCGGTATCGAGTGGTCAGGAACCAGCAACCTAACCATCACAGTTCAATTACGTTACCTGTAGGCCTATCTAGGCTGTGGAGTTACACCAAAGGTTTAAATTGATACTTGAATAGGGTATCTTTCTAGCCTGTTTTCTCCCAAACCCAGGCTAATGAGGAAGAGACCCATGACAATTGTTACTATCTCTCTCTACTTTCAGATTCAAAAGGTCTCATCATGATTCTTAACATGGATCTAAAAAAGTGCTCCTGGTAAGGAGGATTGGAATGGGAAGATTTCAGTTTAATTCCTAAAAGTACTCTTATTACAGCTTCCTTCATTTTATTTTCAATTTATGTTCATTTTATGCAATGAGTTAAGTATTTATAAGCAGTGAACAATTAAATAAAGGAAGAAAGCTCAAAATAAAAGACTATTCATTTTTCTTGTTTAAAATAAGACAACAATCAGCAAGCACCACATTCACTATTACAAAAATTAACTGAACTTCCAATATTCTAATATGATAAAAGAACAAAACAATTAAGAAATGAATAATCTAGCAAGATAAGAATTTAATTATTGCATTACCAATCTCTATTCTGTTTTGATGCATAAGTGAAAATTGGGATTCACATCAGATACATATGTGCAATGACAGCTGTCATTAGGTTTATCCAAAATAAAAACCATGAAGGGGCAATTGGGTGAAACATTCTAAAATTCATTCTCTAACATATTATACACGGAAATGAACGGAAACAGGGACATGCAGGCTTCACATTTCTGAAAGAGTATACCAAACCCTCTACTAGCTTCGGTTAGTTCTCTAGGCAGCAGGGGACTTCTACCACAGCAAGGCATCCAAGCTCCTAAACTTTCAAATTTCAATCAATACCTCAGAATTAGGCACATCACGATCTGTCTCCCCATGAGGTATAGCCATAGAGGCTGACACGCGGAAAGAGCCCTGCCGCAATGCAGCAGGTCTCTCAGGGACAGCAGGCTTCGGCCTCTCTATTTCAACACTGCTCACATCAGCATTATCCTCATGAGCCTCTTTAGCAGGAACTATGGTCCTTGGAGCAGCCACTGGAGTCCTTATTGCTTGCGTTAACGGAACTGATCGTCCTTTGAAACCTCCATCATCGTCATCCTCTTCATCATCCTCAGAGCGAGCTAATGGGGCTGCATCTGGATGTTTCTTCTGAGACACATCATTTGAAGCATTTGCTAAAGGTGCTGGCCGCGGTGGTTTTTCTGGTTTCTCCACAGGAGGAACTGGGGCTGGTTTGTTTTTCCTACGAATCACAGGTTTTGGACTGCCATGGGGTGGGCTGGATAGGTCAAAGTAAAGAACAAAGAATGTTAGTATTAAAATGATATTATCTATTAGTATAAAAGGTTCATATAATTTCCAAATATAAGCCTCAATGGTGTGTAACAAAGAAGTTCTATACAGCTATATACCTTAGAACCGGGATACTCTACTCCGGGCGCCCACCAAGCTAGGGTAAAATTTTTTTTATTTGCTACAACAGTATTTAAGGGATTAACTAGCAGAAATAGAGTGGAGGCTTGACAAGGAATGGGTGGGGGTCAGAAACTTGGTTAGCTTGAGTTTGGGGTTCGTAAACACCGAGGATGATGGCATGTCTAAACTTTATCCCTCTTATCACCTATGTCCAGATTAACAAGACGCGCATCCATGTTATATTTTGTTCATAATGCAAATGCAAAGATTCAGCTCGGCTCAGCTTATCATGGTATCAAATTCCCCATGATCAATGACTAAATGGACATAGGCAATGACATTGCCAAGAGATGGCCTGAATATCACCCTGGATGGAAATATTACGTGGTGCCTGCTTCGCTTTCTGAAATGTTCTTGGGTGCCCAGGCACCAAAAAAGGTTGAGTACTACGGCCTTAGAAAGAGTATACTTCAATCAATTATTTCTACATGATAAGATATTGGTCATCCTACATTATTGTTTGGAAGTACTCTTCAGTAAAATACACAAGAATAGTTATTGCAGAAATTGCATTCTACTTTCAATCAGAGGTTGTTATGAAAAGGTAGCTCCAGTTTAAAATAATTCCACCACATTACGTCCACAAGAAGTTTTCATCTCTATCATCAACTCAATTAGAACTAATCAAGCAGTAGCATAAATCTAGCTAATAGTAACACTATTAAATTATATAATTCAGGATAATTGTAAAGGTGCTTAAAGATATTTTAGCTCAAATAAGTTACAATTACAAAGAAGAACATTCTAATCACTTGCAATATAATGGAAATGAAAATTCAGCCCAATAATAAAAAACTTTTTCCTGAATTTTTGGTAGTTTGAAGGATAAATACTATGATACAGTAATTAAAATTGGAAATGCAAAGGATTAGTTAGTATGGTGCGCAAAATAAGAAACAAGATGCATGAGACAAAATCTAGGAAAAATATAATTTTCATTAAAGTAGGAATAAAATTAAATAATCATGATCAAATCAAACTAGAATACTAAAACTTTCACATGGAAAAATGGAGCCTCTGAACTAGCATTTCAATTTATTTCTCTTTGATAGGATTTAAATCTTTTTAGAGAATATCCTCAAGCAACTTTCTCAGGTTTCCAACAATGTGACTTAAGCAAGGAATACTGACGTTTTAGCTACTATCAATGCTGCAATTCTCAAGGTATTGCGCAAAAATTAGAAATGGTTATTTGTACACATATGGAAAAACAACACAATCTCAGAGGAGTGCTAGAGGAAATTTTAATGACTTTATCTACTTGTGGACAAACTTTTAGCCACTTAAACCTGAAGTAGGCATTAATTGTAGCAACAAAAATTCTGTATTCCTCCCTGATTAAATCAGTAACCCAAGAAATATTCCTATAACATCTGATTCCAGTTATATTGCCTGATCAATCTCCAGCAGAGCTGATAAGAAATTCCCCAACCAAACTAACCTTCCATGATCAGAAAGACTACTTCCAGACTGTGTTCTTTTCAATGTAGATTCAGAAGCAGATGAATTATGAAGGCCATCTCCACTCCCACTACTGCTGCGTGTGTGCCCTTTCCGATGTTGGTTATCAGATCCACTGCTGCTTTGAGAACTATTCAATCCATTCATAGAAATTGCTCCAACTCGAGCAGATATATCACTGCCATTGGTAGCTCCATTACCCTCTGGAACACTTCTGGTTATCGTTTGATAGAAGTCTAATTCTGAGAAATTAAAAATATGAAACATTAGAAAGCGTTATTACGAGAATCCTATGGTAAAGGAACAGTTTTCTAAGACGGGAAACTAGCATCATTAAAATAAGTATTTTGAGATATTGCAACACCTAGCTGTGCAAGCAATTTTAAACGAGAAAAACTCCAAATTTTACCCCTTAGAAAGCAAGCAATTTCTCTCAAGAATCTGGTAGTATTTTCACCAAGTGTTCCAATTACAACCAGGGTACATAAGTATTTTGCATGGCTATATGTGCATGTTACTCCATAGAGGAGTGAATTGAAGTATCTGGTTAACTTAGACATGAAATACAAGATTCCCATCAAATAATATAACTTGGTTAACTTCTGCATGTGTCTTCATATCAGTCAGATTTACAGTGCCCTTTTTCACTGTGTTAGTGACCATAATAGTGCATTTCTACATATGATAAATTTTATTGTCAATAAAATTGCATTAAAAATGGTAAGTATGCTTTGTGTGGCCTGAAGTGCATCAATGGGTTTTCCATTTTTCCTTATGGGAAAACTTCTTTTGATATTCAAGAATTTTTAATAAAGATCCAACCCACACTAAAAATTAACCTCATATAATGAGGTATTCATGGATGTATATCACTGTATTTGGTCAATGCATTTTAGATATAATGAAATACTTACCTCCGGGAAAGAACCAATCTGCATAACTGACTAGGTGGTCTACGATAAAACTATGAAGATTAGCTGTATTCATATTCATTCTGAAATCAAAAGAATGCATTCAAGTATAACACCTATCTATTGATATTCTAACAAGAAAACTCATAATAATAAAGCACAGAATAAATAAATACATGAAATTGCATAGGGTGATATCTGGTGTTTAAACGTCTCCAGCTCACTCAAACTCATTCATTTAAATTCAGCCATAAAGACATCCATGTACACTTTCCAAGAAAATTATGAATTCAACAAAAAATATATAAGATATTGTGGTATTTCTACAGCAATAATTATAGTACTTACCCCATTGCTCCACACCCCTCATCCGTTTGACTCCAAATTAAATTGGGAGCAATGACTATGGCAATGTTCTGGGGATTCATTTTGTTCACATCCTGGTTGCGTGATAGGGCAGCCAAGAACTTGATTAGATACTTAACATTATCAAAATTTGCTTGAGGTAGACGGTGCAACACTTGCCACAAAGCATGCAGTCTTTCATCATTCGATCCCTGGGTCCTGGAAAAAGTAACTTACATTGATAAACAGAAAAAGATACCATGTCTCAGGCATAAGTATACAGAATTTCTTTATTTTAATATAAATAAATAACTGAAGTAAATCCCACACACACATTGTTTAATTACAACAAATTTTATCGCTTAGTGACATTGAGTACCAATGGTTTTATTGTAGAATTTATTACTGGAGGTTAATTCATATTATTTTACTACAATAAGAATTCAACTACCTGTGCTTTAACATAAAATTCAGCTTACCTTAAAATTGGAACAAATATCAATCATTCACATAAATACAAATTTGCATTTAAAAACCAATTATTGTCATACAACTCAAGCTTAACATTATGTTATGTTATAATACTAATGTAATTATGATACCAATATAAATTCTACGCCAATTTATTATTATTCTAATAATTACATACATTTTTGACTAGTCTTCTGATTTGGTAAAGATGAATATTTCTACATGACTGGCACAACAATCACTAAGAAAGTTAATCAATGGATAACAGTAAGAGAATGACTACTCATGCAGAATTATTTTGGCATACCCACTGCAATCAGGCAAGAAAATCTTGCTCAGCAATTACTTCATTACTTCAGTATTTCCATAGTCTAATTGTTTGGGAAACTTTGCATCTCCACTGAGAAAATGGTAAAAAAACCCTTGGTTACCTTGCTGCAGCCATCCAGTCGTCATATAACAAATGGGTGAAAAGTGGTTCTGGAAGTTCACGCAAATATGATTTGAGTGCACCAGCAATGACATGGGGATCATGATACTCTAAAGCTGTCTGATAACTAAGACAACTAGCATCAAAACTCATTTTCATCCTTCTTACTTTAGAAGCTCCTGAAATAAATATGAATTCAAGAATCAATTTTGGATGCAGGAAAATATCAAAAACAACTAATGCTACTTTGAGATTTTACATTATTTTATGACACAATATTAGTAATTGGATGTTAGGATTGATTAACATACATATTCATACAGTATCCAAATGCTCAACATACCAACCAATTATCCATACAACGTATGCATTAATTTGTTAAACTATATCAATAAAATTAATTTGCCTAGACACTGGAAATTTTCTATAAAATAATGACTACCAACCTCCTGCAACTCGAAAAAGTCCTTCTTCATCCATACCAAATTCAAACAAGGCACAAACACAGAGTTCTATAGGATAGGCTATTTTTCTGCTAGTCACCCTCAAATGCTCTTCTAAAGATTGACCATAAACAGGTTTTACTGAGCTATCTCCTAAAATAAAAATATACCACTTGTAAAGAATGATCTAAGAATGATGAGATCATTAACATTTTGCGCATAGTAATATATTAGAGTGCATAGTGATAGTGCATTGAAAATATAAAATTCATCAAAATAGAACTTTTGCTTTAACAGTAACTCAAACACAAGAACGATTAAGCACTCCAATGATAGTAAATCTTAATGGATTGTTATAGATCACTTACTAATAGAATTCTCCAAGTCAGGTATAACTTTCCCAAGTATGTTTAAGGCATTTTCATGATAAGCACGTTGAATTTTGGCAAATTCAACTATGAGATTGGATAAATGAGCTTCTTTGGAGATCAATGAAAACATTTCAGTGGCTAGCATATCCTGAAATAGAAAAAATAAATGAGATCCTATAATACTGCCAACTTTAACTTAAATTATAATAATGAAGCGTCAAAAGAAGAAATTTAGGTGGGAACAATTCTTTGAAATAGGCTGTATTTTGGAACATAAAATATCAACATCTGGTCACAGCAAAAATTGAATCTGCAAATATTTTTGTCAGCATAAAATTCAATAGCTTACTATTCACTAAAATGGCTGATTTTCTGGGATTGGAATTGAACACAATGACTAAACCAAACAACATAAATACCAATGAATCAATCAAATAGAAGAAAACCTTACTCCTAATGAAGAAAAATATATCTAAAAGAAAAATAGTTTGAGTTAATTGTCATCACATAATTTTTAAAGATTAACGAGATGATACAGAAAAACTTACTCGGCACTGTTCAACCTTTAATTCTGCATCTTCAAGCTCTTCTTTTATAGAATCAACCTTAGCAGTGCCGCCAGCAGTATTACCACTATGCTTCAAAGCAGTTTGGTGCCTGCCAGTGAATATACAAATAAATACCATGAGGAATCTCTTTAAGATACATGCTATGACTATTAAATTAATGCATTTAAGCAGCATTTGAATTCATCAACTCATTGAATAATACCTTTGATGAGTCCCACATCTCCAATATCTAAATATAAATTGATTTTTAAAACCCAAAATTTCCTGGAATTAGTTTTTCTACCTCAGTGAATATAAATTTTTATTAGGATATCTATCAATTTTAGATTACATAAGCTAAGAAGCAAAATTACCTTTCATACAAAACTCATCATAAGGCACAATGTTGGAGTTTATGCTGATATGTTTAAAGTAAAACACATTCCATAAGTATTAGATGGATGATGAACATTTATATTTCACACAGATTGATATTGTCAAATATATTATCATAGGCAAAATCGAAGTTTCATAATTCCAACGAGACATATCATTTACTTCTCTAATGGGGACTGATGAATAATGAATGAGTAATCCTTAGTGATAAGGTTGAGTAATGGCTTAGGCAACTGAAGATATATATGGACTCTTACCCTAAATAATTTCCTGTATTATTATCAAAACTACTCTTATCTACCGAAAAAATGCATTAATTTAAAATAAAAATCAAAGAAGACAGATGTCATATTTGACCAATGTTTTCACAGGTATAGTAAATTTTGAATAATATGAAAAAATAATCATGCATATTAGTTGCAATTAATTTAAATATTATGTAGTTTAGAAATGAAGTGATCCACCTTGTTCTTGCAGAATCCATGTCAAGAATAAGCTTAGCCAAATTACGCTTATGCTTCAAAATATTTGGTACTTCAGTTTCCAATATCTGCATGATCGGATTTAAAACTTCTTGTTCTACTCTCAAATCATAATCTACTTCCTCCTGAGCAAGTTGAGTTTCAACTTGACCACAGTACCCTAAAATACTCCTACAAAGAGAAAAAACAATATGTTAACAACATAAAGTTGTAACAAACTAAAAGAGAGAAAGAAATTCACATTTCAACTAGCATAATTCACTTATCATACATACTTGAGGAGATAATTCTCTTCACAAACACTGCTGTCTAGCATAGCATGACCAACCAAATACCCCGGACTCTTTTTCTGGAAAAATTCACAAATATAAGGTTATGAACATTTGCACAAAAATGTAAAGGATCATATAAATTTACTAAAATTGTCAAACATGCAAACTGATAAGAAAATGACTAAGTCTGAATAGGGCGTGGCAATTTGATGACTAATACATTTCTTACCAGTCTCTTTTCTTTAGCCGTAGCGTCTATCCCTTGTCCCAAAAGGGTAGCGGACAACTTCTTTGTGGTATTCTGACAGGCATTTCTTATGAATTCTACTCGTTTGTCCGCACCCTGAAGATCATCGGAGAGAACCTCAGTCTTTCCAGCTCTAAAATGAGAATGTAGACATTTAACAATAGTTCAATCAAATACATCTCCTGAAAAATTCCAAAGAATTTCTCTTAACTAATATATACTCCCCTTACCTTGAAAAGGTCTGATCAGCTAGTTGCTTTACTCGAAAAAATTGTTTCTTCATTGTAAACCTACTATGCTTGAACTATTGCGTTAAGTCCTCAAATAAAACACATTCAAATAACTTCTTTTGCAGGTATAAAAATGAAATTTAATACATAAACTAACAAGTGTGACTCCCATCACACGCGAGTAAACTAGTAGACGTAATTAACGTAGGATATAACGGTTATCACAGGCAATTTCATCCTGTAATAAGAAAAAATACAATGATTCTCAGTAATTGTTATTTTTCTCTGGTGAATAACAGTAACAAGACCAAAGGGCTATACCTTAAATCGAATTCATGTCACAAGTATCAACATAAAAAAGGCACTGATTTCAACCGAAATGAGTAGCCTTACAAACTATCTCAAGGGGATGTTCGATGAATTCCTACTCTTTGTCATGGAATGTCATTTGAAAACACCAAAAGGTTCCCACAACATACCTTATTTTTTGCATCAAATTTTTTCTTACGTCTTGGGCAATGTCTTCTGTATCGACATTAGAATCGATACTGTCGACAACTTTCACTATCGATAATCAGATTGAATCAGATGTAGCGAGCTAAAAAAAAATCCCGGGAAAATTGAAAAATCATATACTTAACTTCTGATTCGAGCATTTTAAAATTGAAGATTTACGATCATTTTTGTGCCAAATAATTGATAATTAATTGCCTTATTTCTTCGTAAAGCGAGGCCGAATGAATGATTGATGTAATTAATCAAACATCTCCGAAATATTCTTTACCTGAAAAGGAACATTGATAAAGCTCAGAATAATTTGCAAGCGAATAACCACGAAGTAGTAATTTTATTTTAATGTCTGCTATTATGATAAGCACAGAAGCTGACAACTAATCATATGACTTCTGTCCTTTGCTTGATTTCGGAATGCAGCTTGCGCATGCGCATTGTGATTTTCCGCGGCCATGGTTTCCGTGGTGGTTCGACAAGTCGCGTAAGCGAAAGTCGCCGGGCAGAATGGTCAGTATCACGCCGACTGTTTAGCAGTCGTAGTCTTGACCGTATCTCGGAGCAAAACGAAATCATCATGAAGACCGATAGGAAATTTGTAAATGTCATAATCTTAGGGTTCGGGTTTATGTTCGTATTCACCGCATTTCAGACGATGGGGAATATAGAGGTGAGTAAATATTTTACTTTGTACGCAATATATAGCTTATTTTTATAGCTTTTTTCGATGGCTAGTTATTATGTATTGTTATTCGTTATCATTAATTCCTGATGATCTGTTATAATCACAATCGTTTGTTTAAATCGTAGTTGTTGCCCATAAATAGTTTCAATAATAAGGCATTATGAATGTTTAAATATAGATTAAACTATAGCTGTTCACATCGATCTTCAAATAAGATTTTCTTTCATTTATTCTCAAGATATAACTGTCATATCATCTGATGAGCGAATTCAAAATTACCGCCAACTATTTTGGTACCACTCAAAATGAAGTGTATTCTTTGGTCTTGCCAACTGTTGTGGTCTCAGTATTAAATAACTCTATTAAAAACTACTGATTTTAATATTGAATGGAAATTTCAGAATTAAATCTCCGGTAGTCAAGAATGATTTCCCGTTGATTTAATCGTTTCATCGAAAATGTTTCATCAAAAGAGGAAAGAATACATGTTAATTAACTGCAAAAGTTGCTTTATTGAATCTCTTAGCTTGATGTTAAAGTCAGTATATTAATAATATTTTAAAAATTTTCCAAAGCTCATTAATTTTTAGAAAGGTTTTCCTTTCATGTATAATATTAAATGGGTAGTATGTAAATACATGACATTCGTTTTTATAAATGTTATTACAAACACAAAAACTACCAGATTTGTTACTTTGTACGAGTACCTCGTAGTAGTATTTACATTTTCGCAACAGAGGTTTATTATTTTTTTCCAAGTATTTCAATCACTCGCATGAATATGGAATCTGTTATGAAACATAGTTACTCTTCGAGATTAGCCCTTTTGAAGATAATTGTTTTATACTCTACCGTTTTAACAGTTATAGAAAAAAATAGAAAGCATTCGCACTTAACGATCCGACATGAAGTAATTAAGTTTTTAATTAAATATTTTTTACATAATAATTTACTTCTGTGATTTTAGATAACGTTATTAATTTATTCAGCATCTGTTTACAATATTTTTAGGTGAGAATAAGGGGAAGTAGTATTTGGTTATTTAGTGCATTTTCTTAATTGTGGATACCTTTATTTATTCACTCAACTACTCTGCGTAATATTTGTAAAAATAAAAAGTTGTCAGATATTTCACATGATTGTCGCAGTGGTAGAATAAGAAGGGTGGCCTAATGTATTTCGGTAAAATTTCTCAGGTTTAATGCGGAAGATGAGAATACATTTAGTCTTACAGCATGAGTTCCGATTTTTTTATTTTTAACTACTGTCTGTTGCGTTCCAAGTTTCTTTGAGTAGCGCAAAAATTTAACACCGTACTCCAATGAAGGCGCAGCATTAAATGCCGATTCAGAACAAATAAACTATACGGGCCTAAATTTTATTCTGCATTCTTTGACTGTATTACCAATTAGGTGAGATTCCATTCATTTTCATTTTGATATGGATTCCGGTATACGAAATTTATATATATTTTTATACTTATACATATTTTCTACAATGTCGTTTATTTTATTGTAAAATATTATCAGACTTCTTTTAGTCCAATGTTAGCATAACACAGTTTAAAAACTATTAAAGGGTTTTAATATTTACTCTATGTCCAAACAGTTGAGGAATTACAGACATTTTTTAAGTCCGTTTTTCCTTGGGAGCTGAGAAATTATCCAGTGATAAATATATGTTATTCAGTTTTCACTCATATTTTTTTCCTACCTCCCTTCAACATTGAAAATTCATTCAATATTTAAAGAATTCTTTATCCAGGTATAATAATTTTATCTGAAAGGTAATTACTTTTTCTGTGTATTTGCGGAAGAATGTGAATTTGAGTGTTTTTGGGAATCTTATCTTTCGATTTTTATTCTTATACATGTTATCTAAGTGCGGCCCTTTGAGTTGAGTTCACTTGGTTCCTACAGTTCAATATACGTGATTAATGAAGGATATTTTGAAGATATGATTAAGGGTTAAGATTTTTTTGTCGTACGCACCACCCTTCAGCTGTTATTATGGTATCCTAACCTATTAATTTTTACATGTAGCTAATTTATCGACGAAAAATATCTGGCAATGCCATTCAAATGTGAGTCGATGTATAACTGGAATTCGACGTTTGACCTACACCTCCGAAAAAACGATCTTTTTTTGATATGCGCTTCATTTAAAAAAAACTATCGATCTGAGAAATCGATTCAATGTATTTTAAACACTTAAAATTAAGTTACATCAAAATAGCCTTTAGATAGTGTTACGTACCTTGTATATTTTTTTACCATTTTCTAAAATGACTCCTATGATATGTGATGTTGATTATAAACGTAAATTATTTATTCATATATTTATAATTCCGAGTTATGATCATTGTTTACTAGAAAGGTTATTATATAGGATCAGCTCTCCCAGAATTTGAGGCCAAGGTTAAATTGATCTAATCTAATTAAAATTGATCTAATCTAATTAAAATAATGTCTCCAGATCTAGTATTTCCATCTCATTCTCTATTTCAGAGGTGGCAAGTGCCTGATGTTTTTCATCCTTCCGTAATTTCTCCCATTAAATACATTGCATCGTTGTAAATAATTCATTAACAATTGGTTATGCTAAATGTAAATACTTTATCGATTGAGTAACATACTCGTATTTATGAATGGTTTTATGAATTACTTGATAAGTTTGAATGCTGATTTGTAGAGATAAAGTAAATAGACATAGGGACGAGGTCCACTTACTTATAAAATTTTAGCAATGCGATAACTCATTGCGATATTTTTCACTTATCCGTCCACTACAAATTGATCTCTTGTTTGAGATTTTATGAGCAATATGAAAACTATAGCACGCGGTGTCCTAAGAGCGCTATCGGAGTCTTGCAATCGAATCGTCAGTTTTACGATTGACGTGATGGGAATCCCGAGTGTGTTTTATCCGGAATAATTGCCAGGAAAGGACTAATAATAAAACTAAACTTTTTCGCGTGCATTGTCTTTGGAGTGTGATATATTTCTATCAATGATTAGATGTGTGATGCATTTTAAATTTTCTCACAATAGCAAACCGTTTTGAACAGCATACACGAGGATGACAACTCTTTCAGTGGAGATGGCTACACGAGTTTGGCAGTTATATACGCTGTTTTCGCACTTTGCAACTGGCTGGCTCCTTCCATATTGAGTGTCACCGGACCGAAAATCGCCATGCTCATCGGCGCGGTCACCTACGCGTAAGTTTCTTTTTTCATATGTGTATACGTAAAGGTTGTATTTTCATGCGAAAGTATTCGCAAGATTTTAGCTGTCGCAGTTTTCTCGCTCGAGAAAATGAAATGTGCAAATTTTGAAATATTGAGGCCGAAAGGAATATTAAATAAGATTATTCCCGTTTACCTACTTTCATATGTTTAACTTATAATAACGAGTTTCACTGGTTTTTATGTATAAACGCTGCAGTCGTACACGTTGAATCTTAATGCTTGTCTGAATTTCAAATTAAATGAAGTAAGAAATAGTTACGCCTTACTCTACCTAGCTTATGTCTTATACTGTTATGAATTTATCGTAAAGATTTACTGATCAATCAGAAGCATCATCTAGCATCTAGCATTAAGGAAATCATTTCCTTTCCTCGATATCTCTTTCTATATATGTTAGCCCAGTAAATCAGAGAATAACAAAATAAACTTATTCATCGTAGATCCAGTCGACAATCATAGGGAGAATATTTTTTTCCGATTTTTCAAAGATGATCTAACTTTAGGTTATTCTCTTACTAGGATTATTCGCTTTGTTGAAATAATAATAACGTAAGTCCGTCGACAGGTAACAACGGTCACTTTGACCGACTTTAAAGTTCAAGGAAAACAAACTTTGTAATTCAAAAAGGAAGCCGATCGGAATTCCCCGTATTTTCCACTTCCCAACCAGATCCACAAACCTGGTTTGTTCGATTACGTCTTTTCTTTTCCTCCTTCCTCATGCGGTCTCATGATCTTTCTTTATTTTCTCCTCGCCTCAGCGTCCCACTCAGCTGGAGCCATAGAAAGATTTCCTTGTGCAAGACTTTCGAAGGAGTCCCAATTTCCTCTTTCTTATTGGCAGATGGAAATTCGCGAAAACTATTATTTATTTTGTGCCAGCGCGCTTTCTAAATTAAAATCTGAGTGATCTATGGCCATATTTTGCTGGACTCAAATCTGTTTGTTGAAAGTTTAAATGAGGCATTTTATATTTTATGACTTGGGTGAATTTCTTCTACAGCTCAGCCGCTGTCAATTACTTGTTAATCCATCACCTATTCGAGTATAAATATCCATGATTGTCATTTTCAAGCCAAAATACCAGGTGGGAGGCCCAGGATCCATGTTATCACTGAATCCAACGATATAACGTTATCCAACGATAAAAACCAATCACAACATAAGGTCATTATAGTCAGTTATCAAAGATTGGATATATATTATCTTATTTTCGGGATATTTTCTATTTATCCTAGAATTTATACTTTGACGTCGTGGAAAGATTTAGTTACTTATTTTACTGAGATTCGAGCACGAATGAGCGGAATTTTCTTCAGATAAATAACGCACTTTCTTCTATTTGTAAATACTGCACATTTCAAAATGGCAGCAATAAGCACCTGCGTTTATCGGTTTTATACTTCTGTCACTTCCTTAAATTATCTGTTTTATGGACAAATGTATATCTAATCAGATCTCTGTTATGTCCATTCACAATCTCCGTATAAACTTCCATCTGATGATAAACACGATTGTATGCACACAATGTCCCAATGATTATCGAAGTTTGTTGATCTCACTATTCGATAAATCTATCAATTGAGGCTCTCGTTTAAACAACTTGGGATGCCGTCCGGCTAAATTGGAAGGGGTCCTGGGTTCGATCCTGCCACTATTTTCTCGTGACGGATTAGAGGCAGGAAGGACATCCGGTCGTAAATATCAATGCCTGTCTTAATTTCGTCATATCCGTTTCCATTGTCTTCATTGTCATTAACCACGAGTGATAGGAATAGTGAAAGCAAAGACGAGGGAAACTAAAAAGATATATCAGTGCTTTAAATATTTAAAGGTACAAATTACACTTTCACCGAGAAAAATTCTTGATATCTGATAATCTCATGGTTTTGATTAAATCAAAAGATATATCTTATCTACCTGAAGAAAATTTAATACCTATTTTACCGTAGAACTAAAAGTGTCGAAAATTCAATCAGTGAAACAAAAATATCTGAAAAAGACATCAAATATCATTCTACCTTTATCATTATTAATGAAAAGATACCGTGATTTAATAATTTACTAATAAATCGATCCTTTTTATTTCCTTCCTCGTTTACAAAGGACCCTGAGTCAAATTCCCTTATGAAGAAACTAAGAAACGCCTCCGGATACACGAGCTAGTATTGATGCACGTATAATCTATATCTCATGTGACAATGGAAATAAAACGTTAGAGACATTATTTCTATTCCATATTAGTGAAAAGATAGGCTAATGGATGGACGTGTTTCATTTGGATTGCTGGAACTGATAAAAATTTATGCCGAGTTTGGATATTAGAAAGTGGTATTACCGCAGTCAGTTATTCCTAATTAACCTATAATAATGAAGAAAAATCTTCGAAAATGATATTCTTCTTCTTTTTCTCTAACGTGAGGATATCTTAATTATATATCTTATAATTAGTTTAGACTTTGAGTCTTGCATATTCTCACAAAGCGATCTTACTTCGGAAAAATGTTTACTCCTTCACCTCGACATATAGGGTAATGAAGAATCTTTATCTCTCTTCCGATCCATGTGTGGGTGTAGGTCGTGTCAGCGGGAAGGACTACCTCAACAGAATGTAGCGTATCTATTTGGTGTATCGTCACTTTCCCAATTCTTGGGACAAAGTTTGAGTTTGTGTTTAGCGAGAGGATCAACGTTTGTGCTTAGGAAGCAAGAACAGGGGGAACGTGAGAGACGGCACAAAATATAATCGAAGAGTGAGGATAATTGGAGTAATTGTTATAATCCAGGTTGTCAATGACATTGCCTTAGCACGACTACTAGGATGATTAAAGCTCACTGCTCTGATTTTTTTCTACGCTCCTTTGGTTTCGTAATCCTCCTCGCAGGTCATTTACTTCTGTTCACTATATCCATAATTACCGACCTAAGTTTATGATAATTAGTCATTTGCTATCCTCGAGGAAATGTCGATCGTTTGAGGGGACAAAATGTATCCATTGACAGAAACAGATTGCCAGCTCGGTCATTAATGCACCTCCGGGAAGGTGCTTCTTAGCTCTCGCACTTGATTGATTAGGGGGATGAAAAACGATTCGCGGTTATGAGGAAAAACATTATGACGGAAGGGAAAATGTTGCGGCACAGAGAGTGTGAGTGACGGAACTTCTGCATGGGGTCGTTCAACCTTAGCGGATTTTTTTCTCTCAATGCCTTATCATTTTACTATGAAATATTTTGTAAATTATTTCTGCGGTTGAATGAATACATTTTTGCGTTGGTTTATATCCAGAATCTATTGCATAGAACTGTACATGCCTAGCTGCTTTGATAATCAATGAGAAATTTTTTGTGACGAAAATTGAGCTTCTTTTTTAAATATTCTTCGCAATCACTTAGTTAGTGGAAATGAAAACAAAGACAATTTTGCAAAGAGCTTTTATTGGAAAAAATCGCAAACTTTTAGATTCGTTAACAAAAGAATCCAAAAAGAATAAAATGAAAGCGATTGTTAAGTTCCACTGTTCGATTACCATCAAGCAAAATTCAGATTTTCGCCTCAAGATGTCAACTCGTTAACGAAACCGGTCGAATATAAATCTATTGTGGAAACTACGAAGTGTTTTCTTTAGGGTGCGGGTTTTTAAGTTCCACGAAGTCACAATTGATCATGTAAGTTTAATTAAAAATATTTGGACATCTTTTGATAGTACACAAAGTCATCCTATAAAAAAATTACAATTCAAAAGTATACACCATATGGTTGGAAATCATATTTCCTATGATGATATACTATGTAAATAAGATAATTTAAACTACTTGAGAACATAAATTAATGAAGATTTCACGCTTACCAAAATCCTGTCCCACCATGCAAAAATTGAAGCTTTGAGAAGACAAAGTACAAACGTCCACAGCATGTGTACAATAAGGATGAGTTGGAGTTCTGCAATCCAGTTGTCAAGGAAACCTTGCTAAGGGGGCGTAACACGCATATGCACGGATTGATAAATGCGCTTAGAGCTTGACAATCTCGTGTGACTACTTTTCTTTTAAGTCGAACTCCTATCTGTTTTAGAGTTTTTTTCCAGTTATTAAGGGTATCTTTATTTTTGCTTGAAAATCAGATACAATTCTCAATTTCGCTTGAATTTGAGGATATCAATGTCATTGAAATGATCATGGAATCAATTCGTTATAGATCGACACAAGGATTTTATATCAGTTGCTATGGTAAAGGAGTACAAGATACATTTTATTTATTTATTTAATCTATACGCTGCAACTTGGTATGATTACCAGGTGGCAATGGTTTAATTTAATTTTTAAATTAATTAATTTAATTAAATGAAGGTTATTTACTTGTGTTGATAGTTTGGACTACGACATAGTCAAAACAAACGATAAAAATATAACATTAATCGCATCACTTGCATTACACACAGCCCTATGGACAAGTTTTTGAAGTGAGGTTTGAATTCAGTGTCAGTGCATCACTTAGTCAAAGAAACATGAGCAGTAATTCACCGCAAACATTGTTAAACAGTTTTTAATTTTTGCAAAGTAAGATTTACAGTAATGTATGAGTGAATGTACAGTTGATTATGATTTTTATCGCCACCCAAACATTTCCATCCGGTTGTCCCTTTCGTAATCCCCGTCGTATTTCACGGTCATCTGAGTATTGTGATGCGCGCGACATTCAGATAACGGTTCTCTTACGAGAGTGAGAGTGGAGGGAAGTATTTTTTCATCGTCCGCGTTTCCTGCGTTGACGTTCCATTGCCATTGCAATCCCCTCGACATCTACCGTCGCATCACCAATTCCAAACAATATGGCGAAGGGATTCGAATGGGAAGACAAGGACGCGTCGAGGATATGCGTCCCTATTCGATCACTTTTCATCCACTCCGACAATTTGGGCAAAATTTGGCACGGCGGCACAAGGATGAATTTTCGGCACTTGCATTTGCCTATCTGATGAGGACGCCCCCGTATCTCAGGGTCGATTATGAATGACTCCTCCATGGTCACTGATGTCGGCGTCTTTTATTTATTTGGGTGATGTCATGACTGAGTCGCTTCTCAGAGCGAAGACCTTTACGATAAGAGGCTGAAAGGGAAAGCGTAAGATTTAAATCTTTGTAAATGTCAATTGAATTTTTATTTACTCTGTAGACCTCTGAAGCTGTTCGCTTACCATTTTGGTATAAGAGGAAGGTCTTCGAAATAGCATTATTATACTACACATAAGTCTAAGCATAATAATGTTATTTCGAGCGGATAGTTCACAGTAGACGTCACCGAGATCAGAAGAAAATCTTTTAAATCTGTGGGTCCCAGCAATTCTTCTTTGGTGATGAAAGTATAAACATGTGTACTAACACAAAATAGCTTAGAGCGCTATATTGTTTACTATTTTAATTCATTATTGAAGCGCAACTTTAATCCGAAATTTAAAGAATACTTATCCTCGAGTATTTCACGGCTCACAAAGGCCTCCCCCTCGGAAAATCAGTGTACTTCATTACTGCTGACTTTCTCTTAGATTGTGAAAATCTGTAAGTTATATTCTGGTTGGCTCTTTCCATCTCCACATTTCATTCCTCACTATTTTATATAATAAAACGGTATAGTTTAATACGATTCTCTTAACCTTCGTCGATTTCGTAAGAAGAACATTGCCACCTGGCCAGGTCAACTTGCTATGTAAACTTAAATAAATAAATAAGAATGTAAAAGAGAAATTAAACGTCTCCCAAATTCAATTTTTAAATAAAACCGTTCACTCCCTTGTGCAATCTGCATCAAGTCGTTCCTCATGTAAATGCAAACTTGTCCCGTTTGGATATGAATTCTGACAATCGCCCATCTAATTTGTTTTGAATATTTCCATTCCTGGAAGTTTGATCAAAGTTGAGAATAACATATATTGTAAGATAGCGATTTATGATCATCACTATTCTATCACCTGACAGATACAAATTTTTATTGTGCTTCATTGTATCTTCTAATATTATTCTTTAATTTAACCCAAAAAGTATTTTCTCTATCTACTCACTTTCGGAATTTCTTATCTCCTTGTCATTACCTATTTACTTATGATCAATATTCTTTCTATCTAAGTTCAATACTTCCTTATTTGCTCTTCTATTAACCCAGTTCACCTTTTCTTATCAACACGATACCAATTTAAAAATTAAGTGAAAGCTCTTAGCTGTATTTGTTGTGTGACTTAATCGGTGTTTTTGGATAATTGAAATTCGGTAATATTTCAAATATAGTCGAAGTCTGTGACCCCTAAAACATAAGACATATGGCACCACCTTCAGGGAATACTTAAGGAAAATCATATGCAACATGAAAGATTTTCTGGAGTAACGTTTTACGAAAATAATTCAGAGATGTTCGGTTCTAATTTAACAGTGAAGGATGTGACTGAGGTCATAAAATACTATTCCGTAAAGTGATGATTTACTGCCACTTTCTTTGGATCAGAAGCTTAAATGTGTAGTGAATGAAAAAAGAGAAACTATCTCGACAAACCCAAATATAGATGCATCTAGAAACTTGTGAAGGGTAGCGGCGGATTTAATTTTCTTTTTCAATTTCCTTATGAGGGACGCTTTCCTTTCGTAATTGCCAAAAGTAACTAATTCGAGGCTGCATCAGAGGAATTTTTCATTTGAGATATCTGCTATAAACTTCACATTGAAATTCACATGTTCTAAGATTTATATAGTACAGTGTACACTCCTGGCCAAAATTAACGCAGCACCGGCCGTAAGGGTCGCTAGGGAGGTGCTGCGTTAATTTTGGCCAGGAGTGTACCTAAATTAGGTATTTGCGATTTAATTATCCTTAAGTATATTGCATTGTGAAGAGTGACTTTCTGCTGAGAAAAGGGAATTAGATAGTAGCAGTATTTCCGTTTAACCATTATTGTAGCAAAATCACCAATACTAATGTTATGAAAACAGTTAAGTGAGAATGAAAATTTGCCTGAATACCATCAATACTATAAATATTTAAATTATTTTATTATTTTCCAAGGAATTCCTACATTTTTTACAGTGTTAATCGGGAGGAGTTGTAAAATATAAAAAAAATTAACAATCGGGAGTTGAAATCCCTAAGCTTGCGGCTTATGAATCTCCTGTTTAATAAGGCTCAGGATTATCTCAACAATAAATCGTTCTCAGAGATTTCCACTTGTTTTTTCCTACCTTCATACAGACTTTTTATTTAGATTTCAGTGTTTTTAATCTCGAAATTTTCCACCGCCGGAAGCCTCGGGCGGATCTGACGATTCGAAGGGGAAGATCGGTTCCTTTGTCGTCATTAGGTTCGGCTTTTACGTGGTGCATTCGAGGGAAGGAACTGCTCTCAAAAACCGGTCTTAGGAGTGGACGACGCCAAGGCATTATGCACTCGGATGTTTCCCACAATGAAACACCCGTAATCATCGTCCATAATCCCTCTCACTTCCTCCTCCAAATTTCCTGAGATGTTTTCCACGAAATCTGTCGCTCTCACAGTCAGAATTACGTCAGTGACTCGGATTTCCTCAAAATTTTCCATTTCGAATCCGAAAGCCTCACCCTCACTACTCGAACCTACCAACACATAAACAAGGAAATTATCTGTCTCCCGAATTAAGGAAATCTCGTGGCGACTGTTAGTTTTAACTCCATCACCGCCGGAGCCATCGGTATTATCTGAATCCAGGCTATTATTCGGAAAGAAAATTCACCTGCCGGCTGTATTTCATCATCTGGAAATATTTGAGCAAGATAAAACCGTTAGCATTGTGGTGTTTGACAGTGCAAAGACCCGGTTTCCGCTAATCAGCTTCTGTTGTATTTGTCGGGCTTCGCCTCGGGTCATATAAGTCCATCATCCGATCGCAGATACGGTTTGGGTCAAATGATGCATCTCCTCTTGGCTGCTGCGCTTTTGCTCGGGGATTAAAACCCTGCAGCCTAAGCTAATCGGGGTCAGTGAAAGCTCTAAGTTTTTATCCACAATGGCGAAGATGGAGAATATGAGACGTGGAAAGTCTGTTGTAAATCGCCCGTATCAATGATTTTCCGTCCATCTATACTTTCTAACAAGATATCGCCGACCACATCAGTAGTTAATTGGAACGAGATAGTCACGGAAATTGCTGCCTACTTTTGATTGATCTGATCTTTTCTTACCAAAGTTAAGGCCCTCTGGTAAATTTCTTCCCAGATATACAGGGGTTTGAAAATTCATCAACATTTCTCTAATTCAACTATTGCTTAAAGATCCGATTAAATTTTTATGACGTTTACTTAAGTTCCATCGAGTACACTCTACACTACATATACTACACATTATACTAGCTCTTTAAAACTTATGTCTTTCATTCATAATTTTTATCTTGTGATACTAAGCTAACATTTCTTTCTTACATATTTACATATATTTACCAATTATCACATATTAGAATATACATATTTATATTATATCTAATGATACCTATCTTGTAATTCTTGTACGCATTGCTACTATTATCTTCTTATGTAGATTATATTCTTCAATAAAAATCCATTATCTAGATCCTTGTGGTGTTTATTTTTTTAAGTTATTGAATTAATATTTTTATAGCAGCTGAGAGATAATTGACCGAGCGTTAAACTTCTTAGTATAACCCTATCTAAGATTCGGTTACGTATGCTCTGCAATAAAATTTTTAAAGCTTAGAATTTTATTACTCCCGCTAAATATCAAGGAATAAGTACGTAAGCCTATATTTCGTATACTATCTTCTTCTAAAGTTCGATGGTAGGAGACTTATTTCATATAGATATCAAGTTTCCTATTTCTTAAGGCGGATATTGAGCTTAATTATTTATTACATTTTCTTGTGTTTTTATATGAAAATTTTTGTTTCATAAATAGAATCGATGTAAAATGGTCGTTATATTTCAAAAATTTCTATTAGGATATATGTATTTCAAACTAAACTTCCTAAAACGTAAGACACTAATAGTTTCAAGAACTTCGAAAAGGGTCATTGAATGAGTATATTATCGATATCGAAGGAAAATTCAGAATATAGCAACGAATGAAAGATTATTAGCGTTCCTTATTAAATTATTCTTCTCCATTTATTTGACGAATGTTACAGACTAGAGATCGATATTGTGTATGAAGCATTAAAAAATTCGACCTGAGTGCGTTTTCTTCTTAAGCCAATCATAAAGGGATTGAAAGGTATATCTTTGGAAAGTACTTTTAAAAATTTTTACATTAAAAGTAACATTGAAATCGGATCTTACAATGTCTATATGCAGCTTACATTTTTTAATCGATCGGAGATGTACACATTGTTAAACCATCCATGAGTGAACCACCATTTGAATTCAATAGATTATCGAATCATAAATTCGCCAACAAGGCTTTTTTATCACAAGAAAATGAAATGTATTAGAACATCGACTAACTGGTTTACTGATTGCGTCCATTGTCTTTTCTACGATTTAAGGGCAAACCTGCTTCAGCAACGCGTGAAACGTGGATTTCTCGGCGTGCAGTCATGGCGAAGTATTGTCATTAACCTACTCTTCGCCAGAATGTCATGCACGTCTATTCTGCAAGGACTGCGTTTCTTCCTTTGAATATTCCATTCGCGTTTGCAAAGGACAAGTCGTAATTTGGGAGCCGTAAACGGGGGTGAGATCTTGGCTCTCGGCGAAGGTGGTTTCATCTCATAAAAAACCTGTCTTGGATTTCTATCTGCATTCTGGCTATTCTTTTAAGTTCCCACTATTCCTCAACGGGGACAATCTACGCTACAGTTTCACGGGATCTCTTAAAACCTGGTCTCGCCGTAAAATTTTTAACGCACGTTTTAAAACATCCCTCGGAGCGTTTGAAATTCTTCTCCACCGCCTATCGCTTTATCCACCCAGAGACTCACTCTCCTTACCTTTACTGTGATGACCTAAAAAGTTTCCTCGGCATTTTTGTCTTCGGCTTTTTATCTAACTTACCAAAAGTGTTTAGACTTTCGCTTCATGCCACGCTTCTTAATCCGTTTACTTTCATGGGAGACATGATGCAACGTTAGATCCGTCTCTATACGTGCAAGAATTTTAATTTTGAACAGCCACCCAATGAAATGGTGAAGTTCGAACAGATTAGTATCTATCAGATTAGATCGGAATATCCTAATGGTTTCCTATTGCTTACAAATTCAAAAATACAGAGGATGGTCTCTACACGTGCATGCCAAATGCATAGTTAACGCATTAGCTCAGTGGGTAGTATGAGAAGCGAATCTTATAATAAAATCTAAAATCAATTTTAGCTCTTATACTATGATCCTGATTTAATCCGAATCGAAAGCGAATCTTTATACCAATTCTTAATTGAACCTCAAATCTTTGCGTGCATCTAATGCAGTGGTAATCTTTTTCTATCACCGATATATCATCGTCACAATTGGCATTTGTCCTTTCGACAAGTCCGAGATTGCCTTTAATATCGAGGCCTCCATTGTTTCTCACTCTCTTCTTTGCTGATAACAGATAATCAGCTCATCGGCTATTACGTTCCCTCCATGTAAAAAAACTGCACCTGGAATACCAAAGTGGAAGTAGTTTCATTATTGTATGGTGAGTGTTAAACCTTTGAACATCGATTCATACGAAAACGGATCAATAGCTTAAAATCCTACTCATTTCATAAGGAATGTGACGTGGTATTGTAAGTTTTTACAGAATGATTTTGATAATTGAATGATTTTGCTGAATTTTGATGTGCACGAATTTTGTGAAATTACTTTTCCAAGTATTTTTGGTCGCTTCTGTTCACGTTCATATAAATTTTGATTCACTGTAGATACTCGTGTATAAGCCGAGTCTTCAGCATTTTTTGGAAAACCCCCTCGGCTTATACTTTAGTTAAGGTCCCACTTATCTGTTCTCCGATGGAAAGTCTGCCGTAGCCGGAAATCGGCTTGTAAATTGTAAATCATTGACCCTCTTTTCCAGTTACAGAGCTAGTTTACGATTTTTATTTGAAATAAATATTCAAAATGATTTAACCTACTCATACCTCAATTATATTAATATAATTGGTATCTATTTTTATTTTAAAATTTACCAGTAGCTGATACATTTCCCACCCTAGGCTCGTACTCGAGTCAATTAGTTTTTCCTGTTTTTGTGATAAAAATAGGTGCCTAGGCTCATATTCGGGTCGGCTAATGCTCGAGTATATTCGGTAATTGATTAAAAAAATCAATCTGCGAGCTTTGGAGAATAAAGATGATAGATGTCAGAGTTGATCGATGCAGGTATCTGTCGATGATCCAGTTGCGTCCTATTGAATGTTCACATTATTCAATCGCTCGAAGTATTACGAAAACTTGTTGTGAATGCATGGAATACGACTTCAGTTACTTCGTTTTGGATGTCATCGCTTCCAAAAGACGCTTCTCAGTCACGTCGAAAGTCCAAATCGAGAGAGATGATCGACCATGCGTAACTGCCAAGCATTGCGGTGGATTATAAAAGTACTTTCGGATCGATTCGATTTCTCCATCGACGTGAAAGTTCCCGGAGATGGGTACGTTGGAAATATTTTCAAACCGCACCATTTACTGCGGCATACTCGTATCTTTTGCAAAGTGGGGTGAATTCTACATTCTTATATTTATCGGTTTGAGATATGTTGACGTATTTTTTATTACGTATTTTGCTTTTCTCTGATATTGACGCACGAGACGAGTTTGGGAGAAGTTATCATCAACGATATTCTCTAAGATTGAGTATAATTACTCCAATCTCTCCTTTTGTGACTTTCAGGTCACGAATGACTTTTAAAAGATAGTCGGAAAAAATGATCATCCTTTCATGTTAGAAATGGGAAAACCATATATTTGTAGGTAATATATGCACTGATACGTTTTAATTTCAATTAAAGTGCTGAATAATTATTAAGATTTGATATAATCGTATCGAAAAATAGCAATTTCTAAGTTATAATTTTTTATATATATTCTCTGATTAGACATATAGGTTTTGAATATTTGCTAATATTTCGTAATGGTAGAAAAAACTACGGAAATTTTCTAACTGAAGTAGCCTTGCCTCAAATTGTAAATGGAATTAAAATTATCCAATAAAATTAGTATAGATTATGAATGGCAAATGAAATTGAAATTAATCAACTCCTTTAAAACGTGCATTAATCTCTTATCTTATAATAATAATCTTAAATGTATAATTTAATTATTATTTGGATATTATTTTCTTACATTTTTATTACTGATATCATTACTGAAAACTTCAATCCTTTCAACATACTTTATGTAAACATTAAGCGTTCAATAGGTGACAAAACTCGCATAAATTCATAACTCGACCTCAGTAACCAATACGTGAAATTGATTTAAACCTTATTTAATAATCCTTACTTTTTCATAACATATGACTTCTTTAAATTCTTATAATTCAGTTCTTAACATTTATTTTGCAATATTCAAATTATTATCGCATTCTCATGGGTACTCGAGAGATAAAGGGACATATATGCGTATTTTAGAAATTCAAGAAATTTACGGCAAGGAAAGATAACGTTGGAAGATATGAATTTAAAGTAATGCTCTAACAGCTCATAGTAGGAATTGTTCAATAATTGAAGTGACAAGCTGTGGGCCAAGGTAATTAATATCTTCCCTTCCTCCAATAGGCGAAAGCTGTTATGATAATCAAGTTTCGGAACCTGAATAATACAAACGCTGTCTCATTCTTGAAATGATTTTTGCGAACGAGTTTCTAGATTCATACCTCGTTTGCTTTATTTGTAGGTCGCTTATTTATTTCGCCAACTTAATTTTTCATTTTTATCCAGTTGTCACCCTCAGTGCCCGTTTTTCACCATAATGACGACAGGAATTCAAGTTTAGGTCGTTCAGCGACATTTAAAATAAATTTACTTAAAATATTCTTTGGGTGACGAATCTCCTAATTCAGTGCTATGTTCAATGATTGTTGACAAAAACATCTTGAAAGTTGAAATTGAGGAACAGTGATTCCCATTGAATAAATAATATAGAACCCGAAATGGAAATTTTTATGGAGGAAGTTTTTCCACCAAAACTCGTACATCTTTAAAATTCCTTTCTCGAAACTGTTTCCGAAGCACATTAAGGAGGAAATTCTTCCGTCAGAGAGGAGAAAAAAACTCGGGTCAAACCTTACAAATCGCTCTTAACTGTTTCTACCTGGCTGGGATTGTACTCTTTTTTTATCCCCACGAGTTGTTTTGACGTTCTGTTGTCGTACTGCACAGAGTTTGAAGAGTCTACATCTCGTATATCTTATCCTTAGTAGATCGCTGATAAGAACGCCGTTTAAGATCAGATTTGTGTCAACTTTACAAAAGGTTTTAAGTTCATCGTTATTGTCTGAGATATCAATTCGGCTCACTTAAACCCATTGACCTAATAAACCTAAGCAATGGGAGATTTAGGTCAGAATTTATGAAGAGCGGAAAATTCAGATGGAAATTGCCCCCAAGCGATCTGGTTTTCACTTTTTCGCATCAAAGACTTCCTCCTCAACGTTTACTTATTGTTAGACCTCGATTGGTTTCCACTTGAAGAACATATTGCAGAGAGTATGTTCGACTTTATAGCAAGGAAAGTAATTAGAATTTAATATTAAATTCCTTAGAATTGTTTGATAGCCATTACAAAAAGTTAAGTAATCACGATCTCAATTAATATAATCACCTTTTATTCGCATCATTTTTGACATTTATCTCAGAATCAGCTTATCTTAGCATATACTAGTTTCTACCGCTGTTTAAAAAGCACTCATTTTTTTCTAGAAAAACTGTAGTAGTAGTATTGATAAAAGTGCTTCGACAGCTTAGGTCATTTCGCACATTGGCTCCCACCGGGATTCGAACCCGGGACCTTATGTTAAACTTATCAATACTCTCAATTCACGACCAATACCTCGAAAATTTCGTTATTGATTTCTATTTTGGAGTCATGTTATTCCTAGTAAGAGAAGATAATTAAGATCTAAAATACTTATGAAAATACGATTACTTAAATAGCAAATAAGTGTCTGCCAACGTGAAGAACCAGGAAACTTGAAATACTCAGGCAATTTCTTCTTCTGAAAAACTCTTGGAAGAATCTGGAAATTTAGTGGGTAACCTGCTAGGTTCTACGAATCTTTCCGTGGCTCTTGTTTTGGGCTGCATCTCAGTTCTGTAAAAATACACCGAAAGCAAAAATTTTCAATGACAGTATTGTCGTCATCAATCCTAAGCTTGTAAAACGTAGCCATGCTCTTTCTTTGCGAAGATCTATGAATTATTACTCGCTATTTCTGAGACCTTGAGTTTGTAATCATTACCGTAGGACTAATAATTAGTCAAAAATGTTTTAATTCTTGAAATTAAAAACCCTGGAAAACCGAAAATATTCTGCTAAAAAACTGATGGAATTTCGTAATGGCTGAGTAGCGGAAACCCTACTCATAGTTAATTCGTAAAACGCATTTTATCTCGAGTATAAAGAGAATTGGAAGCATAATTGTTTCCCTAAGGACAAATTGAAACTTTTAAACTTTTTTCAGCTACGTAATTGTTTTGTTGGTCTTTTCGTATGTTTAGGCTAAGGTTTTTCATGCTTTTTGGTCTTTGCCTTCAAATCATCGCATTGTTTTGATTTCAATATTCCTTTTTTGTTCCCGCTCCTTCTTGAGCCGAAAATGGAATCGACTGAGTTTGATATTCCCTCTGAGCAGGAACATGACGACTTGAGAGACTTCCTAGGCGTAAACAATCGTAAGGAGATTACCGAAACGGGTTGAGCGGATGATTTTGAAAGCAAATAAGTCATTTCCTTACGTGTGATATCTTTTCCTACGCTATCATTATGGAATCGATCTGCTTTCAGACAAGGAGCCTTTCTACCGTTTCCCTATTTCGTTTTATTTATATGATCGCCCAAGAAATTGCTCAAGGGAGACAGTACACATTTGGGCACGGAATGAAAGAGGGTTGGGAAACATTCTCAATCGGTCCGTGAAAGCCGGAATTTCGCGTGGAAAATGGAAATTTTGAATTCCGTTACCGACTTCTTCTTCAGCTGACTTTCGAATGTTGTCAATTGGTCGGCGTGCATGACGGAAATATCAAACGCGTATTTTGCAGGGGTTGCCGAAAGATAGTCGCCGCGGAGCGCCCTGGCCGAATGGATTAACGTGGTCATAAAAGGTTATCCGTGTCTGTGATCCCAAGTAGGAGCACGTTCCATAGGTTACGCAAACCTCGAAATAATGCTGAAAGAAATCAATCCAGAATAACCAAAATTTATCGCGATTTATTTTGGGATTCAACGCTGTATGGGTCGACGACCTTTTCATTAACAAGAGAGATTGTTTAGTTAAGGAGATATGTTAATTATATTCCTGATTTATGGCTGAAATATATAAACATCCCTTAAAGGAGGGTTTCCCCTTTTTTTTCTGTAATGGAACACTTCGCAAACCTGGAAATCTTAACGGAACACTTAGTTTATTTTTAGCTTAGGTAATTCTATTTGTAAAATTTTAAAAATCAATTAATTAAAACTAATTATTTATTTAGTAATTATTTTTAAATATAAAATTATAATATTATAAAATAAACATAAAAATATAAATAAATAAAGCATTTAATGACTTTTATTCTCCAATTCTCCATGAAGACTACAAATAGCCGCGGAACACCTATTCAGGTTCAGCGGAACACTGGTGTTCCGCGGAACGTAGTTTGGGAAACTGCCTTAAAACGATTTTCTTCTTTAAACGAGGAAAACTTAGGGTTATTTTTCAAATATCCTACTCTTTTTGGAGCGAATTAACATAATCATTATTATAATTAACAATCAGATGGAAGAATTTCGCCTTCTGAGGGATTTGCCTAAATTTCGGTTGAAGTTCTGGTATTCAGAATATTTTTTTCTGAATTCGATCAAAAACTGGTGATTTAAATAGAAAGTTGGTCTATAAGATGATCACTGATCGATAGAGGATATTTGGATCCATTCTCCATTTTTAAAGATTCGTTCTAGTTCTATATCAAGAATGCTCGTCACGTTTTTGAATGAATTCTTACGCATGATTTTCCCTAATAAAGCTCGTTATTAAATTTATTAATATTAAATTAAATAACTTAACTTTTTTACTACTCCGTTTTGTACAGGAGTTTATAATTATTACGAAAATTTTCAGATGAAATGTATTTTTATATTATTACAGCGCTATTTTATGCACGATATCGGTGACAAGGAGTCAAATTATCGGGCGTTATTCTTGACGTCATGATTTGCGCCATCATTTCCAAACAAAGCTCGGTGCTGTAGTAGCATCTGAACAAACATTGTTTTGCCAGATAACTTGTGTCAGAAGCATCTGGATAGAAAACAGAGCTTCCTTGTTGGATACTACTACTTAATGCGATACTGCAAGTTCTTTATGAGTACCTCCTTCTCTCATTTGCTTTGTGATCACATAAGCAATGATATGCATCACTACGATGTAAACATTAGCAGCAAGTGAGGAAGGGAAAGGCGGACGTTCGCGGGTGAACTGATGGACAACCGTAATCTTCGTTTCTTTCCCTGACCAGGGATAAAAATCGAGGAAATATCAAACCATATTGTTCTCAGTCATAAATACGTCGAAGATAGGGATAGATAAAGTACTCAGATGGATCATCTTCACTCCCCGGATGGGGAAAAGTAGACTCGCTGACGCTCTTTTCTAATTGGCGGCTTCGGTGGAAGGGTTGGAATGCACAGTTAACGGGTCTGGTGATGGGCAGTCGGCGTTGATCGAAAATCTCCGTGCTTAACGCCGCCTTTTAGAGAATTGCTCTAAGAGGACGTGACTTGCAGCAGTACCCATGAGTTAGATTTATAGTTGGAGGCAGCACGTAGGTGTCTTCATCACTTTGGCGACCTCCGTCTTGCACCACAAGGAAGCGATTTGTCAAGAGTGACAGTAGTGTTCGATGGAATTATTGGATCGCTAGGTAATTTATCTGTCTTAAGTGCCTTGAGATTAAAATATGTGAGAAGTTTGAGTTCTGCTTTATTTGCGATATCTTTATAACGATCGCATTCTACTTGCCCCTCAATGGCTCATCAACTGCGAAATCTTATATTTTTAGAAAGTAGATAATATCTTCTAAAAACTGAGATACGAGTATAAAAACGCTGGTTTGAATTATCTTCATCGTAATTTTCCAATCGGTGGCTGTTTGGAGGTGCTATCGTTGAAATCTAAAATAAAGAAAAAGATGTTTTATCTTAATTCTGAAAGGAAAACCTTCGGAAGATAAATTCTTCAGAATTAAACCATGGGATGGATTGTCTCGATATGAGTAGACTTTTATGGTCAGGTTTGCTTTGTTGAAATGAACGAAAATTTTTGTTTTCATGGAAGTTATTCATTCAAATTTACCTCCGTCCGAATCCGAGTACTCGAAAGCATTATTTTTTATATGACACGGTGATACTCTTTCAAACAACCTTAGTAAAATTGGGTCATTTCCCGAAAACCATTGGAAGAAAGCCTCTTGAATTATGAACAACAAAAGCGCAAACATTTTCTCAGATTACTCTTCTAAACATTTTTCTTGATATCGAGAGAAAAGTCTGCTTTGGAGAATAGAAAACCTAGAGGTAGATAAGCAAATACATGGTGCTATACCTTGTGTATTATATTTCCGACGTAAGGTGCAATTGAAACTCGAACAAGTTTTTCCCATGATTTCCGACTCCGATAGCCATCTTATAAGCTCCAGCATTGATCGATCTCTCAGTGATTTCAGGCACAAACAATTCTGGATGTCTGATATGTCAGAATTGTCGATTCTTCGGAGCGTACGCGAGAACAAAGGTTCAAAAACCTTATCTCACTCACCTATTTTCCAATTTGCATACTTGCGTTATCATCCGTTGCGAAACCTCATATCTCGCAAAAGCTAAGCGAATTTCTTTCCCCTTACTCTCCAGTATATAAATGAGTTTGCAGCTTAGAGCCATATTCTTAGAGCAACACTTTCCAAGACGGATGGCTCGCGGGCATAGTTTAATAGCGAAGAATTCAAAGCGAATGCACATGTCGGCTACTGAGCTATTCGGAAGGGATGGGTAGCGGAAATAGAACGCGAATCAAGCGAGAATAGAACACAGGGGTAATGACACTCTATTCGATGCATTTGGAGTGATGTTAAACGGAGTGACACACGCCTCGTCGACGAGTATTACCATAATAATCTCCATCGACTCCAATACGCAGCGGTACAAGACTTTAAATCCATTGAAATAAGAATAGAGTGAGTGACGAGAGTTTCAGCAAAGATGAACTTGCGAATCCTGACCCGACACGAGGTTATTCCGAGGATAAGAAGGGGCAAAGGCCTCCCATTGTATCTCCTGCAGAAACGGGCAACCGGATTATCTAATCAGGGAAAACTCTGTCGAAATCGCTACATTTTTCGTGCGATGTTTTCCGATAGAGGTGAAAGACCTAATAATTCTCAGCTTAATGTTTTATAGTTCTCGTATTTTTTACTCGTCTTGGGTGGGAAAGGAATAGCTAGCAGATTATTATTCTGAGATTTTCAGACTTTTGTTTCTCACATATTAAAAGATAAGTAGTTACTCATTCGGAAGCGCAAGAATTGCAGTGCTTTCGGAAACCGAGAAAATATAACAATTCCCTTTTAACAATAATGTTAATTTGTGATGCAGGATATCATAGTGGATAACACGTTCATCTTAGGTGGAAAGAGTAGGTTGTTAATCTTAGCTCGTTGACCAATCATCGTGAGAACATTATAGCTTGAATCTGTAATAACATATGTAATAAACTGTTGTTGATTGAGAGGAAACAGGTATAGAATTTTTTCACGAGTTGTTAACTAATTTTATTTCGAAAAAGGTTGGACGTGTAACATCTTTAGAATAACAGCCATAAATATCAAATATTATTGAGAGACCACTCCTTTGCGCTCGTATCACAAGAAATATTTATACTCTTTCCGTATACGTTAACAATGACAGTAATTAATTAATTTTAAAAAATAATTACAATTTTCAGGGTCGCTTAAGGAAAAGTTAAGATAAGGTTTTCGCGGGATCATGGATTACAATGTTGATATTCCAAACATGAGAGATGTAAAACTAGCAGTTAATCGGTTTATGATTCAATATTTTCTGGCTTGAGTCTTATCTCTTAGGAACCTGGATTGGCGCATCGGTCATTTGGATTTCAATTCCACGGAAAATTATGGTACATACCTTTAGAAAGTTTCATCTCGTTACTAACACACTTTATAGAGGCGCCTTAGTGAATTAATTACCCTAGAAAACATCTAAGGTTTTCGTTGCATGAAATAAGCACTGCTGACTCACGCTGTCTGAGACATCATTGGAATGAAATGTGAATTATATCCATATTAGGAAAGTGATATTTAAGGTTGCTCTCTCTCGCGTAACTCATATGTATTCGTCCTTATGTGGCAAGTGTTATCGTTAATTACTTTAATAACTGGAGTTGCTATTAAAATAGAAGACGGAAAGATTATTAGCCCTGAATACAACCTTTTCTTACTGCTAAAGGAATGAAAAATCATTGCTCCTTAGTGGGAAATAGAGCAATCTCTCTTCTTGTTTCTTAACTTATGATTTGTGAGAGGAAAATAGTAATTAGTAATTAGTGTTAAGGAAGGAAACTCTATCATAGTAATTTGCCTTAAGAGTAGACGATCGAATATTTGAAAGAAAATTATCAACTCAGTTGCCTGATTTGTTTAATTTGTACTTTGAAAAACATCGGCACAAACATGATTTTTAAATGCCGTCCATAATGAATAGAAAAACAAATTCAGAATGGCTCACATTTATCTTGTTTGACTTCCATAAAATGCTATGAAAAAAAATAAAAACATTCGCTTTATTTGAAACTATATGAAGGCTATCTTTTTAATTTAATTGGTAACTATACAAACATGCACAAACAGGCCTTACACGTATATATTTTTCTATTCGTATATGCCCACACATAGAAAACAGGCATATAAGCATATTATTATATTCATAAAACGCAAAATTCTTATGGAGCAAAAAACAAATGTACTTATCGATGACATTCATGTACCTATATGATGTTTCCGAACCAATAAAATGTCTATTTTTATGAAAAATTCCAATTTAGTTTGCAAATTTATTATTTCAATTCAAATGTTGGTAATGGATAATCTCCTATTATCATCGTATTGTAAGTGGTAGCGAGAGAAATGTTTGAACCATGACATTCGAAAGAGGAGCCTCAAATCAAAGTAAAAAGAATGACGCATTCCGTGCAGAGAGAGATTAAGCGAGAGGACATCAAACGGAAAGATAAGCGGTCGTTCCGAATAGATCTTCGGTTCCGAGTGATCCAGCGTCCTAGTTAAAGGACCACATTTCAGGGTTGAAATGAATGAGGAAAAAGTTATCAGGAGAACCGGAATGCTTCCCACCTTTATGACCCCTTTGTGGGAGGGAAAGGGTGGATATTTATACACGCCTGTTCTCAATCTTCCATCCCCACATCACTCTCCTTCCAGGGAGATTTATTTACGCTGCAAAAAGCGGGAACCCTCGCTTCATCTAGCTATGAGTAATATTCATGACATAGAAATGGTTTTGCAACGGCTTCGACGCCATCTGTCGCCAGAGGATAGAAATCAAATACACGTGAAACTTAATTAGTTGGCAGTTTCCTGCTCGGCCTGACCAAAGGAAACAAGCTTTGATAGAAAATTAATCTAAGAAATAAAGTCTCGGTCTGAGGAATTTTTATTGATTTCTATGAACGATTCGTCGATTTTCTAAATTGGAAATACCGATAACATTTTATTTCGAGTCCTATTAAAGACAGCATTTAATCAATCGTCTCTCTTGAAATTTTGCATGTAGAATCAAAGCGATGTTCTTCTTCACTGAAAGAGCTTTTTTAGATTCATTTAAAGAGCTGGAAGTGTACATTGTTTTTGAAAGAACATTGCGAATAATTGGATACAAGACAGAAACGAGTTATTCAACCTATTCAGTTTACTTTTCCACATTTTGCTTGTTGGTCTTGTTTTGGATAACTGTTTCAAATAACCGCAACTCTTACCTTGTATCTTTCTTAGTTTCTGGCTTGTTTACTTCTCCAATAACAGCGGCAAATGAGGCATCAGATTTTTAAAGATTTGCCAAATCTGTCGATGTAGGATTTAGAAAAAAAGTATAATGATCACAGGAATGAAAATACATTGCCACCGTCAACGGGCGAAATTAAATTCTTTGAGTTCATTGAGGAAAAAGTCTCTGAAAAGCAAAAACACCATTGTTTTTCTTTAGAGATAATGGGAAGAGAAGATTAGGCACGCATAAAGAAATTCCCGCTAGACGTATTGTTGCGTATTTTTTAAAAGGAAAAAGGTTAAAAAATATATAATTAATATCGTCTTGTAAGAACTGACAAATCCTACGTTTACCTCTTTTATTCTGCATTATCGCTCCGATTCCATTGATTGGCTAGAAAATTGGGATGTTCAGTTTTCTCTGGAATGCAGCCTTGCGTAAAAGATTGTCAATCTTTCGCATTTCCTTAAGGAGGACGTTGAAGGTCAAGTGAGTCTGATTTCAAGGAGTCAATCCATTCTTTTTTTATCATTCCCATCTTTTCTAAAAAAATCAAAAAAATTGACGCGTTTTATGATTCAGTCGCTACTCTTCCTTGTGATTAATTTCAAATGCCTATAAGCAAAGAAAGCAATACTGCGATGGGGATATCTTCTCGGATTTAATATTTCCAGCTTCTCTTTGCACTTTGGTTGGAGATTTTTAATTTTTTAAATAGTTGCTGTAACTATTCGGTAGTTTTAGAAAAAGAGTTTAGAAAGCGTTGACTTATTAATGTTAAACGACCAGAGCTTATGATACATTTTTGACCTATTAACGAAATAACCCATGGGCATAATCCAAGTTTCAGCAAACTTTGCACCCGATTAATCTTTTCATAATGTTATGTCAAAATGAAATTCAGAATCTAACAAAACAGCAAATATGGGCACGTGATACCTCTTTGTTGTCTAAAAATTTGATGGAATAAAATGTATGTACGACATCTCTCCCTTCCACGTTATTCCTATCGTTTGAGTCATACCGTATAGTGTAGGTATCGTAGCTATTCAACTTAATTCTTTGATTTACTGCCTAAAGATCTCAAATTCCGTCCACCGCTGAAACTTGGAAGGTTTTAACTAGTATTCAATTGGATTTACAGTGAATAATAGCAGCAGTAGTATTGTTAAAAGTACTTCGACAGCTTAGGTTTGATTGGACGAATTACTCATTAAGCATGTATTTTAATGATGAAGTATATATATCCACATTTCTTACTAACTTTCATTCACTCCGAGATGAGCAACGTTTCTTTTCATCCCTCATCTTTATGAGTGCGTTTAAATTATTTTGTCTTCCAATGTCATTCATTGCATCAATTGGAAATTGATAAAATGTTTTCTTTCAGTTTCATTCAGAGTTAGAATCGTTTTTTACGATATACAATTCCGATATGGGAATGTATAATGTTGGTTAAACGTAGCTAAAGCTTTGATCTGATATTTATATGATTCATCTCTCCAATATAAACAGACTTTTCTGTTCCATAAATTCATGGTATCTTAGTAGTCAATAGTTTTCCACAGGTATGGCAAGTCTTCAATTGTATTTTAAATTTGAGAACAAAATGCTCTTCATGATGGCAATTGCAACCCAGATTGATCATTATATATTTTTGGAGAATGGAATTATCTACTTCCCTAATGCAGAAATGTGAATCCCCGAAGGACGTAGATAGGTCCTTGGAATCGTTTCCTTGTTGGAGAAATTGATGATGTGTGTATCAGTTTTGAGAAGAAAATGCTTATAGAAAATTATTTGTGTTTGTCTTAAAACACCAGGATCGAGCATAATGGATTCACCTCAGATATAGCTTAAATTTCCTAAATATATTTTGTAAGGAATTCATTGAAAAGGATGTGAAAGTGGGACGTTTTAATCTTTATAGTTGCGCTTTCACAATCCGTTTTCGATCGTCTTCTTAATTAATTTCCAGGTCTTTTTCATCTCTTTTTACAATCAGAATCGTAATTATTAGAAATCCGTTGTTTGTGGTGATTCTTTCGTCTTTCTCTTTTAATCATTTAATGGCTCATTAACTATAATTAAGTAAGATTGTTCTTCACGGACCTTCTAAGGCAAAGAATTTCATTCCACAGATGTTCCAATGTCTTGATGCTAAATTTCAATTCGACAAATTAATTGTATATTTTAAATCTGAAAATTGTGCAATTATTCGAATAGTTTATGATCACTTGCTTTGAATTTTACCTACTGTATGCGTAGGTACGCATTTCAGCTCAAATAACTCGGAAAAATTCATAAACAGACATTTAAAATTTTCTTCTAGAAAACTTGATTCGTGAAGTAGTGAGAAATGCGATATGAAATTCCACATACAAAAATCTATTAATTCGGACATTTTTAAAACTGCCTAGCGAGGAATTGATAGTACTTAAATTTGAGCCTTAGATGCCCTAAGTACCTTTTTGGGTTCCACTAAAAAAAGTCTTTATTAAAACAAAAGTCAAAAATATATTCTGGAATTAGCATTTTCATTGGTCTCTTCTAATTTCACTGATGTAAAAACGCTATCTTTAACCATGAAAAATTTTTTTTGTTAACTTACAGTTGGGGTTACAGAGATCATTCAGAGCTCAAACAACAGTCGAATTCATCCAGAGTATCTGATTCATTTTATAAAATACTTTTTTTATTTTGAAGTTATAACACTGCATCATTCTAGTATTAAATACTGAATCTCGTTTATCTCAACTGAAAATTATGTTAATATTTATGCATTTAAAAAACTCAACGGGAATGTACTTGGTACATTGCAACTTGTCTACGCCAGTAATAATTGTAAGAACATATCTTAAATGTGAGGATAGATTATGGAATAAAAAGGAGTTAAGGACGCGAATAATTAACACATGCTCTAACAAACTAAACATTTTTCAAACGCAACACTGGATGCATGGTATTTCAGTCACGGTGAAATTGTCTCAACTCGAAAAATACCTCTCGAATTAGACGCTCACGGGGCATTTGCATTAGAATTACGTTTGTGATGGAGGCACATTCTCCATTGAGAGGCAAGAGTGGACATCTGAGGCGAGTAACGAGGGGAAGTGGAGGGTCTGCAGCGATGGCCGTCGATGGAGTGGGTGGACTTCTACGAGATAATGGAGAGATATAAAATTATGTGAGAGAACGGGGGCAGGAATCTGGGATGCGAAATTGATGTTTTCAAAACATTTAGGTCAGATAATGGATTTCGAGGAAAGCGAGCGAAGAGAGACTTTTATTTCGCGATCGAAAACAAATCCCGAGTAATTTTTAGGCGAGGGCTTTATCTAATTTGGGACACCCTTAAATAAATAAATTGCCCATTTCCTTTCAATCGAGTGACGGTCAACCATCTACCCGTGAAGAGCCCCACTCTGCGCCGTTTTGAGAGAGGGTGACACAATAATGAGTATAAACATCTCTAAATATTGCAAGAAGAATAATAATACTATCACTTGTCCTACTTTGTTTGTCGTTACACAAAAGAGATCAATTATAAAGAGCTTATGTAATAGATTTTGATGATCACTAGCCCGAAAAGGATGAATCACTTTGCTGCAGATAAGGGTCCATTGTTAAGATCACGTTGTTCTCTTTCGACTGAAATGTTTAAACTTAGACGCGCGAAGAATATTAAATATCCAGCACGGATGTTTCCGTTAACGGAATACATATTGGCAAATAAGTACATAATTGCTTTATCTACAATAGTCTCAAAAAATATTTTCACACAATCCTCTTCTAAAAGAACCACTGCAGATTAATTAAAATTTGGAACTAAAAACTGAGGATACAAAATAAATTTATTGAAAGTTTTTCAAACTTCATTAAATCCATTATAGTATATGGACACTAGCTGCTACAGTCTTACTGTTAGACTAAAATCCGTTTAATAAAATCAGTTGGGTTGACATTTTGCTGCATCATAATTAATCTCATTAATTAGGCTGACTTTCGAAACGGAAATACTGAATCTACCACACGTCCACCACCTATTAAGCAAACATAAGAAATTAGAATAATGAATGCTTAGTTTCAGTTTTAAATCTCGAAGAAACAGATGCCTCAGCACGTATTTGTAGCTGCAGTAATTTAATATGAAATCAATAAACATATCACTCTTGAAAAATATTCAAAGAAGTTAATGCCACTGATATTAAAAATACTCCTTTTAAATGCTTATACTTAAAAATTAAATAGGATTCTTGATTCGACATATTTTTTTAAGGGTATCTTGAAGAGGGCGAAATTCTTATATATCTGTTAATAACTCCGTTAATGTTTTCCGTTTACTCTCTTTGTCATTGGACAATTTAACTGCACACGAGAAAAGATTTAATATATTTTTCTATACTCGAAATCAGACGTCACAGAGAAAAGTTTTCTCAATTTTTATTGCTTCATTGCCAATACGTTGCTCCGATATCCTGAATGAGTAGTTACTGACGTGTCAGTCACTGTCTTTTTTGGTCCATTATCTTCATCGACATTCTTCTCTTAACGTGGATGGGACGGAATGATTTAGTCGTTCAACTGGGCATTTCCAGTGAATAAAATGACGCATTGAATAGAGATATTAAGAAAACACGCATCTAAAAAAAATATAGGGTCAATATCGTTCAGAAATTCTTTTTTAATAAGGCCATAGCTTCTTTTTAATTTAAGCTCATTCTCTCGTAAAATTATTGTTAGTTATTCGCATTGCTAAATATTCTCATTACTAAAGGTTCTTTTATCGGTTTTAACGGCGGTTTTTTATTCCGTGGAGAAATTTCAATTCGACTCTAAAAATGTTATACCAACCCTCAGTAAAAAGTAAATGACATCTAAAGGAATTGATAATGGCAAATAAAATGAAATGGCCGATGATAAGTTGAGCTAAGATGCTTGCGTTGAAATATAGATTGAGTCTATGCATTTAAAAGAATTTTAATATAACGTCAAATTCTTAAACTTAATACTCGATCGTCAAGATATTTTCTTTCCAAAGTTTTTCTATGTATTTACGAAGGGAATCGAACTTTCTTATCGTGAACTATACACCCGTAAAATTTCCCAATATGGTTCCGAATAGGATCTGACGCAGATATAATTACGCAAATAATTCTTTTTTTTGTCGTAAATTAGGAGTGAATATTTTTTATTTCCTTTCGAAAGGCCTACGCAACTAAGAAACTTTTGCTCGTTGCTGACAACAAAGAATCCAAATTTCCTCAAAACTTTCTCTGACTATTGCTCTCATAACGCATAATATTAACTTCGTTTCCTGCTTAATTTTTCGGCGAGGTAAGTCAATGGAATTCGGAGAACATTGGTGGGATAGTTTCATGCAATGGCGTATAGTGCTTCCTGATACCCACGCTCTTTTGCCCTCCATTCTCGTGCTTATGTTGATGAAATTTAACGCCTGCGAGCAATTTTTCTTCGCTTTTGTTTGCTCTACTCTCGCTCCGATGCTGCGAAATAATCGCGCATTCATTTCATACTACATCTCTTGTCAGCCGAAGGAAGTGTTTTTTTGAGGTCATTGGTAGGAATTTCAAAGGGATTCTTTTCCGCATATGCATATTATGTGAAACATTTCCTCTTCATTAGTTTTAGTTTACGTGACTGTAGTTTGCGTAAACTCCTAATTCACTTTCTTTTACGCAAACATCTAATTTAACATTTTCGCCAAGCGATTAGTAATTATGTGGATTACAATGGGGAAATACTGCCATAACGTCACTCATCAAATAGTTAACACATGCCTCGAGTTTGAAGATTATGGTAAAGTTTCTGAATAGGATATTGGGTATGAATTTCCCTTGAATACCACACTGAATATTCAAAGATGCGAGGAAATATTTCACATCGCTCCTATCACTATTTGAATGGATTCATTGAATTAGTTTCAAATTATTTTTAAGATACGATTTATATAACTGGTATTGGCTTAAATATCTCTATGAAGGTCACTTCTCAACAAGTACCTCTTTTGGAACTATATTATTATGATGTGTATTGAAGTTTGAAACTTTTTTGACCGTAGCAGCGATGGGTACCAGGTTAAAAGATAACACATACCATTTTATGTAACATTAATTTATAAATCTTTTATTCTTATCAGCGTTGCATTGTTATTTCCAGTTCCAACTAGTTATACATTTCTAAATAATATTTTTCTCTCGGCTATTTATTCATTTATAAAATATAACCTCATAAATCCACGAAACGATTCAAGAGAGTTCAATGAAAATATCGCATGTTTTTTGGTTTCCAATGAGAATTTCTAGATATCTCTCGATGGGATTTCTTTATCTTGAAAATATCAAAAACATCTGGGGACAGAGCCTCCCGTCATAGAGAAATCATTACGAGAAACTTGTGTATTAACTCTCTTATCTGCTTATCCACATTCTTTAGTTAAACTTTGCTTTGCTTTCGATAAGTATCGCGGCCTTAAATGGGCCCTTCTGTGATTTACTGTTTATCTCCCGTATTCACTGCGGAGTGGAGCAAGTGGATCGAAAAATCGAGTCTTTGTCACTCTTATTCCTCGAAAAATGCCACTGAAGGAGGCATATCTAATTGCGAGTTACAAAATCTCGCTGATCTGGTTTGCGGTTTCCTCCACGAGTACGTTGTCACCTGTTGAAACTGCTTGGACCTGGATGGAGAGTTGACGAAAGGTTGCTCTCCTTTTTCTGCCAACTTTTGACTTTCTCGACTTTTCCTCCTCGATTTCCTTGTAGCACCCCATCTATCCCTCTTTCTCTCCCCGCGGTCATCCTAAAGAGATCCTAGAATCTTATAAAAAGGCCAATAAATTGATTGTAAAGAGTACAATATGTTCTTAGGTTAGCCTGTTTGTGATGCAAAATGTCATGGCCATCTCCTCCGTTTCGGGACGGGTTTTGTTTCGTCTACATAATAACTCGTTGGCACATTTTTCTGATTCCATAACTGGAATGTTCGAGGATTTGATCGATTAACTCATGACGTAGACAGTGTTCCAAATTTCGCACCCACCCGGCATGACAGGGTTGACTGACGATTCATCGAAATCAACTCCACTGTAATCTTGGTCAGTAGTTTGATTACTATCTGGGAAATTATTGCAGCGGAGTATTATTTACTCGGAAGATAGAATGCTCTAAGTTTAAGATCGTGACTGATAAGCACCATCGGATATCTCGCCAGGTATATCAATGAAAAAAATCAAGAAGACGTTTAAGAATTTGAAAAATATCACCATATCTACGATGGTGGAATCGAGCATGAAGTAAAACTGTTCTACAGCGAAATGTATGAGGTTATTTTCATATATTTCATATTGATCAAATTTAATGGCATGAATTAATTTTTTTTACAAAATTGTATTTTACATCCTTTTAAGATCTGCATCAGCAAATGTATAAATTTTTGTTTTTAGATAATTGTAACTTTATAACCCTGGTAGCTTTCCTTCTCTCACTGATCGAATTATCATGAGAACAATTATTTATTTTTGTTCTTAGAATTGGTTCATTAATTCGACTGCCGCGTCAACTATTCATATCATGCTAATTATCCTTCAAACTAGATTTTAGTTGATAATTTGTTACTCTGGTTTCTATAGCCGCTTAATGCAGCGTAATAATTTTCTGTACCTTACGCAAGATCCCCCTTTCGAACACTTCTACCATATTAGAGTAAACGCTTCTTGCGCCTTGTATTGAATTCTCAAAGGCTTTCGCAAGCTTGTGGAGAAAGTTATCCTTCCTTCATTTGCAATTTCATATTAGAGTTACTCTTAACATCAGAAAATACTTACGGGTGTAGCATTTAACGTCTTCGAAAACTTTCCAATGTTAACGACTCTGCTATTAATCTCACTCTCCGTATCAAACCTACACAGCATTCGCATGATTAATTATCTGAACATTTTATTGGGAAACAATGTGATAACCAGTCATTTTGCCGAATCTTTCTTCTTGATATGAAGAATGATTGTTTTGTCGATGAAGGACGTTCATTATCTATTTTTCACTGGTAATTGTTAAAGTAGAGATTAGTCACGTCATTTGCAGCCATTCTAAATTGTTAAAAAATGGTATCCTTATAAATATACTCAATAGAAAGCTGAAAACTTACCTTCCTACCTACAGCTGTTTTCTTCGCCGTAGAAGAAATTCAAAAAAATTAGAAGTAGAAAATCTTCAAGTATAGTACATACTTTAGATATCGATTTTCATCTTATTACTACTGTACTAATTCAAGATAGAAATCGTGCATTTATGATCATTGGTGCTGATGGTAGGGCCATCGTTAAAGATTTATAAAAGCATCAAATCCATTATGTGTAGTATGTACATTTAGTAGCGTAAATTACTATCTTTGGAGTTTCATATTTACCATCTAAGTTTTATTTTCTACGTATTACAGTGAAAATTAATGTACTTCTTTCATAAACTCACTATCTATAGGGTGTCTCCCTTTACAATTTTTCCTTGTGAACTAGGATCCATATAGCGATGAAACATTTATGTTTTAATTTAAATTCATATAACTGGTCCTGACGTAGTAAGTAAAAAAATGGAATGCACATATATAGTGTCATTCTGCTTTAGATTTTACGAATAATTATACCCAAATTCATGCCTATCAGTGTAAATGTCTATTTCATTATATTTATGATATTATTCTGTCTACTTGTATTTGGTTCATAATTAATGACCTTGACAATATTTCAATTGTATTTTGATGCAATTTAATGATTGCATTGTCGATTTTATGCAAATTATTCCACCTCATATATGCGGTAAGGTATAAATTGTGGTCAAAATGCGAGAGTTGGCAATAGTGGAAGTGCTATCGGTTTCAATGGACCTTTCACTCCACAGAATCCAGAATTTCGATTGGGTATATTTCCAATTCTCATTTCGTATCTTCTTTTCCTCCTCCAAACAGGCTCTTCATCCTCTCCTTTTTGCTGCCCAAGACATGGCTCTTGTACCTAGCCTCGGTGGTAATTGGGTTTGGAGCAGCCATCATATGGACCGGACAAGGGAACTACCTCACGCTCAACTCGGACTCGTCCACCATGTCTCGAAACTCCGGCATCTTTTGGGCGATGTTGCAGAGCAGGTGAGACTCTCAATTTCAGAACAATTGCCAGCAGAATGCGGCCTTGAATCCCCTGCAAAACCAAATTCACTGAAAGAGAATGCGATGCTTTTCCTTTCCCCATAATATTTACCCCTCGGTTGCTAAGGTTTCACGAATCGAATGAATACAAAACAAACAACATAAATACAAAATATGATATCAACCCATTTCAAGTTCAATTTTCAGTGGTGGAGATTTTTCCCACACACCATTACTCCACGTTAACTTAACCACGTTTTTCTGTAACAGAAGTTAATTAAGAAGCTACAAAAACGACGTAGGAGGTTAGCTGAAAGAGAGCCCCGCTCTTTCTTAACCACGCCTTAAAAAGGGAGTAAAACAATAAATGCCATTTCATTGACCTTTCGGATACTCGGATGAGTAGCAGATATGTTAAATATCTCTCGATGATACTACGTCAAATTCGCTTTCAAAAATCGGCGAATTAAAATGAGCATGCTTCGACCGTTATGTTTTCCTCTCATTCCATTTACACCTTCGTTTTCCATTCTGAACGAACGAGAAACGGAAGATTCGTAACTTTTTGAAGGTCACTGGAAGATCAGAGGGAAGGTTAGGTGTTCTTAAAATAGATAGAACCGGATCGCGGTGCTGTTATTCCGCAAATTGGATAACCCATCCGTGGTTATTCGAGCTTCAAACATTCTCTACGGCTTCGAGTCGCCAGAATGTGGGTACAAATGAAGAACACATTGCGGTCGCAAAGACCTTTTTGTAAAACAAAATCGATGGTTGAGGAGGTTTTCGAAAGATAACCGCAAGAGATACAATAAGCTTCGCTCGCATCGATCGTTTTCGACCAAGTTTCATCGGTGTTTAAGAAAAACATTATATTTATTGATATGTCAATTATTTCCGATCACTCATACTTATGAAGTATATTGATTTTGAATTTCAAAAAAAGAAAGCGTTTATCATGGAGCAAGAGGGAACACCATGTGACAAAAGTGAAGTTTATTAGCGGTACTTATCACTACGTTTAAAAAGTTTCAGCGTAAAGCAATGTTGGTATAAAGTTTTATTGCAGATCAACTCTCGTTGATTTAATGCAGTGGTTCCCAACCGGTGGGTCGCGATCCACTGGTGGGTCGCGGAAGGGTTACAGGTGGGTCAGGCGACTCGATCTTAAAACTATACTACCTATATGAAAGATTTAAAAAATCGAAACAAATCGAATTGTGCTTTGATTGTTTTCTTGGTTCTTGATCTTGGGATACGATACAAATAAGGTTTGCTCCACCATGGACCGTTGGACCGTGGAAGTATTCCGATAAGGAAAGGTGGGTCGCCAGCTGAAAAAGGTTGGGAACCACTTATTTAATGTATTAATTGTTATCCATATATCTCCGTTTGTTTACCCTCTCGGTGAAACTAAACATTTGCCTCTGTTGTATTTATTCCAGACTATCGTTTCCTCATTTTTTCCCAGTTATCCTTCCTTAATCTCGGAGGGAATTCCTCTCGCTTAGGCTAGGTGGTTATTATATTTTTCTAGCATGTATTCCATTTTGTTTGCCGGAATGGGAAGACCATAAATAGGAATACACCGTTTTCCTACGATCAATTTATTATTTATCAATTTTCAATTTGTAACTTATTCTATAACTTACAATAGAGCTTTTATTTAAATTTTTATAGAGGGTTAAAAAAGTAATTACCTTTATTTCATCACTCAATATCATATATTTGTTTTATTTCTGAAATTCTGAATGATCTTATCAATTATAGGATTGATATTCCCATAACACTTCTATTAAATTTCTATCATATGCAAGTTATAACTCACTCCGTTATGAACTATTCGATCTAAAAATTCTGGAAAAGCCTACCACGAAAAGAAAAGTATGATAGTAGGCCTTCGCTAAACGTGTATATTTTAAGTTCCATTGACCGTAATAATTCCATTATTTATATTTTGAAGAGTCTGTTTCAAAATCATAGTTCGAAGGTTGTCTCTCGTGCTCTTTCTCCTTCACACGATTTTTGTGGAAAGCTAGCAGTTCATCCTCTGACCAAAGTTCCATGTTCCACTTAAAAATATTCTTGTTGACCTAGGCTACTCATCCCCGCTTCACCATAGTAACGACCTTGTAACAAATAAAATAGTTAACCTAAATGCAGAAAGCAGCCATTCATCTCCAATCGACGACCTATCGTGACATTTTGCTGGACCCGATGAACATATAATAAATAAGTGGAGCTTTCCAATAAATCTGTAACGATCATTAAAAAAATCATATTTTCGGAGCAATCAAATATCAACTTCTCTTCTCTAATTACGAAGCGTCGTCACGGGATGCTTTGTCAACAAAAACGCGGCCGTTACGAAAGAGGAAAGCTCCCCATCATTATAATTATTGCGTCACTGAACTTGAGCGTGACAGTGAATCCCGTTCTTTCATACATTTTGGGAAGGATAGCATTTTTCCGAGAATAGGTCCCGGATCGCCAAACCAGTTCTTCGCCATTCTTCGCATTGGCAAAAACTTTCTAAACTTAAAGCTGTTGGTAGAGAAAGAGGTGGAGGGAGACCCGTAAAAATCGCAGCCTCCGTTTATCCGTGCGGAGGAGCGTTGACGAACGCGGAGGAACCGGTTCAAAGGTCTTCAACTCCGTCTTATCTCGGACACACCCCCTTTGGATGACGCCTGTCATTTTTGAGGTTACCCTCTCTATCTGGGGTTCAATCCCAACAGAATGGCGGACTAGTTTCCTCAGGATGCTGCTTCAGAGCGTATGCTAACATCTATCTATCGCTATCCCGACCTTGAGCCATTCCACAATGGATTTGTTGGGCAACTCTCGCTTTTGAAAGCTAGAGAGAGAATCGCGCACATATTTTCGTTCATTTCTCGAAGTCGTTAGGCGTAATCTTTGAATCCTCCGGCGGACCGAGAAAATGAAAGGTTTGGGACATTATTTAAGAAAGTCGATCGGCTTAATGGAGTTGCGAAATTATAAGGGCGATTCTGGTTGATTTTTAAATGGAACGTCGGATTAGCATTTACGTTTTGAGCAAAGTTTATGAATCCCTCCACCGTATAATTACGGCCCAAAGTAGGCGTTGAAGCGAAAGTAAAAAAAGAGGAAGAAATTAATTCTTGAGTTATTTATTGCTCGTTACTTACCCCTTTCTTAATGCATAGCGATTTAACTTGTCTTGGAGAAGGGCATCGGACCCTTTATGTCCCACTGACCCGCATAATGTCATTTTATCACTTTACGAAACCTGGCTTTACGTCAGTGTCCGAGCAGTCGCATTTTCCGTGTATGATATCGAAGAATAGGAAGACATCAATCTATGGGGGCAATTTCTTAGCTTGATCCTCTATACTAGGATCTTTTCGACTGATGCCAAACTTACCACCTCTATTTTTGTTCTCACTTTCTATCTCACGAATATGAAAAAATAAAAAATTCTAAATTACTCCATTTTGGCAATTTTTGTAGCAACGAATAAATATCCATTGCCATGGTAATCTATTTGCAGTTATTTCTAAGTTAACTATTCAAATACTTGAATATAATTAACGGAGAAATAATTAAGATCAGCTAAACATGCAGAGAGATTCGTGCTGTTAAAAATCATCTTTTGCAACAATATTCGAGGTTTTTGACCCTCTTTTATCGATCAGTAACCCTTGGTTAACGCGCTGTAAGAGATTTCAAGCATCAGTAGAAAGCGGTGAGTAATTGCATGATTGCCAAAGGACGCATGATTGCTTACATATGTGCATCCCTTCCGGTGTCAAAGAATTCGAGAAAAGGAATACGGGAGAAGAACAAATAACGAAGTTACAAAATAAATTTATAAAACAGCAAAGGCCAGCTGTAAACTATGAGGATGTCCTTGAATGTGTAGTACCGTAAATACGTCACAAACTCGCAACTCGTATAAAATGCATTATTTCAATTTAATCAAAACTTTTCACTTTCTCTAACTATGACATTTTAATTTCTAAAAATTTCTGTTTCTCTTTTTCATTTATTGGAGTTCATAAGGTCGTTGGCCAATGTTTTGCAATCTCCAATCAGTCTCGTCCATAAAACCGGTACGTCAACTTTACATACGACGGAGTATCTTGTTGGTAGCGAGGTTATTCGGGTGTAGTTTCTTATATAACGAATGCTTTTCTTCAGAATCCTCATATCAAGTGATGCGACTTATTCCGGATGAGAGTATGGAATGCTACTCCGCAAAACCCCTCTCTCGCCTTATCTCCACTTTTTCTTCCTCGACCACCCAACCGTAGAAACACGCTAAGAACGCCTTGCACTACTTCAACCGTGCTAATTGCTTGTTGACCAACAATATTAGTTCATTATGTAATACTCAATTCCTGTTAATTCATTATCCAACGGCATGTATTACGATAAAGACATAAAATTTAACTTTGATAGATAGAAGATTGAAAGAATTATACGCTAAACTTTGCCCTCAGCTACCTCAAAGGGGATAATTTTGATGTTTTCGAATCTATTACATTGATGTTATTTGGCACTTCGGATGTAGTATTGAAATATTCAGTTTCTTAAACAGTTTCGCCTTGTGCTCTTCTTATTTGTTTTATTTTTTTTAAGAATACTAATCTAATAATCGACGTCCTCTGTCTAACTTTCGTAGAAGGGTCTGAACAAAATTATTCGCCTTGTTTGCTGCCGATGTGTAGAATCATTCGCGACTGACATGAGGATTGAGGAATTAGAGGTTGCCTAGGAGGTCCAAAGTGAAGATTGGAAGAATTAGAGGCTATAAGACCCCATAGGGTAACTTCCTTGTCCCCGCGACTGGCAATATCAACGCAAGAGACGAAGATATGAATTCATTGACACAAAAAATGGGCATATAGTCAATATTAGGTTTTTGGGAAAGAAGATTATCAACACTGAAATGAATTCATTTTTAGGTGGCGTAGAAAAAATAAAATGTTATAAATTTAATAATAAAAAATCACCCGGCACATGGTAAATATTTCAATCGTCGATGACGGCGATGATTTTATAGTTATTGATGTTGTAAAAATTACACATTGTGGAAATGCTTGCGGACGACTTTACGCTAAGAGGGAGACTAGCATGAAAATAGATTTCTGCTGTGTAAAATTTCTAAACTTTCCGAAAAATTACGTTTAGATTTGAGGAGGATTCCGGAAATTATAGGAAACGCTGAAGCTCGATATTTTTAAGCCAAGAAGCATTCCATTTTGAGCGCGAACGTGTTTAAAGGAATTTCAAAAGTCACCTGAAAAATCTTTATTTAACTCCATGTCGGCTGATATTCAGGAAATTTCTTTTCGTTCGCGCTAGAGGAAATTTTCCCATCAAGGGAGAAACGGGCTATTTTGTCACCTTTTGCTTTTCCTTCAAATTTGTAGATAATTTAAGGTTCTCTAAAATAATTACCTATCTTCTTCAACGAGAATCTTTACTTATACATATCAACACGAAAAAAACAATTTTACAACCTAACACTGACAATAAGCTATAAATTCATAGTTATCTTTAAATATGATCGGGATATTCAAACTGACAGGTAATAAAATTTTATTGAAACGATTGCATGTGATGAAATTAAACTTTTCTATCTACAAAAAACTGCTGATGAGAAAATTTGGAAACCGTGTTTACATTTATGAGATGAGAGAGCATCAAGAATGTACTCTTATTATTAAAGGTTTTCCTTTTTTGCAGTAGTCCTCATTTCTTTGCTAATATTTCCGTTCCTTTCTTTTAATACTTTTCAGTAATTGCGGTAATGTTACTCATGTGAAATAAATGGGAGACTTTATTAAACTACTCCTTTAATACGAAGTACGGTGGTTTTAGGATTGTGCTGGATAATCTGAAAGATGAATGTCTCCATACATCCTCAATAATAAAACATTTTCAGCTTATAATCAGAAAGGTTTGCGATAACTCGAATATCTTCTTTCTCGACTAAAGATATCTCTTTCAAACCTAAACCAATATAACGGGTTAAGGAGCATAAAATAATTTATCTTATTCTTATCGGAATTTCTCTATTGTAGAATTAGACACTGCGTGATAATTCCTTCATTCCACCTTCCATTTTTATCATTATCTCAAGATGCTAGATGCATGTCGGTAGCTTTTGATGATCGATACAGCAGTTTTTATATGAAAGTCATTGTTATTAATAGGAGCTTTTATCGAATTATCTCTTATATTTAGATCGGAAAGAAGCAGTCCAAAAAGGAATGAAGCTATTAGTAAGCATGTATGTAATTCATGAAGGATATTTCAATTGCGGACAATTTGTCCGGGTCTAATGTAGTTTTATTTTCCTGGGTTAGTTAAGATTATTAAAACTTAGTCGCGCGCAACATACGACATTGTCTTTTGCCTCTGACTTTTCTAATTCGCATTTCAAAAATGTTGTTCGTCCACGAGTATCGCTGATATTCTGTAGCAGTAATTCCAATTATCCACCATTGTCAGATATTTGAAAATTGATAATGGAAAAACGTATTTCCCGTAAATTCCCGAAGTCAGTTTTTAAGTTCTGAAAATTATAAATGAAAATGTTGTAAGTGTATATTCTATTCTTTCGAACTGTGACTGCATCCTTCCTTAAAATTGTGATATAATCGGAAATCTATAATTTATTATTCCCTCGCCGTAATCATCATCCAAGCTTTTGTGTTACGGGCACTAAGCTAAGTAAATTTGACCAATGGGTGAAGGATAATTTCGCCATTTTTGAAAGTAAGCGTGGACGGTGGAGTCACATCACAAAGATAGCTCGATTATGGGAACAATTCGCGATGAATATTCTCGTCGCCTAAATTTATCACGGGTAAGATGCTATGTAGCTTCTCCGAATCAAGTTTTTGTTTTAATAGCGGGGGAATGTCCTAATCGTTGGCACATGGCGAATTGGATTCGGTTCAAGAAAAGAGGGAGCGGTTGCAATCCCAACACTTCGCTTTGTATCCGGACACTTTTCGCTGGATCCCTATTTCACGTGGGCGACATTTCCATCTCGGCTCCCGTTCACGCCACTCCGTGCTCCTTTCACTATTTCTCTTGGAATCCCTCCCGCAGAGCCGCAAGCCTTTCTCCCGAAAACTTTCGCTTGGCGAAATTTAGCATTCCTCCTGCAAATTTCCCTTTCCTAAGTCCTTGACACGCGCGAAGGCCTGGCTAGGTTGTCAACCCCCACTATCGGAGACACAGATTCTCAACTGATAGCCTCAATATGTAAGGATGCCCTCAGATTAATGAACGTAACATGAAATCTAATTAATTCCCTCCACTATTCCTTCGTGTGAGAGTACAAACGTTGGTGCCGAAATTCGAATGGAGAAAGTGAAGCAACACATTGCGAGTGGTCAGTAAAACCTCACTCGATTTATGCTATTACTTCGAACTGAAGTACTAGCGTAGCGGGAGTAATTTATTGGTGATTAAGGAACCTGAAAAATTCGACCAAATATGCGTTTCTTGTGGCATACAGTCATTCCTCCAGCAAATTGGATATTAGGCACATGATATTGGCATTCCTGCAGGAACAAATAAATGATGAATGCCCCCTGTCACGCGCCACTGGCGGATTGCAGGATTTAAAAGTAAATAAATAAATGGCCACAGAACGTAGTCAGACTTACCAATATTATAATACTGGTATTGACATAATAAAGAAACCATTCTAGGGGCAAATGCTTGGTCATGCAATCGTCGTAATAGATTTATTTTTTAATTCTGACAATTAAAAATAATTCAGTTACTTCCTAAAATGTAATTATTCATTTTGGAAAGTTTAATGACTTATATCATGTTTCTTAAAACCATAGCTAGGTTTAAAAATGGAAAATAATTCCTGAATGCAGAAATTTTAAGTAGCAATCACAAAGCCTTAGAATCTATAGAAATAATATAGCACCAGTGATGCATATCTACTTTCAGAATTATAAAGCACGCAAGTAAATGCTACATTGTGAATAGGGATTATAATTGTGGTTATAAAAATAAAAAAGAGGAATACATTAAAAACTAGTTATATTTCTGAGACTTATTTACAAGTACAGAAAAATTAAGGTAGTAGAAGTCGCTTTACGTTATCTGCGTTTAATGAATAATCATTTTATCCATTTATTATTTTAGGGCATAGTCACAATAACCCGAATCGCGAGTAGAATTTAGACATGGGTCGTAACTCATTCGTTTTCCTTATCGCGTAACAAGCGTTAAAACCACACTTATCAGTTTCGTACTAATTATTCTGATCGTAAAGTTAATGTCGAGGCATAGTAAAAAATGTACATATCAGTTCGCTTTCGTTTATCGGAAACGGGTCTCTTAAAACTGGATCTTGTGCTAATTTTGGAGGAGTTAGTCGAATAGGGTACTTTCTTAGAGTTATCATTATGCGATTGATGTCAATTTTAATCTCGGTAGGAGGCAAGGATGACAATCCAGTCGGAAATTGAGGACGCGGGTAAACTTCCGGATCCTTGTGTCCACGGGTTCAGTTTTTATTTATCAGGCTCCTTTGTTTGTAAACGTTAGCTCGCGAAACAATTAGAATTGGTCTGAAATTTTTGTGATTTCGTTTCGTTCATTGAAGAGAGAAAAGATGTGATGAGATCGCCATCCGATGTTATTTTAGCTTAAGCTCTAATTGCAGTCGTCGCCTAAAGAAGCGATCGAATTCAACTCAGTCGCTTCAGCTAGTCCTTCTTAATTATAGTTAATTGCATGGGTATACAGATTATCGATTTGGAATGTCAGTCTGGAGAATGACGCATAATCATTTTCACATCTAAGCGAATTGGAAAATCAAAGTGGTGGATGATAGAAATATGTTTGAAAATCCAAAACTCTAAATCTGAATCTGAAAATCTATTGTTCAAAATGCTATGCGAATACTTAAAAACGAAAAATATAACCCTCAAAACTGTAAAAAAATTGAAAAAGTGCCATGGCTTAAAATCTTTTGCATTTATTCATATTTATAAGTAAATGTATATTCTGAAGTTAAATTTTCTTCTTTTTTGCAGCATGTTCTTCGGGAATCTGTTTGTCTACTTCCAATTCCAAGGGAAAACGAAAATTGATGCTGATACTCGTCTTATTGTCTTCATAGTATTAACAGTATTAGCTGGAGTGGGAATATTATTTCTGCTGGTCCTTCGGACTTCAGTTTCTAGTGATTCTCATGATAGCATAACAGCAGTTGAGGATGCTCCACCCCTGGGTCCACTTCAAGCATTGAAGAATTCATTTAGATTGTTTTTTACCAAAGATATGGCACTTCTTAGTTTGGCCTTCTTCTATACAGGTAAGAACAGATTTACATGTCAATAAACTACTTTGACAGTTAAACCAAACTCTGTTAAAATGGTATTCCCTGTAAATCTATATGGACCCATGGGGGTCCACGTAAGGAAATAAAAAAATGGAGGTACAAGATTTATTTCAACTTTTCAGTGTTTTAGAGTATTTGGAAGCCAAAGATACCTTTTTAAAATATAATGTAATCAAATGGAAACCAGATTTTAACTTCTCCTTATTAAATAAGAGCTTTATGAAAAATTAAAAGTGGTTCATGAGAAAAAAGTATGTGAACCTATGGTTTAGATCAGTGCTTCTCAAAATTTTTCATGTCACCACCCCTTAATTCCCATACCACCGCCCCCAACTAACATCTACAAAAGTATTTTCTGTTAGACAAAATCTAAAGAATAAATAAAAAGCAAAATAAAAGCTACTATATTTAAAAAGTCAACCAAATCCTTATGTCTGATGTTAAATAACTGCCTAGAGCCAAGTAAAATTGATTAGAAATGGAAATATAATGAAATAGGAATAAAATATCTTAGAATCTTGCACGTTTGGATTACTACAGCACCTCTAGGGGGCCGCAATTGCCCGCTTTGGGAATCTCTGGTTTGGATTAATCAAAACATTAATTTTACAAATTTCTCAAGAAATATATATTTATTACTTAAATAGTTTCATCGCAATGGTATATCATCAGGTACTGAATACAATATTTTGGTAATGGATATAAAGGAAGGGAGAGCGGGTAGGAGGATGAAACAATGAAATACAAAGTAAGACAATAATGGTAAAATTAATTAAAAGAAATTTTTATATGGGGTTAGCATAGTGTTTTTCTCTGTGGTAATGGAGAAACTCCACCAGATATCACCATTATTTGCTTGAATTAGTTAAAATTGTTTTAACAGAATAGGAAATTAAAAATGTATTTACTCAACATTTTTCTTACTAGTTAAATTCTGGCTACAAAATTCATCATGACAAAGATTTTTGAGGCCCTACTGCCTCACAAGTGCATTTAAGGAGGGTTTAAAGTATATGCTCTACCTCAAAACATTTGAAATTGAGTTTCTATATTCCTATCAACATTTAAGAAATGTTTTTTTAAATTCTTATTGAATCTGTTATTGAGTCAGGTTCAGTTTAACAATTTGATACAGCTCATCCATCATCACAGAAATCATTCAATTTCCTGCTTTTCAACTAAAAAGTCTACTCACATTTTAAAAGCCATTCTATATTTATATTATATTTATTAGATTAAATTTGATGTAATACTCTATAAATTATTTCATTGCTTGTTATTATAACACTTAGAAAGATATTTTCTCTTACACACCCTTAAATTCAGCAATATATGTTCATATAACAACATTTTCTGACTCAAAATGATCAACAAAAATTTACTTACATGATATCATAGGTGTGTTGGTCTCACTATCCAAATAAATTTTTGCTGAGCTTCTTTTGATGACCACACTCCCTTACTGCAACCAGAAATGTTCCTCTCATTAATATATATTATTTTTCTCCACAGGATTAGAATTGTCTTTCTACAGTGGTGTCTACAGTCCAAGTGTAGGTTTTACCATGCAGTTAGGAGAAAATGCCAAGCAGTTGGTTGGATTATCAGGAATATTTATTGGACTGGGAGAAGTTATGGGTATGTCGATGTTTTTATCATCTCAGTTAAATATGCAAATCTTACATTTCCAACATCTTTAGGAAGATGCACCTATGGGCTTTAGTACAATTGCATCCGGGATGCAAATGTCCACAGGTGCATCCATGGCCTCTCTCATTGAACAGAATCAAACATGGACATGAACAATATCTATGCTATATCTGATATATTCAAGCCATATCATTTTTCATTACCTATATTACTTAATTTAATTATACAAAACACTTGATATACTCCAAATGAAACTTTCATAAATAGAAATATCTATTAAAATAATGGTATTAATTATTATTCTCTGATGAACAATTTATGTATCTCATTTTTTTGTGAAACTTCTAGACTTAGAAGAAGCAAAGCAATTCAAATTTATAGTATATTTGGCCATTTCACATTATTTTCACACTCTTCATTCTAATTATGTTTCTAATAACTTCATAAGTTCGAACATATAAGGGTTGATAGCCAAAACCTAACCATCCAGATTATCTTAAATGAATAGTTAATAGTATAAATAATTAAAATTGGCCTTTTTTATTGAATACAGCTTAATTTAATTTTCTTATTCCAATTCTTTTTCCATGATAATTGTGGAAATACTTTCACAATCTCAAAAATATAAATAATTTGACTGAGAATTTAAGTAGATAAGTTGGATTTCAAGAAAATGATTTTTTTTTATTAGCAAAACTGACTTATGGTCTATATTTGCTGCTGTTTTGTTCACATAATTTTTTAAAAAGCCATTCTTAGATTCTTCAATACCCCTTGATTTCAAGTACGTTTCCATTCAACTCATACTTAAAAGCTTCTTCAGTCTTGTTTCAAGGTAGTTGATTGTTAGTTATTGAAAAGCATCCTGCTTTCTTGTATCACTCTAATTTGTAGAGGTAAGCATAAATTCAGGCCCTATTGGCTCACTGTGTTCTGTTTTGTCGTTCATGATCAAATTGTGCTCTCTAAAGTTATGACAAATAATTAAATTAGTAATCATAAAACTGAGAAAACTGTAAAAAATAGAAAACTTGAAATCTTTGTATGAATGTCAATTTGTGAATTATTCATCAGTTTAGAGGTATAATGATGTTTTTGTTGCCACAAAGAACACATACTATTATAAAAATCTTTTACTGCCATTTTCGTTGATTAATTTCCATTTATAAAATCAATTTACCCGTGTATGCACAATGTAAAAAATAAGTAATTAATCTATTGTTAGAAGTAAATAAATAAAAATACCTTATTTTAGGCAAGAATTAACAATTTTACTGCCGATATGTGTTAAGGATATATACTGATAATAATTATAAAATCATATTTCTATTTGCCTTATTAGGAGGAATGATTTTTGGAATCCTTGGAAAGAGGACCATCCGCTGGGGTCGGGATCCAATTTTCCTGATTGGCTTCCTTGTGCACGTCTTGACCTTTGTTCTCATCTTCATCAATCTTCCAAACAATGCTCCCTTTTCTGATACTGAGGATTTGTCTTACATCAAGAGCAAGTAAGTAGTAGTGGTAATTAATCTAAAATAATGAAGATATTTAATGACTAAGTTGATTCTATTAGTTATGAATATTCATGATGATTAGAAAAGATCTGGTGTTTTCCCGGCGAATATTATGGATAAAGTTCTCTCGGGTTACGAGCCGGGTGGTTTCTTCTACATCTCTCAACGTTTTGGTCCCTGTCTCCGGAACCATCTTCACTCCTGAAGATGGTTCCGAGAGAACTTTATCCATTCATGATGATTCTTTGATACAATCATTATCCTAAAATATTATGTATAAAAACAATTATGACATGATACCAGCATTTGGAGTGAGTTGTTGGTGATTAATAATAATAAAATGAGGCTGTTTATTAACAAAATGAGATTGTTGTATGCAGAAATTTTATGGAGGACAACATTCACATAGGGATCCGCGAATAATATTCGCGAATACTCTTGATTTGGATTTTCGGATCTATTTAAATTAAAAATTTTGTGGTAAGCAACAAAATTAAATACATCGTATTAAAATTATGATCATTGTGAATACAATAAAATTGGAAGCTTGTCATCTATACAAGAATTTGCACAGCAGAAGCATATAGATTCTCCTTTCTTTCTAAATTTTTCTTCTCCTAAATAGACATTTACTGATAAGGTTTATTAACTATCAATTTAATAGTACTTTTATTCCTTAATTCTAACCTCAATCTAATATCCTTCAAATCTAATTTAGATAATATCCTCATCTTGTATTTCCAGTGCCTATTTGGCTATGGTATGCAGCTTCTTCCTGGGATTTGGCGATAGCTGTTTCAACACACAAATTTATTCCATCCTTGGTGGAATATATGCTGATGACAGTGCTCCTGCTTTTGCTCTTTTCAAGTTTGTACAGGTAAGAATATTTTATGTAGAGAAATTGGATATCTATAAATATATTCAAAGAGCCACCAAGATTTAATTTGGGAAGTGAAACAGAAAATGGTTATTTTATTATTGAAATAATTTTGCTAAATCCCAGTGATTGATATTATTATTGAAGAAGATAGAATTGTGACAGTGATATTTTAATACAATTCTTATGATAAAACGGAATTAATATATGTATTATCTCTTCTACCTTAACTTTATGGTACCTTAAAATGCAATTCATCTTAATTAATATCAAATTGTTAGTTACCACTTTTCTAAGACTATTTCTATAATACATCATTGTCAGGTCAAAGTGTATTGAAAGTATTTCTTCATACAATAGTAAAATTGAAATTCCAGAACTTGTTTAAGATTCTTACATTCTTGTGAAAATTTCAATAATTTGAAAAGAGAGCCCTGAAATTTCCTTTGTACCATAAAACTACCTCTTTTTATTTGTAAAACTGGGATTAATAATGTCAAATTAATCTAATTTATGGTTTTATTACCATGATTTCCTGATTTAATAATATCAAAAATTATATAAAATGTGTTATTAAATGGAATGATTCATCTAAAACATTTAATCCAGTATTTGGGAAAAAATTTTGACAATTTCTTGAATGTAAATTATTTTAAGATTGTCCCACAATTTTTACAAATATCAATATTGATCCAGATTCATTGGATTGCCTAGTTAAAATTCAGTTGTACAATATATGCTGGTGAAGCACAATACCTTTAATATTTTTTAGCATCAAGTTATAATATAACTTTATCAGATGTAAGTATTTCAACAAAATAGAAATATTTCCCTCACTTGATTGAATTTTCTCAGCTATTTTTTTTATACTTTTCAGTCTGTGGCAGCTGCAGCAAGTTTTTTCTACAGCAGTCATGTGGGACTCCATGCTCAATTAGCCATCTTGGTAGCAACTGCCTGTGTAGGCACTCTGTCTTTCTGCATTGTTGAGTGGAGTACATATACAAAAGATAAGCAGAAAGGCAAGAATGAGATAGATAATTCTTGTGTTCAAGGATCTCATGCTGGATTAGCATAAGCGTTAAAATTTCACGTCGATAAGCTGTTTTCTACGTAAAATCTTCCAGGAAATAAGTGGTTGATTTCGAAAATTAAGATGTATAGAATGACTATTTTTTTATCAACTTTGAGAAAAAAGCAGGGGCAGCTTTAAATTACATCAGAAGATTTGGACTTCTAAATGAAACCAGGTGACCCATATATTTCATGTCTTGTGAATCTGAAAGCAACAATTGAATGGAGGTCCAATTGGCACTAGTCAAATACAGAGATAAAAGATGGCATCATTCAAAGAGACTTAATCAGATATTCCACACTTTTTTTTAATGTACTTAAGATGAGGTACGAATGTGATAATTGTGAAAAGAATCATGAATTATTATGTTATTTTAATAACATGAATACCTTGCATTCTTTGTGGTTTGATTAGCTTTGTTGAAACTCAGATGTACTGGAAAGGAGAAGAAAGAAGTTGCATTTATTTTAATTTCTGTTACTGTATATTTGAAATAATTTGCTTTTTAGGTTTGGTGCTGCAGGGAATTATAGAAAGTGTCTTTAAAATATTTCAATGTTTACATATTTTTTAATTTGTATGAATCTGTACAGTTTTATACACATGTTTAATTTGTATAGATGTTTTGAAATTTTAAATGCTTAGTTAATTATATTCCATCAGTTATCTATTTACTGAAAACCACAATTGTTATGTTTGGAGCTTCTATTTTTTTCTGTCTTCGCAACCATTGTTCATTTCATCAGTCATGCTTCAAATTCATGTTTCAAATCAATATAAACGTAACCTAAGAAATCTGATGAAGAAAAACCTCAAATGAATAATTTATGCTGATTTATCTATTGTTTTAAAATAGAATGAGAAATTTATTAACATTCATTCCTTGCAACTCTATTAGGTGTAGGTTTAGAATGTCACATTCCTCTCTTTTTAGCTAGGGATCGAAAATATATTTGTTCACTGTTATTTATTTTTATGTATATTATTTCCATTCAGAAAAGAATTAATAGTTCTTACAATGAAAATACAATTTAACATCTGCTAATGCAAATTAAATAAGACATTGTGGTGGATGATGCGCAAATGTGGGTCATCCAGAAGTGAGTATTGAAATGTAAGCTGTGAATGTGTAAAATATGTCTTCCATGGTGATTTTTAACAGTGTTACTTCCATTATCTGAGAAGCTGAGACTGTTAGCTCTAAAGTAACCATTTAGTGGATATAATTCATTGAAACTGATAGATTAGAGTACCTGGAAAAGTTTGTGGCAACTGTGCAATAGATGTATTCTGGTAGTTCACATTCAGAAATAGGAGATTAGGAATGGGCTGGGTTACTCCAATAATGCACTTCTCTTGTATTCTTAAGTCTCCCATCCCTCGTTTTCCTCATTTTTCTTCCATGAAGGGTTTTCTTGTATCATCACACACTGCTCATTTGAGTGCCATAATCTTACACAGGGATTCTAATATTTTCTTTCATTGTGTATAAATCTTTGTAAATTTTAATAAATCATCTAACAACTTATGTAATAAGGTAATTGATGTAAGATTTTTATGTCTGTTGTTTTGTCATCACATTCCTACGAAAGACTGCTCAAGAATGTTATGATAAGAAATGTAATGTTATATATTTTTATGTATATTTTATAATTCCATTAATGAAGAAAAATAAATTAAGTTACATGAAGAATTTTCTAATTTGTTTTCTTCCTTAATATGTATTCAAATCAAGATTTATGTAGGGAGAATATTTGAAAGAGTAGAGTGAGCTGCCTAATAGGTGCTACAATATTTGTTACATTTAATATCTAACTAATAATACTGAGCAAACTGAAGATGTTTTCTTAAGTGAAAGGAACTAAAACATCATTCTTTATCATAAATATTAATGATTTATAAACAGAACATTTGGTGAGAAACAAAATTTAGCTCAGTATCTGAATTTTAAATTATCATGGGCTATTATATAATTGTATGTTTGTCAATTTTATGTTTGTTTGAGATTGAACATACTTGCTAATGAACAGTTGTTTTTAAATAATTTTCCACTTTCCTTACTATCAATGACAGTAATTAGAATCCAGAATAATTAATAAACACACAACCATGTTTGGCATATTACACCATCATAGCAGGTTGTGTGTTAGTTAAATATTGTGGAATTGAACAAGTTTCTGAATATTATTGTTAGAAATGTTTTTGTTACTGTAAATTGTTTTGTATAATAGAATTCCACCTAGTATCATGGAAGCAGTTCAATTTTATTATATTTGATCTTTGAATGGTTCTCCGAAAACGGATATAACAATCAATTTAAAGTATAATTAGCCCCTGTAGTCAGGAACACTATGTTGAGAATGCCTATGCTTAATATATTTAAATTTATTCTTTCTGTCCCAGCTTGTCTTGTCGGAAATATAGCTACAATTGCAATCCTACTTTAATGTAAAAATGTCAAATTAATGTGGGCTTATCATTCTGTTACATATGATTGCTTATGATTATGATTGATCAGAGGCATATCTAAGCTACATCATAAGAGAGGGGCCTAAAAATTTCAACAGGACATGCATTGCATCTAATTGTAAGATGTTAATTTTGAAGGGGAGCATTTGCATTATGCCTCCTCTTTGAAAATGTTACTATGATTGCTTGTTATGTTTTTCTAAGTATTGCTCTTCTTGAAAACCATGTATCTAATTAACCCTTATTAGTTACATATTAAATACAAGAAACTTCATAATTATATTCAGGTTTTTAAAGGCATATTATTAAGTTAATGATGCAAATGCAGTAAAAGTATATTAATACATGCATTAGGAGAGACTCAATTCTTTGAATGCCCATTATATGTGTTTGATATGTTTTATCTTATTGATGAGGCAGCAGTCAATCCAAGGCTCAAGTTCTTACCATGCTCTTTGCAAATTATAGCATTCAATGTGATATTTGATTATTTTGCTTTTGTGGTAAATCATGTGTCAAATAACCTCTGCCACATAAAACTAATGATTGTACATAATCCTAAATTCCGAAGAATTTTAAGATTAGCACTCATGTGAGTGCTGATCAGCTGATTTTAAAAAGTATCGCAAAAAATTGTTTTCTTGAGATGAGACATTTTCAAAATAAAATACCTAAGAAAGACAGTTTAAATAAAGTCAAAATGAATTTTATTCTTTTTATTTAATACATTTTGAGTAAAAAATATAATGTAACATGCTCCTAAACCAATGTTACTCACTCCTTGCAAAAAACCATGTTACTTTGTCTGCCATACCTGTTTACCTATGCATAAATAGCAGACTTAAGTATACAATAACACACACACAGCCATTTTTTATTCTCTCTAAAAATCATTAATTTAATCTATGATTATATATATAAACATTCTAAGCCTATCTGCTTCTTGACATCAATTTACCAATCTGCAGAATATGTTTATAGATACAGAAAGGTTAGTGAATCAAGCTAAAGGAGTGGCATTCATTAAGAATCCAGGTTGAATGTTTGAAAAACAAATATGTTTGTCCATTAAGAATTCTTCTGGTTGAAGGTGTTGAACTATATTGCTTGTGGTATCTTCTGTGGTCCAAATTGTAAATAAGTTCCAATTGTATCTTCCTTTTCATTATTTAATTTAAGAAGTAAGAGACATCAGGTTATTCCAACATTAACAACAAAGACTATATATGCTTTGTTCTTTTTATTTTGTAAACATAAACAAATCACCATAGTGATGTAGCAATATGTATGGCAAATTGGCATTCAACACCCCCCCTCAATTTAACAATATTCTAATGAACCATTGATTAAATACCTAACATTTACATTACAATGATTTCCTACAGTCTGGTAATAAATCACCAGCCTTTTGTTTTACCTGTCATAATTGTGGAATTGCATAATGTTTATAGATACAGAAAGGTTAGCGAATCAAGCTAAAGGAGTGGCATTCATAAAGAATCCAGGTTGAATGTTTGAAAAACAAAAATGATTGTCCATTAGGAATTCTTCTGGTTGAAGGCTGGTTTTATACTCTACCTCTCCACTATTAGGTTCCTCAAAGTTGGAGAGGGAATGTAATTAAATATCAAAATGGGAAGTAAAATAATTTAAATCTTGTTTTCTTCACAGAGCCAGAATATTTTACATGGGCATGTTTCTATAGCAATAACCCAATGAACAACAGTTTTGATGTCACTTAATAAAGGGAATCCAAAATTTATGATTAAAAATGGCATTAAGTTCCCTGTCTAATTGTATCAATTTAAAGAATATAATAGTCAACAGGTAATTCAATAAATCACAATTATTAAAATACTTTTAGAAGTTTATTATCACTGTTTTTCAATTAAGTACAAATAAAAGCATCCATCACTTTTAATACATATACAACAATATAAAAAAGAGGAGGATATTTTCTTGAAAGCAAATGTGGAGCAAAACAAGAAAAATACAAGCATTTACTAGCAAATAATAGAACAGCATAAAATTTAAATATACTGTAACATCATTTTATAATTTAATTTAGTACATAATAACTATAATACTTTAATAACAGAAATTTATTAAACAACAAATAAAAACAAATATATAAAAGGTTATAAAAGATAAATACAAATAGTGATTAAGACCTAACTTTGGTTGAATTAAACAAAAAAATGATTATCAGAGTCAACGTTTTTCCCTCTTCCAAACAATAACCAAGCCATGACAATCACTCGTAGCTAACAGAGATTCATCATAATTAAAGCTGACTCCAAGTACAGGGGAAGCATGCCCTTGAAGTTTGTTGACAATGGCTGGTCTTCCTTCTCGTTCAATATCCAAAAAGTAGACGCAAGAATCTTCACTTCCAGTCACTAGAAATAAATTATAAACAAATAACCAAACCAGATCTACCTTTGTTAACATTTCATGTACATACATCAACATGCATGATATGTTAGTTAAACGATAAAAATCATTAACTAGAGAGTAAAACATGAACAAAATCTATGTAAGGAAAGGCAAATGTGAGTGAAAATATTTTTCTTATCAGACTAAATTTAATGCATCAATACTATTAGTAGTTGTAATTCTAACTTTTCTGATAGAACTTAATTTAAAACTAGTTAGAATAAAATGATTTTTCCATTAATCAAAAACAGAAATTCAGAGTAAAAATACATCAAAAATATGTTTTTTTAGCACAAGAAACAAGGAAATATTAAATATTTTCATCTAATATCAAAGTAAAACACTATTCCATCATACAAATAATACATATAAAACGGTGCTTTGCAATCAGACATACAGCAATTCAACTGCAAATTTTAGACAAAAACAATATGCATGGTGTGTGGTGTTGTATGCTGTCTTTTGATAATTGTTATTTATCTTGCTGTTTCATTGGTCTGTGTTTGAGTGTTATAGTATTATCTTTGTGTTTGATTATTTAAATACATATACTAAAAGTAAACTGTCAAAAAAAGGCCTTATTATTTTCCAATTGGATATTGTAATTACACATGCTTAATTTCCAATTGTATAATTTCAGAGTGGCAATTTCAAGTGTAAGAAGTTACATATTATTATTTAATAATGATAATAATGCCATCTTTATTTTATGGGCGACTTTCAGCCTTTGAAGGCCATTCCTCCAATTATCCCCTTTTTAAATTTATTACTTCTTGCATTTTTCATTTTAATTAATAACACTCTTACACACACAACATACATAGACAACCATTCCCTAACCGGAAAAATCCGATTATCCGATTTTGTGAAAGATGAACATGAACAGAAGAGTGGTTCAGGAAAGAATTACACTTGGTTGGTCATTGAGAAGAAAGAAACTATACATGAATTGCAGAAAGATCCAGTGAAGCAGAGGAACAATCACAGATGCATCTAAAGAAAATGGAGTTCCTTGATCAATTGTAGCAATATTTTGTCAATAAAGAGAAAAACCTGGCTGATAGGGTGTTGGGTGCTGATAGGTTCCTATGATGAAACTTAGGAATTAAAAGCAGATTGAGGCTAGTTTAATTTATTTAAAGGTAGAATAGGCACCCATATTGTTCTCAGATGATGGCAGGTGTTAATGCAGACAAAGAGGGCACAGGAAAATTTGAATATTTAATCACGAAGGAAGTTCATCTGCCACAGCAGATTATTAATGGAGATGAAACCAGGTTATTTTGGAAGTGCTTACCCTAAAAAACTTACATTACACAAGAAGAAGTGAAGTTCATTGGCTCATAAGCTAATGAACATAAACTTACAATGATATTAGCAGCAAATTAAAGCAGAGAGTTTAGAGTAAGCAACATATGGTCTATCATTCAGAGAATCATTGGTGCTTTGGAAGATGATCATTAAGCCCAAAGTGATGTGGAAACCCAAGATAAAAGCCAGGGTGTAGCAGCAAACTTTCAAGGATTTGAATTTAAAGAGTTTTCATCAAGTGACAAAAAATTCACACAATCAACAAATTTAAGTCTTTAAGGCCTGGCTAACCTTTGAAAGATCTACTACCCAACTCTAAGACTTGAGGAACATTATTGAAACTGAATTCAACTTCATCAAAATTTAGTTCTTGCCTTTCATTATTATAACACAATCTAACGTATGATTAGCAGAGGATTCTATTTTTCACAAAGACATTATTCTAAGACTTTGCAATGCTACTCTATTAAAATTGTAGTAAATGATTTCTGGAAGACTGATTTCAACATTCCCTATGCCAGTTCACGTACTAAAATTTCCTGAGATTGTGTGTCACAAATTAGAGAATCTATGGATAGACTTAGCTGATGAGGATTATGTAAGGACCATGAATTGACAATCACGATGATGTATACTTGTGAAATAAGTCCAAGCACGCATTGAAGAAAAAACAAATGTTAGAGGGATTCCATCACAAATAAAGTATGACAAGAAAAATAGGCTAATTTAAACTGCCATACTTAAAGAAATTATTTCCTCTGGGAGAAGGTGCACTCCATTATGAAAGACACCCTAACATTGCTCATGTAAGTAGAATGACAAGGCATGGCAATAAATATGGAACTTACCAACACATGCTCCTTGCCTAAAAGACATTATTGGGCAGAATGTAGACCTCACTAGATACTTTTGATGATGGATTATAAACTTTCGCCGAAGTACTAAGCTTCCTTCTTGATCTCGTACTCTGAAAAATAATGAAGGATGAGTGACTGATTAATAAGGCATATTTACATACACACAAGATTATTAAAAAAAAACGTAAAATAGCAAAAGAGTCACAGATAATAGATTTTCAGTGAACAATTTGCATCAACAGTTAAATTAATTATGTACTTACACATACACAAAATCACCAAAATAATGTAAAATGAGCTCAAAATTCATTCATAGCAGAATCGTAACAATATTGGTATATAACAAAGTTAAATGAATACAAAATGAATAAGATCATTAAACACATAAAGCTGAACAATAGAGTTTTAGCTCAAGTGGTAAACTTTTAAAACAATTTACCTGCATTGATGAAGAAATGCAAGGTCATATTTTTCAATTTCCTCTTACAAGCAATAATTTAAGACAGTAACAATTATTGAGATGCAGTGGCCTCCAAATTTATTCAGAGAGTACATTTATAAGAACCCTCCACTTCCACTTTTAACATATGAGAGAAATTGCAAGTAGCATCAAAACATTGCATCCGTAACCAGTTGACAAAAACAATTTTGGGATTACAGAATTGTTACAAAAATCATCACTTAAGCATTTGCAAACACATAAAATATGATCCACATGCAAAAAACTGCACCTAAAATATAAAATTAAGAATCAGTAATAATAATAATAACAAAATAAAATATACTACATTCATTTACCTGAAAAGACAAATAGTATTTGCAGCACAGTTAACCAACAGGGTAGGGTCTCTGGCTTCTCTGCTTATCCATGCTCGAAAAGAAAGGCATGTGATCCCGCAGCCTTCACTTACACAGATTCGGCGACATTTACTCAGCTTTCCCGATCCCAGCTCAAAACGGAATGACACTATAGTACCCTACACATGGAGAATTAGTTTAACTTATAAAATTCTTGGACTCAACACTAACACAAAATCTGCCAAAAAGAAGCAAAAGTTTTAATCCATAACATCGCTCAGCTGGTTGAAAAAATAGAAATTTTACACAAAATTTGTTTCTGATACCGATATGATTATTTATGATACAAAAGAGCCATGATTCCTTTATGAACCCAGATTCTTATAAAATATTTCCGAAAAACAATTAAGATTCCAGAAATGATAAAAAAAATGCAAAATGTTTAGGAGGGAATAGTAATGCTATTACATGCATGTGACACTGTGAAATATGGATTTGCTTCCTCATTCATTTTTATATAAGAATTTTACAGTATTTATTTAAATTAATTTCTTTGCTAGCTGCAAGGAATTTATTTAAAAACGTGCATATCATGGAATAGTTATGGTAGCTATTCAAGTTACCAGGGGTTTGAATGTTATCTATGTAATAGACATAGGAATGAAATAATAAAATTCCATCTTAGATAGTAGAAGCAAAGTATCTACCAAGAAATATAGTAATGTTCAGCATACACAGCAAATACAAGATAAAACTTTACTTTAGAGCAAGAGTTGTCTTGGTTCAAAAACGTCTTTGTCTTTGAATAATCTCATCTCTTTTTAAATGTGGATATGTCTTATGGTAAGAAGTAAATTGTAAAAATAACACATCTATAAACATTTAATTTTGTTATTCCAACATGGAATATCCTAAATGTGCTGCACAAAGAATTTGTTTGGGAATAATTAAATGGCGCAATTACTGGTGTACACCATTAAAAGTAGCCAACAATCCAAGAAATTAGAAGTTCAATTTCATAGAAGAAAGTAGGTTACATCCCGAAAATGAAGAATATTGAAATTTTTTATTTTAGATTCATCAATGCAAAGATTTAGGAAAGCAATGAATGGCGCCAGGATTGACAGTATGCCTCATAAGAATGGTATGTACTTAACTTTTTAATGAATTATCTACTAAAATGATGAATTTTCAAAAATTACCTTATCATTTCCACACCAAAGAAGTCGTCCAGCAGCATCAAATGTCAATGACAAAATCTTCCCTCCAACTTTACTGCTGCCTCCTCTTGGATAAATGCCAGTAGAAATATTTAATACTGCTACAATGCCACTTGAATTTCCCGCATGAAGAATGGAGTTGAGGAATTATACTTTTACTTAGACCTATTGCATTTTTAAATTCAAACAGGCTTCCTGGGAAATTTAGCTACAAAGTTTCTTTAATGCAATTAATATTTAGAGTTCATTTGTTTAAAAAACTACTTAATTAGAATTAAAAGTACCACACAACCAGCAAAAGCTAAATAGTTTGATCAAACTCCGTTTAATTACCATAATGACAAATAATCTTTTCTAAAGTTTCACTTATTTTCTGGCTCTGCTAAACAGTAATAGACAGTAATTACTATCTAAATAAACGAAGCAGTACATAGTTTTTTTCTTATTAAATTACCATTAATTGCACAACATATAAAATCTATTAGTTATTTCGCTACCACTGGCCTAAGATGGTGAACAAATAAAATTAGAGATTAATAAAACTAGATTGAAAGCCTATATAATGAAATTTGTAGTGGACATGCAATGAAAGTATTCACAGTTAGCTCTAGTAGTAAGACAGAGGGCAGGAAGAACCAAAAGCATTAAAAATGAAACTTCTGGAGATATTTAGCAAACGTAAAATATTCACTAATAAATTTGAACAGGAAAACATTCTTTAAGTTAGCATTTATAAGTTATTTCTAGAAAGATATCTCAAGCTTAGATACATGCACAATAAGCGGGGATTCAATAAAAAGGATACTATCACAAGATTGTTGTTGACAGGGTGGAAGAGACATGAATGTACTTCTGCTCCAACTTGGTCTCTTACAATGCGAAGACAATGGGCATTCCCAGATTGCTGCCCAACTTCCCACAGCCGAATAGTTCCATCCAATGAACTGCTTACCAACAAATCATTGGATATTGACCAATCACAACCTATTGTGATGAAAGAGAACACAAGAGTGAAATGATCTGATATAATCTACTGTTGCAGTCATTACTACGAGGAAGTCTATGAAGATGATACGGAAAAATAATAAAGTCCCAGTTCCATCAGAAATACTTTTTGTTCAGATGAGACTGAGTTATTTCCCTGGATTACCTTCATGAGAGTATTTCACATTTTTGTGAATGTAGAAATTTTGCAGTACTATTTTTAGATGCTGAAAGCAATCATAAAATGCTGTTTTCTGGTCTCCTTGTGTACATGGCTCTTAAAATAGACATTTGCAGAAGGAATACGTTTAAAAAGGGGATTTCAGTATAATCTTACGGATGATTCCATTTATACATATTCTGAGAGTAAAATTCATTTCTATAGGTGTTCTCCTACAGATAAGTAGCTTCTACTTTAAAATTTTGATTTTTATAAGGGACAGAAATCCTGTATGTATAATGATTATATCTAGGAATTTGAGAATATAATTGAAATATGAAATTTTTTGCAGCTATTTCCAGCTGATAGACAACATTTAGTTAAATTATATATAAATAATCACAACCAGCACTAATAAAACATAGTAATTTTTAAACATATCGCGATAGTGTAAATAATGCATAATTAATTTACAATCATGACAACTAAAGAAGTATCCTAAGTAATAGATTTCATATTGGTAATCCTAAACTAAACTCTCCACAGCTGAGTCTATGATTTCCCTAGTGAGTTCATTAACTAATGATGAAAAAAGATTTTAAATGATCTACATTCACTAATGAATTGAGACAAGTGAACATTGTCATTATTATCTAAAACATTTTTTCGAATAAAGATGCAGTGATATAGTAACTGCCAAAAAGTTATAGCCAGTAAAAAATATTCAGCAAGTAACTGTTACCTGTAACTCCTTTCTCATGCCCATGAAGAATAAAAAGAACTTTGGGAGGAGATGAAGCAACATCACATACAGATACTAAGCCATCTAGGGAAGCACAACAAAGTCTGGACCGATCATTATTGCCAAATTTGATCATGGTCACAGCATCAGTATGCTGTAAAAGACAATGGGTATACATGAATGCTTTGAATGCGAAAATTTTGGAGTTGATTGTCAACTAAGTTTTCTGTATACACAAACGTTAGGAGTAAAAAACAAGATATGTTTACATGTACATTTGGAAATATATATGAGCAATGAACAAAATATTTAGCATTGAAAACGATAAATTAAATTTTATCATTAGTACTTAAAAAAAAATATTTCATGCGAATTATGAATGTAGCTGAATACCGAAACAAAAATATTCAAAGAATTCAAACCTGATCAAATATATGGTGAACTCCAACGAATGCATAATTTTCAGCAATGGTGTTTCCACCTACAATTGCCCGTGAAGCCTCCGCTTGTTTCGTCGGTACCACCTCTCCATGCCCAGCAGTTAAGTAACTGCTTGATTGAAGCTTGAAAATATCAGGAGATTCACTAATCTGTGATTGAAGATAGATTAGTATCAATACAATACTTTCATACAATAAGCAATCATAAGAATGTACAATGCATACTCTAATACTGCTTCTTGCACTGGTACTACGGCTCTTCTGGGATACCTGATCAGCAGGAACTCCATACCTCTGCTGTAAAAGCTGACCTCTGAGTCTTAAATATTGTTTCCTCACTGTAGGATCCTGCAGTTAAGGACCAAGATAGTAACATGTACAAACAACATACTTCATTTGACAAAAACATAAGATAGTAATCAACCTCATTTCCATTGTATTCTCGCAAAAGCTGGTTTCTTCTTCTTATGTACAATGTTCCTGCAAAAAGATTTGTAAATAAATATCGGCCTAAGATTGTCAATTTATGTCAACCCCTTGCACAGCAATAAAAGGATTTCAAATGTACTAAAAATTACTGATCGTACTGAAATTAGGATGATTTGGTGCCCTGTGAGCATTATATCTTGAATCCAAAGCGAACACCTGCTGCTTCCATAACGTAGCCATTTGTTTGTTTCATGTTATATATAATATTTTTGAATCTCGTTTAGTATATCTTGCCGTATATTTAAAAAAATAAGAAATTTTTTATATATTATTGATACAAGACTTTCTCTTTGTAACTTTCACGAAGTGAATCCTACTGTTAACATTCAAGTATTTATTTTGACCTCGCAGTCGAGTTCCCCACCATAATCATCTCCCCGCCCATTGACGCTTATTTCCTGCGAGGAGTGAACCAGGAGGACGTGTCGTGAAAATGCAAGCCATCAAGTGTGTTGTTGTTGGCGATGGGTAAGTTCTAATTTGCTATTTTTGTTCTTAAAAACATTAATTATTTGTTTTAAATGTCTTTATTTGGAGGTTGGTGTTCGTCCAATATGAGCTCGACTAGCATCGGCTCTCCGTATCAAGGTCTTGCGAGATCAGTTATCCATCATTGAATTTATATTTTTTAGATCTTTTACAAGCTATTTAAGCCTATAAGGCAACAGAACATGAAGTTCGTAGCTTCGAAATTTTCCACAGAGGTTATTTATTGTCTCGTAAGTACTGATGTTTGTTATTTGTAACAGGATGCTGTAATTACTTCTTGAATGCTTAATTTTGAAATCAAAATCCAATAGCTAAATTATCTCTGGCAGATTGTAGTCCTGAAAATACAATTCAAAGTAATATTTTTAGTATTTATTCAGCTGAATGGTGCTACACACGGTGGGCAGTGACAGTTATATTGCGTAAAAGTACTACAGGCTGTTGTGAGATTTCATACTGATCATGCATATTCAAATTAGTTGTATCAGAAACACATTTCAGGTTCGTTAGGAGCTGTTCTTAATAACTATCTCTATTTCACATGGAATAGGTTGCATTTCTCATGTAAGTTTGGTTGATTTATTGAAAATCGTTGGTTAACATGAGCGAAGATCTAATCGTGATATTCAATGTACCATTACTCACTGCGTTGTTATATTATTAAAACTTACCAATTGCAAGATTAATATATGCCTTCCATGAAAGTGTATGTAATACATCAAGAGAAATTTTATAATATTTTTATTTTATTTTTTACTTCTACAAGAAAAAGTTTTATCATCCAAACTTGTTGATGGAATAATCATTTGTTATGTGTGTGATAGCTGCTAGTTTTCTTAGGAATTTTGTTTGTTGAATGTTTTATTATTCTTAGATAACTATTTACGTTATTACTACACTTTTCTTAACATTCAACAACATAAGAATAATTATTAATTTTGTACCAATTCTTTTTTCTCGAAACACATTATGTGGTTCTCCCTCGATAACAATACATGGTCATCGTAATTCCAATATTAAGTCAGCGCATCACTGAGAACCTCGTTCTTGAGACAATGATAAAGAAATCTGCCCTTCAGGTTATCTGAAAATTTAAACAAACTGGTCAGGTACGTAGGGTAATATTATTTGAGAAGTCCTAGCTGTGGCATTGTTGATTGCGTGGATGCGGTCTTATGTAGGCCAGCGGTACACTCGGAATTCAAATTTAGCTTTCTGTCGCTTTTACGCTCGCACTCTTTATCCACTGGAACTTTTCCAGATTTCCGCAAGGTCGCTTAGCGTTGGATTGGTCCATCCCCGCCACCCACGACACTCAGAAGGATACCCTCATCGGCAAGTCGGCACCACATATGCGTCCCAAACATCCTCATCACCCTGTCGTCATGCGATCCCTTTTTTCGCCTTATTTAACCGCTAGAAACGTGTGGCATTTTATATTCGTGGGAACCTTGGCGAGACTTGGGTGCCTCCTTTTGGTCATTGCGAATTTTGAGGTTGTTGATTTTCTCAGCATTTTACGTATGACCTTAACATAGTAAATCCTTTAGGTACATGTCAGTGGTACCGCGATCATATTTTTCGGTAAAATTAGTCGGGCAGCTATTTTGTTTCGGATTTGAATTTCTCATTTAAGTGGTAAGGTTAAAAACCTTTACCCTTTGAGAAGTCTTATTTATCATTATTTCCACGAATATTATGGTTGTTTTCTGGAATGTTCCTTCTTTAGGTTATCATATATTTATAGTTATCCATTATAAATCGGCAAATAATTATTACTGTTTTAGAGGCTGACGTCGAATTCATCTTACATGTTTACAAACTCGTTGTCTAAAGTTATTTATCGATGGGTATTTGTGTTGATATAGTTTCAGGAAATTTCTTGACCTCTTCTACGAATGAACTTGTTGTTAAAATAGAACCTAAACATCCTTCGTGTTTTCAAATTTTCTTCGCAATTCGAGATTGATGTATTCTCTCCCATGAGCTCTTATTTGCTCTGCGAAGTTGCTCCTGGATTCATTCCAGGGAATAACGAGCAAGTGACGCAAACACGCGCTTCTTAAGGAGTACGTAATGTGAAAGGGAAGGCTTCTGGCATCCACACCCATTGTCAAACGTTAACATTTTTTGTCTCCTCTGTTTGTTTCATTAACTTCGAGAGTACCTTTTACAGGACTTCAGTAGTGACACCTGCTTACTGCTACCTGTTCATTTCCGTTGCCGTGTTATTGCAGAAGAACTACAACGCGGGGAGCTGTTGATTGGAAAATTTCTTAATCTCGTAGTGCCACCTTCATTTTCTCGAGTGGAAAGAAAGAACGATGAAGTTCGCGTTGTGTTTTGTGCTACTCTTCTACTTAACCTGGGATGTGTGACATAACTGTGATGTGCATATGGAGAATAGGGTCGATGGAAGTGTGAGGTGTGTTTCGAAGTCTGGTATAAATAGTGCGTGGGCTTACTTCGGCGGAGACCGATAAGAACTGGTATCCGTCGGGAAATGGTCAAGTTGTATTGAGGGAAGAGGCGTTCACGTTTTTTAATGTCCATTTTCCCCACCCATCCTCCACTGCCCCTTCCACCGTGACCCTCCAGCAGCTACGAGTTCGCACGCCATTCCCCTTTATTCCCACTCCCATGGTCTCCTACCGGGAGATTCGTCATTGAGGCAAGCCTTTGGGGTCATAGCACAGCATTAACCCGGCCCGTCCCACGTCCATGCACCTCCCCTCTGGTGTCTTCACGGTGAGGTGGTGGAGCGTTGAGATTCACGGTCCGTGGAGAGGGGAAGTTCGGACTCCTGAGGGTGGAGCCCATGGGATCCCGGCTGAATTCCCATCCTTCCGGGGATCGAACCCGCACCCCCTTCCCGTGACGATTTCCGGCGGGAAGGGAAAACCAGGTGGTTTTTTCGGAGGAGAGGAGGAAGCGTGGCGGTTTTGTGGACGTCCTCCGCTGGTTCCTTATCAACCCGTGTATCCTTTTCATCATCGCACAGCTGTCGCAGCTTATTTTGGAGTTAATTCCGCTGTCGTCATGGTCGCCGAGGGGAGGCGCTGATGATGTGAGGGTCAACTACGCTGGTCCTCGTCTTGGACGACACCTCCCCAATGGCCGCACTGCTCATCATTCTTAGCGGAGGAACGTTTTGCGTCGCCCTACGAATCGTTCCTCGTCGGATTCCAGAGCGTATTCGCCCTCACCCCACGACGGCCCTCGAGTAATTCCTCCGCCACTCGGCGAAACGACACCCACGCATTCGAAGTGTGATGGAGTTGTGAGGCGTGGACTACGATCTCCTTTCCCCTCCGCATGTATTGTCTTTCGTCCTCCATGTTACCATCGCTGTGTTGACGATGCGTAATCTTCGCTATGAGCCTAACCTGTTGATGGAATGTTGGTGCGTGTGGATCTCTTTAGGGGGGGTAGGTTATAGTTTCCGGAGTAGTCTTATTTATTGGTTTCGACATCTGGTGATTTTTTCGGTGATGTTAGTGAATACTCAACGGATTTATGACAATTACCATGCGCAAGGAATTTACTCTACGGTGCTATTGTTGGACTCTTCGGAATTATCCTACCATCGTGCTTCAAACCTCTACGATGATGGAATTGTGAATTGAGAATATTCAGAGTTTTTTGCATTGGTATTTAAGACATTCTTGTACTAAATTGGTTTTACTTCTCACTGTAATCGTTTTATACTTCTATCGTTTGTCGAGCTGTAAAATTCAGACTTTAGTTCGCATTTTATCGCCTCATGTAATTTACTTATAATTAATTATGCTTCTTCTTCCTTATCGGCGAAGTAGAGAATAAACTATCCCGTAGTTCATCTGTTTAGGATTGAGCTTACACAAAACCAGATGATTACTGTGCTTCCGGCGCATTGTGCCGTTTTTTCCGTCCTTGTAGTTGATGTGATTTTCTGTCCATTTGTGCATCAATATTATTTTAGCTGTCCCATTACAGGTTTCTTGATTATTTATTTATACTAGGTTCCCATGACCTCTCAGATTACGCTCTGCCGCCATATTTGTTTTCATTTCTGTTTATGATCCGTTCTAAGTTGTATAGTTATTAATTTCGGTTGTCATGGTGAAAGTATTCATGTTTTCCAAATATGGTACCTAACTAGTGTCACTAATAATTCATCCAGCGTAGTATAAAATGCGATCTAATATATTTATCATCGAAGAAATATCCCGCATCCGCAAATTACGAACGAGATCCTCGTGTGATAGTCATTTAGTCATTAATAGCCGCCTGCTCAGCATCCAATTACTCATCAGATATGTTAAATAACCCCAGCGCTTACTCATCCCGTGACTTAAGCCGATGACTAGCTGCGGATCTTGATGCATATCGCATGATGTGCGGTCGCAATTGAGGTAATTGTCGAGGTTCTCTCCAAAGATGATATTTAAACTTGATGCATCTCCTGGAGAAGTGTTTTGCATCCTGTTGCAGAAGGGGCTCTCTCCCATCCGATTGCAAACCTGCCTAATGGCGTGGGACGCAACGTCCTGCGTCAAACGCATTCCATAGCAATCGAAAGCTTTGAGTGGAGAAAAATCTCGTTTTCAGCTCAAGCGGAGTGTAACAAATTTCTCGAAACCGTCTTTTATAACCGGTCCTCGTTTCCCAGTCGTCAGAGAAGTATTTTCCCAGGTTCACCTTCGTTGGGTTTCCAAGCGATAACTTCCATGGCGTTTTCCCGTCTTCGGGAACTTGCTTCGTGTTCTGACTTCCGGATATCCATCATTCAGTCATAAACTTTAGCTGTTAGGAGCAGCACCGGTTACGGAAGGAATGGAAGAGATAATTCAACCCCTTATCCCTAAACTGCTTATAAGAGGGTTCAAGAAGTGGGTGTCCCCCCCAAAGCATCATACTCCCACGCGAGGGTCCACGTAGGGCCCTGACGGATGGGTGTGAGGCGGGAAATGGACCCTGCGGAGGCTGTGGCGGTAGTTTGACTTTGGAATCGTATTACCCGAAGGGAGGAATCCTTCCGTGCCCTTGCGGTGACTTCAATAAAGACTTCTCTCAACGCCCTACTCTGGTCTCATTCTTAACTTCGATACGTTACCCTTTTATGGCACTGCCTATGGGTTGCTTAATACATATTCATTTTCAAAGTGTTTGTTACGTTTACAGGAATTTGGGGCGAGACTCTTTCCAAATTTAGGCTAGAGTCAAGGTGTTGTCCTGTTGAGAAATGTTTTGGAGGATTTGTTTCAATAGGATAAGAGGGTTACTCTGTCTATAAGTAGTTGTGTTCTCACGACTATTGCACCTCGTTTGACGTATGATCCCACACAAATATTTAGGGCAATAACAATCAACATTTGTCTCCAAGAGTTATTTTTAAATATATAGTAATACCTAATAGTTCTACGGAAGAGTTTTTCAGATGGTGCTAATGAATATGGATTCAATTAAAATATTATTTTGGTGGGTGCGCGTATTTGTACGTAAAACAAAAGGAAATGACCAAAACGTATTTGCTGTTGACCGTTCTTAATTATTAATGAAAGCAGCTGATTGTTATCATAATGTGTGTTTGTTTGTTTTTCAATTTTTGAGGCAATGGTAGGCGAATGTGTTTACGGAATTGATTGTCTTTGTCATACTGACACCGATGAACATGTGAATGGAAAAGAGTATTTTCCAAACTTTAAATTGCCTTTTTGAGGGGACTGATTTTTCGTCCAAATCTGTTGTGTTTTTATATGATTAAAGTATTTCATAAATAGCATTTCTTTTTCATCCTACCTCCAATTTATACAGTTTTACTGTGTAGTAAGATGCTGATTGCATTCTGATTTAAATTTCTAGAGCAGTCTTTGATGACACTAATACTTACCAATACTTCCTAGTATCCAAAGTGGAATATCTCTTTCTCTTTGTTATCTAATATTCTGTTTTACGAAATGCATTTCTTACATTGATGTATCAGCACAATTTGTGCTATCTTTACTGAGTTCTATATTATTATAATTTATAGACCAACTCTTTCTTAATCATTTTATTATATTCATTACATGACTGTTTGCTTGATAGAAATGTACCTCAAAGCATTTAATCTTAAATAGTTATCAGGTGACGAAGACAAGGTAATTACGTGCGCTATGGTCATTGGGTAAATACCGGTGTTTGTATTTTTAATTGACTTTGATGTGAGAAGTGCCGCAGTCCCTTCCTTTTTCCGGCAATTATTTTTTTCGAGTCATTGTGTCATCAGAAGTAATGGATTATTGAACATCGTGCATTTTCTCATAATTGATTTTCGGAGCCAATGGCCTTGAAAACTTAAAAGCTAATCCTCCAAAGAGCTTGATTCTGTCATTGGGAATTTCCCATCCGCCAACTCATCGCAGCTTTGATTTTTTTAAGGCAGAAGTTGACATGTGCAGCATGTATTTCTAACTTTTTGCATGAATCGGTGTTTACTTAATTAACTTACTTGCTTAGTCATAGATTTTCCTCCAAATTCACCTATCTTAGATTTCGATTACACATATCTTTCCCCTTTTAAAAACTGTCCACCGAATGGATTTTTTAATGGCTCTGCGCCCCTTTTCTACCCTCCTAAACTTCCATTCAGTTTTGTTTTCGAAGTTTAGTACCATCCCCACGCTCGAACTTCTCCGCCGTAGGTACGCGATTCCCCATTTTACGGTCGGGCCATTTAATCCTCGCAAAGGGGAGTTGCGCAGGTGGGTCCTTCAGGTCTCGATGCAGGTGCGCCACTTCGCCCACCGCTTGTTTGGAAGTTTTATTTCGTCCGTTTCGGGGATTACAGCGTTGCGGTCCTCCGGGTGGGGGCGTCACATTCTGCAGCGTCGGAGAAAGATTGCGTCTCTTATCGCGAGATAACTCATTCTCGGAATCCAAATCGCCCGACTAAATGCGTGCGCCTTCTAGAATCACCGCCGACGCGTTTTCATGACAGTCCCATAATCGTTTTCCCTTTGGTTTCACAAGTCGTCGTTTTACGCTCACATAAGCACTGTTATTTGTTATCAAGATACTGGAAGGTGTTGCCTAAAGTCATTGGCCCATTTCACTGCTAGTTTGCGATTTTGATGATGCATTACGAATGCATTTAGAATGATTTTATGTCCCTATTGACAACCTGAAGAATAAGTTGCTGTGACCTAGTCAGAATGATACTTAGCGGGGTTTTTATTAAGATCAATTAAATATTCTTTCTATCGAGTTATTTGCATTTTATATGAAGCTTATTTGAAAAACTATAATATACATATATAAATTTAAATAAGAAAAGTTTTACACGCATAGCTTCATTATTTTTTTATTGTTTTCGATCTTGTCTGTGAAGGATCAAACCCGAACGTAAGTTGGTACCTGCCTATCCCTCTAACATTTGTGCTAGTAGGGGGTAATGATGCTTACTATACAGGATGGGGGTTGAGGTAATGTGCCCTTGCTTTCTTCGCCAAGCCAGAAAGCTCTAATCGGATACATAGTAAATATCTTCTTGCTGCTGCCTTCAAGGGCTTTAAATACCTTTCCCGATCCTGATCTTCTCGCAATTATTTGTTTCCAAAAAGAATGTCGTAAGGTTTTAAAGCTCGTTGCGAGTCCAACCATCGCGAGCACTTTATTACGTGTATCTCAACAATAACCAAGTGATTATTGCGTGCCCCACTTCCAATTCGTCAATTCAAATTACAGATGTGGAATATACGAACAGAGTGGATTGCGGTGTGGGAACAGTTTATAAGCTCTGTAACGAACAAGATGTAGGATGAAAGGAGGCATTTTCTCTTGCAGTTGACGTGTTATCACCTTGAGCTCTCTAGCGGTCATCCCCACCCTTACCTCGCTACGCAATCTGTATTATTTTTTTATCTCTTGCTGTCGCGAGTACTCCGAACGTCTATCGGACTCTCTATCCTTGTGGGGATTTCGCAATCATGTGTTCGTGTGAGTACTCCATGTAAATGATGGGAAGCCAGAGCCGTATGGGCGCCCATTCATTGATCGCCATTCTATCTTCCTTATTCACTCCTTTTCCATGCTCGGATGTACTCTTTTTTCACGATTTTGTGATGCACGTGTTTTCTGTCTGAACGCTTATTTGTCGTTGTGTTATCTTCTGTGCGTTAATGCTTTCCTAGCGTAAAAGAAGACTTCATTCCAGTCCGCATGACTTGCTGATGTAGAATAAATTTTGTGCCAGTGATTTTATAAAATGACACTCATTAGAAGAGTTGTGCGGGAAATTCTTTTAATGGGAAGGTAGACATTGAGTTGGTTGGTTTGCATTTTAAAAAATCAGTTCCGTTCCAACAATCTACGAGTGATTGCTTTCTCTTTTTATCAGGCGTAATAATTGAAACGGAAATACCAAGAAAGGCGAAATGCATTCAACCATATCGTCATACATCATTGATCATTATTTATAATGATCAGCTGATCATGAGAAATGTTTTTCTTTACCCTTTAATAATCTCATTTGATTTGTTCTTATCACATTAGTTCTGCTTTATTCTAAAATTTAAATTTAATGTCGCTGTAAGTTTCACGAAGAAATATTGCAGATGTTATTGCAGTTTTTTTTAGTAATTGGAATAAATGATCCTCTCGTAATGAATCTCACAGCCAAATGGCATGTTAAATCTGGAGAAAGGATATTCAGAATGGAAAATTTTAAATTTCATTGCGATAAAGGAATGAGTTGGTTGTAACCTTCACCCTTTCTTTTACGTTTATGAAATGAGTTGTCCGCGAGAGCGTCAGATAGTTCTTCTCTTTTTCCGGATTCGTTCCTATCATTTGGACTTGCATTTCGACGCTTTTCCGTTGCCTTAATTAAGGTAAGGAAATACCGTCCTAATTGTGATAGTATGATGTCATTGTTATGTTTTACTAGGGAAATCCCTTGAGAACGTCCTCGCTTCCTTCGACGAATGCAGTTCGTTAATCTCGAAGCCACTTGCTTTTATTGAGATCGATCGTCGAGGAAGTCGTTCGGTGCCCGTTCTCCATAGAGCACGTAGTCGGAAACGGTTGGCACCTAGGTGACCTTCACTCTTTTCGTTTATCTCTTATTTACTCCCTCGAAGCAGTTTTCGCAAGCGCATTTTTCTCTCTTACCTGCGAATTCGTCGCTGAGGTCGTGCTTGCCTCGCTCGCGTGCACGTTAAGACGACATTGTCGACTTCCTCATGCGTAACAATGATCGTAGAAACCGTGTGGGAGAGCTCTTTCTCCTGTAAATACTGAGAAGTTGAATGTTAACGTTTACCGAGCAGGTTGCTGTACTCAAATCTACACTTTGATTGAGATTTCATTTATTATAATCTTCGTATTTCTCTATATCGTCGCTACAGATCTGTCGGCAGTGGTACATAATCACTTCTTTCATTCTGCGAAATTAGGAGGCCCTACGATTGTCCCTTGGGGCACTCCCCGTCCCCTTTCAGGCGCCCGCGTTGTGTCACTGGGAAAGTTCTGAAGAACCGCTCGCTCATTTCAGCGTGCCTTCCACTCACAGTTTTGACGAATCTTATCGATCTACACTCTTTCAGGGACCTTTCGCCGAGGCTATTGTAAATGTTTAATCGCCGGATCTGTTTGGCATTTAAAAGCCTGTTGCTCTCCCTCTTTTTTCGGGGCGGCCCTTCAGTTCGATTCATTTCATTATTCATCGAGGATTCATTGAGTGTTTTGGGCTTTTCTACATCGTGGTGGTCTTGAGAATGGGGTGGGAATTGCTCATTTCGAGTTTAACGTGCTCTGTTTTGCAGAGGGGGGACAGGGAAGTGTTGAGTTGCCTAATTTTTAATTCTGGGAAGAAAAATTTTGTTTCTCATGGGATTAAGTGCAAGCTTTATCATACACTTCCTCAGTCGAAGGTACAACTTTCTTTTTTGATGATGATTTTTTAAGGCTCTAATTAGTATATGGTAACATGTAAAATCTTACTGAGCTTCAACTTATCGGTTGAACCATATCCATCATTGCTTTCGACCATATTATCTGGAAAGAATAGACATATATCGCAGTCTATTAAAATCGATCGCCAGTCATCGAGTTTTACTTTTACGTTTAATAATAGCTTAATAAATAGCCATTCGCTTTCCATTCCAATCATAGATTATAACCTAAAAAGATACGTCAAACTATAATCAAATGGACAAAGACTTCCAAAATTTGCTTTACATTTCCAACAGTGAAGCAAACCATGTGGAATTAAGTGACAAAATACGTCCTATTTAAGGGTAATTTGTCGTACCTATAGAAATCTTGTATCATATCCGGCGAAAGCTGTATTTGAAGATTTTCATGATCAAAAAGAAAAGAAGCCCCTAAAAATATGATCTTTTAATGGTTCATTAACGTACGTACTCCAATTCTATTCCTTATGAGAAAAGTTAAAAAATATATGAATTATAATGGATAGAGTGTGGCATTTTGTTTTTCATCTCGAGTAATTTAAGTCGAAATAAATTTCTAATTAGAATTGCAGCAAAATCTTTTTGCAGTAATAACAGAATATAAAATATTCCTTTCTCAAGGATATTCTAGAAATATTTTCTAGTATACCTATTTTATTAGATAGAATAGATATAATAGTAATAGATAAATATTAATTTCCAAAGCATCGATTTAAGGATTTTCCGTTCGTCAAATTATTTATCACCGGCAATTAGAATAGATTATGAATTGATTTTGTTTTTTTTGTGTTAATTGTTTCAGCGCGCACCCTATGTATATTTACTTTATTTTTGCATCTTGCTTATTCCTGCCTTGTAAGTATTCAGGTACATTATAATTTCAATGGTTCTTTGAAACCTCGCTTTCTCTTAACTCCTTGATCACTGCTTCGTTCATATGATCGATTGGCGTAGAGTGGGAACAAATGCAAACACAGACGCTATATTCAGCCGAGAGTTTGTTTGTCGTGGCAGTTGATAACAATTGGAAGTAATCGCATTGTTAAGGTAAATAAAGCAAAGACTGCACATGTATGCTCAACCGTTTCAGCTCACGCTATTTATGGTTTCTCTTATCGTCGAACGAAGTGAGCGGCACTTGTTTCGAGCTATGTTGCGCGTGCTGCAATCTCCATATTGTCGTAGATTTTCCTTGTTGTGTCTCATCAAAATTGGCGCTGCTTTACTCTTCCTCTGCGTAAACATTTCAAAGGAAGTAATATTAAAGTTTCCTGTTTGTAACATTCTTTCAGAATCTAAGTTTCCTTGTAGCTGTTTATATTTAACGATTTTGATCAAATGCCGATAATTGCTTCGTATTTACTCTGAGCGGCAGTCGGATTAGCTAAATTTCGTGCTTAAATTCTAATTTCTAATTGAGTAATTAATGTAACGTATAGGGGACCCTTATTTGAATTATTCAGGATATTTCTCTATCGATACCTCTTGCGGATGGATCAAATGTAAGACATCGGTTTTGTATGTTTTTTCTAATTAAATATCTGAGTCGTAGTATGTAGGGCAAATGAGTCGTAGTAGGGCAAATGTGCCATTTTGAAATTTTAAGAAATTGCATACCTTGCTTCCTATGAAAATTACATTATCCTAAAACGCATATCGTGCATCACGAAAGATGATTTCTCACGTAAGACTGATTTCTCATTAAATGATAAATTTTTTCAAACATTTTGTTTTTCAAACTGTAGCGATTTTTCTAAATGTTCATGCTCATCTTCTAGAGCCTCTAAATAGACGTATCTGGAAGTATCGCTGTGTACTCTTGTGTGAAAGCATTAAGGAGATTAACAAAAGCCATACGCCTGTCCGTTACATTTCCACCTGTAGATCTCCAGTTGTGTCGTAGCATAGTTTTTCACCAGTCCTTTGTTACTCCTGTTCATCGTTCATCAACATTCAGAGGTTAACATACAGAGAAATGTTTCAGAGTTTCTTTGCCAGGAAAATGTGCGATTTTTTTCCTATGTATTTTGAGGGTAACACCCAAAAAACTACTTACTCAGTGATCTCAAAGAACAAAGAATAGAAAATCTTGGTCCGATTCCTCCTCGGAGTAATCCTTAGGATTCTATTATTTAGCTTGACTCAATCTTGTGTTACCCTGTCTTCAGTTCTTTTATTCTACTCTGTTTGCTCATATCATTCTGAGGGAATATCTTGCTATATTCTTTCCTGCTTCTTACAAATAGATACGACTGCCTACGAAATAAGTGTTAGAATAGTTTTCCGTGATTTAGCTTGGTAGGCTAACAATATAAATTCGCAAACATATTTATACACTATCGCATTTCATATTTAAGAATCTAAATTCGTGTGCACCTTCCTTTGATGATCAGATTTACATTAACTAACGAACTCCTTTATTTGCTGTTAGATTTACTATCTGCTATACTATCTGAAAAATGTGACCAATGATGATAAATGTGACCTGATTTTGATAAAAACGTTCGCTTTTCATCTTAAAATTCAAGTTTGGCAACGTTGCCATACACGTGTTTTATCTCGTAGGTCGGGTCAACAGCTTTATTTTGCTGCTCATTTTAAATCTTAAATAGTAAAATATTAAATTATTTTAAGAGATTACCTCTATAAAACCCACTCCATTAATCAGTTTTTCTTGATAACAATATTTGGCTAAAATTATACATAAACTATGAGCATTGTTTTTAACTTGAATCCTATGCCATTCTTATGCAGTAGCATTTATAGCGCCATGGAGTCGAACCCGGTACCCGGAATAAGCGCTAAGGAGATCTTACGGAAAAGTATGAAATAGCATTCGAAATCCGTTTTCCTCCCAAATATTTTATGGCACATCTCGTGACAGCATCCTACTGTTTAGTTTCCAGATTATCCTGGAGGCGTCGCTCCAGACCGTTCCATCGATTAATTCTGCGAAACTATCTTTCGCAGCGCGATAATCACCCGCTCGACCCAGTAATCACCGTTTCACACTTTCCGCCGAATCAATTACAATCCAGGATCGATCTCGCCTGTCTGTGGCACACTCGGAGGATTCAAACGGCGGATTTAAAGGGAAAGGAGGTGGTTCACCCTGGAAAAGTTTTGCCTTTGTTTTTGCCTCGGAGATGACGTGTACAAAGCGTACGGAGTCGGAGAGAGGTCGTGCTTTTCTTTCACCGTCGAAAAATGAAAAGAGAAAGTACTCCGCTAGTGGGCGAATACTCGCCGAGTCGTAGACTTCCTCCCTCACCTCCCCCATCCTCCACAAAGAGATGAGTCACTCACCGTACGTAATACGGTCTACTCAGGGTTTAGGTGAAGATAAAATGGCAATTCCCACCATGACTTCAATCAATTATTTTGTAATATGTGGAGATTGGGCGCTCAATAAAACGGAATGAAGTTTCTGTTTCCCTTACTCGAAGTTCTGATTTTATGCATAATTCCATTGAACTGTCGTCGTCGTGTCTAATTGTTTGTTTACCTTTAATCATTATCTTGTTAGTGTTACCTGCATTCAAAATTTGATCAATAAAATCATACGAGGATGTTAATTTGTTGGCTGACGAATTATTCATTTTAACCGATGGGTGGGCGCTAATTAATATATTGTTTATTTGCAAGTTTATATAACATTCAGTGAATATTTAAATTTATTTGCTTGAAGAGAAAATTTTTCTAGCTCAAAAACTTATCAATGTTTTCGGGCTAATATTTAGGAAGAAATTATATTGGATGTTCCTGAAAATGTTCTGCTATTTCAGAGAACCGAAATTTAACTACATAGTGCTTTGCTTTTTAAGGTTTGTTTGATAAAAGTTAACTTAAAAAATATTTGTTTCACTCTCCATTACTGACTATATTTATTGAAACCTTTCTAGTAATAAATGTTAGAAATTATGGAAAAATTTCTCTATCATTCCTTTAATCATAGTTTACCAAATACATCCAGGAAACGCGTTTTCACATTCTACAAACGTTTTTACTATGTACGAGTTCTTATTGTTTGTCAGGTTAAATATCATTTCCATTTCTCTATAGTTACTTTAGATTATTTCATTCTTTCCCGGAACCGTGAAATCTAAATATTTCAGCATAACAAGATTGTGGAATTTTTCCTTATAAAACTTTGAAGATGTTCATTCCATTTCCCTTCCGATTCTTATCGTTCTTGAGTTATCTCCAATCGTTATCTTTAACCGTTTCCTTTCATATTGAGTACAATATTCGTATCCCATATATTGTCATTATCTCTGCTCCAATTCCTGTCGTCATGCCATTTACTGAATCGCTCTATCTTGAATATAAGGGAGAACATTACTTCTACATGAGTTAAATCCCGCGTTATCTATTTTCGAAGAGGAGGAGATTGCAGCTGTCGTTATCTCTAAGGTAGGATAGCGTGGATTATTACTCCATATCCTTATGGAGCAAAATGTAATTAAACGTTTCCTCGACTTTCCTTACACTTGAAAGTTTGTACAAAATCTTTTACTGTCAACATTTTTTTATGGTTGAGGAAAAGGCTTCGAAACTTAGAAGTATTTTAAAATATCTTGGTATGTAATTCAATTTCAGCTTATTGAACGTAAACATGTTTCAGGAAATTTTAACCTCTAATACGGTTATTATCAACAAAAATTAAAATTTCTTTCAAGTTCCTTCACTATGTAAATTTCTTTTATCTTATTATTTGTATTTTCCTCGTTTCAGCGGACGTATTTTTGCGCAAATTGAACAACCCTGGATAAAAAAATATTGTATCACTTCATCACTCTAAAGTTATTTTCATCATAACTTTTAGCAAAGATTTCCGTTTTCTCTCCTTTTCGAGCTGCTTTAGTTTATTCCATTTTTTCAGTTATTAATAGCGCCTTATTCGTTTTGCGCAAATTATGCGGTCATTATTTTCAGATAATCATTTTTAAATATCAATATTTTTTGACTCTATTTACAGCCATGTAGAATAAGACCGTAGAAATAGAGGTAGATAGCTTATTTTAAACGGTGACGCGTAAACAGATCTGCTGTGATAATTGAAGTAACCTTTACTCTCTGGCCTATTGCTTTACATTCATCTTCATAATATTTCTCTTGGCTTGACGTTTCATCAAAGTATATGGGAAGGTAAAGACGCGTCGACCGGTCGATTATAAGGTCCATTAATCTAACTTCTCGTCAATACTATCCAAATGCATGCGTTTACATATTTGCTAAATATCAGCACACACCGAACAAACGTAGCCTAATTAAAGCTGATTATTCAGTACGTGTTTAATTGAATAGGACACCGAGTGATACTTAAGTAAATAATAATACTTATGCAATTAAATCACATTTAAATTTACATATTTCTGATCTACATATTGTATTTATACATAATTAAAAGTTAAAAATATAGAATATTAGTAGGGGTGCGGCTGAGGCGTCTCGTGAGATGCTGTGAGAACTAGGGCGAGATGAGAGAAAGGAGTTGTCCTTTCTCCTCCGCAGCCATTGCTCACAAATCCACGTGCCCACTGCCTCCCACTTCTCCCCCGGCGCACGGCAGCTATTTACGTTTTTTTCCCTCCTCACGGTTTGTTTAGACAGACTCCTCCTCCTTTATAAGGGATTGGCCGTATCCTAGGATACGGAGATGCCACCCCTTCATCCGAGGGAATTTTTTCAGCAGGGGCGTGCCTGGTGTTGCTGGTCCCCTTTAGGATGGGATTTTCTATTGATCAGTGCACACTCACGGGGGTGGTGGTGGCCGTTCGTTTCGGCGCCCCTGCCTACCACACCCTTATTTCGCCCACCAGGAAATGGGCACCGCCCCCGTCCTTTCTCATTCACCCCCTCCCCGGATGAGGTTGCGACCTCTCCATGGAGAGTTTCCTCAGCCTTTTTGTCTTTTCTCGCGCCGATCCCACTCCGGGGAGGCCCTCACGTAACGGACCCGTTCATTCATCGACTTTTTTCGAATCTTTCCCCATGTGCGAGGGAGGGTTTATTTTTTCCCGCTGAAACTGTTCAACCCCCGTGGTTAGTTGGCTTTGTGCTCAACGCCCTTTCGTGCCCCCTGGTAATGACGTCTTCAATTGGGCTAAATGGGTGTGGAAGATTCCCCTCTAAGGTTACGCTGACTTTTGTCGGTTTTTCAAAGGGTAGAGGGTTGGAGTTGTGAGCTTGTATTGTTTTACGTGTGGTGAGAATGAAGACCCCTTCAACTTTTATTTTTTCTTTGGATAATGTCTTTGAATATTTCAGAAACTAGGAATTTCACATCCATGCGCGATGTGCTTCACGAGTCAGTGAGTCATCTTTGATTGGTTGATGAGTGGTCAAAATAAACCCTCTTTGTATTCGTGGACAGCTCAGAACGCTACTGGAGGAGCAAAGTGATTTCCTATTCTCCTGATGAGGGGTTTCCTTCGATTTTCTTATTATTGATGCCAATTTTATTTTTCCTATTCTAGGAAAATTCATTCGACTGATTACGGCGTTTTACGGGAAGTGACTTGAGAAGATGTACTTATTACGATTAAAAGATTAAGGTTAATGCTCTAAAATGAAAGTGTGCTCTAGTGAAGGAGAGAATAAAGATTTGGTTAATAATTGTATCAACAGCGTATACCCGGTTTTCAATTACACCTTTAAATTTTTACTACAGCCGATATCATTTAGTTAGATGAGTTTGTGTCGTAAAATTAATAAAAAAAGTGTACAAAAGCTTATTAAAGCATGTAAAAAGTATTTAAAATAATAACTGTATAAACATAATAAGAACTTATGCATTTGATGTATCAATATTATTATTTCCCTCCGTTGAAATATCGATTTTACCTAAACATATATGGATTTTTTTTTATTTTTGACCGTAAATAGTCGCAATCTCGTCAATAAAATACAATTTTTATTATCATTTCCATAGTCTATTATTGGTATCATGATTTTACAGCTCTGTCCCTCTTATTTAAGTTAATCTCGCCAGTTAGGTTAATTTTTTCTCTCATTCATTTCGTAGATCATCGATGTATTACGTTCTATTGTGCACGATTGTACCATTTGTAGATTTTTTTATTTCAACGAAGAAAGAAGAAACACAAACGTATCTTGATCGTGGCTAATGCCTGCTTAGGAGGGAATGATTTCCATAAATACGATCTTATCTCTCGTCTTTTTTGTTTCACAACGTATCCTTCCTCGTTTGGAATCCTCCGTATCGCACTGATTTTATTCCCCCTTCTCCAACGCTTTTGGCGGATTTTTTTTCTCGTTACTCATCTTGAGTGAGATACTGGAAGAGAAGGCAGATAGACGTTCTTTTGTCCGCAAAATCGTTTATTTTGGCTGCCGGAAGGGGGATTTTTTCACTCCCTCAAGTTTTTCCTCGAAAGAGGGCCACTCTCTCGTGCCGTGGAAATCTCCGCTTTTCATTTTTTGCCAAGATTTTGCTTAGAGGGCGCTGTTTTTAGTTGCTGGTTAGGTCGGGGCTCTCGACGGACGGTCCGTGCGAATTTCCATGGCTCCTCGCTCTGGGCGACGAAATTTGCAATTTTGCGATTTCGTTGCCCTGTTGGAATTCGCAATGGCGTTATCCAAAGTTTTCTTCTTCAGTATCCCTTGTGTGTTTGTAAAATTAGAGACGTGTGTTATTGTAACCTCCTTATCAATAAGGACAGTCCTTTTTCTCTTTACTAATGTTATTATTTGGTCTTTTCAATTTTATACTTTTATTCAGCGGCACTAATTAAACTATATTGTTATTTTATTTCATTTTAGTATCAATGCTTTAAAAAAGAAGGTGTTTATGATTGAAAAGATGATATAATTCGAATATCGTTGAGTAGCTTTGGTTCAGTGAAATATTCAATTTGAAAATATAAGGTGTGGAGATTTATTTACACTTAATTTAGTTATCATATGAACTGTCTGGAGTTATGTCTGAATTATTAATGCAAACACATTGAATAATATGTTAAAAATCTATTCCCCCAAAAAATCTACGATGAACAATTTTTATTCATCTTGATTAACACATTTCGTAATTTTCTTTTATCTTCTTCTGGGATATTTCGTGTTAATCTACCAACCCGCGAAAATTAAGTTGCCTCATAGCATTTGTTGATGGAAGAATCAAGGTTGGATGGCTCTGGATAAATTAGTTAGATTGGTAAAAATGCCTGTCAAGGTATGGGGTTTGGTAGTATCGGGATTGAATGTGATAATATCGATAGAGGGCACGGTGAAGTCGAAATTAAGCAAGGTTTTAACGTTGAGAGAAGGTTGGAAGTGTCGAGAGACTTTGAAGGTGGTGTCTAGATGGTAACGAAAATGAAAGCGGAGAGTGTCGAGAGTTGGGAGAGCAGGTGAAGCAAGGGTTCGGAGTGGGGTTGGCAAGAATGCCCCCCTGAGGATCCCTCCAAAGGGAAAGCGTCGGCGCGCCCTTTTCCATTATCGCTGCTCCGTTTTACCCTCCACTCTTTTTACCCTTTCTCTCTCTCCCCAGTTTTTGCCATCTGCCTTTTGTCTTTCTTATTCCGTGCTTTCGACTAATGACACATTCCTTTTTCTGCGGATATTCTCGTTCATCTCTCAGATCGATCTATCTCTCCCAGTCATCATTGATCCTGTGAAACTGTGTGCAAATGAAATAGACGTAAATATGGACTTTCGGTGAATGTGCATGTTTGCCGTGCCTTTTGTTTGCTCAATCAAGTAGGATGGATTCGAATCCTTTTGTATTCTATATTTCTCTTGAAATAAGCCCCTTAAGATTCCAGAATGAATGAATTGCAGAAAATTTATTCCTCAATTTTTCGTGACTGTTTTTTATTCCAACTGTTCCATATTCTCTAACCATCGTAGATGGTCGAACATAAACTAGCTTTGATAGGACAGATATTAAGCATATCGTATGATATTCCTTATATTCAATGTACAGGATGACTATAATAATCGAAGATGAAGTTGCATACAAGTACATTTGAATCATTAAAGACGCGAAATTCCTTCCCACCATCACCCTGTATCTATCATGATTTTCGTAAAGAGCTTTTGAAAATTTCTTTCAGTAGGTTAGGTGTTGGAAGCAATGAACTAAAATGGGGAAAAACGGGGTTATCGCTATTAAATTGTTAACCAAACTGTAATTAAAGCTTCAGATAAAAGTCAATATAATTTGCATGATATTATCAGAAAAATATTACTATTTATTATTTTATTTTCCGTTCGTATCCATTCATAATGATACGTAATTCAGGATTTACTTCTTAACTTAGCTAAAGATTGGAAATTGCTAAGTTTATATGTAATCATTATTCCCATCTAGTTGAAATTAGTAATTACTTTTCCACTGTTACTGCTCAAAATTCTGCAATGACTATCAATTTTTGCTGTAATCGTAAAATGTTGTTTAAGTTTGAGTTAATCTCTCTTATCTTTTCTTATATTCTTTTCATTATCGCTTATTACGACTTTTTTGCAGACCTCCAGAGATACGTTTCTGGAATCGCCCCATAAGGCTCACTTACTTTTTAAACGCGTTCCCTTTCCGTGCCCTGTTTTTATTTCCTTGTCCCTATCTTATCTCTGTCGTTTGCAAAGCCGCCTTTTAACGTTTTAATAGCGGGGCGCGGTATCTGACTCTGCTGTCAACGCCTTTTAAACCCACGGCTGGAGATTCAAAAGTCCGCGATAATCCTTTACTCGGAGATCAAAACGACGTCCTTTGAAGACGTCTCGCTAAGGTCTCTCTCATTAATCAAGCGCCGATCGGTGACCTGCAAGCAACGCCGCTCCTCCTTCGGGTGCGGTTCCCGCTCCTTCCTCTCCATCCTGAGGCCACGTCGTCCGAGAGCGTCTTCTAGTCATTCCGATAGACTTTCCAGCATCCTCATCTCATGTTAAAGGAGAGTCCCAATAGGATCACGTATGCACCATCACATATCACATCCGCTGAGCGTTAATGGGGAAGATTCAAGGATAAAAAGCTCTCGATCTGCGAAAAGGATTCTATGCTAGGTGATGAATATGAATAGAGTGAGTCTTGGTTTTTATTTAATAATCACCATTTCGCAACTCGAAAGAAGAGTATGCGGTATGGCTTTTGATTTATCTTCGCGTGATGTTTTGATGTTAGTTGGGTTACTCTGTTGCGTTTTTATTGTTGTTCTATTGGAGGAATTAGTAATTGCTTGTTTTATCAGTTTGTACATGATCATTCTATCGGATGATTACTTACAAATTTTTCCGTTACTGATATCTCAATATACTTTGTATTTTACGACCGATGTAGGAGCAATTTGAATTACAATTCACCTAATAACAAAAGTGGTTTAGTGAATAATAAAATTTATTTTATTAATCAATATTTGAATCTATTAAGATCCTCATCATCCGTATTTTTCAAGTGGGATAATTACTATGCGTTATGTATTTATTGGTGTGGTCGCTCACTCAGATTCGTCATAGCTATGCGTGAATTGCAATGCATATCCATTATAAATTTAAATTATCATAAACTTCCTTTTATTTAGGAATATATACTTGACCTGAAAAATTTTTTTCGTCTTACCAGCATTTTTGAAGAGCAGTTCTTATCATCCGAATAATAGTTATGCTTCATACACAAATAATAGTGCCTTTACAATACCTGCTGAACAGTTTCGCTATCTCTTTAGTATCGGCTGGAATAGAGTGTCTTATTTACTAGAAGTAGTTAAGGGTCATGGGTCTTTTTAAAAGGTAGTCGTCCTTGTGCCGTGTAGTTCTGGAAGAATAATCTCCTTTCTCCCCTGCTGCGTTTTATAGGCGAGATTCCCAAATTCGCCGCCGTTTAAATCGATTTTTCCCATCCAGAATATATCTCTTAATGCTCTCCCATTTCCGCCCAGTTGCACTAATCCGGACCAATAGATAATTGCGCACAATTTATCTTTCTCCACACCTCTATTGCTCCGCTTTTTATGGGCCACGAATTCGGGCTCAGACTGGGATAAAAGGATGGCCTCTCGCTCCCTTGAAGGTTTAATTCTGCCAAGGTGGAAAGAAATACAGACTCGTGATAATCCAGCCTTGTTGGGAAATTATATTAGCCCCTAAGTCCGCAGAATGGGAAATTCGGTTCATTAGAATGAAACAATGCTGCGAAAATTTCGAAAGAACAAGTCATCGAAACATCAGTTGGTAACGCTTCTAAGGCACATGTGAAACCAAATGATGAGGCAGCTATTGAGTTACTTAAATATTCCGTCATCGGAATGTTTTGAATTGAAAAAAACCTTACGTCTCTAAATAAACAAAAGAAGATTTCTTTTCTATTTTGAGTGGTGGACAGCGGACATCTGATGGAGTTTCTTATTCCAATATTAATTTGACATAATTTGTGCAGAACAACAAAATTTGTACTAGTTACTGGTTTCGGCGGAATTACGCCATCATCAGAACTCATTCATCAGTCTTGTCAGTAGTTTCTAGACTCCAGTCAGACTTGAGTCCGAATTCTGATGATGGTAATTTCCTTGAAACTGGTTAACCCTGGTCTCTTAAGGTGTTTTGAGGCAACTGTCCAAAATTTGTCATTACATTGATATTTTATAGTGAAATTTTCCCATTTCAGGCAGCAAATGAAACTGGGTAACAAAATAATTTCAAAGGTCATGATTATTTTTAAAAATATAAGAAAAGCTCATGTTAAGCCGCGGAAAGTTCTGACTCAACACCTCAAGTTCTTCACCTTTATTTTAACCAATACCTGTCCTGTAATAGCTATGCCATAATAGCTATCTTGATATATACTGAGAATTCATTAAAATCGGACCTTACGACTAGCAGATTAACTGACGGAGATCGCACATTGCGTCAGTGTTGGGACCAATTTTGTCCCGTGTGTATCCTCCAGCCGTATTTCCCGAAAAACCGTGATTATTCACACCCAAATAAACACATTTGCTCATTCAGACCACGGTTAATCCGCAACCCTGACAAGCCTCGGAGTAATCCGACGGCTACCGTACCTTTCACACATTCACTTTAAAGTGTTTCTACCGTTGAGCGGTGCGTTTCTGTCTCTTTGCACCGATTGGTCGTTCCCCTTCACTCACCTTTAATAATGCGGTAAAGATCCTAATAGGGGTCGGAAAAGCTTGCTCAGGTTCCTTCCTTTTCATGCAATCCTTTCTCCTCGTCGGGGGGCTCTTATTCTTTTCCGCCGCCGCAGATTATTCGTACCCCGTCTCTAGGAAAATTATCCCCATCTTTTTACCGTCTTCTCGTCTGTCCCACTGGGAGAAAGCCCGTCTTCTTTTTCTCCCCATTGTGCACTCCGCGTGTGCGTGATCGCGTGTTGACATTGCGATCCTCTGTCTCCCGGAGGCGGAGGGACGTCTTTCTGACGAATGGGCTTCGAATTGTTGGCTCAAATACTCCGCGCGCCAATGAATTTTGAATCCGTAACTAGGCAGTTCTGCTAACTCTTCGAAAGTTGGAGCTACTTCAGGAATTGGTAATTGGTGTTTCGAATCTTATAAGGGAATTTTGGCTTGGAAGTTTCTAGTATTTGAGTTTAAGGTATATGGGTGTAAACTCGGCATGGTGAGGCAGGGGGATGTACGAGGTGTATCTTTTCTGTGTTGATTTCAACTGAACGTGCGGAGAAATGTTCGCATTACTCTAGAAATGATTTATCATGGAACAGGCCAAAAAATTGCTTTACTTTTACAAATTAGGACAGCTTGGCTATGATGCATTTATAACGATATTACGCAACAGTAATGTATATGTCAAACTTGTTTATGTCAAATAGTTTACATATATCTGCTGCTTAGGTTGTGGGTTCGAATTCTAATGAGCAATTTTCTACATGTATTTGTCGGTATTTTCTTATTTTGCTGCTGCTTTAGGCTCCGGCTATGGTATCATAATGATTTGCATGATTGCCTAAAATACTGAGGTCCCGGGTTCGAAGTCTGTTAAGGCCATGATTTTTTCAATGATTGTAGATAAAGATTTAACAGTAAGAGTTGTATTAATAGACTTTAATACTTCCAATAAATGTGCAATTGGGTGAATCACCTTCTTTGGCCCGTGTTACTTTTGTTCATGTAAATTTATTATTAAAACGAATATTAATTGAATGGCTTATTTTTATTTCGGATATGTCTGTGTACACCACCGCGTCAGGAAACTATTTCCGACCCTGCCTTGCTATATGTTTCCGAGTCATCGCGGTGCATCCTACCTCCGATAGAACTTCTGAAACGTTGTACTGACGCTGAGACACCCAGCATTCAGCAAAATTATGATTGCTCTATTGACACTATTCGGCTTTTGACATTTAAAAATCACGTCTATAGACTCACCTTATTTTCAATTCTACGGTGATGATTTTTAATATAAATACATTCCCTTCGAAAGAATTTTCATTTGCAAAAATGAAATTCCCAAAATAGGTGTCGAAAAATCGAGCAATGTTTTTCGTATGGGATATGAATTTGTTAATTCATAGAAGGGAAAACAATCGTCGGCACATGCGACGTAACTCAAGATTCACTTCCATCTCCAGCTAAAATTTATTCTCTCCCAATTATTTATTTTCCATTTTCCACCACTTTCTTCCTTTCTCCCCGCGCCGACCTAGCTTTCATTAGCGAGCTCTTTTTCTCTCTTTCCCTCTCTTTGCCTCTCGCTGTCGCCGACACCTATCGATCCCAGTGCCGACGCGAGGAGAGTGCAAGGAAGTTAAGAGAAGCTTGCATTCTCTCTCTCTTTTTCGCCTCTATCCTTTTATTTTAAGCCCTCTCTCCATCTTCCCTCGCCGTTCCAACTTTCGCGTCATAAGGTTAGCTTCGATGAATATCGTACATTGTTGCGCGTTCGATTTTAGATGGCGCGCATGCGAGCGTCTCGATTCATCGCCGTCGATACGTCGTTTGAAGAAAGGCTCATTCGATAGTCGTCTATTGTTGTGTATTTTGCGCGCGTATCGCACAATATGGCGGAGCATTACTTTTACCGACGCCAAGGCGTGATGGGAAAGAGGAGAAATTTTGTTTTAATTGTCATTCATTCCAGCAACTCCTTTCTCCCACGCAACTTCATCCAGTCTCGACGAGAGAGAACGCGGTCCCAAAGAGGTAGTGCGATAAAATAATCCCGTATTTCTGTATATCTTTTGAGCGCCCGACTATTTTTTTCCATAAGGAAAATGATTGCGTGTTTTTTAGCGTAAACGATCCCTTTGTGTTACTCCGTCTCGTAAAAATGTGGTGCTTACTTTCTAGCGATGGTTAGGTCTGGAGACAATGGACTATAGGGTGAATGTTTTTTTTTTAATCGTGGGCGGAATCTGGTAGTAGGCTACCGGTAGGTATAGTATAGACAAAGCGCTTAGTGATTTTATTTGTTGCCCTTTTTAAGCTTGATTGAAAACTTATTTTCCCAATTTCCATGTTGCATTGCGTCTCACAATACCATATCTATTTCCAAAAATTGTTTTTGTTTGGATTTGTTTGCGCACGTAAGTTTGTGGGCCTCTTATCGTACACATTCATTCATTTTGAGTCATCAACATCCATTATAGTAGCTAAGGGATTATTTTTTTCGCGGCGTAAAATAGATGTATGAAGTCCGTTAAATTGCGTGCAAATTATTCAGTTGGCACATTTATTTTCGAAACGAACAATTAGGTTGCGAAACCTAGAAATGATTTTATATTTTTATTTTAATTAGTCGTGATTGTCAGAACATATTTTAATTTGTAAGCGACAATAGAAGAAATGATTAGGTTTTGCCTTCGATTCTTATAATTCTGAGTTCTATATTTAGTGACTTTAATTACAGTAAACATAGATTTACAAGTTTGTAGCCAGTTCATTTTAGAACAACTTAGTTGAAAAATAGTCTCAATTGTATTATAAAAATCCAATACCCTCTGCAAAGAGAATTAGCCGTGTCGCAAATTTAATTCACAGAATTGTGTTTTGTAGCAGTTTTATTCCGTTGCATCCTTCTCGGTGGAATCAATTGCGTTGATATTTGCATGCTTGTTTAGCGTGGTGAAATCGTAACGAGGATTGAGTGGAATAAGGGATGTTTCAAATAGGGAAATGCATTGAGGTATTTCCCTCTTCGAGACTCGAGAGGGCGTCAACCCTATCAAGGGAACTAGATCGGCTCGTCATTTCTCTTTTTGCTGCCCTCCGGAGGTTGAAGGAGTCCCCGAAATGGGGCTACTTAGGCATTTTTATCTCGGAAGTCCTCTTTGGGAGCTTGGTGCTTTTTCCGTAATAAAGTTGGACTTCGGTTAGGCAGAGGCAATGGAGCTAAAAGCTCGATTTTGTTTTTATTCAGCTTGTTCTCCCGTGAGGGTAATGATTACAATCCATTGTGGAAGAAATCGCAATGGTGAATTGTTCATCCAGTCTGGAATTTTGGCGGGTAATTTACGATTCGATAAAGATAAAAAAAGTGTTACGGAAGCTACTAATTTCCTCCTCCATTTTTTCGTGCTGCTATTTTTCCATTATTCGCCTTTTCGTGCACTCCCACATTATTTGATTATTCTCACATGCATTGGTGTCCAGAGCTCCATTCGTCGAAACTTACGACCAGCAAAAAATTTTGTTTTCGGGAAAATTCAGAAAGGTCGCGGTTTCTGGATTCGCTAATTCGCATATAATCTTTTCAAATCACTCCCATTGTTCGATGTTCAATAACACGCCGTTGTTACACAGACCGATACCCGTTTTGGGCCCCACCTTTTCCATTCGCCCGTGTTCGTGCGTGTATGCGAAACTCGGCTTGGCGACAGGCGCATAGCAACAGCGAGCAAACAGAAGCCGAGATATTTCGATGTCGTTGTTTGATTTCTCACTCCCTGGAACTGATTTTGTGTTTACGATTCTCTTGTTCATTAGTACGTTTTAGTTTGCTTTTCTATGACTGAATGTTTAGCGTTCTCTCGGTAGTGTACGATGAACTTTCTATTCGCCTTTCAGCGGTCTCTGGAGAGTATTCCCGTTGTTGATTCTACAGATTAAAATTGCCTATTTCGGCGGGAAGTGAGGTTTCCTCGCTATCGTTTTGAGGCTTGCACAGATGCACTCTTTGCGAAGCATTGGAAAAAATAGCTGTTGAAAACTACTTTTCTCTGAATTTTCAAACGTGCTTTATTTTTAAATTTATGAATCTCACAATTACTCCTTCCGATTTAACATCACGTTCTCAGTCGTTTCATGATTATCAGTGTCAGATTCTCTCTATATTTTATTTTTATGAGTTAATATGACTCACACACTACGTCTGTCTTATATTTAGTTTATTATCGTTCTTCATAGGAATTTCTGCTTTCCTCCAATGATTGAAAATTGATTTCACTTTGGGATAAATTTTTGTATCTGTCTTGGATGCACGTTATTTGGATAAACTTTTATTATTCTAACAAATTTTCTATAACTTTATTATTCAGTCGTTGCAACTATTAGCATTACACTTGTTAATTTCTCATTATTACTTTTAAATCGGATTATCCAATAATGCGAAAAATAGATCAATTCATTTAATGACCCATTTTATTTAGGAGGAATAGTACAGGCGCTGATCGAATAATAATGTTCCGAATACTGTTGTAGGTAACAAACATGTTGAGGGTTATTTATTAATTTTTATCCTTTATTATTATTAGATAGCATCATTATTGTAAAAATTTTAAATATTTCTCATTATTCGCTATGTGAAATATAATTGTAACTGGGATTGTCTCGGTGTATGATAGATGTTTTAGGATCCGATTCTTATTTTACTTGTTGGAATGTTGTCAAAGTTAAAACTCTCACATGTTTATGCTTCGAGCATGAAGTATCTTTTCTTTCTAGAAATCTTTGTTTTCGACCTCCGCATAGTCATTTAGACAGCGCGTTTGTCTTTGGTGAAAGCGGTCTCGCGTTCGATTCCCGGTGGGAGCCAATGTGCGAAATGACCTAAGCTGTCGAAGCATTTTTCATAATACTACTACGAATCTTTGTTTTCTTATCGATGAAAATGGAAGTCGGAGAAACGTTTCCCGCAATTAAAGATTCTCAATTAATCACAGAGACATGCGTTTTTCGGTAACATTCCCATTTGGGGTTTAAGAGGGAGACCATTCCTTCCGTCGATCCATTCGCCTCAGATGTGGGATAATTACAGTCTTTCCATCTGCTATGCGTGCCGCCAACGAAGGGGTCATTCTGTTTAAATTGCGGGCGCTCTGTATCAAGTCGATGGGAGAGAGGCTTCGCGTTTCCCGGACGACAATCACGCAATCTGTATCCGCCTCTTCCCCCTTCACTTTCCCTCGGGATGTACCCATTCAACGGAGACATCCTTGTTTTGTGTCACCGTGCGAGCGTCCCGGAAGTGACCTTTTTTCCTTCTCGCCGGACCCTGGTGCGTCTTTTTTGGAGTAATGTGCAAACCCTCTCCGCGTGATGGTCAAGCTGTTCCTAAGGAGTTACTGTATCATCCCCTTTGCGGCATCCAATTAAATTTGGGATTAAGTTCTTGAAAAGAGTACCGATGATGATGATGATGAGTAAGATGCCGCTTAGTCTGGTCTGATGAGTCTATCTCTGAAGATGTTCGCTATGAAGCACTTCTAAACAAAAGGAATATATGCTATACCTGCTGCGTTCCTCCGTTTATTTCTTCATGCCCCCTCAAAATATTCATTTATTGGACGGTTACAATAGGGAACCTATCGGGTGCGAGATCAGACACATTCCCCAACCACTGAGAATCCGGTCAGCCGGGACTCAAACCCAGGGCCTTGGGGTTGGTAGGCTAGTATGCTTCCGACCATGGAGAATAAAGCGGATTAGAAATATATTTCTCATTTGTGTCATCTCCATTGACCTAATGATTTTATTCTAGGTAATCAAAGATTGATTTGTTACAGCTGTGCGAGCTAATCTTTTCGTTTATACAAAATATCGGTTTAAATACAATCATTATTACCTTATTCAATCGCTGTCAGCTTGTGAAAGTTTTCCTTTCTTATTACTAATACCTTTCTCATGAGGTACGTATTACCAATACTTTCCTAATTTCTTATTCTGTTTACCTTTTCATTTCATGATTATTTTTTCTTCTGCCATACATTCATTCAACCGTCTCACTCATTCATCGAAAACATATCTCCACCAGTTTTTCGATTTTATTTCCATTCTATAGCAGTATCACATCTCCATTTCTTCCATTCTTCTCTCAATTGCTCTTATTGTCCAACCTCCCAAGCTATATAAAAGGGTAGTTAAAGGTTTGATGAACCATTTCCTCGTATCAAAGCATGAATAGGTAGTGCTTGTATAATACATTATAGGGAGATGTTTTAATTGAAAGGATTCGAATACATTCATCCTTTCGTCGCTTATGCTTATTAGAGCTTCATTGAATCGCTTGAAGAAGATCCGGCTAACAAGTTTATCGATCTCTAATCGCTGAAGCATTTTTATATTTTGTGTCTTCGATGTCTTTGAACATCATTGCATTTACACAAGTTTTTCCTTTAATCTAAACTCTCGGATTTTATTAAAATACGAATTCGTCTTGGTTATATTCCAGCGGGCTCTCCAGTGCCAGCTGGTATTACATAATCATACCTGTAGTGACGCCTACATATTTTTGTATGTTATTCTGATATATCTCCTGGTAATATACCTCATAGTAGACTCGATTCCGCTAATCTTTGCAGCCGCCCTTATTGATAGGACCACTATAGAGAGTTGGAATTAAAAATATCATGGTTCCGTAGTCTAAGTGTATTCTTCAGTTAAATAGGTTTTATTTCCAATCCAATCGGAGAGTCGCAGTGAAATTCGCAGCACTTGAGAATTTATTCCGCCAAGTTCGTGGTCTGTTAAAGTCTCTCTGAACGACTTAATTAAGTTCTCCAAATCGCATTATTTGGAGCGAACATTGCATTAGTCTCCGAAGCGGGGTGTCGCCGTCATTTTTTCTCTCCTTTCTTCCGGAATCGATCGGTCGGAATTCGTTCAGCGGGAATTATCGGCTTTAATTAATAACGTTCCCGCGAGATGGCATTGCTTTCGTATATTTTTTCCCTCTCTGAAAAAAGGGGCAAAATCGGTCGTCGACATGCGGAATGGCGCTAATCTCATTCGGAGCGCTCCTTTTTTTGACGTCACTCTGACCGAGAACCACGTGACCACCGGGACAATTTCGATTTCCCCTCCGCAGTGTCGCGCGCTAGGATTTTTCGGCCGCGAAATATTGTCTAGCCGTGGAACTGGGGCTGCGTGTGGTTTATGGGAAGGTTTGTCCGTGACGTCATTCATTGTCTCGACAACGAAGGAATGCGTTGGTCATGTAACGCGGTGGGTGGACTGGGAGATCGTCTACGAGGCAGAAAACATTTCGTTCTTAATGACCCTGGTCTGCTCGTCTAGTCGTCATAATCACGCGGTCTCCCGATCGAAATGGTGGTGATTTTGTCGAATCAGCTGCGGTCGGATTTGTTATTTCAAGGTCGAGATCGAAATAAATGCATTTTTAAAGTTCATTAGGGGTTACGCATGTATCTGTTGATGAATTGAAACCGCAGGTATCCGAGTGAAGATATTAAATTTGCGGAATTATCGCTTTCTATATCCGTTGTTTTCCTTCTCATTCTAAATTGTACTATCCGTCTATAGGATGGAGAAATATAGAGTTAATTTACAATCGCGATTCAGCAAAATGGTTTCCTTTTAGGTAACCCCTTAGTTACATCGTACGTAAAAATTACCTTCTTGCCCTTAAAAATACATTTGTGCCTTTATATAATTGTATTATGGTGGAGCTGGGATAATTAGAACCTGAAGGAACCAGATGTATAAAAAAATCGAATTAAAACGTTTCTTGGCTAGTGTTGAAGACACAATTATACCTGCAATGAACAAATACATATATATCTGTATATTTATATTTTATTATCAGTGCACACATTTGTATTTTCTTGAATTGTTTTGCTGAAAATAATTTAAAATATTAAATTGTACATATCTCATTGTCAAGTACGTGAAGTTAGAAAAAAAATCATTTACAGGGTCTCAAAAAGTCGGATGTATTTACTTGTTTCCTCAATTGAAGCCATTCAGTAATGACATACGATTCAAGTTGATTTAATAACTACAAAATGGTTTCAATTACAGTATTATGACTTTCAATAGCGTTTTATCGTGTTCTGCCGGTTGTTGGGAATTTTGTATGGAGACATTGCTTTATCTTATTGATAGTCGGAAAGAGTTCGTATTAATCAGAAACATTTCGCGCTAGCTATGAATTTTCAGCATTGCTTGGATATAAAATACCACGGAGATATCGAAAAAAAAGTTAAATGTAATAAAAGTTAAAAATTATTTCGAATTATAAAAGTACGAATTATCCAAGTTCCACTGTAAATAATTTAATTGTAGATTCATCTACTTCGATTCTACGTTGAAATAAATTATTTTACGGAATTGTTATCAAAGGAATCAAATTCTTGTCGGATTAAAGTATATTTGTTTCTCATTACCTGTTGTCGGTGCATCCGTTATGTAATTGACAGCTTCATGTAACTGAATTACCGTTCTCGTTCGAAACGTGTTAAGGAATTGCCGTTATAGCGATTATCACTTATTTTCTCATTCGAGGCCGAAGTTCGAATCAGTTAGAGTTCCATTCTAGCGTAATATTTCGTAATAACCGTCTGATACTATTTTATATCTTATCTCGCACGCTGCTTCAGTAGCTTCGGCATTTTGACCGTGGAGGAATGCTCAAGGCAGTAGCTTTTCTCAATATGATGAGAGCCTTTAAGAAAATTAATGTTTTGTGGTACATTAATTAATCACGATTGAAAAGAACATTTGATAATAGAAAATATCTTGTGCTTGATGGTGTTGCCAGGCAGATCTTTACTTTGATTGTTTTATTGTGGTTATTATTTGTTTTTAAATTGGTGATAATGCTGCATTAACTTATATCAGTAGTGAATTGGCATTCCTTTTATACTGATATCAAATGTTACTGTAACGAATGTAAGGGTATGAAATCATATCTACCCAATAAAAACTTAAAGAGTACAAAATCTGTATTTTGTAACTTTAGAAACGTAACCCTTTGGTTTTGTAAGCTAAGATCTAGTTGTTACAGTGATCCCTTGTATTCAGTTTGACTATTAAAAATATTAACGAATCAATGAAGTTGTAAAAAAATGTCATATTTTCCCTTTCATATTGAAATTATTAAACTATCCATTACATAATCACCAAGTTAATTTCCTGTCTGGCAAAAAAAAACTTTCGAAGCCATTCTGTTATTGTCTGCTGCTCACTTTTTGCTTCCGCGTATTTCAGCACGATTTTCAATGTCAGTAAGCCTTTCGGTGCAATTACCCGCATACCAGATAAATTACTCGGGCGAAATAATTAGCGGCTGCTCCCCAGAATAGAACAGCGCTTTCTTCACGGACGTGACGTGATCCCGACGGGTAACAAGGCGATTTCTCAGGGAGAAAAGGTGAACCTGAGGAAGAAAATTCCGCTCTTGCGTGCGAGCTGCGAAAAAGAAAGGGCTCCCGAGTGCATAATTATCGATTTCGCTGCACCCTCCGAACATTATCCTCGATGTCCCGCAACGCCGTCTTTCGCGTGCGACCGCTCTTGTCCATCTCTCGCGTGACCAGGCCGACGGATAAGGGCCGGCCTAAAGAAGGTGCGGACTCCTCGCTAAGTGTGCCTCAATTTCACTCTTCCAAGAAGCTCTTCTTTCCTCTTGAGAGTGAACCCGGATGTCCTCGGTTGCCCGCGTCCCGCAATCGATGTATTTCTGTATCGAAACCAAGACCACTTTAGTTCGTTTCCTGTCTCGATAATGTCCAACTTGAGGAACTCATTCAGGAGGAGGGTGATATGCAAGGGTCCATCGCTGGAAGATGGGATTTTTTTAAGCTCGCATGTAACTATTGAACCTATCTTCCAAGTTAATCATATTAAGATCTGAATAGGAATTTCGATTCTTTTACCAAAAGTCAGTTAAATCTTTTTCTTCCATCATAAGTAAGACGGTAGTAATAATGTATTCTCAATATGTCAAGGAGTTGCCTTGTGGAAGACCATAACAAAGGGATGGAATAATCTTCACACTTCACATAACAGAACACTCTTCGATAGCAGATATGATTTAGCTATTAAAACTGCTGTTTAATGTTTACAAGAAGTTTTTTATTTCCTTTAATAACAATGCTATTTATTAGTAATGGGGCATCTCCCATAAAATCAAAGAATTAAAGATGATGCTGTATCTGCTCACAAAAAGGGTTAAATCAGACAATAAAAATATAAAATGGATTAAATGCGATGTACGAAATATCCTATTTGCAAAATTTAAAGTGCACAAAAACAAACAAAAACTAGTCAGAATTGAAGTAAAGGTAATCAAATAAGTTGTTTTCAGATAACGTGAGGAAGTGGTGTGTTTAATTTGGAGATATATCTAATATTAGACAAAAGAAGAGGCTAGAGATAACTTGAGGAAGTTAATAGGGTCCTGCAGAGCCGGAAAGGTTGCGAAACAGTAGCATCAATAAGGGTGTTCTCTATCTGTGTACTACGCCACGATTTTTGCTGCGTTCGGTGGGCGCTTTTTTGGGTGTTGGCCGAAGAAACAGAACAAGCGAAAATGCCTCAAGGCTATGCGGCTTCCAGTGGATGTTGCTTCAACTACTCTAAGATTGAAATGAATGATGAATTTTGTACTTAGGTTGTGTTAAAATATAAATAAAACATCTAAAATTCAACCCTCAAATACATTCAGCTTAATCAATTTTGGTAATAAGCTTTTTCGTAATTTAAGAGTGAATCATCTGACATTAACTATCGAAGGCCTCAAAACATAGAATTTTGATTGACCTTCATCGCTTATAAAGCGAAACTGTGAGATATAGCTCCTTGGGAGTTCTGATAGGAATCTTCCATGGTCCAGCTCTTGGCCGAGGGCGAGGCCTTATCTCCTTGTGTGGCCACGTTTTACCATATGAAGCGTTCTAGCATATTAAAGGAATGTAAAATGCGTGGACGAAATTTTGGGTCACTATTAAATAAGGACGTATAAAGTAATTTGTATGGTCAAAGCAAACTTAATAATATAATTGTCGGTGGTATTCTAATTGATGTTGTGTTTCTGGTAAGTGCGTTGAAATATATCGAAGGTAAATTTTCCTGGATGTGTGATGTATGGAAATTAGTACTGTAAATAATAAAGTAAACGGTCTCTTATATTTCTTCAGTTATCCTTTCACTCGAATATTGCGATCGTGGTGATATTTCAGGAAATTCATTAAGACGTGCCAACTTTTATTATAAAATGTGGAATTTACGTAGAAAAGAGAATTCCAGAATTTTTGTCATATACTCCCATTATTTTATCAAGTCAAACCAATCAGCTGCTTTTTCGTAACGTGCTATAAAATGAGCGATTATCTTTATGCAAGAGGCCTCGTTTGGCTTATTAAGTGCTTTTCGCTTATCTTGACCCCCTGCGCTTTATTCCTATCGATTCTTAGATAATCTAATTCTCACGTTTTAATCGTGAAAGTTCCGATACTCAGGTGTTATGGACTTTCCCGAAAACCGTATTAATTGATTTATGCCTGTCATTGCTGACGATTGCGAAGCGATGAAGATATCTCCATCAGCTACATCATTCTTTTGACTTGATTTGTAAATGTTATTTCTATTACGAAAGATAATTTCTCAGAAGCGTCATCACAAGTCTCTTGGTTTATTTATCTTTGCCGATTTGCTTCGTCTCCGTCGTATCTTAACGGGGACTCTGTCTCATCGGTAAGAAATGCTGTCGTCAATAGTTTCAGAGCTTTAGATATCTTTATTTGTATTCTAAAAGATAGTGTTGGCTATCTGTCGGTGCTTTCGTACACGTTTTATGTTTGAAAGATGTATTAGCTGCAGTTGAAGTCACGTAGAAGTGATAGCGGTTTGCGACAATTTCTGTAATACTATATTTCTGGGAAGAGTAATCAAGAATAGTAATTTGCTGCCATCTATTATAACTTATTATCACCATTACGTTTTACATTACCTCTGTCTGCAAGATCTCATCAGCCATCGAACTAATGTCTCCAGATCCCCAGGGCCATCCAAATCGACTTGAAAATGCGTCTCAATCCGTCTCCTATCTGTTAGGATTTTTTTTCTTTCCCGTAAGGATGTTAGTAAACGTGGCGTGATGTTAGGTCCACTTAAAGCCACTCGCAGTTACTCTTTGCTTCGTCAGTGTTTGCTTTTGAATGAAGCGACTCACGCATTCTTCCCGCACACGCCCCTGCTGGAGATGAAGGCCTTCTCTTGTCCAGCTTTATCAATTGGCCGTCGCTAGCCATGGCCCTTAAACGCGAGAGAAAAAAGACGCTAGGAAAGTAGTGGTTGCCATTTTCTTGGCGCCGTAATGCAGTAGCGGCTTGACTTCTTATCAGAAGATCCAGTTGGTGCGATCCATCATCCTCGCTCCCCCCTCGATGAAGGTTCTTGGAATGGGATGCATTTCTGTTGAATGTGCTTAATGTTTTTGCTGTAAATATTTCTTCAACATCGAGAGAATTGATTTGCCATTGGAGCTCCCAATACCTTATTTTTAGCGATAAAATTTATAATTGAAAGGAGAAATCTTCATGGTTAACGTTATTAATTTTTGATGATATTTAGAAGAATGCCGGAAAATGCTTCGAATCTATTTTAGTCCCATATAAACTATAGTATAACAAGGTATTAAGGGCTTCAATATCCATCATCTGAATCTCATAATGTTTCATTGTATGATTCATTTTTTATCGTTTTCTATACCTCATCACCTACATACCTCGCCTCGCTTATTTTCTTATTTTAGTGAAACGTTTTTTGTTTCCGATTCCTTTTTGATTTTTACCATTAATCGGTAATATTTCCTTTGGCCTATAGCTTACTGGAACTGTCTTGCTTTTAACGCATCGTCCCGATGGACATTTTTTTAAATGTGTTAACGCGATATCCGAAGCTAAATCGTGCACATTATCTGGCAGGATCATTATCCTAGAAAATACAAAATAGTACTAAATATCTTAAGATGAAGATGGAGCAATTAAGATCACACTGATATCTGGCTTTACACTAATAATATTAAAACACCACTGACAGCAATGTTAATAATGTGAGTCACGATATACCTTATGCTGTCAAAGAATGACGAAGAAGGTCTTGACGAACGTTTCGCTACTACGTGTAGCATCTTCAGAAGAAACTTCGAGACTGTCTTAGTCTCGAAGTTTATTTTACACTAATAGAATATATGGAATAAATGCGAAAGTCAATACATTTTCCGTAACATGAGCCTAATTGAGCAAGAGCGGGGGAATAACGCCTTAGCCCCGGAGGCGGAAGGAGGGAATTTTTGGAAATTATTATCCAATTCCGGTAGCCTTCTGGCGAATCCGGGAGATTCAGGAACCCTAATTGCGGTGCGATGGTGGGGCCATCCCACCACCGGTGATGAAGTAGTAATGATGGCTCTAATGGTGTCCCCATATCGCTGAAGGAGCAGATGGTCCCGTAACTCGCCAGCAAGTGAAAATGCTCCGATAGAGAAATAGGGAATCATAACGGGCTCCCCTATCCTTAGGAGACATCATTGACCCCTCCCTTTTAGAGGCCTTGTCTCCGTTTGCCCTTACGACATCGTTGACTCACTTCTCGCGCGCAGATGAGATATAGGGGCGATGCATCACACTCATCTGCTGCAGCTTCCTCTTCCCATTCTGCACTGCCTTATTCATGGACTCGCTTTGTAACCCGTTTTCGCCTTGCTTTATAACGACCGCACTCTCTCCTGACATCTTTTCTCATACGTCTCGCGGTAATTAACTCCTGCTTGCAGATGTGTACCCGACGTTTAACGTCTTATATAACGCTTCCCCCCCTTCGTTCGTACGTTTTCTCATTAAAAGCTGTAATTTGTGCGGGTGAAGTTTTGTGGATTTGTCAAAGCGTCGTCCCTGGCAACTGTGGCTGCCTGCGTCATTACACGAACGTATTCCCCGAGAGATCGAAATCTGGCTTTCGATGTAAATGTATGCGTCGAGGTTAGCCGATCTCGTTCGTTTGATTATCGCAATGTCCTATATATGCATGCCAATAAATCGCTGACCGCAGCTGTTCGCAGCTGCCGTATACTTGGTCTAATACATGCGTACAATGGGGGCTAGTCGAGAAAAGCTTTACGATCTCATGTATACAATTTAATCTCAGTAACTTCTTACTTGTATTTTGGACATCTTGGGCTCCGCGTTTTGATCTTACAACATTATGCCTACATTTTTATATTCGAAAAATAATTTTGATCGCGTTATGAGTCAAAAGTAAAATTCTCCCAGAAACATTAAAACGTAATCACTTACAGCGTATGTGTCCAAAATCATGATTCTTATTTTATCAAGTGCGAAATACAAAATTATTACTGTTTGTCTATAAAGGCATTGTCTTTTTATGTAAATTATTTAAAAAAATTTCCTTATAGATAATAAGGCAGTTTTATCATTTGTGTGTAACCTTTTAGGATGATTTAATTTAACCCTTGTTTTCTAAATAAAACATTGTAGTCTTTTGATGGTCTAAATTTTCATTTCAAGAGGTAAATTAACGATGAAATTATCTCTTTTTGTGTTAATCTAGAGGTAAAATCATTCGTAAATTAAATGAAAGATCTCAGGCTAAACTCCAGCGTTATTACTTTGAAAGTGATTTTGTTTCATCTCAAAACCGATGAGGGACAGATTAATCGGAGTGTAATAAAGGTCTTTTGCCCTGTATTCTCTCTGATCCACATCGAGCTAATAGACATTTTTCCAACCATCATAGATTACAAGTGTACCGTGTGTAACTTTTCCGATTTGAATGATCAATTAATCCTTGTAAAGCGTATATTGGCGGACTATTTCCGAATTATTGGAATGATTATTTTCCTTTGAAGCATTTCATTTCCAAGCGTAGATAAGATAAATCTGTTCCTTTCTTAGTGGAGCCGTTCTTATTATCCTTCAAATCTTCTCTCTTACGGAGTGGGAATTTCATTTGAGAGACTCGCGTCAGCTCCAGAGGAATAGAATCGCCAGGAATGTTTTCCCTCTTTAATAGGAGCGAGAATAGTTTTCCTTTGGCCGATTCATAGCGATAGCGAAGACGTCTTTGTGAAAGGCGCGAGAAAATTCACGTTCGGAGGAATTTAATTCTTTGAGATGCACTGAGGATGGCTTGCTTTTAATTAGTCGAGGTGAGAAAGAATCGTTTCCCCATTTTGACCCACAATGGTAATTGGACGAGGTGGGGATGGATCTCTGAAGAGAGTCTTCGGAATTTTCATCCCTCTCGTCACAATGGGATTTCTTCTGTCTTTGCTTCATTAGCTTTTCGGGCTTCTCAACCCTTTTCGATTTGGCTCGTCTGTTACCTCGTTTGACGGTCACACTTCAATAGCGAATACGATGACCGAGATTCAGCTTTTCACCACCAGTATTTTATGATTACTATACCTTGCACCTCTTATCACTATCATAAATTTTTCACGCTTTATCAACTGCTTCATTATTTATTATTAGGTAGTAATTGCTTTTCAGTCATGTTTCGGATAATATTTTAAGATAAAGTTCTGTTTTAGATTCTCTTTCGTATGTCGTTTTATGATATTTGAAATGATCGATTTAGGTAAATTTTTGTTCTAATTAGTTTTTCTTTTATTTTGTGGCCTTATTCGGCTGAGTTTAGTTTTTTTTTTAAGTCTTGATGGCCCGTGCTGTTCTGCTTCATGTGTTGAGAGTAGATATCTTTAAAAAAATCAACATACCGTACGTCCACTTTAATTACCATTTGGAAGATCAAGAAAACATTTTATCACGACCAAAGAAATTACTCTATAGTATTACTTAGAAATGACGAGTAGTAGTAATAAATGTAACTGTCCTCGAAAGAGGTAAATGGTGAGACAGAGATTTGAAAAAAATTTCAAAATCGCAAATGATGGTTTTAAAATTTATACGGATATTGTAAAAAATGATTTTAAATAATTGCACAACGTAAAATATAAAATCCGAGGGCCCTGCTTGTATTAATGAATCATTTATCATTCAGGCAGTAAATTGAGTGAAAAGTCTCCTCTTCCATCTAACTCAGAAAAAGGAAACTTTTTTACATCGGATGGCTTAATTAGTTTAGCAACGTTTTAGTCCACATAATCGGAAGGAGGGAGGGATGAATTGTTTTTCTCTTCTCAAAGGCACGCTACTTCACGTATCCTCCGATAGTTATGTAATTATTATGTGTGAAAGCTAGTGCCTTCGGGCTTAATAACAGCTTTTTATACGTCTGCAACCCTTTTATGAGATAAGTTATACCTCTTGCTATGGAAGATGATTAGGAGCGTCGCTTATGAAGTGTGGTCTCGCTTGTTTTCAAGTCTGCCCACGCTTTCACTTCTATTGACTCTTCAAGACTTCTGCACCATCGGGGATTGCGGGAAGCAGATGGATTGGTTGTTGGCTCGAAAAGTTTGCGGCCCTTTTTGGTTCTTTTTAGGTCCGTCCATCCTTGCTTCCTTCGATTGGTTTATCTCACGTATTAGATTACGACTTTATTTGGGCCGCAGTTCCCCAAACAACTTCGTGCTATCCGTTGCATGGCAATCATGCCCACCCCTTGTTTATATTCCGCTGTTTATCCAAACTAATTTATGAATGAAACCTTTTTCCGTTCGCCCGTGAAAGCTTACCCCTAAGAGTGGTGTGGTGTGAGGGAGGAAACTTGCACGCTGATCGTGGAGATATTTCGGGGGCTCTTTCCTTTGATGTGCACCAACGGAACGGTAATGAAGGACTTTTATCGCCTAAAATAACGAAATAAGTCACGCGGAAGTAGGATGTTTAAAGGAGGATATTGACCTCGAAGTCGTGCTCTCGTAAATTGCTTTCCTATAAACATACGTTTTCAATGCCTTTGGAGGCCACGAATAATATGTTACGATATAACTACCCGAGGATTTAATGTGTCTTATAATAGTATCCACGTGTTTGGAAGTAGACGTTTCCCACAGTGTAAACACAGCGGTACAGTGAAAGATGTTTGATTTACACGTATAGGTATTAATGGTCTGAATACTATACCATGGACGCGTTTTCTCTCAGTTTTTTACATTTATATTAGAACTAAGTTTTAGACGTATTTGAGAATGTAGCATTTGGCTTATTTTAGAAAATGTTGGCATAGCCAAATGATAATTTGCAACGTCTCGGTCGATTTATCAAAATCGATCATGATTTTGTACTCTTGTTCATCAAAATACTATAAAAAGTGTACATTTGTAAACCATTATTTCACATAAATTACTATTTAGTAATTAAAATCACTGATTTATGTCTCCATTGGGGATGTGGTTCAACCGAATTTGACAGGAGAAGGTTAATTTTGGATAAATTTTCATTAATTCAGGAATTAAAGATTGATGATGAATTGACAGCTAGGGTACACGAATGTAAATTTTGCAGACCTCGTTTAATCATTCATAACGGCAGAATGAATTACTCTTCATAATATTAATGAATATTCCTTATCGCCTGGGTGGAAAATGTGCAACCACCATCCCCAACGATTCATAGCCGTAAAATTTGCTCGTTAAATTTGTTTAATTAATCAAGGTCAGCTAAATTTACCTTATTTCCTCGACTAAAATTTCTTTTCTTAGGTCCATTTTAAAGTCACAGTGTGATTGCATATCTCACGAAGAAAATTTAGTTAGGCATTTATCGGTATTAGTATTTTTTTCGAGGATTCAATCAGAGTAATCTTTGTTTGTAGTTTGTTTTCAAAACCTTTACTTTACTAATTGTAATGGTAATTTCTAATCTTTCAGAATTATTTTTAATCATTTATAAATGAATAAAAATGTGATAAAATAGCAAATAAAGTATTCATTACGTAAAGAATGAAAGAAAAGATGACGAATATCGTAGTGATTATTGGAATATTCGGAAAATAAATAGTCAAATATTTCTCTTGAATGCTATGCCTGTTGTCTTTTATACCAGAACTTGGGAACACCGTTTTTCAAATAGGAAGTATAATTACATCATGCTTATAATATCACAGTGTATGCAGAATAACTTCAAGAGCAGATCCTAGAGCAGGGGTGTGGAATCCACTCCTGTTTGAGTAGAACAACACATTGTGGAACCTTTTCCCCTCTTTAGGCCACATGTAACATTCGGTCTCATAAGAAAGGCCGCTTGTAAGAGGAGAATAAAAATCGTTATATCTATTTATTGTGTGGTATGTGTTTGGATTGTGAAAATGTAAAATAAGCGAATAATGCCAAGTTTATTTTTGTCAGTGTAGTGGTGTCTGTGTTACATCTCGAATTGATCTATCAACTTTTATGGAGTAACAAAACGTACTTGAGGACGATTCGGAATATTCAAATTTTTCAAGTGTTATAATGACCCATTCCGCTCTAAATTTTAACCACAGATTCAGCCCCTCGTTTTCCCGCAAAGATTAACTTTTAACTCGGACGACAATCAACCGTAATGATCTAATTCACGTGCGGCATGCGAATATCAATTGCGTGGTCTTCTCCCATCCGCGAAATGAGAGCACTGATTGTGTTCCCGGATTAACGTGGGATTTCCGTGCCGGTGCGGGATCAAAAGGTGTTAAGCAACCGCCGTCGCATCCTCCTAATTCGTGGTCCATTCGGTGGTTTCACTTCAAACCGCCCGTGAAAATGGGGTATAAAACCCTCGCATGAGCGTGGACCCAAGTACGTGCCGGTTCTTACGCACACGTGCGAATGGCGATTTTCCGGGTATTCCGCCAGAGGATCCTCACCCGAAAGTAAAGGAAGCGAATGGAATCCGTGTCTGCGGTCACCCTTCATCCTCTTTTCCTGCCCCTTCTTCCCGAGTCCCACTTCCCTTGGCCACCTAATTCTCAAGACTTGCCTTCCTCTCGGCCAGGGGGAAAAGGAAGTGGAAATAGTTCTCTCTTCGAGTTGGTCCTCGACATGGATCGGGAGAGAAAAGATAGGCCCAGTCCCCCTCTTCCCCTTTCAGGCACTTAATGTGGTTCGGAAGAGATAAATGCCGTATGTTTTCGTGGTGCCTGCTCCGGTCAGGACGTTGCATTTCGTCATTTCGTTAACCTACTATTGAAACATCAGAATCCCCTTTCAGCCGCTCATTCGTAGGATATAGTATTAGGGACGAAACTCGTACGTAATGGTTTTCAACTCGGAAGCTAACGGTATGCTAATTTTTTTAATATGCCGTGTTTGAAGAAAATGCATGTGATGTATCCAGAACTGGTATCCTCTAGTTGGGATTCTCTTATGAAAAAAGTTTGTATACCGGAATATTTCTGGTATTTCCTAAGGTCCTTCCTAATCACTCTTGTTGAACAGCGATGAAACTACGGAAATATTAGGTAGGCAGGGGCCTAGTTTTTGCTTCTCTTTCTTAATTGCCTTGAATAGATACAATTGTGAAAACCCTGGAAATTCTGTTTATTTCCGTTGCCATGATTTCAGCAGTATACAATAAATTCTGTTAACGTTTTATAAAAATAGGTAAATCTCTGATTCTGCTCTTGAATACCTTCTTTTGATAGCTTAAGTCATCCATCAATAGCTGATAATATACATTATTACATTTATTGATTTAACCGTTTATTATTATGAAGGACAGTGTTACAGACTAGACAGCTGACGTTAATGGTTCGGATTCTATTCAAGGAAAGCATGTTTGTTTTCGTTCATACTTGTTTCCGTCAATCCTTGTAATTGGCTTTTGCTAAGGAAAAGGTCATGTAAGTTTGAACTAGATGTAGAATTAAAACTAACCTGTGATTACCTGTTGCTGACATCGTGCTATTTCGGTCGCTTCCTTCAATTGTTCCATTTTAAACAAATGTTCGGGCTCACCGACTCAAGTGGCTTAATTCGAAAAGTCTGCCGCAGTCAAGGCCTTCGGTTGGCCTCTTAAAGAGATTCGGTTCATATTTTTCTCGGGTTCATCGAGAGCCTTCGTTTCAGTTGATCATCGGCGCGTTGCATCGAATCTGCGCTCGTCTTATTTTCGTCCTTCTCGGAAAGAAAGGCCCTACGGACGCTGATGATGTAAGAATGCCGCATTGACCGGGTTATTTATAGATTTTCGTGACGTCAACATCTTTTCTCCTCTTTCCGGAAAGACTTTCGTTCTCTGTACGAAATCGGAGTTACGTGCCGGATTCGACATTTCCGCTTCGACGCGGAGAAAATATTTCCGCCGGTGCTTCAAGGAAACGAGGAATTGGTCTTTTCGTGAGAGCCGTCGAGCATTTTGATCTTCGAGGGAATTCATCGCTTAGATCTCCGCCTGGCCGTTCTGTTTTCAGCCCTTGTAAGGATGGGGCTGTCGAAAGGGCAATGGAACGGTTTAAAGATGCTATTTCTGCAACGGCGTGCAATTCCTTTTATCGAGTGGCCAAGGACTGTGTTGGCGATCAACGGTACGAGATTTCACTCGTATTCACGTCATCATTACCATCGGCAGAAGTGAAACTCTATGGTGGAAGTTGCGAATAGTGGAAATACTCACGTTGGTTGATAGTATCAGTCGATTTGCCTCATCATTATAGTAATAACTAAAAAAAGGATTTTATTTTGGCGAGATTAATGTAGAAGACTGAGGTCTTCTTACATCCTACGCATCGTGATTTAAAATTTAAAAGGAAGAGATCCCTCGAAAAAATTGTACACAGAAGATAACTAAATTGCTGGTTTAAACAGCTAAGATTTCACTTGGGAACAAATAAATCGCAGCAAGAAAACACCCGCAGGAAGGGGGTGTGAAAAACCTGCGAAACTTACGGATAGTTTAGTAGATTCTTTTAGAGAAAGCAGGTTAAGATAGAGCTGAAGGAAACATAAAACAATACAGATACATTTTACTTATATAAATTTATTTTTATATTTTTGTATTTGTTTATAGACACACGTTTATTGGTAAACAGTTGCGTTAAAGAAATACAGTGTACGCCATGTAATAACTCTAGATAATTTTTATTGATTGACAAGATGTGGGCATCAGGGATAAGAATGATGACTAATTAAATATAATCAAAATATCATATACTACGGAATTATTGTAAGTATTCTTGTTAAAACATTACCATGGCATAGGATCATGTCATTTTATCACATTTTTAACCCTACGTTTGTGTTCTTACGCTTACTTCATCGACACACATTTTCAAAATTTGGGAGCTAATTTAAGTAATATCCATCTCCCAAAACAGCTTTTGCTGGAATCTTTGGTTATTCCAGACAGTGGCTTGATATAAATTCCTAAATATCGTTACTCTCACAACGATTGATGATGTTTATACTCGAAAAATATTTAATGTCTTGAGTAAAATAATTATCGAATGCTCATAGCGTTATTGAGTTTAAACATATTAAATCCCTTGTTACTGGAAATGTCATATAGAAAAGATTATTCTGAATGTCTGACGTAAAACGATATACGTTTTCGAGTACTTCATCCTTCTAGTGGTGTCTAAAAAGCGAATTCGTTTTCCGAAATGCCCGAATTAAAAACAGGGGAAATTTAATATCTGGAATATTATCGTTTTCCTGTTTGTGAGGATAATTTAATGAGGCTCTCAAAACTGTGGAAGGAAAACAGACGTTGCGAAACATGTTGTGTCACTTTTAAATCGCTCAAGATCAATGTAATAATTATTTAAAAGAAACGGACTCGATTTTTTCTATATTCTATTATATATTAATATCTATATTCGTAATCTCCCTTATGTAAATACTATTGATCTCTAAGTTCAGAATTTTCAAAACTCACTGGGTTTTAGCAGAATTAATTGAAAAGTCTTTTGTGGAAGTGATAAAAATAGACCTAAACATACGTAGTAAGCGTGTCTTATACTTCGAAGTAAATGTTATACGCCCGTTGTGGCGCTAGTCGTGGTGAATTTTGAGGGAATAGCTTATTTTAGAATGGAAACGGAATTGTTCTCCGTAGCTTAACTTTGAAATTCTCAGCAGGAGGTGAAGGGGACCATTTCCAATATTAACTCCCTTTTATTTTTATTTACTCTGCTCAACACAGAAAAATCTCTGCCGCTGTATCTGGACTAATGGAAATGCAGCAATTCTGCCTTTTAATTATTACGTACGAAATTGGTAATGGTATGTTTTTATATTTTTATTTTACGATTTGGGTGCTCGATCTCGATTAAACAATGTATCAATTTATGTATCTTCAGTATTCGTCCATTCATTGGTGGAGTTAGTTGTAAAATGTAGTCCTGCTTAAAATATAATTTGTTGGCCACAACAATTCTCAGTCTAAAACTTAAGATCAATTTGTGGATATTTAATATAAAATATGTATTACCAGAATTGCACGTTTATCTCATTGAACCCTCTTTCTGCTCCAAAGATTCTGTACGTCAGATTTGCTTTCAAGGAGTTATGAAATAAAATTAGCTCGTTGGAGCAATTCATTTATATTTACGAGAATAGTTGAGATTTTCTCGCCAAGTTGCCATCTCGTATGCTGAATCATTTTCGTACAGGTTTGTCGTTAACTAGGTAAGTCCGTTCTGTGAAAACTTTCGTTGTTTCGCCCAATATGAAAGCGAAACTGATTCAAAACTCTTTATTATTTGTAAAGGCTTGTGCCATAGCGTTGATAGTGGGGTAGTGACTAGATGTACTGACAGATCGCTATGAATTCAGAAAAAGTCAGTCAGTAAATGTAATGAATTTTCACTCACCTGCAATTGTTCAGCTTTTTTATTCTCTTCGTATCATTTTTGTCACCAGTTGCGAAACAGGCCGAATTTAGTGTGGCCGTTAATTTGTCGTCAGCAAAAGACAATGGCCCCCTTCCTCCTCTCTCTCCCCTTCGTTTCCTTCTTTACTTCTATTTTAGCTCCTCTCTCTTTCTCCCCTCTTCCCGCGTGCCTTTTTCTTTCTTTCCAAGACCGCCCTCTCGACCTCCACAAACGCGTGACCGGCCTTTTCAAAAGTTGCATAGTAACATTACGCTCGCCCTCTTTTGAAGACTTTTTATTTTTTAAACTACACGGAGGGTTTTGAAATGCTTCGCGTGTTTTCTCCCTCACTTTTGATTCGGACGAATTGCTCCGTGAATGCGTAACGCTCCTTTCAGCCGTTTTGTGTTCCCTTAGCAACACATTTTGTTTGGGGCGGAAACAGAGTCACGGACTCCAAGTTATAAAAGTTGATGACCACTTTGTTTAGGACGCCTATATGTATTCTCCGTCGGCCCTAACTGTAGGTGGAGCCTATTTTATTCTTTTAAATTTGAACGCAAACGATGGCTGTTTAAAGTGGAAAACTAGTTCCAGTTCACGTGCTTATGTTTTGGGCTCATCGTGCTTTTTGTGTTTCGCTCTCCAAGATAATTTCCTTTGATTCTAATTCTTTTCTGTCTTGTATGTTAAACGAGAATTTCCTTCCTTCTACGACCTCACTTCGCTTCTTTTTATATCTGATGATTGATATTTGGATGCGGTTTATTTATCGCATGGATATCGACTTCGCGGAAAGTATTGAGAAAATTTCGAAACCACACTCATTTGTTATGGAGTGATTTCAGTTTGTGTTGTTTCTGATTTATTAAAAATTTCTTTTCTTTAGCTATTCCGTTCGATTTTATTTGGTAATTGAATGACATCAATGAAATTAGAAGTTGAAATCTATTTCTAATCTTATTTTTAGAGGTCGTTTGTTTGAATTGACAGAAACTTACAAAAGTAATTTCTGAATGCTGGAAGGAATTGGCACATTGTATCAAAACGCTAAGTGAAATTTTAATGTTGTGTGGAACAAGGTTTCCTTTTTCTTCTGCCGCAGGCGATGGAGAATGCAAAGGAGGGATGGTTTCAGAAAATAGACATTTTTCTCAGGCCATTGATGGCAAAAATAACTTGTAAACTTACTTTTGTGGGGCTTTTACGATATCGATTTTTTACTGCGGCAATTCAAACGTTAATTTGATAGAAAATAATAAAGATTCCCCTAAGATTGTTGTTTCCGTAAAACATTTCCCTAAACCTCTCATCACTTGGTAAGTTTCTTGATTCGCCTCTGGCTACAGGTGCTAGATTTACATTTTTAAAGGCAGAAATCTTATAGAGCCATTGAAATCAGTTCTGCAATAGTTAAGCGAAAGCTGAAACAAATTTTTGAACCCTGTAACGTTCGGTTGCGTGTCAACCAAAGGATTCCCTCCGAAATTATTTTCACTTAGCTTTTCTTTTCTTCACCATCCTGACGGAAATTAAAAATTACGTTTTTAGAGAAGCGACACCTTCTGAATTATGGGTCGTTTCGGATGACCTGCCGCGACCCACGACATTGGTGAGAAACCTGCGTCCACGGCTTAGCATCTCTTTATTTTCTTTCTCCACCTGGCTGCTCACCGCACTCTGTTATATTAGCATTCAAATCCTCTCCAGCGCTAGTTTTAAAAATCTTACGCCTCGCCCATAATCGTTGGTTTGAATTTCACGCTTCGGTTACCAAAGGGGATTTGGGATCTTCGAACGCCTTCGTGTAATCCTTTTTCACGCCCCTCCGAAATCGCAGCTCTAGTTTTTCATCGCCGCATTTTCCGTTGCCATCGTCACTGGATCCCATCTTGAGAGTTGCAGCTCCAGGGGTATGGGAGAGGGTAACCCTAAGCGTGAGGTCGTCTTGTTAGTCTTGAATATAAGGTGGGGATATTCCTTTCTAGCAGCTGCTTGCTTTTGTCCCGAACACATTGTACAAGGTGGAGGGATCCTGATGAACCCATTGACACATCAATGCGTTTTTATGGATACAAGGGATTGCATTTGGGGCGGGTTTATGTGACGGAAGAAAATATGCATCGGAAGGGTTGTGGGAATAATGAAGCGTGCCTTATAAGGGTGCTGATATGGGGAAGAAGGTGGTATCAGAGATGCGGTTGATGCATCGTGTGTGGGCCGAGGTGTTACTGGATGAGGTCGGGCTTTTTTTATAATCGAACCAAGTCTGTGGTTGCATGAGAGGTGTAGAATGTGTAGCGATAGGCCGGTGTAAGGCCGAGGAGGAGGATATGGCCATCTTTCACCTCTTCGACCCGTTGAGGACGTGGTTTGATTAGGGCTCTTGAGGGATGCGATGTCGAGGTCTCGTTACGGTCTGGAAGGTGTAATTTATTTGGCGTAAAAGTTGGTCTTGCTAAGCGCACTTGATGAGTGGCGTTGCCAAGGGTGCTACACGTTATCAGGGGATGCATCGCTGCTCCTCCGGAGATGTGGGATGAAAGGGAAGATAATTAGGTGGTGATGACAGCGCGACGGCTTCATCTCGTCGTCCGGTGACGTTTTTACGACTTCGTCACGCATCGCCTTCGCCCATGAGACGAGCAAATTCGAATGGGCAGCGGAATGTTTTTTTAGCGGGGAAATTGTAGGGAATGCTCCGTTTTGTGCATCAAACTAGTGAATTGCAGGTTATTAACCGCATTTAGACTATTGAATCTGTACAGAGATATTGTTTAAGAACTGTATGTTTGTGTATGAAGTAGGAAAATATTATTTATTTGATATTTTTTTAAATTTGGTAATTAATATTAGTATAGTGAGGCCACGGTTTTATGATGGCTGAATTAGTTTGGAAATTCTGCACCATAAGGTTTAAATTATAGCCCTAGTTATATATAGCCTAATTTTACTGTTTAGAACTTCGTGTTACTGGACGATTTTTTTTATTAAAACAAAAAGATGCTTCAGGAGCGAGCGATTCCTTTTTATCCTTCAGGTGCAAGTTTGTTGATATTTGTGTACCAGTCGGCGCATTAGGTAGTTCTTAGGTAGTTTTCTTGGAAAATAGTTTATAAATCACGTTTCCGGAAATTAATCTTCACGAGTATGAATATATTTACTCAATCGAATACTGTGGAATATAGACTTAGTTAATCTATTCTTTTATTTATTTAATATATTTACTATTATGGGTAGAAATTCTCTAAGATTATTATTTTCTTAGGGATTTAACATTCTAAGGAGTTAATTTAAATAATAGCTAACATCAGGCTGAATATATTATGGGAAAAGTGTTGAAAACAGTTGGAAGTTGTCGTTGAGGAGAGGTAAAATTTGAATGTATTCAAGGAAATTAGGAATGATAAAATTAAGGGTTATTTGAGGGATAAAAGGCCACCGTGGAAAGCAAACCTTAAAGCAATATAATTGAAAAAATTCACAAGGGATCATCATTTATCGATGCTATCAGATGCGGATGAAATCTTTATTAGGTCGAGAAAAGCGTTAATTACGAGCATGCGAAGAGAGTCTCGGGAAAAGTCTCCGTTTGTTCTTCGGTAATTGTAAATGCTTCAACGTCTGCTCCATTGTTTTCGCTTCTGGGGAGGAGATCAGATAAGAGGTTTTGCGGACGATTCCCCCGTCCTGAAGACTTAGCGGTCGGATGCGATCGGGGGTGGTTGAATGGGAGCTCTTTTGAGGGGCAAACAGCGATAAATATTCATGCACGGGGAAGTTTATATGGGGGAGGTAATTATGTGTGCTCATTGCCCGGGGAGAGGTTTTTCACTCAAAGGTACTCAGGAAGTGAGTGATTATTAACAGGAAGTAAATTGACTGTGTTCGCATTTCATTGTGTCGCAGGTTGCACTCTTTTATTTGCATCGTCTCGCTCGGAAGGCATTCGTGGCGTATCGTTCCCCACAATGAACGTGATTTTAATGTACGTATTTATTCGAAACGCTGGCTGAAGTTGTGATTGGAAACCCTCGAAAGTTTTCCTACTGCTGAACACTTAAATGTGACATTTAATCATTTTCACCATAGTAGAGTGATTGATTATATATCTCAGTAATTAAAAGTATCTCTTTCTGTCTTACGTGAAATGCTTTCCATTTCCGTGGAATCAGTTTATTTCCTATATTCTTCCTTAATTCATGGTTACTAAAAATAGTTTTTCATTATAGCATTTTTTCCTCTCGATTTATATTCCGAAGGCACATGGTTATAAATCAACTTCCTGAAGTTGGTCTCTTCTTTTCTCTATCCGCTCCCGAATTTTTTTGATAAATTGTTTGAATTCAACTCGTCATCCCTCATAATCCCATTCATAATATCAAGCGTAACTTATTGTGGAAAAAGTGTCGCTATTTTATCTTTGAATATAGAAGCTTTTAGCTATTCATATTTTTGGGATGAATTTAACAGAATGTGAATATACCATCGTATAGTTTGCCTTGATTATTGTCCTGGCACGAACCATTGTATTGGCAATTTAACCATTCTTCAGTTAGCGCTTAATTCAAATCAAAATTGGATTTTTTAAATTGTATCAAACATAAATTATTTATAAACGAATATAAATTCTAATAATTAATAAATTATAAATTGAGAAATCGATAATAAGCATATAGCTAGGGGTTCATATGGTAAAATGTATGAGAAACACAGTCTTAATCTGCGTTCGATACAGTTAAGAGCTAGATGAAGTTCTGATTCGACTAAATATAAGCTCTTTATCTACAAACACCTACTAGTGGCAACTTGAGGGCTAAACCTGTAAATCTAAAAGCGAGAGCTGTGGAGAATATACCGTTTTCCGTTCCTCCGCTCGGGAAGAAAACATCCGTTGAGGACTTCCATAGAGGACCTAGTGTCGTTTAATACCCCATACACATGCATCACTTTCACTCAATCATCCTCACCTCCCGCTGAATGCCCAGCACATCCCGTTAATCCTCGCCGAATTGAATATACTAGTTCCGCTTGTTAGGGTGTCATGGGGTCCACGTTCCCTTTCTCTTTACCTTCTGGCACAGACATTTGTTTACGCCGGGCTCATCTCGCGTTTAGGTGGCTGGCGGGGCTGCGTGATGTCGCGGGGGCGGAGAGATTTCTACGGGTGGGAGGGGTGGAGATTTCGACGGGTGGGGGCGGAGATGGGTGGGAGGGCGACGAAGAGAGGTGAAGGGTCGTCGCAGAGTGGGATCGATATTCGTGCGTGTGCTCGCCGGTTGGTGTTTTAGCGCGCCGAAAAGGTGAAGTGGTGTGGGAGGGAACGAAAGGGAGAGTGATACGGCCGCTATCGGAGTTACCGTTTAATCGGAGCGGAAATTCACGTGTTATCCGCCTCCGCTGCGATTTCGACGTTTCCCATTTATCTTACGTTGTCATTCTTCCCTCGAGTGATCCACTTTTTCTTCCATGTCAAAGTTGCTTTTTCGTAACAGATATTGACTTTAATTCCCGAGGAGGAAGAAACTGTTAGAAGGTTACATCTAAATTACCACCTCTTTCACTGAATATTAAACATTTGCCTCTCACATCTCTTAGGATCTCTTTTGGACACCTCCTCCGATGTGTTCTTTGGGGGTGACTTCTGTTGAAAGGTCCCGTCAACTACCCTGATGATATAGGATCAGCGTATTAAATTTTATAACTTAATCTTTCTTCTTGCGGTCTTTCTCCCTGCGAACCTCCTAATATACATGTCATCCGTTGTAGGTTTCTAGCCTCAAAATAACACCAATTTAGGGTTTTTGTAGGGTATCGTGAATATTATATTTCCTGTTAGATATATTAACCATTCCAATCAAAATGTTAAGTGAATATATTTGAAAAATACGTGGAAAAGGATACTAATGCCGCTTTGGGAAAAGGTTTAGTACCTATAACGTTGCTTTTATATCTTTTATATTTAACCATAACTCGCATTTTGAAACCAGTAATTTATAATCCTATTTGGTGGCGTGAGTCTTAACTTATTTGTTTCGCCAATTTTTTCGAACTTGAATTTAAATCACTCGGTTTATAAAAGTGCACATCAATTTAATGACTTTTTGCCGTGTGTATTATATTTTGAGACTTTTGGCACAAGTGGTCCGTTATGTTCGTGATTCATTTATCATTCATTTTTTACGCTTCACTGCAAGATAGCCCAATAAAGCTCTTTGATGATTAATTAAGCCGGAGAGTTTTATTTTCAACTCTGGAAGATATCTCTCATCCGCTATTATCGTACACCCCCTCCCTGGCTCATGTTGAATAATTAATGCTTTTATCATTCGGAGTGGATTCTCACGCGGACATGTTCCTTGTGAATCCTCCATGGATGCCAATAACGTAGGCTACGCCAATTAGAGGAGGCAGTCCTTTCCTCCGATCTCTTTCTGCTCTTGATTTCATAATTTGCCCTCCAAATTCGTCCCGTCACTGCGGATCGCATGCAAAGGACAGCTCCCTCCCATTTCGCTCTTTCTTTCCCATGGCCTGTGATGGACTGATCGAAATGTCTCTTCTTCCCCCTATCGCCCCTTTGTTTCGTGACGCACTCCCTCTCAATTTCCTTTCTCTTTCGCTCCATCCACTCGCCGATCGATGGATAGTGGATGCTTTTGTTGTGCCCCATTGCAGGGGAAGAGTTCATTGGAAGTTCGCTTATTTGCCCGTGGGATGGAAAAGAAGTTCGTAGTATTGAGTCTCCCCCCTATTTTTCATCGAAGTCGAAAATGATCATTTTAAACGGTAATTAATCGGGGTCTTCTCTAGTTTAAAGCCAAGTTTTTTTTACCTGTTGATCCTTCTTTGGGTTTTAATTTAAACGTGGCTCGCTTTTAAGTGGCGGTTCGCCTCCCCCACGCAATGGCGTCGGTTTGTTTTGTAAGTGCGTTTGAATCGCTCTCCCCACACCCTCTCCCGCACCCTCTCCCTTTGGTGCTTTTCAACGTTCTGCCCGCGAACGTTTTCGCCAAATGATTCCATTCGCCTCTGTATCGCTCTTTTGCGGCCAAGGGGAACTTGCGTGTTTTCCTTTCTTTTACGATTCCTCGTTGTCGATTCGATGATTTCCACATTTAACCCCTTTGTGCTCTTCGATGCATTACATCTCTTTGGGTATCCTCGGAAAGTTTTCGGAGCTTTGATCCGAAGCAAAATGGATATGAGCGCCGCATAAATCTGCATTCATATGCATTTTGGACTCGACCATCGACTTGTCAATCGCTTATGGGGTCGTTTCTCTCTCTCTTCAGTTTTTTCGGTTCGTTGGTGGGCATGAACCCTTTGAAGGTCACTGTTTAGATAAAGGAGCATTAACCCCGCCAAATGTTTATTTCGGTCGTAAATTTTTTAACGGTCGACGTATCTCGCTCTCTTATTCGAAAGGGGAAAATATGTCGAGTTTCGTTGACCTAAGTGAATGTCGTATTTCGGAATTGTTTTTAGTGTATTTTTTCCCGTTTCGTGCTCTCAATTGACGGGACTCGCGGCTGTGTCTCGTGACTGGGATCGTTTTATAATTGCATTGTTTCGAATCCTTGAAACTCTCTTAAAAATAGCTCCGTTTTGTCTGTATTTTTCTTCAACTGTGGCGACGTATAGCGAGATTTCACTAGTCTGTATCTTATTCAGTTTGTCGGAAGTAGTGTAGATGCAATTTATTGAAGTAAAATCTAAATTTTTGTTGTGCATACCTATAAGGTTGACTTTTATCTTAGGGCCTCGTAATTATTATTCTATGGCAGAAGTGGGTATGTTGCCCTCAAGCACATGCAGCCTTATTTGGCAGTTTTTGTCGTTCTTTCGTCAATTCCTGAAATATGTGATCTTATTTCAATAATGTCGTTTCCTAATTTTGGTCACGATGCCAAGTGAAGTTAAAATGGAAAATATACTAATGAATATTGTTAACGAATAATTTGGTTTAATGTGCAGAATTTGTATGTTAAACTATTTTAATGTAGGCAACAGGCAACCCAAACAGCCCAACGATTTCATATTTAACCTTAATTACACAATCGATAGATAAATGTGACATTACAATGGTGGAAGGTTCCTTGTGACCTTCCAATAGAGGAAGGCTCCTTACTCCTAGTCTATGATGTCGGAACACTATGAACTAACCGAACTTGTGCGGCTCCTCAAGAGTTCTTCTTTAGCGCAACACTGTACCACGGAACATCAGTTGGGAAGCTCTGCTTTATATCAACGATTTTTCTTCGAAGTCTTAGTCTATCCGCGACGAAAACCATGACTTCGCGGTACCTGGAGACTTGCGATTGTCGTACGCACTCGGTAAAAGCAATGCGCCGTAAAAGGGTGCGGAGCAAGCAATCCTCGGTTAGCGCGGCAGAGCGGAGAGGCTGTGGCCACAAAATAGTTGGGTTGAGCCGAGCATGTTGTCGAGACTGCCTTCCTCATCGGCATTTCCCCGTACCTCTGAATATTTCGCGTGCGGTTGCACAGTCGCGGCCCTAGTCATCTGTTGGACCCGAGCCAGAGGGGAAACTCAATAATTCATGAACCTGTCTGACCTCGCACATCAGTCTGCGGTGCTATCGAAATCCTCGTATATTGGAGAACTTTGATTAAGATCAGAACACCGGTTCGAATTCCTGTGCGTTTGATTGTCGTACTGACGAATCGGATTCGGTGCAATCAGGGAATGACTCTAAGGTGAGCTTTCTGAGGTCTCATCGGAAAGACTAACCGGTTTTGTTGAAGTCGTAGTGCATATCGAAGACTCGTTGGGATCAACATTTTTTCATGTTAAACTACAGAGTATGGTTTGGCGTTTGGAATATGGCGTTTTCTTATCCTTTTTCTCATTAACTAAGAAAAACTCATTAAGATTCGTTTGTAGTTTTCCAGGTAACCATTTCTTGACGATTTGACGATGACAACCACTTAATTTCGGTTTGGGTTCATTTTGACGTTTTGCTTTGAACACGTTCTATACTTATTTGGTTATTAATCGTCTTCATTGTTCTCTGTTTTGTATCAAATTAAACCAGTAGCACTCAGAGACGAATAATTTAAATAATTTGTTATTAATATCCATAAAAGCGTAAATTATTACCCATTTTGCCCACCAAAATATTGGTTCACTATTATTTTGATTGTGATCTCCAATCAATGATTGCATTTCCTAGAGTGCTGATTTGAGTGCGTAAAAAGTATGTATGTTTCATCGAACTGAAGCCTAGTATCATGATCAATTTGTTCATTAATCGCTTAGTTGTAAATTAGAAATAATGTGTTGAGGATTGCTCGGATAATAAAGTGCGACGTAGAACTCGATTCCAGTGCAATCTTCTTGTACTACTGGCTTTCCATCTTCTTTGGCGTCAATCCAAGTATTCTGTACCTCATTCATTCCGAGAACCTGTTTAAGAACTACATTACGTACAGTTTATAGAACAGCTATTATCGCTAGCTCTTCGTATATAGAATATAATAAAATAGAATACTTTCAGGAATGGAAGGTCATATTTGACATGGAGCAAATTACTAAAAGTGGCATTTTTCTTTGGTTATGAAAATTCATCATGCCTTTACCTAAATAATAGATTAAGCATGTTTGAGTGATTAACGTTTGCTTGTTTTCCACCACGTCAGTAATATAAAATACTGTCGTAGTCTTTAGCTTGTGGAACACCAATAAAGGTGATTCAAAACCATCCACAATTACAAGACGAATGAATGAAACCTACGTTGAATTATTAATAAATAAATGGAATTTACATTGGTATCTCTCCATTGATCCTTGTCAATAATTTCACTACCCAGGATAAAGTATCGGTACCTTTGATCTCTTTCACAGATCCGTAACCGCGTATTCAAATTCCTCGATCCCGCATTTTCCCCACGCACTCTGGCCCTTGAATCGACACTTGGGGTTCCTCTTGTTTAATGAATGCTGCTATTGGTTCCGCGACGTGCTCCATCACTCTCCTCCCACCTGTTTCATCCTCCCTCTGCGAGTGGGTGCACTAACGCCTCCTATCCACTCAATGTGTTATGGATTGCTTTCTTCTTTATCACATGAGCCTCGGTCAACAGTTATGTCATGTTTGTCTCTTTGTCATGGTAAATTATTTCACTTTTAACTCACCTTTCACAAAAAGGTTTACCAGCATCTCATTTAAAGGACCCTCTCATCGCCCAAGAGTGTATTTCATATTCATTGAAATCTTTAATAATGCTTTTCTTGTGCAAAAATGTATCAGAGTGGCTTTTAGAAAACGGCCATTCTATATCAACGTATTTACCCTGCAAGTCCCTAGTGGGGTGAGGCAGGGGATACGTGCACCATGACTCTACTTCCTTATTTGATTACTTTGGCGTATCGTTCATGGTAAAAATGAATTTTTGTCCGTGTTTAGTTAGCTTAATTAGATTTTCTAATTTTATTGACGAATTTTTCTGCATTACGTATGATAAATTGATTTCGAAATTGTCTGTGTGTGTCTAAATCTCTGGATCGGGAAGCGTTGATTGTTTTGATTCGACCAAGTCTCGGAATGTATCATTATAGAGAAAGGAGGGTATTTGTATGTACTTTCATACTTTTGTTTAGTTCATTCTAAAAATTATTGAATTTTGGGGAAACCCCAAGTTTGAACGTTTTGTGAGATATTTGAAAATTCGCTTCCTAAGTTTTTCACGTCTGCTGTTCCATGCTTGATGATATTCGTGGATCCCAGATTTTTGAAACTATCGTTGCAATGCAATTTGGCAGGAATCCAACCTCTGTATCGTGGTGTTTTCCTGCACATTCTACTTACTAATTCCGATTCTAATTAATCCCGCCAAGGTATTTTATTGACGAGCTTCTTTTTCTTTTGTATCTGTACGTCAGTTTTAAACTAAAACTACTACCACATTTCTGTTGGGGGTTACTTCAGTACGGAGATTTAAGCGGAATTTCTTCTTTAATGACAAACTTTAATTATTATTTATTATACAAAACCGCCGCAATTAGTCGCGAGGACAGGTTGCGACGTTAACATATATAGCCATTAATAGCATCAATAAATATTCCTATTCATCAATTAAAAAGAGACGGAATTTTATCAGAAAAGAGAAAGAGTTTTTACCTCCCAACACCTCGGAGCGATCTTTTCTCCTAGTCGATATTTCTGTATTTTTTTTAATATCCCACAGCTGTGTTCTCACCTAAAAATTAAAAGGCCTTACGTAGATGCCCGTCAGGAAAGCTTAAGCAGAAACGGACCTGTCGTGAGGAAACTATGAGGTCGTTTTCAATTCATGTCATTCACAGTTGATGTAATAAATTTTTGTCGACCACCTAGTCTTTTTTTAGGAATGGAACTGCTCTTTCCTTATTTTTGTGAGAAGAAAAGTTTGTGGATGTATTAAAACACCATGAATCTAGTCTTTCAAAAACCAGTATTAGATGTATGTTATGTTGTCCCCGTTTATGTGAACTCAATTACCATTTGTCCTTTATTTCCATCAAAGAAATTTGGTGCCATGGTGTTGAGAGTAATATCTTGGGACATTTTTGATTTCCCTACGCATTCTTCGTCCGAGAAATAATCAGCTATTTGAAAAAAAATTAAGAGTCACCTTAAATTTTGCCTGCAAACTTTGTCCCTTTGAGTTTTTAGCGTGTTGGAAAATTAAATTCTCCGCGGGGTCGTGGAGAGAGAATCCTTTTCACGTTTTACGATACCGCAGTGGCCAGCTTTAGGTTTACTAAAGAAATTTCACCTTCAGGGTTGCTCTTGTTTTGCGGGAATAATCAAGCACAATATCCGAACCACCTCGCACGCTAATTTATGAAGCGGGAAAGAAGCTTTGTTTAATCCAAATTCATTAATTTACTAGCTGTGATACGAAATTAGGATTTACCGCAAAGATTTTATGTTTGTTCGTGCTTTAATTTTTGTTTTTAGATCTATAGACAACTGAAGGCCTTAGAATTTTAAAACGCGCCTTTTATGTTCAAAAGAGACGTTTAACTTTAAACGTCATACTGCCTAAAGGTTACAGTTGATATATTTTTAAAATTTTATATTCGTCAGGGAATACTGTCGCAAATTTCAGTGAGTAATTCCACGTACGAGTATGTTCTCATTTTTTCTAAAGCTTCTTTGAAGTTAATCGTTTTTTCATTGCATTTTTATAGTTCTTGAGCACATTTGAGATTCGTTTAAAATGTTTGCAAAGTTACAAGCCTAAAGTCATTTGTAGGAGCAGTTTATAGGATATAAAGGTACCGTGGGCGTAATTCTTCGCTAGAATAAGACGCACTTGAGTGAGTTTTCCTTACTATTTATTAGTTAATTACCTATGAAATTAGTAAAATGGGAGTCTTTCTTCTTTAAATGTTTGTCCCAGATTTTTTTTAAATTTAGATGAATGAATTCATTGAAAATGCCTTTCACATCGTTTCCTTTTAAAGTATTTTTAAATATTCAATATCGCAACTAATCCAGATAGCTAGAGCCGCTTTTCTGTGTCGATAAGGTTAAAGAACTCTATCCGAATCATAACCTCCATTCGTTGCTTATTTCATAGATTAACCATTTTCATTCAGAATTGCATTCATTATTCGGTAGAATCTCCGCTAGCGACTTTGAGGGTTCTTTCATAATTTTCCATTCCTCCATGAGGAGATCGTTCCCTTCGGTATCAGATGTCAAAACTTTATGAAATTTTTTTTCCGGATTCGTTCATTCTGATCTTGCTTTCCTCGTGTAATCAGAAGCTCTAATTGGCAAATCCAACTTCATTAGGGAAACTGGCGCATTCACAACTCCAACAGGAAGCAACTTAAAGCTCGCAGAGTAACTTCGTCACTGTAAACGTGAACATCCGTAGTTAATTCAGGACCATCCTCAAAGGTTACCAACGTAATGTTGTCGAATTACTCCTGTGAGCTCATTAACCGAATCTTTGTATCTACTTTAAAAAAAACATTGTTTAATTTAAGGGGTACATTTTCTTGTCAGTTCCATCCAATTGTAAAAGCGAGTACTTATCTGATTAGGAACATGATGGTTACATTGATTTCAGCGACATTAGGTGTCGATTTATCGCTGTGATTTGCTCACAGTATTCCTATTCTATATCGCTGATGAAGTCATTTGGGTCACGCCATGAATTGAGAACGAGCGTCTTTACAGATCGCTCGCTTTCAGTCGTTTATTCCCTCGGGTATTTACGATGGAATCACTTTTTGCGCTCCATCCGAGCCAAGTCTTATCCTTTTTGCTCCTCCACTAGCATCTTTCACGAAGGAATCGTATCCATCATCTCTCGTAGTTAATAAGCGTAGGGATTTGGGTCAAGGTGGACTCGCCATGCAATTAAAAAGGCGAGCTCTTTATCTCCCTCGTCGTGCGCCCGCTTGCCACCCGTGATCTCCGGGTTGCTGCATCATCCCTTCCCAGCATCCCTTCTTTCAGGACGTAATTATTCCGGGCCCGATTCTCTCCGCTTGTGCAGATAAGTGCCGTCTGCAAGATTGTCTTTTTAAACAGGGTCGAGCTGCCGAAAGACGTTTCTCTTCATCGTTCGCGCTGCCTATATATCGGTCCTAATGCCCTCTCATCCTACCCCGTAGTTTTCGCTTTGTGTAGTCTATTCCAAATCTACAAAGTTACAAGCATGATTCTTTGCCATGGGCGATGGAAAATTAGTCGGAAATAAGTCGTAAGTGCAATTCATAAAGACGTACATTCAGAGGGAAGCAATAGGCAACATAGTGAATAAAAACTTTTGCGAATTTATATCTTTTAATCCCCTTTTCTATTAGCTCAGCCAGATCTTCTTTCTCCATTAGAGTGAGCCTTAATAGTATTAAAGATAGCGGAGAAAGCAATGTAGGTGGCTCTTATCCTCCCTGCCTCCTCGTGTCGTGTATTTTCTCTGACTAAGCTTATTTTTTCCAGACTTAAAAACGCGGAAGATTTTAGTAAAATTTTACGAGTAAAAACGAATGGAAATGTATTTGTGAACGTTATTATGTCTTCACAATATATATTATCCACGTATATTTTATGTATATACATACAATGTTTAAGTATTGAATTTTAATTAATGTGTAAAAAATAAATGGAGGATTGAGACTGCTAATGAGTAATCCTATTAAATTGTTACTCAAATACATCACAACGAGAAATTCACTCTTACTCTGGTATTCATTTCAGGAGATTTAACATTGTGTGTGAGAATTTAAGATTTTGATTTGTATAAGACTTAAAATATTACATATAGAACGATTTAAAAGAGATTTGAATCCTTTTAGAAGTTTAATATGTCGAAGATATATAAATCCGGTCTCTATCGCCGATTTCTTTAGATTTAGATTTTTATTGTAGTATTATGTGCTACACTACGGAGTAAAAATGAAGCATTATTAGCGAACAAGTCGGTGCAGTGGATAGCTCAATAAATGTAATAAGGAAGTTTTTGCAGTTAATTATCCGAGCACATTTTACATGTTCCACGTGCAACATCAATTCATCAAGTTTTCTTCAGTGCGTCTCAAAGGAAAGACTTTCAGAATTCGAAGGAATTTCTCGTAGCTAACGAAGCGAAAGAAGTTGCCTCCATTGTATAAGCTTTCGTAACTCATTTATTAAAATTCCTCCATTCTTGGCACGTACCCCCTTTTTGTCCTCGGACATTTTTCTTCCTTTCTCTTCGCTCGCAGTAGTTGATCATGCTCGTATTCTTTCTCGGACATTTACTCCTTTTTCTCAAAACCTACGCTGGAGAAGTTGATGCCCTCGTGTTATGGGGATTATGACATTTTTCTGATGACAAAATGGCGAATCACGTGCAGTTAACGTGCAGGTCGTTTATCTCGAAAGCCATGCGTCTCTTTTCGTCGTGAACTGTGTTTGGAAGTTCATTGTTCGGCGAGGGTTTCACTCCGTGGCGTATTTTGAGGGAAGAATGCTATTTCTCATGGCGAGGCATCCTTTCGGATAAAGGTATTGTTCCGTTGGCGCAGAAGAGAACGAGGGACAATGGAAAGCATTCTATTAGACCTCCGAGAAGCGTTCCAAAGGCGAGTTTATTTCGTATTAAAGTAAACGAGTTTATTTTAAAATATTCAGCCGGAATAGCTTATCTCACTCCGGGTTCATATCAAGACGATGAAGACATTTTCTTCTGTTTACTTCCTTATTCGAGTAACAGCCTCACTTTTCCTCCAGCAATTTTTCTTGGAAGCAAATTCTATCAAATTTTGTTGCTTTCTAGAAGTTTTATCCTTGCCCTTCAGTGTGAGAATTTTCTGAATCATTTTATTGAGTCCAAAATGAATATAGCAAAGCAATATCTTAATGTATTTAAAATGAGCTTTATTTTACTCTCAGTTTTTGATTGCATACAAAATAACCATTGGATAGCCATGGATGTTTGCGCTTGTTGAATATGGGTTTTAGATTCATCCTTTGAGGAAAATTTGTCCACAGAGAATTCCAGTTAAATAATATTTTATGTACCTAGTGATACTTTCTATTTATGTATTAGTTTTTAAGTGCTTTTACATGTGATAACATTTGAATTAATGTTTTTTTCTGTTTTATTTTACAGGTGAGTACCAAAGAGTGTGAGCGTCGTTTGCAGAGAAATCGGTAGGCGACGCCTTTTCCCGACTATTCCCTGATTTGGAGATGATGTTCTGACATCGAAAGATGAAGGAAATTAGAAAATTCCTCAGCCTATTACGGTTCTTCCAACCGAGTATTTGAGTATAATATACGTTATGTGATAATGCATGATTTTCATGAAATGCGACATAGCCTCCTGACTTTATGACTCCAGATGCCTTTATAATTTTTAATTCTCTTAATTAAATTGTAACGTTATTCGGTGATTCTGAATAGCTACTCATTGTCGAAACAAAACGTACTCTATTTTACTAAGTATTCGTACCTTATTATTTGTATCTTTCTCGTCCATGGTTCGGTTAACTGAGGTTGGTGTGGTATTCTCAGATGAAGTCTACAATTGAACACTTTTAAAATCAAATTCAAGTTATTGTTTATTTTTTCTATGGCAGCTTTAAATCTAGTGTTTAGTTTGATCGTGTCCCACCTACGTGCGAAACTATTTTTCCATCCAAAATATAGAAGAGAGCCTCTCCGAAAGAAAAGTACTTTCCGTCGCGTAATAAGTTTGCCTTCATCTAGTCTAGAAGTGTTTTGGCTACATTTGTTGATATCGAAATCAATCGTCACAAATACATAGTATGTATTTTATGTTGGAGCTGTTCTACTTCGCGAATACTCCGCATATCTGTCCTGCTCAACAGCTATGCTATGGTATGCTATATTCATACTCTGTTTGAAACCCAGGTTAAGATGAGTTGCGTAACACGATTCTTGAGAAAATTAAATGCATACAATCGTAGATTATTTACTTGTGTAAGTTAAAAAAAAAAAACATTTTCGAAAACAGAAATGTATTCTGGTTCCTTTAAACCCTAACGCTTGCCGCATACATAATCAAAGCAGCAAAGATAACACGGCCAGAATTAACCCAAAGGTCCTCATCCAGAATATTTTCGCTCTTAGTATGCTAACGCAAAAACTCATCTTTATTTAGCATTCCTAGAATCTGAAGTTGAAGACAAACATTTCGCTAGCAAATGTCGATGTTTCGCGCTATCGTTATCGACTCAAAAGCACATCTTCCTCGGATGGAAATATGATGCGTAGGAATGAGAAAGAAATGTTTTTTTTTCAGTAGCTTTTTTCAGAGAGGATAGGAAAAGTCGTTTAAGAAGGATGGAAATGGGAAAAAACGATCCTACCTCGGTTAGAATTTTCATCATTGACCGAGTCTCTCTCGCAATATTTCGTGGCCAGGGAAAAATCGAGATCTGTTTTCCGTTCGGTTCCCTGTGTTATTTCGGAAATTATTTCCCGGTGAAAGTAATTCTCCGCCTATTCTTTCCTCTCTCCTACAACAGGTTCTCCCTGCCTTCCTTCATCGGCTCTCCATTTTCATCTTCGCCGCTTGTCACCCTCTTCCTCTCGGCCAGGTTGGTCACGTACCCTCCCGCGAAATCCTTTCCCGTCGATCGATTTGCTCTCCGAGTATTTCTGCGGGTAGATTATCCCGAGGATTTAATAAAAGCGCGGAGGTGGCACGGGCTCTTATTCGTCATTTTTTCGCGTACTTTTTCAATCAGCGAATCCCTGGATCGAGAGATGGAATTCCATCGGAGAGATTCTGCTTTTCCCAAAGATCCGAGAGCTCCGAATGGATCCCAAAGGATAAATCTCCTTTCCGCGAAACGTGCTTTCGGAATTCTGTTGTTTTAGGTAAAATCGTTTCGGTTTCTTACATAAATGTTTTCGGGATTATTTCATGGATGTAAGTCCCCTCCCTCCGATATACGTGACAGACTCTCTCTTGTCTTACATTTGCTAGCTTTCTTGTTTTTCTTGGCTTGTTTGTTTCTTTTTGGGCCCCGAGATGTATTTTCTGCGCCATCTCGGTGTGCCTTTTTGTTGCGAGGAATCTGCTGGTAAATACGGACGGAGCATTTCATGGGAGTACCTCACGTGTAAAGAAGTTGGTAGTAGCTAAGAAGGAATCATATTTCTCCTTTCCCATAATATCCAATCCCTATTCTGCTCTCCTTTTTTGTAGCGTGTTTATTGGATAAAAACTGTAGTTGAAATAGTCTAATCTTAGCAATAAATCGTAATTTCAATAGACAGATCAAAAAACCTTATAGAGACGACCTATAGGCTATTCTTAAAATCCGGAGAAATATCCATAAGATTTAATTCCCATATGTTTTATCATTACCGACTAGCGAAACTGGAACGTCTTTCAGATGAATTAAGACGAAGGTGTAACATTTATTATGCTTTAATGGGTTTGCAAAATCTTTCCTGAGATTAATTTAGAATTTTTTAGATTTTCATGAAATTAATTTAAGCATTTCTTCTAAGTTATTTCATGTTACTAGCATAAGTAAGTAGTTTAGTTTTTTAATGATGAATCGCAACATTTAAGTTTCTAAGAGTGTATCAAATATGGCATTCTTAATGGAAGAAGTAAATAGCTCTAAATGATGTATAGCTTAAGGTAATTGAGGTAGCCATATCCTTTTTTTTATTATTTATGATAAAGATTAAACGAGGCGTCAAATTAGTGAAATTTGTAGTTTTATTGCTGTCAGTATAGAAAAGAAATAATATAGTGAACCTAATTGTTGGCTTTAAAGATCACTGATTATTTGTTTATTGCGAATCATCGTACCGCGTTGAATTCCTATTCTGCAGCTTACTGAAATAATTAGATATGTTTCTTCGTAGTAATTAACATGGCTAATCGTAATAATCGTCTTTAATGTTAATTTATTCCATTGATCCCTTTGCTGATCCCCTTGATTCGGATCTGTCTCATCTCCGAGGAACTGCTCTTGTTTCCCTTTAATTCCACATTCCGTCTCAAGTTCATTTTCAGCTGTTTATCTTCCGCAGTTGGTATGATTCCTCGTTGCTATCACATGCGCCTCCGTCTGTTTTACAGAATTCAAGATGGAGAGACGGCATGTTTTGACGGCTCAAGGAGTTTCTCTTTTTTGAAGTCACCCTCTCCCTGCACCCACTTCGGACCCTCTCCTTTGCTCGGAAAAAAACATCGTCGCTTATTTTTTCGAATTTTGTTACTTCTCTCTCTCTCTCCCTCCAGCCCTTTATTAGCTTCTTCTGTTTGCTTGGTTTCTTTCAACCCCTTTCCCCTTCTTCTGCTAGCTCTCGTAAATATCTACTGGAAACCCTTCTACGTTACCTTTTACGTTATAATCTCGTTAGTAAATTATTGCTCATTCTCTCATCTCATACTTCAAAATTCGCGTCAATGAAGATATTCTCCACTAGGTTTTCATTTATTTATCTCTTTACGCCATTTAATTTTCTCGAAATTTGCGGGATTATTATTGTTTATTTATATATATATTTTATCACTTGACTTTTATCATTTATTTTCATGGGTAATTTTCTTTCTAAATGAAGCTAGTACTGTGGTATTATTATGGTATTTAAGGCCTTGCATTTTAAATTAATACGTCTATATGTGAAGGAAAGCAGTTTAGAAACGGTGCTTCTAAACTTTTTGCCTCCTTTAGGAAATGATAATGTGTTTCTTTCCATCCACTCTTCTTCCTTACGCACTCACGTATTTACTTAGCGGTTCATCAATCCTATCCTGTGTTAGTCTCAAAAGTCATTCAATCCTATCTAGAAGGCAACGTCAGATGCTGAGAGAAGCATTTTAATACTTTCATGAATTAACGATACAAAGGGTATAGTATATTTAAAGAGGGAGTGCATACATCGTATAACTCTTTAAACTTAAGTTACTGGATATAACTTGTTACCTCTGAAAGTTACCCTCGGTACGCTGCTTTGATACGGCACAGAATTTTGGATCCCGCATTATTTTAATATTTGGTTTTGTCTGCAAAGCTGCTTCATCCCTTCCGTGTTCAAAACAAGTACACAATTCAAGCATTGCAGCCGTTTAAATGCTCGAATGTCAAATGTGCGGACTCCTATTGTGGTCAGTTTCCGGATGGTGGAAGGAAGGCAGTCATTCTCACGTAATCCTGGCGTAATTACCAGCGTTCCTTTCCTCGTCCATCTCAATCCCCTTCAATCCATCCGTCTGCTCATATTCATTTCTTCTCTTCCCCCCTTGCTCTTTTTTCCCTTCCGCTTGGACTTGAGCTTCGTCGGGCGGAACTTTCGTCGCCTCCCCGTCTTCGCAGTCTCCTTCCTTTCTCACCTGTTCATCTGCTCGCTCTTCCTCACGTAGACTTTGCATTTGCCACTGCGGTATCTGCTTTCTTAATATACCGCCAGCTTCTTCTTTTTCCGTCTACATCTTCACATTCTACACTTTCTTTTTCCGTCTACATATCCATTTAAAAATCTGCACCTCCCTTCTTACCTCACTTGTCGTATCGGCGGAGGATCCACCAGAGCCTCTTTTTCCCTTCTAAATTGCCTTGCATCAGTATGCAAATTTCGCTTTGTATTTAAAGTGGTGTATTTTCTTAATTCTTCTATTTCCTAATATTGTCGATCTCGGTGGCGGAATGGTGGTTTCAAAGCCCTTGAAGTTTGTAAATCCTTGCTTTTGCCTTATTTGTTTGTATTTTTATCAACTCTTACGACGATTAAAGCGAATCTAATTGAAGGAAACCTATTTGCGTAGAGAATACTATATGTTGTTATATTATATTACATACTATTATTCTTTAATTGTGTATTTATTAAGTATAATTGTTTGAGTACGGTCATTGTCAAATTTGCCTTTTAAAGTTTTACATTTTTTGTACCTTCTCCTTATTGTTTAAATCAATTATTATTAAGTACTTTTGTTTCGTAAATAATTTATATATTATATTATAGTATTTGCAGTCAGTTTATACGCTGAAAACCTTATATTTGATCTTCTAATGTAAGAAAAAAATCGTAATTTCGATCGTCAGATCAAAGTACACCTCTTAGAGAAGATCAGAAGTATGACTATTCTTGCAGTGCAGAACAGAAGACATAGAATTCCATTCCCATGTAACTCGCCATTGCTATCCAGGAAAACTGGGACGCACTATAGAATCTTTATTGATAATCTTTAAAGCGTCTTTGTCTTATTTCACATTGCTTCAAAAAAAACTTTTAAAACATTTCATTCGTATTCAGCCAATTTTCCTTCGCTCAATTTCTCCTTTCTTCGTCCAATATCCCTTTGTATTCCCCCTTTTCTTTATTCTTCTAAAAATCAATTGGCAGATAAGTAAAAGAAATTTCCTCGGGAATAATGAAGGGTCTGATTCTGTTATTTTTTGCTCCCAGCCCCACTTTTTCCTTCTCTCTCCGCCTTCTTACTTTCTCCGCTCGCTTCCTTCTCTATTCTCTTTAACCCCCGAGCTTTGCATTTCTCCCTCGTTTGCTTTTTTCTTCGCCACCGCATGAGCCAACTACGAGATGATTACCTCGAATGAGAGGGTTTGTAGGAAGAGTAGACTTATTAGAGTGGAAATGGAATGAGTTGGGAAAGTGGTGTATTGCGGCGTACGCATGGATTGGGAGCGATTCGCAACGTGTATGGGATGATAGCGTATGTGATGAATAGAATGGCTTTCTAGTACATTCGAAAACAGATGGATGCCGTCAGAGTTTCGAAGAATATTTATTTCTCTTCTCTGATGGATTATTCATTTACGTCTCCCGAGAGAGCTCTTCTGTCGAGAGCAATCTTCAAAATTGATGAAATCTCCGTTTGGTGCTCTCTTATTATCCTTGTATCGCTTTTTTATCTTATTTGTTATGACTTGCTTCACAACGGACTGAGTTTCCAGTGCATGTTAATGGATTTGCTTTTACTATGGCGATTGAATTCTCGATGCATAAAAGTAGAATTTCCGCTCTTATTCTTTCAGTCGTAAGGATTGTATGTATTCGCAAATTAGTGCAGCAATATTAACTATTATCTGAAATACTAATAAATCCATAGCGTGAGCTTCCGGTATATTATTCCGATTATAATCGTTCCGATGTCGATGGCCACTATGCCATCTTTAAAACATCCATTATGCGTGACCCAAATAACTCGCTAATTGGTTACCATAATTGGTTACTGCTTTATTAGCATGAATAGATGAGTGTTAGCTCTGCAATTCCATTCTATTCATAAAAGTTAATAATTGGAAACCTGCTTCTTTTTCCGCTCCTTATTATGATATTTTCTTATTTCTAAAGAAGTTAAGATATGTTACCTTGCCCTTGCCTTTTGTGACGCATTATTTGAAGAAATAGAAAAAATCTCTTTATACAACGAGAAAATCAATTTTTATACATAATACTAGGCATTGGGCTGTTCGTATGTAGGTAACGCTCATGGTTTTATATATTACTGTACGACCAATTTAACGTACCCCATTCCAGTGGTAGTGAAGTGGTTTTACTTCGAGGTCCGATTCTATAAAAAAAAATTATTCGCTGCTCTATGCCTAATCGTCAGAAGAGTTACAAAAATTTGGCTATTTGAAAAAAATAGGTTGTAGAAAATTGTATGTTCATCTGTCCAAAAGCACACTCATCCATCATAGTTGGGAATTTTCTCCATATAGGCGTTTTGCGGAGTTCTCATGAATGAGAGAAGACGAGTGGTTCTTCTCGTGGATGAAATTGCGGGGGAAATAGTCTTTATGAAAAGTCTGGGGGAGTGGGAAGTGGCGGGCACAATGGAAGCAGGCCGTTGCCATGCCATTCGGATAATCGTCATTCCGCAGGCGACTTTAATCCCTCGAGAATTCGCTCCAAGGGAAACGGACCATAATTGAGGTCCTTAAACATCTTTTGCTCGATCAAAGTTCTTTTAAATTTGCCCTGATGAGAACGAAGCACAATTTTAGGTAGATAATGGCCGCGCGTGCACTCCTTTTTATCTTTATTCAACGCTTTCGAAAAATTCCTCGAGTATCCCGCGATCTCCTGTGCATGTAACCTCTGTGGGAATTTTCAGCACTTGGTTCTCATTGCCTTTTTTGGGGGTCTCTTCGTTTATGGTCCGAAAGAGCCATTGCCCGTGTTCGCGGAGCTTCCTGGTTACGCTGGTGACGCAACGTTTACGGAATACATTCTGCAGTGTGTGTGAAGTGGTCTACGTGACTGATTCGTGAAGCCGTGTTATGTGATAAAATCGGTCCCCGAGCTAGCGTGTGGCGGCTGGGTTGAAACCACCGAGTATTGTTCTTGGTGGTGCTGAACGTAAAAGTTCAAGGATAATCCTTGCATCCTTTCGTGAGATTTTGATGCTATCTTCTGTTGGACGATGTGCTTTAGAATTCAGGAAGTTCGATCACTGGGGAAACTAAATCCTTCTGTAAAATTTCTTTGATTTAAGCAATTTATAGATGTATTTGTTACTATTTCCGGAGCATGTCAGCTTATATCGTCATAATTTCTCTTTGTAGTTTTCTTTAGTGTTACGAAATATAAGAAAATAATAGATCTATTTGTAGAAAATAAATATTATGTATTATTATTGTTAATATTAGGCTCTAATGTTAATTTTAATCTGCATTTTAATTTGGATTATTGATCGAAATTCAGATGTTAAGGTGCAATGTGATTGGTTTTTCGCGGTTTTGCTCCTTATTCTTTCACAGTTTCTCTAAATTTTTTTTTTAATTTTCTACCTTAATTATGCTAAAATTGGCTAATCAAACGATATTGTGAATCACACGAGAAGATTTAGTTGTCTTTTTGCCCCTCTGACTTGTTATGGTAATAATAAATCTAATTTCATTTGAAGTTGATTCAGATTACAATCATTTTGGTTTCTTTTAACGTTTACAAAAGTGTATATTGCGTCGCATCTTCCAAAATTACATCCACTATCCAACACTCAGTGATTTTTTACAGTCTGTGTTCTCCACAATCTTAAGAAGCAATTCTGCCGCCTTAAAGGGTGGGTATTAAAAAAAAGGCGAGAAGATTCTTTCTCATACAAGGGGATTGGACCCTTTTCTTAGATTCCACGATCTTCGTGGATGTGTGTTAAAATTTCCGCAGGACCCAACAGCATGCCATGAAAATGTCCGAAAATTCGTTCCCTATTTTCTGCGGGTCGAGTGTCAAATTCAGTACGTGTAAAAACAGGTTTGTGGCCTATGAAAGTAAAAGAAATCTCGGCCATGTGTTTGAGCGGTGGCCTTTCTTCTCCAAGGCATTGAACTTGCTTTCTTTTCCCCTGACTTTGTCGCGCCGTTGCACGCCCGAGATTTCATGCCTCCCCCTTTCTCTCCCCCTTCATTCTTACTTTTCTTTTTAATCTCTCTATTTCTTGTTCCCTTTCCGACGTCGCAAAAATCGCTTTCCGGTTCATCGCGTGCTTTCGGTTTTTCGAAGGGAAAAATTTTGCGGGCATTACTCCGCTGTCTCCTCTTTTTTCCTTCATCGCGAGTGTTGTCGGCTGGTATTTCTTCTTCCCAGTGTCCCTCTCTCAAGGATCCCGCGTTCCTTTGCATTCCCATCTGTAATGCTCTCGGCCATTGCACTGGATCCATCGAGGACGTTAGCACTTATGGACAGGAGGGGAGTGATGTCATTCGCTCCGTAATCATTTCAAACTGATTTCGCAGTTGTCGATTTTTCCCGTTGACGCTCTCTTCTCCTTGGACGTTTGAACGGGCTTTTAACGGGGAGGCGAATCGATTTTTTAATGGAGTCTGATTTGGGATCTACTCTTCCTGACAGTCTGGAGCGTCAATGAAAGGGAATGTAATTGGTGTCGTTCTTTTTTTTTAATTATGATATCTACTAAGAAATAATGTCATGTATTCAGATTATTTTCTCAAGTATATTTTTTAAGTTTGATTTTATACGCAATTCGAATGATAATTATTTTTCATTTAATCAAGAATTCTATTGTAGGTAACATGTCTGTAATAAGCTACTCTGTCCCTTTTTCTAAGAAGGCATACATACATTTCTTTTTTATTAAAATCAAGATGTTCAGGCCGAACGTCGTGGAACGCCATAGCAAATAAATTTTAAAAAGTTCTTCGTTTTAAATTCTGTCATTTATGTAATACTAACTGCCTGAAGATGACTGTAATGTTCGAAACCGGTCGCTTTGAATAAAATATTGTGGAAAATACGAAGAACTTTTAAAAATTTATTTTCTTTTTTATCGATTTATTATTATTATTATTTTAAATAATGGAATATTGGAGAAGGTGGAATCTCAGATTAGTACATGACTCTACAGCACAAGGTTTACGGATCCTAGAACAGGATTTGTGATATGCTAACAATCCGGATAGCGCTTGATGCTCTGAACATTTTGGCGTTGAGCTTTCTATCAGCAGGGATATGGTGCATTTTCTCATCAGAGATCATTTGTTGATCATGAAAATCATTGCATTTTGCTCGTAAGAATTGCATTGCGATGTTCGTTGAACGTGAAAAAATATAACGTTTGCAATAAGGGGAGCGGTGTTCGATTTCTACATGCATCCACGATTTGCCTCTGTCAAATGTATTTCCGATGACATTTACTTGTACATCTCCTTGCATTCAACTCCAGAAACTTTTAGAAAATCCTATGTGAAAGCTTCATTACCGGAGTCCTTCATTTTATATGTGAGATGAATAAGAAGTAATGACATCTCCGTCATTATGTGAGTTGTAACTGTATTTTTGCACGTGTTAACTGATCAGCGGGAGGAGAGGTATTTCATTTTCATCGTTAGCGGGTATTTGCATTCGGAGGAACGAGTTACAAACTGCTCCCAAGTTCGCCTGAGTTCACTGTACACAGCAATACCATTTTTCGTTCCGAGTTTTTGATTCGGTATTCGTGGGGCTCTGCATTGTGCCACCTGAAAAATAAGAGCTCTTTTGTAACCGTAATTAATACGCTACCTTCATTCGCCGATTCATTAATTTTTTCGCGATTCCAACTCCTTCACAATAGCTCAGCCCGCGATATTTTCGTGTCGGGATTTCCAGCCCCGCTTCCTAATTTGCACCCCGTGTTCTCCACGGAAGTATAATACATTTTTGAAGTTCAATCCGTGTTTGAAGAAAAAAATTCCGGAGGAAATTTTCGAAGGGTTGATCACTTTCTGAGAAGCAGAGAAAATTCGGGCCCAGTTTTCTTCTAGGCCCGGTTCTTTGTCTTACGTAGTTCGGAATTATCGCAGAAGTGTTTTCCAGGCGGACGTGAGGAAACAAAAGAAGTTCGGTGTTCGTGCAGCTCTACGAGGGAAAACTGGAAAACTCAAGTTCCCTTATGGTTTTCTTTCTCGGTGGGAACTTGAGTTCCTTGGGGTACCCGTACCTCATGAATATGGTCGGTAGGAAAAGATCGTTAAAGATGTCTAGTTGTGAGGAGATCACCTTTTTTCTTAAACTTTGCTATGACTCGAATTTGATTCACTCCATTCCAGGCTATACCTGGAAGTAATTTTTTGAAGAGAGGGCAGATCGATAAAAAGTGATAGAACCAAAGCAATAAAAATCTGTATCAAATCATAAATACGCTATTGGTACAGTTTTGTCTCATTGTTTCCATTTTTTATAACTAATGCCCAAAGAAATTATGCCAAATAGAGTTCTCAGTAGGTTTTGGTTGAAAAAACTCACTTTCACGTGTTACGCTTATCGAGATGTAAAAATTACCTATTCTAATCAATAATCACATAGTCATCAATTACAACTCACAATGTATTTCTTTACCTATTCTTTTCCAGTTTCATTTCATTTGAGTGCTTAACACTGATTGAGGAACTTAAACGGAACGATTGCCGAGCATATTCTTTCTCCACTGTTAATTATAGGCTATAAAGGATTGTCGACGAATCCTCCTAAACAAAATAACCTCGTAAATTCATCGAAAGATATTTTTCAAAATAGTTATAAAAAATTTAGAAACTTTTTATGGTTCTATGAAATTAGAACGTATATTTTTGTACGAAATCGCGATGTTTCAAATTTTCTCAGCTCCCATTTTTACATTCTCATTGGATTTTCTGCGATCGTTAATAATTTTATATCCGGAAAATTTGACTCAGATCAATCGCAAGATATTTCAGTGCATATAATTTCGTTTTTAAAGGAATTCGCGAATGTAATTGACATTCACGGTTTGTCCCAGTTTGGCGCGCCAAGAGATTCATTCACATCAAGAGAGGCTTTGGGGGAAGCCTAGTAAAGTGGATTCGTCGTTTATAGTCCTTAGACTTGGGGTTGAAGATGCGTCTCTCATCACCGGGGATGCTCAAGGGTGTTCTCCTCAGCTGCTGCGGAGGCTTCATCCGTCGCAGTTGGTGCGGGGCGCTCCGAATTTCCCAACAATGATAACCGGGTCTAATTTTGGATTTGCTCGGGTTTTTTTGGAATGGCGAATCTTTATTTCTGGAATTCGCAAGCGGAAGAATGGATGCTTGGTCAACTGATATTCTGTGGAATTTCGATGATGGGAAAAATTTATATTTACAAGATATAAAATATAATATCTATATTTTATAATGATATGAATTAACTATAAATAGAATGTATAGATTATTTTTCGTCTTTTTTCGTGTTTAGCTATTTTTGGAATCCTGGCCTGAAAGGAATTGTTTGCTCTTATTCACAATTTTTTGGAATTACTTCATCATATGGTAAACTAATGGAAGTTTCGTTTGCCATAAAATATATTTTCTATATATTGAGGGAAAGAACAAACAATAAAGAAACATATATGTATGCAAAATTAAGAAAATCTTATGGCTTCAAAATACATTCTATTTTAAATAAATCCACTCCCATCTTTATTAGTTTTTCTATTTGCTCACTTTTTAATGTGTGTATCAGGGATATATCCAGCTTTTGAAAATTTGAAGTACTTAACGTCTACTTCAATTTAACATTATATCCTCCTTGACCCATTAAAGTTACCAGCTTAATACCCTTCATTTAGTTTACTTCGGTTAACTTTTACACTCTATTATAGCTGTTAAAGTTGATTGACTGTAAAAAATCTCTCTCCACCGCCCATGCTAGAGGAAATGGAAAATTTATATTCAAAATTCGATCAGTGGAGAGGTACGGAGCCAGCATTTACTCAGGAGAGAGGAAATGGTCTATTCTTATGGGTGATTTCAGCCGCTTCCCATCAGAAATATTTTCCTCAGTCGACAACATAATCCACTCAAACTCCCTTGTTTCGTAACCAATGCCTCGGAAAATGCGCGACCAATTTCCGGCGGAAGCTCGTTCGGGAGAACAAAAAACTGTTTCGCTACTGCTAAGTTCAGGTTTTAAAGCTCTTCTAGGAAACTTCTCGATCAGAACGGGCATTTCCGCGGAGCAAGTGTACAACGCATCCATTAGCTTCCTCAATGGTTCGTTCCCGGTGGCTCTCTCCCACCATTCCTCATTATACGTCTGTCCCGTTTCTTGGGGACGCACTTGCCCGTCGTCTTGCGAGAGCATTGCCTTCCGAGAACGACCGAGCGAATGACCTCCTGTCTCCGTGATGCACTTTACTAATGCGACTCTTCAGCCCTTCGCGTGTGGGTGGCGTGCGACAATGCGTATCGAAAAATACAATTCCTTCGCACGCTTCTAGGCCTCTCGGGTCTCCGTCCACGCCATCCGCGTCTACAATATGCCAAGGATTCGCCCCTCGCTTTTTTATATTTTTCGTCTCCGCAGATATTTCCTCGGGCTACTGCTACCATTCCCTCCCTCTATTTCATCCTCTCTGATTCGCCTCGTTTTTTCTCTCTTCTGAGAATTCTCTCTTGCTCGTTTTAACATCCACTTCCATCGACCTCGTCGCTTTACGGCCTTTTCAAATGCACGCTACTGCTGTCCTTATCCGCTCGATTCTCCCTTCGCCCCTCTCTCTCTCATATTCAACGCGTTTTTTCTTAGCCAATTCATTCTTTGTTCTGCTTCTGTTTTAGACGTGTTGATCAGAACTTTTATGTGGCCCACTTTGCTCCAAATCTCTTAGAAGTTCAATTTAACTTAAGCTTAACTTCGCCAGTTATCGTTTGAGCATGACATCACAATGTTTTATCTGGATTAACTGGGGTCTGCATTAGTTTGATTACATATCCTTAATGCGTTAACAATTACCATCCTTCCGGAAATCCAGCTACCGGAGATTAATAACGTACTTATCATAAATTTTATAAACAGTGTACTTACATGTATTCCATGAGTTATTCTGCGTTTAATGTAATTTTTGCTCATTGTAATCTTGGTTGGTAGATTATCTTTAACGCAATTACAAAAAAGTACTTAAACAATGCTCCTCTATAAAATACTTCGCCCCTCTCTCTCTCATATTCAACGCGTTTTTTCTTAGCCAATTCATTCTTTGTTCTGCTTCTGTTTTAGACGTGTTGATCAGAACTTTTATGTGGCCCACTTTGCTCCAAATCTCTTAGAAGTTCAATTTAACTTAAGCTTAACTTCGCCAGTTATCGTTTGAGCATGACATCACAATGTTTTATCTGGATTAACTGGGGTCTGCATTAGTTTGATTACATATCCTTAATGCGTTAACAATTACTATCCTTCCGGAAATCCAGCTACCGGAGATTAATAACGTACTTATCATAAATTTTATAAACAGTGTACTTACATGTATTCCATGAGTTATTCTGCGTTTAATGTAATTTTTGCTCATTGTAATCTTGGTTGGTAGATTATCTTTAACGCAATTACAAAAAAGTACTTAAACAATGCTCCTCTAAAAATACTTATTTAAATACAAGTTTTGCTATTAAATATCCTATTGAGTCATTGTCCAATATCACCTCCTTCTACTAATTATGCAGGGGATTTGATTTCTGTTTAGATCCCGATTAGAACAAACTTCCTTGATGGGTTAACGGTGGAAAATATATCTGGCCGCAGATATTACTGCCGAATCATAATTTTATTTATCAGTGATCATCAACTCCATTGATAAATACGAATCCATAACTGATAGCCATGGCAAGTCTTAGAAGAAGAGAGTGGCTATAGTCATACCCAAAAAGACCTGTATCTCATAAAGTGTACACCCTTTTCACTTCAAACGAATATTTTACTTCCACCCAGCCAGGTCTTTTATTTATGTTTTATACTTTTATTGCTCTTCTTTTACACTTTCAGATTCTCTCGCCACGTGTTTCTATGTTTGTCTCTCAACTCCAGTGCTTTCGCTTCTGCACGTTTCGTTCTATTGCCATTTCTCTCTGTTCTTCACGCCTCGTTTGATTTCCTCCTTCACTTTTTCCCTTGCATCGCTGCGTCCTTAAAAGGTCAAGTGCGTGCGTGCTAACGCCCACAGAAGCTCCCGTTTTTTCCATGCAAAACTGCAAACCTAAAGTTATTGCTTAGACTGGTTCTTTCACTCGCTTTCCCTAGCCGCACGCCTGGAAGATCGTCCTTGCCCTTTGTCATCGGCAACAATTCCCTTTGCCCGTTCCCAAGAAGTGTTTAAATGCCGCGTTCTACTTTCGCATTTTTTCGACGCTTGCTTTTGTTCCATCGCTCGCTGTTTGGTGTTACGAGTTCTCTCTCCTGCGAGATGTACAGTGGGGGAAACAATTATCGCAACACCAGTTGGCGTGAGAGCGCGGATTACGTGGAAACTAACTGAAATCACTCTAACTCCGACAATTCGGCAACTCTGTATAGAGGCAGTAAAACCGGCAATATTCAAAATCCTTACGAATAGGAAATAGACTTTTAGTATCGTATATATATGCAGACATTTAAGACTCACCTTCGCGAGATTTCCAAGTAGTGCCTTAGCCTCAATGTCTTCATTTTTTGCCATTTATTATTTAAAGTTAGCCGTGATAAAAACGTTGTGTGGAATGTTAATATAATACACTGGGAGATAGTTACAAACAAGATTGTTTGATAGCGGAATATCAGACGTTAAAATGAACATTTTGAGGTATTATTTCGCGAATTAAAGGTCTACATACTAGAATTGTGATGGAATAGAATTCTTGCAAAGAGAATTCAACACTTAAAAATTCGAATTCAGAAACCACTAAGATGTGTCCTATTCTTAACTTTCTATTTTCACTCGAGCAGTGTAGTTTTCCACTGCATAAGGTATAAAAAATATCCTTTCGATAAATCCAATCTTATCCGTGAGTTAAAGGAGTTAATTTTTCCAAGAGCTTTTTAGCAATTAACGTTTAGACAGGAATTGTCATCACTATTATTAGCTTTTAAATAGTGGAATCAGTAATCAACAATTTTCAGCTCTATCAGGCTATATGTAATAGGGAGTAATATTTGTGTAATAACAAATGGTGTTTCTCATGAGACATCAACGCACTTTAACCATACTGACTGAAAAATATATTATAAATTGCAACGGTATCACATATATATAGATGTTTCATTCATTCATCGCACAACTCATACGAATCTCATCTACAGTGAGTGTATTACTCTACAACAGATAATTTCAATCCAATATGTCCAGAGCTGTAATGTAATTGATTAATGAGCTTGAATGCAATCGCAAACAGGATCCATAATATTCTAGCAATTGGAATCTGAATTGCAAATTAAAACCGATAATTCGATTGTCCTTTTACAAGCATTAGATATACCGTTCTCGCCTCATGGAGTAAGCTTATCAATGCTCTTACTCTGAATTACATGCGAGCTACGGGTTTAACGCTGTGAAACGGAGCGACCTTCAGAAAATATTTTCTGAAGTATGATTTTACTTCAGTAAAGTTTCCAAGAGGCGGGTATTCACTTCTCTACTTTCTCCGTAGCGATGAATAAAATTTTCCACTTCCAATTTGATCATCTTGATTTCCGTATGTAAAAATACTTCCCAAGGCTACTTAGATCCATATATTAGGCGCCATACTCAGCTATCATTCGCTGATTTTACTAAACTTTCTGTGCGCTTTACGGACTCTTCCAAAACATTCCCGCCCCCCTCTCCCCCCATGAATACCGTAGTTTTAATGTTGTTTACTACGTAGTTTTGCGGTTTAGATGCGAATATATTAGAGAATAGAGCGAATATATGCAGACAAAGTTATTCTTTTATTCAGCAGTAGAAATAGTTATTAACGCCCACTTAAATAGGCAAAAGGGTATGCATGAACTTAGCCCAAAAAAATAGAAAAATTGCAATGGTGAAAAAGAAAAATTCACTTAAAAAAGATAAAGGTTATTCGAAAAAGGAAACCATGTTTTAATGTGCGAACTGAGAGATCTAAAAATAATAATAGTAAATTCCAAGAGCTTACGTAATAAATAGGCGGAATTCTTTAACGTTACGATGAGAATTTGCGCGGATATCATACTAGGAAGATAGTTGCTTAAGCGAAGATATTACTCTAAGCGAGATATTTCACCCGATTATATGATATACCGAAAATATAACTATGTAGATCTAGTGGTAGACTTTTTATAGCAGTATGGACTCATTTAATTAGTGAGCGCGATGAGTTCGTAGAAAATAGCAGGAGCGAAATCATTTGGTGCTCGATTCAAAGACAAAACGGAAGTAAAATTAATGATTGTTCTTTGTGTCGTCCTCCCGATGAAAAAATAGGATGTATTGTTGTATTATCCGATGCCCTACAGAAAAATGGTGAGAAAATAAAAGATCCAATCATCGCCGTAGGAAGAGATTTTTACCTAACCAATATTCATTGGGATAATCTAAAATTCTCCAGCACTAGCAGTGGGAAAACAATTCACGAAATACATATTACTTTTTCGTTGCATGGTTTAGATCAGGTAAATATGACGAAAACTCGAACGAATCGTGCGAAGCAAGGTATCAATTTATATTTACTAGCCACTTCCCACCCACAAATAATAACTAGCTTCTCTGTAGTTGACGGTACAGTCAGACCATGATGTCATAATGGTAGGGATGAATGTAGTAGTAGCGGTTAGATCTCTTAAGCCTGTGAGGCAAGTGTGTGTAATTCGCAAAGCAATTATTTCTGAGTTTAAGGTTTTATTTGAACGAAGGCTTGGATATTTTTTTTACGCTTTTCGAGAGAAAATACAGTAAAAGATAGTTGGGTAGATTTTCGACGAATAATCAAAGTAGATTTAGTTAAATATGTTCCTTCTAAACAGTAGGTGAGACGAGGAAGAAGTTTGAAGCGTTGCATAGGAGTCATTCACTCGCGATTGAGAAAACTTAAACCGTGTGATGAGATCCATGAGCTTAGTGATCAAAACTATAGAGAAGTGCAAAAGATATTTGAGGAAGGATCACGAAAAGAATACCAGGAATATAGATCTCGAACCCTGTTAATATCACTAGTTGGCGATTAGAAAGAATTTTGGTCATAAGTGCGTGACACTCGTGGTGGTCAGTTTTCTATTCCTAGCATTATAAGCGAAGAGGGAATTGCCTTAAATAAATCGGCAGAAATAGCTAACTTACTTAACCCGTACTTCCAGAAATGTTTCTCATTAAATGATGGTCGAGTTAACGGTTTTACCTCTCGCATTGATTCGGAGATGATTTCCATAGAGATATAAGTTGATGCGAGTGGAAATTCACTGCAACAGATTGATAGGAAATTCTATCAGAAATCAATTAATGAGGGTACTGTCCCAATATCGTGTAAAAAATTAAACGTCACTCCGGGGCCTAAGAATGATCAGATTATTATGGGTAATTTTCGTTAACTTCGAATTTATGCAAAATAATGGAGCATATTATAGCAAGCTCCATTATTCAGTCTCTTACCATAAAGATAGGAATCATTCTGATCCAACACGGATTCCATAAAGGCAAATCTTGTAAGACGCACCTAGAGTTTTTTGTGAATGATGTATATAAAGCGTAAGGATGTTAGATATCTTTCAAAAACGTTATTTCCACGCAGCAACAAATTTCGCGACAACCCTTAGTGTTAGTGCGCCACACAAAATACCGAAGAGTCACGTTTAGCTATTGTTTATCTTTGAAAGAACATATTGGAGATGCGATAGGAAATTGAATAGAATGCAAAGATTAACTAGTAGATCGTTGAGGGGATGCTAATCGTGTTTCAAAGAAAAAAGTCATATAACCTCTTATTCAACCTAGCCAAACGAGAAAATACTGTTTCGCGATTATACTGATTATTAATTTTATATTACAGTTCGTGTACGGTATTTGTTTGATTGGTTGTATACGATACTATTTGTACAGAATTGCCATGATAAAACGGTGAGTGTTACTCAGATGAATCAGTACGCGTAATCATAGTAAGAGATAGAAGACTAATTCTAAGGATAAATTTACTATGTAAGTTAAGAAAAATTAGGTTCTCAAATGATGCAATCGATATAATGCGACCTCCCTGTTGATGTGGGCCGCTCTGATACTGCGAGGAAGATTAGAGAAATAAATGCTCAAGAATTCATTTTTTCCGCGGATGATAGGCGAAAGAAATCGATTAGGAAAATAGGGTTAAGCTGTATGCACCCCCTGCCACACGCCGAAAGGCGGATTGGATGGTTCTTACATAGACATATTTTTATGGTGTTTTTGTGCTGTCGACATTTTAACTCAATAATCAGAATATGTCGTATTTATAAAACAACATAATTTAAGAGGAAAAATTCATCCGTCACCGCTACGATTGGTCTTCGGTTTCCTTCAAAGTAACTGGGTTGTCCAAATTGTAGTGCTACCTCCAAAATACTAACGTTTCAATATCATCTCCTAAATCACTACTACTAATTTATTTCTTCTTACATTCACTAACAGTTGAAGGAAAGTTTAATTAACCTTCTTTTGATTTCAAAAAACTCTCAAAGGCACTCGAAATCAATATTTACAATGATAAAAACCTTACACCTAGAGAAATAATGACAATGTAAGAGAAATTGGCCCTATCAAAACAGGAAATCCAAATATCACTGAGGATTATTATTCATCATTATCATTCAATTATTCATTTTACAAACTAAAATCTCAAAAAAGTTTTAATTTTGTCACATAACCGTGAACATATCCTAGTTTTCTATGCATTTCAGTTTTTTCTAAGAATTCAACATATCTTCTATCATGTAGCGATACCGGTCCCTGAAATGTAGAAATTTTTTCGCTCTTTCTACTGCCTATGACCCTCTCCCCCATAGACAAATCCTAGCTGCGCCCCTGCGACAAAGCAATCATTAATTATCATCTGTATATTCATGTCCACATCCGATAGAATCCGTAGATTCTTACACATGGATGATTATGAAAAAAAATCAGCTCCAACATAGACCTCCATCCCCGTAATGTTACTCAATTTTCATGTTTTTACGAGAAGGAGACTATTTAACATAATTTAAAGCATGTGGAAAATATTTATATGTAATCGTTTTTCTCTCAGACTCGGTAACAGTGTGCACATATGCATTATGATTAATCTACGAGAATTACTTTGGAATCAAGAAAAATATAGGATGATTAATAATATATCCATTCTCCTCCAAATGATTCAGCCTCCGAGACATAGAGTTAACCACTTCTTTATTGGAATTCGCTCCAGGTGAGAAGATCTAATAACTGACGGAAGCTCTTCGAAAGCTTCATCGGTTCAGAACCGAAAGACGAAGTAAATGAAATTTAAGTGCAAGTAAAGACCTAACGCGATCTCCGAGAAGCATCGACAAAACGTTACAGGGAGGTAATCACAAAACATTATTACTTTTGGTCGTTTATTTCCCCGGGCAATTAGAGAGGTTGATGGAGTAGATTACGTGATGATGGTGTTATTACAACCCCTGCCATACCCATTTGGCGGCTCGCGGGGTATATATCTAAATCTAAATCTATATATTTGGTTTGGAACTACCGCCGAGAAAATTGGAAAGTGTGAACCCGCGAATTGTCCTGGTTGTAGACGAACAATGAATAATAATATGCATAAGAATGTCAATAGTTCTCAAGGCTTTTGTTTACAGACTAAAAATGAAAAAGATTCGCTTGCGCGGTCCGCTAATTGTCCGTCTATAGAAGTAGAAGACCTCAATGAAGAAATAGTCACTAATAAGCCTGAGTAAGTTGGCCTGAGCTCCTTGCCTTACGACCGGTTTTTTGTTGCGAGTGACGCATAGGCTTTCGAAAATCGGCTGCACTGAAAGCGAAAGGTTCATCGTGCTTCGAGAAATCAGGAGGCCCTGTCAAATACCTCTAATAAGTGTGGAAAATGAGTCAAAGGACATTGTCTTTCAGTGAACGACCTCGAATCCTTGGTAGAAGAGGAATGTCCACTGACACACGAAACATGTTCTTGACCGACAATTGGTGATGAATCTGTTCCGAATCCTTCATATCCAATGGTTATTTTTCCATAATGAATTGTATCTCTCAGGTAAATATATATATTAATCACAGGGGCGTATAAATATATGTGGAAACCATATCTTACATTCGTTCATTTCCCGAACAAGAGAAGTTTAAGATAAAAAACTCATTTAACTTAAGCGGAATTCGAGCTCATGCCCTTCCTATGCCAATAACATGTGTCAGACAGCTGCAAAATCACCTCTTAATTAGCAACTAGTTATAGTTATGACACTTCCCAACAAACTGAGAAGTCCATTTTAGCAGCTTATTAATAATATTATTATGGCAGCATAATCCTGGTTAATTAATTAACTTTATAAAGTCAGACGTTCATAAAATACGTATCAGTACTAAAAACTTGGGTTGTTTATTAGGAAGTCTTTGTTTACTAAAATACGCTAATACAATAATATTATTTGGAAATATTTTTACGATTGCAATAACATCTAATTTCCTTAGCACCATGGTGAGGAAGGAGCTTTGAATTAGCCAGAGGATAGTTTCTACTGGGCGACTGTAAAATGAGGGTCCTGAGTCTAGCTGATATAGGCACGAAAAGGAAAAATATACCTGGCATCTGCAATACTTGCTTTGAAAGTGCTCGACATATGGTTAAAGCTTTTCCGCGCGAGGTAATGATGAAAATATCATTTCAACATTTGTTTTGTATTGGCGCCTGCAATACTTTGAAGGGATCAACTTTTGGTTAAAGACTTTCCTCGCGAATTATCAAAGCCTTAATGCATTTCTACGTGAATTTCTCCGCGCGAAGGCAACACAATTAACTAATGACCAAGGTCACCGAGCTCCCTGTTACAAAATTTAAGACAAGTCCGATATATGCGCAGAAATTGTTCGGTTTTTATGAAATCATGTTTTTTTTTAACTTTGGAATTGGTATTTTTCCTTTTAACTCCGGACGGACAATGATTTCATGTATTCTAGTTGACAAATGGTGTATATAAATTTATATTACGAATTTCCTTCGTCTGCATGATTAAGTTGGTGAAAAATTATATTCCGTAGACAAAATACAAATTTTACGATGTGTCATAGTAACTCAGTAATCGCTCTAACGACTTCTTGAATTCTAATTGCTGAATTGAAAACATAAGACTTGTAATCAAAAATCCTCCTCGGTATGTTTATCACAAATATTGAATATCCTATGTTTTAACTGGACGTTTGAAGAATTACATTTACATTAATATCCAGCAGGCAGCCGTAAGACGTATGTTCGAGTGAGAAACCAAACTACCAAAATAACGCCTTATTATCGCACAAATTATCTAGAAAAAGAGACCATTATAGGCCATCTGTTCTCGCTATGATCTCGCAAAACATCATTTTCCTCTAGACTCCAAAATTCTCGTTCTCTAAAGGTGAGAATCACCACATCGCGTACTCCTACTCCAATCCCACTTATTCCTTATTGCTACGCATTATTAAAACAGAATAGCATTCTTCACATTATTAAGAATTAAATTTCAATTATTGTCCATGTATTTTATTGCATTTAAGATTGAAATTGGAATAAATATATATTTAACATATCGTTATATAAATACGATAACTATCTGTGAAAGAGAAACGCCGAAATAAACATGACGAACTCGCGGAGAGATCGCGCGAAGGCTCTAAGAAGAGTTCGAAAGAGAGGAAATTTGTGTATGTTCTAGGCTCCGACTCAAATATTACCGCTTTTCGAGGCTTTTCTCGGTGTTGCCAGTCAGTCACAGAAAGCAGAATTCCAAATAGTTTCTGTGAAAGCCACTGAAGCGCTCGCAAAGTGTTGCGATAATTTTTTCCGCCACTGTACGTACTCCCTTCTCTAAACCCCCTTTCCCTCTCTCGGAGGAATGCAGGAACGGCCAGGGATACGATTAAAACTTCTCGCCCAAACGTTAAATGAGATATCGCCTCCACGAGGCGAGAAATTAAAGAAATTACTTCCGTTCCCAAGGCTGTTTTGAAATTTTTTCTCCCTCCACATGCGGTTGGCAAACGAAATAATTTTTATCCCTTTGACGCGGGAACGTTGACGTTGTAAGAGTTGGGTTTTTTTCGTAATTGATCGCCGGATTTTCTCTCTCGGAGGAATATTCCAGTAAGGTGGTATTTGCGAAGGGATTCCAGGTCATGTTTATTTTCGCTCCGGCTTTCGTCGGTGCGAATTTGTTCGCTCCCTTGAAACGGTGGAACCAATCTGGGTCTTCTCTTTGCAGCAGCGACGAAATTAGATGGAAATTTGTGTGGTTTACTTTTGGATTCATATTTGATTTTCAGATTTACCATTTATCTAGTTCAACACGTGCATTGTGGTGTTAATCACTCCATTAATGTGTGATTCATAGAAATGAATCTAACGTATAATTTCATTTTTAGCAAACAGGGTGGCTATTTATTATTTCTAGTGTCTTTCAATTCAATTTATTTCCTAGATAAAGATGTAAAACACGTAAAAGTTTCCTATGGTATTTAACTATTTTTATATCGAATCGAACTATTAATTTTATTACTTATATAGTGCATGTGTCGTACTACACTAAATAAGAATTCACTGTAAACTATATCATATGTTGAGTATTTCTCTCTTTCTATGTAGATAATGATTCATTTAGTTATAATCAAGCTGAATGTCAGCTCCTGCCTAAACTAACTGACATACAGCTAGGAAAAAAGAGCATCGAAAGTGTGTTTTGATCTGACTACAAAACAAGAGGGTTTATTCGCAATGCCAAGACTTTCATTGCAAAGCTGATTTCGCACCTCCTGTCATTTTTTAAAATTCTCCGTGGATTTTCGCGAACGTCGAGTTTGACATGTCCGTCGCAAAAATGCGCTAAACAGTAAGCTATCCGATGGGACACGTTAATCCCAGACCCTTTAAAGTTCACCCGAGCGAAAATATTAAATCCCCTCGTTTATTGTCTTCGTCCGTTCACCCTAGCCAAGAGAATCTATGGCAGCCGTCGAAAACGCAGCTGTATTTAAATAAAATGCAGATGAGTGCAAACTCTCCCGATTCCTCTCTTGGCGAGTGTCAGCTCATTGTAGAAGGCCGTGAAGTGTCGAGGGGACTTTGCTGAATGCCATATCCGCTCAGTTTTTCATCATTTTGCTGTTGTAATGAAATCGGAATGAAAGGAAGCACTTGCGTTCCTCTACTTCCTCAATGTTACTTCACTGTAGAGGTCTGTGAAGTGCAATCTCAAGTGAAAACTTGTTTTTCGTTTAAATAAATCCGCATGCATGAATGAAAGCCTCATTATGGAAGGTCTAAAGCAGGGCTTCTCGAGTACTTAAAAGTCGTGGAATTTATGGAGAGGTAGGTTTTTTTAGTCCACCTAGGAGCAAGTTGTGTAAATTTAGTGCATTTATTCGTAAAGTAAAAGAATAAAACTTGAATTCCAAAACGTCTAGAAGTTTGTATTTTTCTTTATTTAAATGTATAAGAGTACTTTCTTAATTTTTAAAATTAATGTCTCTACATAGGATGTATTGACTCAGTAACTATCTAACGATTTACAAAAATAGGTGTAACACGAACTTACATCATCGTGACATCCAACTTAATATTATTTGTACTGTTATTAATCAATTAATTTTGGAAGCCACATGATAATGTTATTTACCATCTGCACTCTTGGAAAAGGGCAGAACATCATCGAATCGCTAAGGTTCATCCAGCAATGCATGTGATATATTTCTGCTACGTTGTTACAGCCAAACAAGGCTTGTACTTTAACGATTACTCCATCTGTATTTTTGCAGAGTATTGTTGCTTATCTAGCGCTCGTTCTTCTTTGCAACCGTCTCTATACGTGTTTAAATTTATTCTCCAATGTGTTGTTTTCATTTTTAGCAACAATAGTATACGTATAGTATGTGAAATAGTTCTGGTTGTTTCAAGAGACTACATAGTTATTCATATCTCTATCAAGGTATTCACTAGGCAGTATAGATCTTTTCTGTATTACCATAAAACGATGGATTCAATATTATTTTTGATTGAACTGCATTGTAGTTGGGGTCTTTTCGTTCAAGGGTGCAAGGGTCATTGCGGTGGCCCATTTTCTGCCATTGACAGTAATATTTTATTCATTGTGACCTAAAGAGATTAGTCGGAAATGACAATACTCTAACATTAATTATTGGATCCTTTGCATTTGGCTACTATGAAGACGTGGAACCTGGGAAACTACTTCTACTCGGACCGCTTCAATTTGCAAAACCTTGTTGTTTCTCGTTCCCTTGGCAATCCGTCTTCTTCCCCTAATTTACGCTTTCGTCCATTACCTCATTAGGCCATTTCCCCAACGACCCCACGTGACCCCCCTTCGCCCCGGTCGCATATTTTAATTGCCTTCGCCGGTCCGCGCATTCACGCGATCCCACATTCGCGAGGTTGATGATCCCGGAGGTTTCGAGTGCGTGTCGGGAACTGAATGGAAGTCATCTCGGCATAATGCTGTGGGCGTGCTCATAATAACACCCGCGCGTATTTATATTTGTTTCTCTTTCAGTCCGACTCGGATACGAGCTCCGCTCCATTTATTACGAGAACAGCACGGCTTTCGAACCTTTGGCACGGTGCAAGACGGGGTTTAATTAGTCGTCCAGAAGGGATCGATGTAGGTTTCCGCCCTTTCATTATTTTTTAAACATTTTTCTCTCTCTACGTGGAAGATTTTTCCGGAGGACGAATCAGGAGGACAGTCAGGATGCGCCCTTTAATTATGCGTAGCATTAGTAGGAAGGGAGATTGGTACTATCCTCTATTGGTACTATCGGAGTGTTTTTGCTATAATTATTTTCCCTGCTCACAGTGGAAAATTTCTCTTGCCATTCGGAAGCCCAAATTTGGTGTCTATTCTTGAGCATTAGTACAGATTTAATTAAGCCCTCAAAGGTATTTTCAAAGAATTTTCCATTAGGTGTAATTTCACCCTAAAATAGAGAGAAAATAGGAATCTTGGGTTCGTAGGAAGAGATTGGAGTGAGGTAGATTTAGTCCAAAGGAAAATCTTCCTTAAGTTTCAGAGTTGGTGTATATGCGGAGCAAAAGTTTATTCCACCCCGAAGTGATCTAATATTTTGGAGTAATTTGCATCGAGAAAGTTATTTCAATTCACTAAATCTGTTTTCGAAATATTAGTTATTTTATCTAAAAGGAAAACGAAAAAGTGTCAAAATTCTCCTAAGCTATGTGATGGATTTTTGCTCTGTTTTCTGCAGAAACGGTTATCAAACTCTCGTCGGGTATATTCTATTTTTTCCCTCATTGTTAATCTGTAAAATGTAAAAATAAATGCCGATGCTTTTAATTTATTTATGCAACTTTTATTACGGACGCAGGCGACATTATTTAGGTCGAATACGAATAAAAGGCTTGGAAAAAGTTTACCCATCCCTATGAATATTTTGCATGACATTGGTTTCCATTCTTTAATACTTGGCTGTCTGCAAAAAATTACCGAAAGAGGAATTTGTGGAGAATGTTCCGAAGGAAACGCAATTAAGAATATTTATTCTGTAACCGCGATGGATTTGAATTGAAAGTCTTGCTATGTTTATTTTCGTGACGAATTATCGAAATGTGTAGGACTTGGCTCATACGCGCTGGAATTGGGTGTAAAGGATCGCGTAATCTCCATCTTCTTAGGTTATTTGCTCTTTCGCACGTTTTGATAGTAAGATTGATTGCCTACCGCTTCAATCCAGCACCTCCAGGTAGCTATTTCATGAATCTTTAATTATGATCCGTGGGTTAACTTCCGCTGATCGAATCCGAGCCCAGTGCGAAGTACCGCACGTTCCCGCAATTTTCGTCGGTAGTGTACCCTCCGTTCTCACAATCTATTCCTTTCATCACGTCTCCTCACGCCGAAGCACTTGGCTGTTTCACGGTTCATTTTGGGAAGCTCTTGTCGAGGTTAAGTCCAATTTACGATAGCATCATCGGGGAAGCGTTTTTAAAACTCTCCTCTAGAACCCTCCGCTTTATCCCAGCCATCTTTGTCGGGATTACCGTTCGCGATATTTAACGTCCCTCCCGTTTTAGGTTTAATTATAGCCTCCATGTCGATCGCCCCTCCCCTAGTACAGAAATTAAGTAGGCGTGTGGATAATAGCGTGTAAAGTTCCCACGCTCGGCTTCTCCGAGCTCCAAGGCGGCGTAATATCGATTTTCCCGCTTTAAAATTGCGTTCCGTGAGGCTGCAGTGGTCGCGGGGAAATTCTCTCGCTCCGCTAAAGGATTATTTATTCACGGGTCTTTCGTCTCCGAGCCGTCGAGCATCGCTCAAGGGCCTCGCCCTGAAAAAGATTCACGAATATTTTGGAGAATGAATAATTCCCTCGTTCCTTTGTCTCTGCTCGTTATTTTTGTTCGGATTCCATCGCCGGGCACGCTCTCTTTGTCCGCGCTTTCTCCACAGCCACATCCCCGTGACTTTTCTGCATAACTGCCCTGGGTAAAGCTCTGGCTGGGAGTGTGTCAAGGGAGAGGGGGCGGAGTATCTAGGTCCACCGAATGTAGGGAATGTTTGTAAGCGGGTCGCCGACCCCCTGTCTGAGCGCCTCTTCTGATTCCTCCTTTATCTCATCGCTCCTTCATCTTCGGGATCTTCCGCTGCCTCTGCTGTTGACAGGCCCATCCCCTCTTTTGCGTGCGATTTTTCATTTCTGACGGCGGATCTATCTAGTAAGATAAGAAGGAAAATTGCGAATTTTTAATTATTTATTATTTACTTAAATATGTAATACCATGTTTTATTGTAACGCTTACAGCGCTGATGCATCAAAACAGCCGCTCGAGTAGGTGGGCGAAAAAACCGCGAAATCAGTAGAATAAAAGAAAGTATGGAAGTACATGTGAAATCTAGATGTTCAGGCGTTACTTTGTGGAAAGCCATTTAAGATAATGAATAAAACACTAATTTTCCACACTTTTAATTTAGAGTACGACCGGTTTCGCTACCGGAGTAGCATCTTCTGGTGGAAAAGTGTGGAAAATTACAGTGTTTTTATTCATTATCGTAAGGAAGTACACATTATATTGTAATCAATAAAAAAACGCTTACATACAATATAGGGGCAGACAGTGAAGTGATTACATCGTCAACAACATTCATAAAAATACTCTAATCCTCGTTTTGAAACATTTCATAGTGTTATCTAATCATAACATCGCATAACTTCAACAATTAAGTATATAAATGTAGATGAATTTTCATGCTATTCACTCTCTAGTCACGTATGCTAGTGGTCTCTTTCATATATCACTCGTATACATACCTCTCCTTGCTAATGTATTTCGCTTCGAAGCCAATATTTCGTCTATTCCCCTTTATACATCTGACTAAATACGTACGTTTTCTGGACCTCACCAATCTCATTAATTCGGCCATTTTATCAGTCTTCATTATGAAACGTTTTCATTGATATATGTTTGTGTTGATAAAGGATTTGGTGCTAAATTAATTCTCAGTTTACAATTTTTTTGAGAAATCTGTGAATTAGCCCCAGAAGATGTTCCCATGAGGAATTAATCATCATGGATGTGACTTAGTAGTTTTTATATTTTATAAAATCTGTAAGATTCAAACTATTTGGCTTTCTGCCTCACCTACAGACATTATCATAGTTTACTGTGTATATTTTGCCATAGTAAAGGTAGTATTTCCGCTTGATTTTTCTATGGCCTTCACTATGCATCCTTTCGTTTTCTTCGATTTGGCACTCATTCTTGTGTTCAATCGTTGTTGACATCTTTCCCCAGCGTTATATTTTTCCGTCGGTTCTTCTCTTTATGTCCATCAACCCCTACTATCTTTCGAGGCTATCCCTTGATGCCTTGTGCTCCACAAGTCATAATGCTCCAACGCCCCTATTCGCTTATCTCGACCCCTTTGATCCCCTGCCTTGGTTTACCATCAAACCTTTTCCGTTTTCCTGTATTTATGTTGTCCTAGATTTCTTTCTCATTCTATTCTCTTCTGCGTATTCTTTTTCTCTCACTGCACTTCGCAGTTCCCATATTTCTTCCTCTTCCGGTTATATCCACTTCCCAAACCCCTTCACTAATGCAACTTTGGCATCCCATTAGTCGTTTCTTTCTCATGCCTTCTCCAGCCGTCTTTTCCCCTATTCTTCCCGTATTTATAGCTTTTTCGCCTTGTTTCTTTCCCTGACACTCCTTTTTCTTCCTTTCCTTTTGTCACTCCCACATTTCTCTTCCGCTTCTCTTCGCTCGCATCGATTTTCCACCACTCTCTCTCTCCTCCTGCTTTCCCACATCCCCATATCTTTGCGTTCCGCTTTTCTGTTTCTTTTCCGAAACCGTTTTCTTTCGTCGTGTTTCTCATTCCTCCACTCTTTTCACGTCCGTCATTGTTTGTGTGTCTGTCGGTCCACATCCTGTTGTGCTCTCCATTATTTTCCCCCGTGCATTTATTTTTCATTCTCTTCTCCAACGCCGTCCGCTTTTATATTCTTTTATCCTTCCTTTTTCTTTCTGCTGTTGTTTTTGCTCCTTCCTGGTTAAATCTCTTCTCTCTCCTTCCCGTTTCTTTTTAGTGCTACGTTTGGTTTTGTTCTTTGTTCCAACTTCATATTAAAATTTCCATTCTATATTTATTTTGTGGTTATTTGGTCCCTAATTATCCACACCCTTGCATTTTAGAGGTTATTAATCGGTTATTATGTTTTTATTATATGAATTATCATTTTCGGATCTCCGTTTTGTTTCGTCCTATAATTCAAGTTTCTTTTTATAGTTTCTATTCCTTATGTATCTTGTTCTTATTTGATCTCTAATCCTCCTTTACCTTGGACATGTTTTATTAGAGGGATTATACATCTCGTGGTTATTTATTTCATTGTATATACATAATATTATTTTTCCTGGTCTTTATTTCGTTTCGCCTTTCATTCAAGTTTCTTGTTATAGTATCATATTTATTTTCTTGTTTGCTCCCTCAGTCTCCACTCTCCTGCATCCCCGTTTCTCTTCTCTTACTGCCTGTCCTCTACGTTCCTCGGCCATTTATTTTAGAAGCCATCCCTTGGTCCATTCCATATCTAACCTCTTTCTATGCCCTTCTTCCCCTTGCCCTAATTTATACCCCCTTTTCCTGCCCTCTCTTCAGTTCCCTATTTATTACTCTGCCTTTTCCTTCCGCGCATTCAACATCTTCGGAATCCATCTCCGTCCTTGGAGCCCTCGCAACATCTCGATCGAAAGCGAATTGGTCCAGGGCGCATGTGCCAGCGTCTTGCGCGCCCGGCGGGAAGCTGCTGCTCTGTGGAAAAGGGGCGTTGCGGGGGATGGGGTGTCTCCCCTCGGAATCGCTGTCTCTCCCTTTTTCACAGGACTTCACCGGCGGGGATTTGACCCCGTGACCTCTCTCTTCAGCGCCCTCTTTTTTCACTACACCCTCCTCCTCTTCTTTATCTCCTTTCACCCGATGACGCATTCCAGGGTCCCTTCCTCGACCACGGTCCCTTTTTTCCCTTCTCCCCGTTCTCCTCTTCCTTAGAGATTCATCCGTGATGTTCCCTCGGTCAGCGCACCCTCCTTTGTACTCCATAGTACGCCTGACCCACCTTTTGATGCGTCGTAGATTTCGTTTTCTTACGCCCGTTGTGAGGAGGTGCACACTTTGCACACGTTGCCTCTCGCGAAGGACTTTTTTGGAACAGGGCGGGTATATCACACCTATTTTTCCTGCTTACATAAGTCTCCCTTGGTTGATGTACTGATGTTTTATTTGAGAGGTGTTTTCGACTCGTTAGCCGGTACATGTTTGATGTAGCTATCTTTCGTTTGATGGATGCATTCGCCCGCAGAAAGAGAATATGACGAGGTAATGATATATAATGTATCTTTCTAGCTTAACGAGGATAATATGTGGGTTAAGGTTCCCTCTAATTGGTCTTAAAAGCTTTCTGAGCTTCGCAGACGCTAAGAATATATTTTTCGGAATATATTAACTCTAAGCCGGAGGATTTCATTTATCACACCGAGAACTTTCATTTATTCTATGCCACGGATGTTCCATTACATCGTAGCACTTTCAAGGCACTCGTAAGGTTAGAACTCCAGCCTCCAGCTGATGAGCCTGCAGGTTTATACTCCGCCAAGTAGATGGGATGATAGCGATGATGGAGAATTTTTAAAACTAGGATGTACTCAGAGCCCTCGATTAACACCTTTGCAGTGATTAATGGCATTCCACTTTGTGTGGAGGCATACATAAGACCTAGGACTAGATATAACGATATTTGCACTGGACTGAGACATTTTGATATGAACTCCAGTGAAACCTTGGAGCCCACCATAGACAGTGGCACTCGTTTCTGTGTATCAAATCTTAATTATTATTCATAATTCTTATCATTACTTATTACTATTTATACGATATATACATGTAGAAGTTGTTAGAATGGCAATTCGCTTTACACGGCAGAAATTATAGTTGAATCCTCACTCATTCTCTCACGTTACCTTCATTTTTCTTATAGCTTGTCGATTGCCTTTCACGTTTATGTTCTAAGCAATGAAGTTTGAATTATGTATGATTTTTGTGATAAAACTCTCGTTTTAACGCTATGAAAATCGGCACAGTTCACATATATCTATTGGGAAAGTATTTTCGAGAAATACAACGCAGTACTGTATATAAAGCGAATTTTCTAGCGTTTTATAGTGCTTGTAATTAGAAAGTCAAAGCTTAGAATGCGCTCAATTTAGTATTTACGCTGCACCAGAAAGTATAACACTGTTACGTTATGGATTCCAATAGTTACTTAGAAGGAACTTAGCCCTCGAATCCTGTTGAAACAGTTATTCAGTAATTTTCATTTTAGGTTTAATGAGTAAAGCGCTCTTCTCGAAATAGCAATTTACCTCTGTTTTTAAGTGTAATACCCTGTAATGCTTTCCCCTTCTATCCAAATATGACTTTCATCGCTCGAAACTCGTTGCAGGAAATTTTCACCTCCTCCCTTTTTGGGAGCGGTCCTTCCAAGTCCATTCTGGGAGTTCATGTTTCCTCATTGGTCCCTTTAAGGGACCCGTTTAGTCTTACGTACTTTCCCTCTCCGGTTGGAGGACTCCATCGTGTGCTCCTCACTCAAACCACCGGCTGTAGATTTTGTTGTTCCCAGTGTGCGAGATGTCACATTCCTCCCCTTCTGGTCGATCATCGGCGCCCATGCTCGTCCGGGGCATTATGCGAGAAGGGTTGGGTTTCTTCTCCGGGTTTTCTCTTAAAGGCGATATGTTTCCACATTGTTCGATACTTGTTTCCACAATGCACCGTTTGGGTTTCTTGTCGTTTCTTTCGCTCATTACGACTGACGAGCTCGATTAATTTTAGTGGTACGTTAAACCACAGTTTCGAAACTATATACAAACAGTTTTTGTTGCTAAAATTACCAGAAAATGATTTAAAATTACTCATGAATTGTTATTATTCCCAATTTATTCTCTTTCATATAATCTATCGATTCGGCCAAGATGTTGTGGAAAGACATAACTGAGCACAGATTTATACTTTTCCACAAACCGGTAGTTCCTTAATAAAATCCTTTGTGGAAAAGTATAAATCTGTGTTCAGGTATTCTCTTTCATTGGGTTTTATTTGGAAAATAAAGGAAATAGGATCATAGTTGCCTGTTTAGTATTTTTGTTGATAGATTTAGTCACTTAGGAACTTCTACTCTATCTAGCATGTTGTGGAAGATACACTCATAGTTCCACCTCTGTTCATTAAAAAAACCGCATGTTTAAGTAATTAATATATTAAAATAGCACGATGTGTGCTCATAAAAGACTAAAAATTAATATTATATTGGTTAGTCATGTAATATATAGACTCAAACGATATTTAACGTATTAAACCTAGTTTGCTATATCGATAATATTTATAATAGCTTTCGGTTTTTATTGATATTTTTCTAGTTTAGCGACTTTCTATCTACTTTTCATGATGCATATACGAGTGTAATTTTTTGAAAATAAATTGGCATCTCTGAGTGGGATCTTAGAGGTAAATGGGTGACGCACGAATCAGCAAAAATTTGGTTTTACTACTGATAATTATGTATTTTAAGATTTGAGTTCATTATTCCCTAGATGTTATCAAAACTCTTAGGTTATGCATTATTTAATAGAAGGGTATAATTCTTTTACGAGATATGATCCCACTATAAAAATTTTAACTAATTTTAACGGTATATTACACCCTAAAAACTAAATACTTCGGAATAAAGTACTACAGTAATTGTGTAACTGTCCTACTAGCTGTAGTTTACGAAATGTTGGAAACAGCTGCTTGACTGTAATATATAGGTCGCCTCTCCCATCTTTCGGAAACTGGGTTATACTGGGGCTCCTGAACTCCAGGTCGCGACCCAAATTTAGGTCAGAGAGGACTAGAAAATCCCAAAGTGCTTATCAATGTCGAGATGTATTCCTAACGATGTAAGAATCGCGGAAGGATTTTAAAACACATCAAAATTTCATAATACTGCTAGATCAAGCATCTGGAAATTTTCTCGTCTCTCATTAATCATAATGAATCGTAGGTTTTTGCAATTTTCCTTTTCGTCGTCGCGGCTTGTAAAAGTTTTATTTGATAACTTCTCAAAAGGAATGGAAGTGTGCTTCTGCCCTTTCTACAACGTTTATCGATTTTTTTATTCTTTGAAATATGTTATAATGACGTCTCATTTTTCCGATTGATCCGTAATGTATTCTTTAGTTGAAATTTTGTTTGGCTGACCATATTGGATATAAATCTTTGCAATGCTATTGCTTGAATCTTTTTCATGTCGATTGGTTCAAAATTTTAGGGACGTGACCGAAATAGCTCGTGACTTTTCACCCACGAAGGAAGTTGTGCGATTGATGTCTGGAGTAAAACGAATCGCGACCGAAGAAATAAAATGCCGGCACATCATCGATCCTATTCGGTATTCGTTTCTCTTTTTTGAATCGAAAGCTTCGCTTCAATGATGATTCCACACCATAAATCGCAATCGAATTAGAACTAGGTCACATGCACTGGTCGTTTGCAGCTTTCGATCCGCCGTGCGTGAGCTATGGCAATTTTTCCATCGTCAGTCGTTTTTGCAAAAAAGCGCTCATTGATTCGGAATGCCTCCGTGGGACCATAATTTAATCATGTGAAACAGCATTTCGAATTTGACACCGCCGAACTGAGTTACTTCAACCGGTGTTTCCACGTTTGCTAATTGTGGAGAGCGTTCTCTCGTATCCTATGCTTGAAATAATGATAGCAGTCCATCGAATAAGCTGAGTTATATTTAATGGATCCCATTTCTAACTCAAGGGCTTTCAGAGAGGGAGTTTCCATGGGGGAATTTATCCTGGATATGCGTAATAAGCGCTGCACGACATTTCCGTCATGAACTCGTGGATGAATGTACGATAACCTTCTGTTTAATCGCTGAAAGCTCTCCTTGGCTGTGCCGTTTCCTACCGAAGGGCTTTCCCATCCACTCACCTGCCTACTCGGTCGTTGGATAATTATTTTTTAGGGTCTACATATTTCTCCCTCTCTCTTCTTCCTCCGACTACGCCTTTTTCTATGGAAGGTACTTAAGAACGTCCATGTAAAGTCAGTCGAAGGCGCTCCTTTGTCAATCTTTCCATAAAAAATGAAGGAAGAGGTGCTCGGGCCGCCCCAATGTCTAGCTTACCACCTAGAATAGACTTCTTCCATGTTATAGTACGTCTCTTTGTCAGCGTTTATTACGCTGTATTCGCCCACACCCATCTTGAAGCAATTATATTCAACTGACATAATTGTAATTGAAATTAATGTGAATGTAGGTTTCAGTAAATGTGAAACCTTAACACTTTCAATGCTACGCGATTCAAGCCAAAACTTTCCACTTGGCTGAAAATGGATTTCTCGTTTTTCATAAACAGAATTATCAATTATAACATCTTGTTTTTTGATTTTTTAAAAATATTGATGGAATCAGCCGTCTTTGTGAGAAACTCCAATAGAATGAGGTAGATATAAAATTTAAAAATAACTAAGTATTTTTATTTTATCTTTATATCTACCTAATTGAAAAAATCGTTTTAATTATATATTAAACTAATCGTGGATAGAAGTTTGTTTGTTTAATTTTAGAAATTAATGTTAAAAATATTTCATACGATAGCAATATTTACTTTACCATTCATTCCGTTAAATTCCTGCGATCGATGTTCTACTTCGTTTATATTTTGCGTTTTTACGAACAACTTTTACATATTTCTCTATTTATTATAATTTTACCAGCGGTTTTATATGATTTGGAAAAGGGATAGATAAAAGAGAAAACTTCCAAGTCCCAACCTCTCCCGAATAAAGAAGTAATTTATTGATAAGGTCCACCATTACCACTTCGGGTGCGCTTACTCCAGTTTGAAGACCTCTACCCTTAATTATGGATATTATCTCAAGGGTCCTGTGCGAGTTAAAAGGTTGAGAAACCCTGGCCCAGTTGATAACATTTTGCGGAATCGGCCGTTCGGATGAGAGGCCATCGAACCGTAAAAACTGCTGAAACCGAAAATTGCCATGATGTCTTTTAAAAATTATCATTACCGGAATTAGTAGCTGGGGAAGAATGCACTGGAAAATCTGTTAACCTACTCGTCTTTCATTGGTTTCTATCGTGTTGAGAACCCTTCGATTCCTCTTTTCTCTCCCTTATTCGCCATTTCTGCTCCATTATCTCGGCATTGGAGTGTTTGTGCCCCCGAGTAGCCCAACATGTAAACTTCCGCTCCTAAGGAGCTTTCCTTCCTTAATCCCCTTCGCGTCCCGCGAGTGCTACCCGTTGCTGTAGTTTGCTTCCCAACTGTACTCCTTCTCCGATTCCTCCCTCACTTTTGGATCAAATCATCCCCTTGGCATTTTCCCTCTTTACTCGCTCAGTCTTGCGTTAACGATCTGGTAATGGCTACTATTCCGCCATGAATAACGATACAGTGCGAGGATGTCAGAACGTGATCTCGCACGTGAGCGCACCGGCTAATCGTGATCATCTTAGCTCCATTTAGTACGCCGGAATATCCTTATGTGCTTAATCTTTCTCCGACAGAAAATGCTTTTAAATTAGAAATTGATGTCTCTCCTTTTTAATTGAGGACGTCACTGAGGGGATAGAAAAGAAATTCTACCAATTTGGAATTTACTCGGACAAAAATCATTGTTCTCATCATCTAATTTCGGATCTTTATTATGATTTTTTGTAATATCTCATATCTCACTTCGCCGAGGTATTATAAAGCTGAATATTTGTATAAATTAAAAATTTCTGTCACTTATAAGTTCTCTAAAACCATTACAATCTCGCAAATCTCCCACTTCAATCGATGCAATTGCCAGATTCGGTTTGTAACGATGGATATTTGTTTTGATTTATGAAATCGATTCTAAATCTCGATCTAGACGTATCAGATATCAAATCGTATTCATTATCTCGCTTTAATTGGTTATTAGATTAGACTGAGATTCGGAGGCCTCTGATGTATATTCATGTTTTGATTACACGAGATGAGATGATAATGAGTCAGTTAGTTTTCCAAACTCATCCATTCCGTGAACGATCTGGGATAGTAATTGAGATAAGAAATAGGTTGATTACTTTCCGCGGTGAACAAGGGAATGGCGTAACCAGCAGCGGCTAATAAGCGAGTGACTAAGTCCGTGCATGGTATGGTAAATAGGGCTTAGCAGGCTTTCCGGCGACTATATATATGTTATGTTTTTGGATTTAGTAACTACTAAGGGTTACTAAGTAAGCTACGAAAATTGCTGTTAATCTTTAAAATCTATGCTGCTCTCTGCTAGACGAATCGCTGGATATACATGTAGATGTGACGAATAGCAGTTCGTAAAGATTAGGGTATGATAGTTTGACAACTACTACCTTTCCAGGCAGATCTCTACCGCTCTCCCCTCCTGTTTCGTTCGTCATTGGCATGTCAGCGTTGCTCCCTCCGATGCGGGGGAGTTCTTCCCTCGATGAAGGGTTCTTATTATTGACGGCGTCACTCATCCCTGTGCCCTCGTTGTATTTAATGTATGGGGCCTTTGAGGGAAACTCGGTCAGAGCAGTTGCCTCTCGTTGGTTTCTTTTGCGCTCGCTTTTAAACCCCGCTCAGGAATCGCTGTACGAGTATGTAATGCACAAAACGGGGGCGTATGTTGTCCGCTTCTAGATGACGAGTTAACGCGAGGTAATCGGATCCTGTTTTAGATTAGCGTTCGTATCCGGATGTCATACATTTTATTGGATATCTTTATCTTGTGAAAAACAAGTTGCAATGACGGAATATCTAATGTCATTCATGAATATCGAATTGGTATCTTCGGAAGGTTATTTAATAATGGGATTTTGTACAAAACTACTTACTACTACTTATAATTAAAAAAAATCAAATAATTCGACTCTTTATTGTTGCTTATATTCAAATCATTATAATTTAGAAAGAAATACTGTTATTTGCCTCCATAATAGCTGGTATTTCTTGCTTAACATTGATGTTTTAGCCTACTTCTCCTATTTGGTTGACACAAGACATAGCATGGAAATAATATTACAAAAGAATTGTTTCTTAATATAAGGGTCTCTTGTAGGGCCGCGTGGTTACTATTTTTTCACTTACTGTGTTTACTTATTTTCAATACGTATCCTTGGTCACTACATACAAATCCATACAAATGTACACATTTGTATGGATTTGTGGCGGATAGTTATACAGCTGAGTTGCTTCGAAATACAGTTTGATCTTACCATTTCATCTTCCTTCCAGCTCTCATCTTTGAATTTTTCCTGATAAAATGTCACTGTAGCTTATAAACTCAATTCCCTGGCAAATCCTTTGGGTCGAAAGATTCAGCCTCGTTAAGGTTCAGTGTCCTTTTCCATTCGCTGAAAACAAAGCCTTCCTCCACATCCAGACGGACGGCAAACCAATTCAGCCCATGAGATACATTAGACGAACCTCTGGCGGACCGCGAAGCAATAAGGTTAGGGTTGGTTGCCTCACATAGGGCACCTGATGAAATTCGTTCTCTCCAGCAGTTGATTGAGAAACATTGCCGCACGCAGTTCTCTCTCTCGGCCATAAGCGAGAAAACCGAACGGAATCGATCCAAGTTTCCGCTTGTTTTTCCTCTGCAATAACCGAGAGCGAGAAAGGTCAGTGTGCAACGGATGGGTTGAATATCCTGGTCGCTCGATAACTTCTCACTTATGAGTCGCAAGTGAGAGGAGCATCGGATTTCGTACCAGATTACACGATCCCTTTGATCGATCGACCTATATTAGCCGGGATCCGGGGCCCGATAATCCAGAGACCAAGTTTCGGTCGTTATCTCCACGCGGGCTGAATTTCTCCCGTAAAAGCTGAATGTCTTCATCAAAACTGTTCGGGAATCATTCATTTCTTTTCGTGCTTGATTAAGCGATTGTGTGTTTCTCTCTCCAAGCCCGTCGTTTGCCGCAGAATAACTTGGACCGATTATATATATTTCTCGGGATTAAAAGCCGAGTGTACTTGACGTTCGGAGCGGAATGGAGAGTTCTATCCCTGGAAATTTTGAATGTACCGCAATTGAACGGTCTGAAAATGCCATAAATACACTTCCAGTGCGGGTTTGCTGATGTCAGTTCACCGGCTTTCGAAGTGGGGTGAGGGAGAGCATCAATTTGGTTCGAACTCTCCGTCGTTGGAGGCAATTTTCTTCCTCAAAATGTCAGGAATGAATTATGCCCTGTACCTTTCATGCTCAGGGTCCTTGATATCAATAAGAGGACCGTTTCCATTAAGATTGGGAACGGTTCGGCTTTTTCGTATGAGCCTGTGCTAAAAGTGGATGCACGAAAGACGTTTCGTTTTTTGTCGAAAAACTCAGATTTTTCTGGAAATATTTTTGGATTTCGAAAGTTTGTTTAGAATGTTTCGTAAAAATTAATGCTATGTTTATCCTTATTTTGTGAAATTCATAATTAAATTGAAATTAATTAATGCAAGTCATCGTTAGACTATCAGCGAACGTCATTTGGTAAAGTTTTAGTCGTTTGTATTACTTATTTAGCAACGCCATGTATATAAATATCCCAATATTCTAAATAAAAATTAATTTCGCCATTTTGTCTGCACTTGATTGAAAACTTAATTTGGAAACTCAATTTCACCATTTCGTCTATTTTTGCTTGATCTACTGGGTCTAGGATTGTTATCACAATAATTCATTAATTTTGCTTTAACTTGTGCGTGAAATTAAATATATGCATTTCTCTCTGGCGATGGGCGTCTTGTTGGATATGGAATTAGACGGAGAATAAAAAAATCTCAAGGTTAGTCACTCCTTACTTTTTGCGCCAGATCCTTATGGTAAACAGCTGGAAGATTGTTTTAAGATATTATGTGGAAGACTGTTTGCTACGCGACAATATAGTATTTAGTATTGGTGCAGGTTCAATCTACTTCTCAAGGTGTAGATCCATCCCCATTGTATGAGGGGGGCGGAACTTGTTCTAAACACGTGAAGATGCTCGAGAAAGTGAAGGAGCCAAGTCGCCTTTTAACGGCATTTTTATCTTCTGCCATCAAATGCCTTCGCCGGCGATCCTCGATCGTTATGGATTAAAGTTTTGATGCTCACCGCATCACGTAAAGGCGTCTTTTAGTTAACATCCAGTCTTCGGTGCGGTTTACGAAAACAGGAATCCTCTTCGGAAATCCTGAAGTTCGGAATTCATCGGAGATGCGTTTCTCCGTGGCTTATTTTTCGTATCGAAGAATCCACGCTTTTGCCTCTCTTATCATCTCAACACGTATTTCCGATTCCTCTCGACAGCGATGTCGCGTGGAATAGCAATAGAGCGATGCGTGCCAAAATATGGAGGATGTAAGACCGCGTTTTGAAGCCGCCAGATGACGTGATCCACTTGTGTGTCACATGTATCGCACGCCATCGACACATGCTCGACCTCATCAGTTATCTCATTGGAATTCATTCCTTCTTAATTCACGCTATAGAACGGAGTCTTCTTCCAGATATCCAAATAGCGCAAGCCATCGAAAACCAAAAATTGCTGTAATTTAATTCTACTCTGATCTGATGTAATAATTTCATAAAGCCGTAAAATCTCAATGAACTAGACTATTTAATATAAATGCTGATACAAACGTAAAGCAATTATTTTTCCTGAGGCATTCATTGCCTTTTTCTTCTGTATGCAAGACGTGTAGTTCATCGTTTTAATAAAATTGCCCCATTCCGAGTACTGTCTCGATTTTGCCGAATAGAGTCCTTTATCTGCTCGTCTGTTATTGTTTGCTTCATTGCAACCATCTTTTTAAATGTCGTATGAAAATTGTGGAGACTAAGGTTGAAATTATAACTCGCTCCCCAGGCACCAAAAAGTGTAGCAATTTTAACATGCTTAGATTTTCTTTCCTTTAGAAGACCCTGTTTATCTAAACTGGAATAGAAGAGAGAATAACAGAGTTTTTGCCGTTCTTCATTTTCTCGATAATCTCACATGTACTAGCTTCTATTCCATCGCGGATTGATGGTGGTAAGAGCGTGTTTCATGACAGCCGATTTCCAATTGTCAAGTTTTGTCTGTTTCTCCAATCTTTCTTTGAAACAGAATGGTAAGCATTCTTTTGTTGCGTAGCTCGTATATTTATCTTTTGTTTTGGTGAAACCCGTTTATCTGAGGTTTTTCTTGCTTTAACTTCTAAATGTGAAATCATTGTAATTTGTTTGATCGTTTCTCTTTTCCTCGATTGTTTGAATGCTATTTTTCTCTTATGTAGTAATTGGTGTTTAACAATTTTATTTTCGAATGTTTTTCAAGGTTGTTTCGCTGGTTAAATCACGTCCTGCCAAAAAATATCCATTTCGCCATGTTACTAGTTAACGTTTAGAATATTGTAATGATAAGGACTTGTTTTTTAATTTCATTCGTTGACTCGATGAGTGTGGAATTTCCGAGTTAAATCATTTTCAAAAATTTCCCATGTAAATATAATTATGTAAAATACCGACAGAGAATTTTAGTTGTCGATAATTACTTATCCTAAGGCGAAATAGACTTATACTTCTGTATGTTCAGATGATATTTTCCTCTCTTTTAGGTTTTCTTTTCTCCGGGGATTCCTCTTCCGTTCTTTTCATGCAGGATTTATTTCTCCAACCCTAAACGGAAAGCCTTTATGTGCAAAGATACCTTAACTCTTTCCTTGTGTTCCCCATCATTATTATATTCTTTATTTACGTTCGTAAATTTACCCGTAAAAAAATCACGTATTTTGTGAAATTAAAATTCAAGGGGTTTGACACTCGGCTAATCTCGTCATTCAGAGGATAACCACTAGCCGTGATTTCAAAGGTTAGGAAAAAGAGCGCTCTAGTCTTTTATCCAAGAATCGTCAAATGATTAAGCGAAACCCTACAAAAAGGTCGTCACGGAGAAGGATGTTGACTCCGCATTGTGTGATGAGGGTTCACCGGAAGGACGGCCGTGATTCAGTGACGCGATTGACTCATCCGAAGGGATGAATTGGCCGATGACTGTCTGCATCGGAGGGCATCAGATGACGTGTACCTGCCGGAAGGTCATAACGGCAGTAAAAGAGGTGGCGAGAGGGGAGTGCATTGGGTGGGATCAGGGGCATTGCTACGGTGATCTCTTGGTAAGACGAAGGGCTCTCGGCTAATTTGGGCTTGAGGTTTTGCACCTTTTACGGTATCATCTGCGAGGGAGTTTTAGAGGCTAAATGTCACCCCGAAAGGGCTTCTTTTCCTATGAATAATTTTACGCGAGATTTGTGGTATTTAAACGATTCACTTCACTGCTCCGAAGTGTTTCTTCTCCCGCATTCACACGTTCATTCAGAAATAGTCTTTATGGCACTCGATGAATATAATGGTAATGGAGGCACAGCCAAGTAATAATATATAAGCTACCATGGTATTCTTGTAGGCTCTCCTAGAGCAACGTTTTTCATCGGAAAACCTCATTTAGCATTCTGCTTAGGAGACCATCAGGCCGCTCTTGAGGTGTCTTTTGCCTACATTCAAACAGTTTAGCATCGAAAATGTGCATGAGAATACGGATTCATTCGATGAGTTAATTATAAGAGGTCATCTTCCATTTTGTCTTTCTCCATGTGGCATTACCAAGATTGGGATTCGAGTTTATTTACTAACGGATCTTTGTGTCACAAAATAACTCACAGGCCACATTTTGCCCTAAGGCCGTAGATTTCCCATCTCTGTTGTAGCACTTTCTATTATCCACAACGCAGAACTTACACAGCGCATTTTGCTCTGTCTTCAGAGTATGAAATTACTTCTCAAATTAAATTGTGTTTGTAGTCATCGGATCGAGTAGATTTGATCTGTAACCTCACGGCATTTTCAAGATAAGGAGATAATTGTTTCATTTGATCTTACGTAGTGAGATTTTACGGGACTACATTCTCGCTGGAATGTTATCATTGGAAAAAATGATCTCATTATGTTTCACGAATTTACTATACCTTCTTTCGAAATTATGGTTTTCCTTATCCAGCGATGAATGATTATGTGATAAGAGTCAAGATTGTTAGAGAATCTATTTGTGGAATTAGATCGTATTTTTAGCCTTCAGTTATATTCCGATATAATTGCCTTTAAGGTTAAGAATAGGTGGGTAATTAAGCAGGCATCATTTGACACACAAGGATGAAGTGGTCATTTATAAGCATTTACCTGAAAAACCTATGGATAAATGCGTTTTTATTCTCTTATGTTCATCCTTTGTTTATTCTGGAAAATTCTGGTGGGGAATTTAGAGAAATGCTACTTGTGATGTAAGCTTTTATTTTTTCTAACCCGATCTGAAAGCCATTCGGAATTGACAAAATAACAGTCGCCCAACCGTATTCTAATCGTACCTCTTAAGCCTCCCTCAGCCCCTGAATCCACCCTTCACTACGTTAGAAAGTCAAATGGGCCTTAGGGTTTGAATGGTTGTCGCTGCGTGTATCGGCACGTATTGCGCGTTCAGGAAATGGCTGCCATCAATTTTGAATCAGCCGAGTGCCCCTTTGGTGATACCAGAGGAATCGATTGACCACTGTCACTCACTGGAGCGGAGGAGAGGTGCAAGGGCAAGCGACACGATGGGCAAACACGTCCGCTCCGACCGTCAGGAAAAAAACCAGTCGTCCCATCTTCCGGGGACACGTCTCCAGCCCAACCTTCTCTCTCTCTCTACGGAAGGATTAAAAAAAGTCATCTGGTTCCATAGCTTTTTCCTCCGTCCTCCCCATTGGTCGCGGGGAGAGGAAATCGCCCCTCTGAAGATCCGATATGATTTCGTGGGTTGCATAACTTTCCTTTCTCCAGATGTAGTTCTTTGAGGACACACGACGACCACGGATGTGGTCACCATGGTAACTTTGATTTTTATCAGCTATATTTTGCAGCGTTGGTTAGCTTGATAGCGTTTATTTTTCTGTTCTTTTTTGGGGTCTTGCTGCAGGCTTAAGAGAACGGAAAACCAACGCGGTAACATTTACGCGGTTTTGCGTGTGTGATCGGCTTATAATCCGCTGGTTATTTTGATCTCGTTTGTCATTGTATGGTTATTCTCGGTAAGGTTCTGTGGCTTTCGAAACCTTGGCGACTCTATGGTTTTTGTGTCGCATGATTTATGCTTTGAATTTGGGAATTAATAATATAGAGATGAAATAGATCTCGGATAAACATATAATTTGCAAAATATCTGTGAAATTCCCAAAATCCGCTTTTCACTCTTGCATGAACGGTAACATTCAATAATTAAATTATTACATATTTCAGTATTCTTGTATTTTAATGAACAATTGAGCAAATCTTCTCGGCAACATTCTATCTCTTCTCTTGTATGAATTTCTCCGTCTTAGTAGGGTACCCAGGAAAAGGAGGAGAGGGAAACTCAGATTAAAGTTACTGGAAGATATACTGGAAGCGTTCAGTTATTAAGAAAAAGCGAAAGATGTTAATAAGGGAAGTTCCGGGCGTATAAACCCACCAAAATTTGGAAGACTGATGTCTTCATTTATCATTGATTTTCCGTAAAGATTGTACATCTAAGTATAATTCCTGTTGCTTCCTTTCGATGCTTGGAAGAAGGAAGTTATACTGTCTGGATGATACGATACTATGTTGTTCGACTACTTTATGACGAAAAATCGACAAACATATCTAATATTTGATGAATTCAAATAATTGAAATAGCAGTAGTATTCACCAGCGATAAATGCGTTTAATTTTTCAGAAAGCAGAATCTAAACGTTTTGATACTCCGTATCTGCAGTTGTAAATCCGTGAGATTAATTTTCCTTCAGTTTTATTTGAAAGTAAGATCTTTCATAACTGTATTTCATTCACTCAAGATGTAAGTTTTCCCACATATCAGCGCTTAACTGCCATGCAATCTGATATGCCCAAAATGGGAGCGTTTTGTGTGATTCAACAGCTAATAGGGAAGTTTACCATCGATAAAAAACACCCCGTTTCCACCGTCAGATCAGAAGATCAGAGATAGCTTAGAAATATTTATTAACCGGAACAGTTATGTATATCAATTCCTCTCCAGCTTTGAATAATCTGATTGGAATTCAAAATATCCGTAGAATCAAACTGCAGTCAACTTCCTGTCTGGTGTCCCGGGAACCATTTATTTAGAATCACTGCAATCCGCCAATGTTTTCGAGCATGGGAAAATGCCAAATCAAAACGCTGGGCGCGTTCCTTTTTTTGGTTCTGCTATACCATAACCGTTGATTGTTACTGATGTCGCAAAAAGTAATGCCTTCTGGAATGAGCCTATGAAAAATATCAATGTAGAGTTTTATTTGTTTCGATCCCATGCAAAAGGCTATAGATATAAATAAATAAACAAAATAAATCCCATATATATTTTGCGTAGACAAAACTTTTTCTAACCCAGAATTAATTTAAAACGTTCCGTGAAAACGTGAAATGGGATTAAAAATTACATTTTATCAAAGTAGAATTTGGAGCTCTCCAGTGACTCGCCGCTCTCAAAACTTGCGAATTTCTCTTTTTTGGTTCCTCCTTTTCCTTTGCTCCTTTTGAAACGAGTGACCCCACGTCGGAATCTGTCCCATAACCCCAGGCGAGGCTTTTTTCATCTTTCGCCGAAATTTCACGAGCTCCTTATCTTTCTCCTCCCTTATCTTTCCTTCCTCCTCCCGCATCTTTTTATCGACTATAATTCATCCTTATGCCCTTATCTCCCGGCAATATCCCGCTTCCCGGCGCCCCCTCTCATTCCTAATGCTTACGCTAATAGCTCTCCCCCAGCTTCCTAAATGGGAGACGGTATTTTTTCATCTCTCCCTTCATTCTTTCATTGCATCTCCGCCCTTCGTAAGCGCGTGGGTCGTTTACCACGAGATGTGGAGGCAATCGTTCGCCCACGTGCGATCCTTTCGACCCCTGTCCTTCCCAATTACCTGCATCTCTGCCTCATCTTCCATTGTCTTAAGATTCATCTAAGCAGGATATAGCAGAACGTGGCCGGGTCAGATTTCTTTTTCGGCCCGCGATAAATTGGAGAATTAAATAACGTATTATCCAATCTCTAGGTTAAAGTTTAAACTATTTCACTTGGATGACTTAAGCGCCGATATGTATCTAACAAGTTAGTAGTTAATCTAAGTAGTTTTTGTTACTCCCCCGAACAAAGGTTTTGGCAAGAGCTACTGTCTGTATTATAAAAAAGTTGATTTTAGGAAGTTAAACGTATTTTTCCAAGTGGTAGTGTCAGAAATTCTTTCGATAGTGTTTAGTCAACAAATGAACGTTTTCTTGTATAAATCGCGTTAATTATTCGCCTATTATTTAATTGAGGTTTGTTTACTGATGAATTGTATTACAGAAATAATTATTACAAAATAATAATTATGAACTATTTATTTCTGGTTAATTTCAGCCTTCTATTTTGATTGAACCTTTTTTGAAATTTCACAAATTTACGCAATAATTGTCTGAAGTACTTGACAGTACCTGGCTGAGGAATAAAATACTTGTTCAGTGGGATTTGAATTGCTTGGTTATATGGTTAAGACCACCAGGGTGTACATCTCTGACAGGGGTGTAGCTCTACCAACACTTTAACAAAGAAATAGGCCTCATTAAATATTGGATTTATTAATCTGGCCAAAAAATCAAGGATCCTCTAAGAATCCCCTGGGAGATAATGCAGAAGAAAACAACTCCCCGGCCCGTGAGTTTACCCTCTCTAGGTACGTAGTCGATTCATCTCTCGCTCGTATTCGAATGCGAACTGCGTTTATGTGAAAGGCACGTGGGCGTTCCCTCCGAATCGCTTCCTTTCACTTACCTATACAATGTCATCCCCTCTCTCTTTGCGTGAAATTGACTTATTTCCTGCTGTCCCTATAGTCTTGCCCTTTACCTACCCCTCCTCTCTGACCCTCTCTCCCTTATCCTCTGTTCCCCCGAATTCCCTTCCCTTGATCCCTTCTAATGTTCCCTTATCTCACTGCTTTTTCCTCTTTATTTTTAATGATTTCTCCCTTCTCGATATTTGATTTTTTCCTCCCTCTTCCGCTCATTTCCTTCTTCGCGTAATGGAAGGCGAAGCTCGTCTCAGTTTTCTGCGAAGGAGGGAATCTTTGTCTTCAAGTCTTCCCTTTTTACCGAAGCTTTCGGATCAACGAACTTGAGTTTCTGCATTTTGAACCGTTGAACTTAAATTTTCTCTGAGAGGTTTCACTGATGAACTTTCTCGCTCTATACGGAAATGAAAATAAATGGTCTCTTTCCCGTTTATGTTACTTTATCTTATCTCCATGACAGCCGAGGTTATATAAACATTTTTCATTGATAGGCCGATCATACAGAATTAATTTATTTGAATAAGGTGTGTCTCCAAATCAATTGAATCCTATAATTCTCTCGAATGTTCCTGCATAGTGATTAATTAATAATTGAAATCGTATAGCTTTGAGATTTTTCATTGTGACGGAGCTCATTCTAATAGAAAAACGAGAAGAGTGACGTAGCTCAATCTGTTTGGATACGGTCCTGTGCTCCTTTTATGTAGCTAATCGTGCTACTTGATCCCGGCATAAAATCATTGATTGCTTATTAGGACTGTTTAATCAATCACTTCGAAGTACGTATAGATTGCAGGTGAACCAGCTGTTTTTTGCCCCATAGCATCCCTGCGTATTCCCAGGGAAGAAACTACATACTGTCAGCAATGATATAACAGCCATGGGGGAGCCAGATGCAACCGCATTATTTGTTGGACACCAGCGACCTCTTGATAGTTTTCGTCACGTACCAACTACTTCATATTCGGGCAGCGTACAGAATTCAACATTATGTTCGGGAACCATCGGGGGCGTTGGGGATTCTACCGCAAACAGCTTAAGATCGTTTACAAGGAAGGCCGATCTGTTACATAAAAGGGTAAATGTGTAAAAGGGTCAATCTGTAACCTTATGTGTTCAATTGGAGCGATTATTGACTGCAGTTCTTCCTCGAACTACGAAGATTATTCGTTTTGGAATCATCATCAAACGAAATCTTAGTGTGCCTAAATATGACTTACAATGTTAGTTAAACTGTGAAATTTTCGCTAACATTGCAAAAAATACATCACTCAAACGGTAGGAAGAAAACATATGCATATTCATAATATTTTTGTCATATTGATATTTTAGTGTACACATAAGTAGTTACAATCCAAAATATTCGATAGCGGAATGCCTATTTATTAGCATTGTCCGGAGAAAAGCGAAAATAATTCTGTATCAGCAGTGTTACTCATTCTCTGAGGTCTCCCTATTTGGATTCAATTATCACTTCTTTTATTTATTATACTTACGTGAACGACGAACATCGACACCAATTCCACCATTCCCACCTTCTCGTCTTGCCCTATCCCTTTTTCGCTCGATCCTTCTCCTATATATTCTCCCTTCACTTCTGGGGTGGCGTGGGTGGGTATTTACAGTGGGTGGGGCTGCCCTCTCCCATCCTCCGCCTTGTAAGGCCGTGATTTGAATGCCTGTTCGACTAGGCCGTCTCCTTTTTAACATATAGTGGCATTTGTATGTGAGCTGTACCGTCTTCGAATGGCTTATGAAGGGGGTCGTGCTTTTAATCGGGGACTTGCTTCCAATGCGGCGTAGGCCCCGGAATCTCAAAGACTCCCCCTCGTCTGCGTTTGGGATGCATTTCTTTGGTGATTTATGCTCTCGTACGGATTCGTGTTGTTGAGATGACAGATGCTCTATCGAGTCGCGACACTCGTCATCGTCGAGCTGATGAAAGGATGGGAAATTGTTTCTTGCTTTTTCTCCCTCTCCCAGAAGCCATAGCTGTGACACGAGGAGGCGGGCTTTCGTAATTCATTCGTGAGTGCCATCGGAAGAGTTCGCGCAGATATTGTTAATTTAGAATTTTTTATAAAATGTCTCAGTTGGTGCCTTCTAGATTCAACATCCTTGATGTTTGACTCATTTGGCTGAGAAGGCATCTTGCCCTGTACGGTTCATTATTAGCGAAGTGTACCTAGATGGGATCGCCGTAAAGAGCTGTTTTTGATCTCTTATTCTCATCTCCAATTTCCAAAAAAGGTTCCTTAGATTATTTACTACTGTCTAAATGTTTTTGGATATTCAGATAAATTTTTCCTCAAGGTCAAAGACTCATGGATAAATAAAACTTTTGATACATGAAGAGTGTGACCCAGAAAGATGGTCTATTTATTGTAGTACTTCGTACGCTTTATGGGGAAGTATATAACAAAGAAATGCCATAAGAAGCAAAGTCGCTAGTGGTTATAGACTTACGTTAGATGCGAAGGATGAAACTTCGCTCACTCATTCACTTGAAAGATGGTGTTTTGGCAAAAAAAGACGAAAACTAATGATTTATTACTACATTGTGACCAAGGGAAAAATAGGCGGTATTATATAGAGATCTGTAGAAAGTGACGCAAAATTCGTTACTGTACTTAATACGAAATAGTATTTACATTTGAGATTACCCAAAACCATTTTTTTCAATCAAATATGAAGTTTGTTAGTAATCTCATAATGTCTGGATAAAACATACTTCCGTTTGTTCCAGCTTAGTATCTTTTCTTTCTCATTCTTCTATTTCATAGAATTTGTAAGAGGATCACCAACGAGCATTTTGTGAATAAATTATGAATTTTCCAAGCAGTGGCTATTTGCCGTTAAAATAGAAATGGAGCTTCTTTTGATTAGACCGCATATTTATGTTGTCTCTCCGCTTACGTTTATACTCCTTGCGTCAAATTTCCCCAGGAGCAAGTAAATTTAACGTGTTCGCAAATACCACTGGATATATTAATTAGTGCCCCATTCAGTTTGTCAGTAGTTGGTTGACCCTTCTGGTGATTTTATGGTGTATTCAGGCGGCCTTGGTCGAATTCTACGCTCGGTTTTCATTGAGGCGCCATCGTAAGCGATCGGTAAGCCGTTCGTGCAACAGATTCGAGACCTCGTACACAATATCTTCGATCGAAGAGCACCCCGAATATCCCACTCGGGGATGTTGGCGTTGGCTACACACCCCACAGATGAGTTAGAGGAGTGAATTACTGCCTACACAAACTCCACCGGGTAAATATTGCGAGCCCGAATTTTCCATTTCCGGAGAGTTTGATAACTCTCGCACGAGTAACCCCCTCAACTCATCTCTTCCACTTTACGCCCCATTTTCACCCCCTCTCCCCTTCAATTACTACCTCAGGGTGATAAATTACACTGGAAGGTTGGTGTCTTCTGACCGAAACTCTGAACTGCTTGACTTTAAAGTTGCTTTTAGTTCGTACAAAGTAAGTATAATTGAATAAATAGACTATGAATGTAACAATGGTAGTTGGTTTACATTCCTCGTCATCAATTCCTTCGCAATCAAGTGTTCTTTGTATCGTTTTATTGAAGATTTATTGATTTTATTTATTTTATTTTATTGATTTACCAACAAGTGTAAAGATTTGCTGAAACTGTTGATAAAGATATAAAACCTAATGTGAATCATTAATGCGTATTATGTGTGATGAAAAAATTAAGATTAATTCATCGAGTCTTTAGAATTCAAGCTCCTTTCGTTTAAATTCTTACTTTGATACATCGTATCATGGTGATTCCTAGTAAAATAACACATTTTTTCATCTGTATTACTAATGTTTTGTCTTATCTACGCATCTTCGCCTTACTCCTTACTTGCAACGAAATACGCCAAAATGAATGATTTTCTTGAGCGCTATTTTCACTTTTTAGAGAAGTGAGATGCGTTCAATTTTCGTTGGTTAGGTCAAATTATTCGCTAATGGTTATGTTAAGTCGAGGTTGTCGTCGCTGTCGGCTTGAAATCCCAAATCATTCTCTGAATATTATTGAACTGGGGAGTAATATCAAATTCATAAATTCTTTAAAATTCTGCAGCAAAATATCTTCTGAGTATTTCTGTTGCGGGTATATGCAATCAGGTGAATATTACTCCTTCAATGTAAAAGTGTTTTCTGACAGCTTAGTTGCGTTTAACATGATAGGATCACTCACGTCTATTCTCCACGTAATTTACATTAAAAATTCGTAGGTTTAAAGCAGTAACATTCTTCACGCTAGAGCAATCGGGAACAGGAAAATTTCACGCAATCCTGACAATTTCGTACGCGTAGTCCTTCCGTAGCTCAGGTCGTCCCCGCCCATCGTTCCCACCCTCTTAAAGGGAAATCCATCAAGCGAATACGTCCCCTCGTCATCCGTACTACTCCGTGCGTAAACGCACATATGGGGCGAAATGAGAAAAAACTTTAAAATCGGTTCTCCATCAGCTCTCTCCCATTCACCCGTTCCCCTCCTTTCTACGTTTGACTCTTATGTACCCACCTCTCCCATTCCCCTCTATATCCCGCGCGGACCTTTGTATTGAGCTCGTCCTCCCCCACCCCCGTAATCCGGACTTCCAAAATGAATCATCGATTTCTGTGTCCGAGTAATTTGGTTCTCGCGCCATTTCCTCGCAACAAAAGAGCACCCGCTTGTCCTATTGCCTATGACGCCAGGGAAAATTGGAAATTGAATATTTAAGCGTGCGGAGGTGGACTACGTCGGAAGGTTAATTGATGGACTTTTCGAGAATTTCTGTATTTTTTCAGACCTTTTCCCCGCAGCCTTTTCTCTCCGATGCTTTTGACACAGTGCATAGTCCTAATCAACGTTCTGTTGCAGTTATAAAGCTCTTTGTGATGCCCAAGGGACTGTACGCGATATCGGGCTTGTATTTTATTGAAGCCCTTCCTAATTATTTTTTTCGCTTGGACGCGAAGGGAATAGATAATGTTAGGTTCCCGGGAACGATGCTTCTCAACCAGTGTACCGCAGTCGTTGGTGTGCCGTAATAAACTCTTGAAATGCCGTATATAACCACAATGTGTGCCACATTGGCCTTGTTACCATTGAGGCTACTAGGCGATTCCGATTTTACATTTACCTGCACAAGGTAAAGGATTAAAGGTGATATCAGATGTGAAGGCGTGGACCTAAGTCGGAACCTAATATTTGTAGTTAAATATAAACACATAATAAGCAAAAAATTAGATCTAACTAAATAGTTAGAAAAGCCACCCAGCAATAGGGAGATCTGGGCTCGAATCCCGGTCTTATTTTTATTCATTTCCGTTCTTTGAGATTTTACTTATCGCTAATTTTCCGGGTTATATTTTTCTGGGATTCCGTCGCAAGTATAAAAAAAAACATTCTGCGTGCACAAAGAAGCCTCTTCTCGTCCAATTTCCATTATTACCGAAGCTAACAAAGGAATATTCTACTTCGTTGCAAACTTTGATTTAATACGTAATTGTGCTGTGGAAAATGATGGGGAAGCGCTGCCCTAGAAATCTGGGATGAGAGGGTTCCGCTACAAATGAAGAAATTCGAGTGATCCCTAGGCGGATTTCATTAGTACATTCGGTAACATAGGGGAACTGATTGATGTGGGTTGGATTCGGATGAGGGTGGATTACGTTAATATCTCATCCGTACTCCGTCCGATCCCGGAAATTAGGAAATTGATTAGAAATTCGATAACCCCGTCGAGATATTTTTGAGGATGCTTCCGATTGAGTTTGAAACTCATTGAGTGGATTCGACGGTATTGTTTGATATTTAAGCAGTTGAACATTTTCTGCCAAACGGATTGCGTCTAAATCTCTTTTTCCTCTTTTGCAGAATGATCTGTACGTCATGAGGACTTGTTTAAAACTTCCGTGTTTTTAGAATTATGTGATGAATACTAGGAAATCATTTTTAAAATCCAGCCTTCCTAAATCATGTACATACATTCAAATTGTGTTCTTCGGGAAATTTTTCTATGAAACTTTCATTTAAAAAGTGTAGTTTTTGAGTCGATAAGGTTAAATCGGACTCAGAATTTCCATTTGTAATGTTTTCCTGTATGATTTCATCAAGAACAGTTCTCGCTTTTCAAGTATCATCAAAAGTGATTTTTGCTTTTTTGCATGGATATTTTAAATCGAATGCCGTATTAAATCACTCCACTCTCCATGATTCACCAATAAACACCAAACTTGTGTATGTGTGTATTGTGTATTTGGTCATAGAAATTGGATTTAATCTTGGGAATGGTGTACAACGTTGGGAAAATATTCAATATTGAATGTGCAAATGTCATGTTCTAGGTACAGTGAAATCTTAATCAAACGTTTCTTACCAAACGAAGAGAAATAGACGCGGAAAAACGTGAGGTGCGAAATACAAAGGGTTAATTGGTTTTAAGGGTTGCTGTAGTAAGGGCCTTTAAATTTCAAACTAACGGCCGGTAAAACGTAAGGAATGAGAACGTCAGATCTGGATCTCACTTTATAATAAGAATACCCTGAATATTTCAGTTGACTCGGGCTCTTCGCTAGAAAAATACGACGAGCGAAAGAAAAAGATAAATCGTTTCAGACGATTTGTGGCTGACTGTTCCGTTTATCAGCCTTTGTCCGACACAACAAAGGCCGTGATTCCCTCAGCGGAGGTGCTTAATCTCGACGCGATCACGCTATCTGGAATTCGATTAGATTGATCCGTAGCTCTGAGGAAGAAATGCCCGTCGATTTAAAAAACGAAGAGAAGGATTGTATCTAGAGGAAAGGTGGAGAAATAGGTCTCGCTTCAAGACATTCTGGTTCGATATTCTTCTCCAGTTTTAGTGTTGACCTTGCCCTTTCTTTTATATAAAACTGGATTTATAAATAACGGAGTACGAAGAACTTGTGAAGTACTGCACTCTTGTGAGCATTTATTTTTGGAAAACCTTTTCTATGGTTCAGAATATTCGACGAAAAGTTTTCGTTAACAACCGTATTTTCGCCATCGTTGGCTTCTATCTGTGTTTTACAATTCATATTCACTAAATGCTATGTATTGAGTAATTTTTAGTCTTTTCGAGAGATTATATTGCTTGCATTTCGTATTCTTTGTAAATTAATTTAAAAAATTTATTTGGAGAAATCTAATTTCCTGAGATCGCCTTCAACTTCTCTATTGATTTTTCAAATTTTATTCCTCAGAGGGTGAATCTTAATATGTATCTGTTCGTGAGAAATTTTAGTTTCTGTGTAATGTAATATTGTAGTTCCCATACATACGCCCGATTTATATTAATTAAAACTTTTTTATCCAGTTGTTTTCTCGATGCACTAGAAGGGGATAGGATTTAGAACCGAATGCTTGATAATATTTATACGTCTTGTATTACATTTATTGTCACCAATTTAACGTTTTTTCGGTTGATACATATGATGCAATCGTTTTTAATTCCTTTTGTATACTAATATAATGCCTTGTCACTATTTCTCTTGACTGGGAAAATTTCTGAAAAATGTTTGCTGGCTATTAATATTAGGTAAAGATCGCTTGAAAAGGTGCATTATTGAGTCGATATGATCTGTCCTCTACATTTTCCACGAAGTGTTTGTTAATCTCGCTCGGTGAGCATCGTTCAGCCGTCAAAGATAACGATTATTTACTCGGGTAACCTATCCGGAAATCGTTATATCCGTTCCTATCTATAGAGTCGCTTATCTGTCTCATTTGAGGTTGGCATCAGTTTCCTTCTCTCGGCTTAATACGATCGAAATATGTCGTCATTTTGCAACGCTATTTCCAGCATACGTTGAAAAATTGTACTATCAGTGTTATGACGTCAGAGTATCCGTAGAAATATTTTCCTAACTTTTATTATGTTAATATTTTCCTACTGGGTTAACATTTTTGAATTTATCCATTTTATATGCATGGAGTTGAACGTTTATCCTTCGTTTTTCTGTTTCGAACATCTCGTTGTTTTTTATTATAAATAAATGGTATGGTGACGTTTTTATCATCGCCAGGTTTGTTGTGAAGTGGTAATTTGCTTTTTACTCATTTTTTATATTGTGACAAGAAAGGTATTCGTGATTTCATTAATTCAACAACAACTTGAGTTTCTAGAATACGGAATTTGAATACGAAAGTGCGCTGTATTTTCAAGATTTTTTCTTCAGACATACAATTGACGTAATTGGTAAGACTTCACCGTATAATTTCGAGCTGAAAAGCGTAAGTTGAAAGGTTCTACGCCCGAACCTTCCTTTTAAATTTTATTTAATTTTTATGTGAGCTGTTCTCAGAACTTTGTTTTGCTCAATGCTGCTAACGATCATGACAGTGTTATAATATGTCATCTGTCTCGGAATAAACATGTCAAATCCAAATAATTATCTTGAGAACATGCATTTCTCAAATAATGTGGTTTAAAATTTCCTACTTTTGAAATCCTTTGGTTAAGTCAATGTATGAAAGGCTTTAATTATTTGCAGTTGTGTGCAAGGGCAACAATCACTACAATGGAGAGAAAATAAATGTTTGGCAACTCGCGTGCGCGAATTTTGATTAAATAAAACGCCCGCGGGATACGATTGTCTATTGATCTTTTTGCCTTTTATTGGATCAAACTCCATCTTCATATTGTTTATGGCCTATAAAGATACTATTTAGAAGAAATCAATCGAGTCTTACTTTGCGATGGTAACATCGACATTGCGAGATGGCCATGTTGTTTTCTTGTGCTAATGGGAGATAACTCGTTGCAGAGGCTATTTTCTTAAGATACACCTGCCGAAGGAAGGAAAGGAAAAAAAAATTGCAGGAAGAGACCGTGATTTTGTAATGTTTACTTATAACTCTGTACGCATTGAATTGAAACCTGTTTTTGAATCCTCAGCAAGTTTTCAAGGAGGTGCGGAATTGAAATGAGGGGCTATATTTTCGAACTCTAAGAAACCAGATGTTCGTGAAAATACATATAAACGGCAACAAGTATCGTAGATTTCATGCGTTCAGAATTCAAGAAACTAGTTTTGAGAGTCTCGTTTACGATGTAGAGAACGGAAGAATATGTAAAGTTTTAAAGGCTATTGATCCTTCCACCTTTTGCCTTTTTCCACCCCTGGAAAGTCTTGACGGTTAAATTTCTTGTTTTTCTTCTACATTCGTATGCCTTTCAACTGCCTCTTAGTGATCTTTATCAACCGGAAGTTGTTCCTATGTATTCCATTCGAATAAATTTTAATCCATCCCCCCATGATACTGGCTTTTATTTTTTCCCATGTCTCTAAGATTCACCGATCGAAACATTGCCTAGCAGTTAACCATGACTTTTTCCAATGATTCGATGAATCATAATTAAATTTATGAAAATCTGAGAATTATTTAGGGGTTATTTTCATCTCTTATATTTTGCGGTGTATTCCAGCGGCAAAAGATGCTTACGGTTTAGACCCTAAGAAATGATTCTGTGCGAATACTTCTATATTATATAATATATACTATAATACTTCTAAATTCTGTAGCTTTATCAGCTAAATGTTGTGAAATCTTATCTTAAGATAGATTTAATAAACATGTACATATTTTACTCGTAATTGTAGGCTATAGACATGGCTAAATTTTTGATTCTTTCCGTCTTTAATGCCTCTTCGTATTATTGAGGACAAATTCAGTGATGCGATTTATAAAAAAATGGAAATATATCGTTCCTATTTTCATCTCGAATCGTTTAAATAATCTGAATTTTTATTCTGAAGAATAATGGGAATGAAAAGGTTGATTTAATTAATTTTTTTTCATTTTGATATTCAATACGTATGGAAATTGAATTCCGCAAATATCGATAAATTAATTTGTGATGTTTCAAATCGCCATTGTTGACTAAACTAAGAAGATGTTTATGATTTATTCTTAGGAATTTCGCGAGGTTTTTATTCACCCTTAGCTTGTTGTATTGATAAGAATGGTGCATATTTTGTTCCGAAGTACCATTCACGGATCAACTAATTGCAAAAATTCTGGCTTAAAAGTGTCTCCGCGTTCTCACACCTTATCCTAGAAAAGCATTCTCTCGTGCCACATAATTCTAGCAATGCATCGTTTATTTAAAGAATCACCTGAGGAGGAGGTGGGATCTTCTAGGATGAAGTCTTTTTTCGCCCGGGAACTGGGGCGATAGCGTGGGAAGAGGTCTCAAAAGAAGCTGAAAGAGAGTTACCGGCTGTGTCATTGGCGCGGGGCCAAAGATCGGACATCGGCATCAGGTTTAGGCGGGAGTGGGCGGATGTTGCGAAAGGGGGCGTGCCCCCCCTCGTACGCACGCGAAGCGATCACGCACCGTGCACCGTGGCATGCGCATTCAGATCCAAATGGTTGCCTCCCCTCGGTCGGTAGTTGATGCGATCGAAATCGTTCTGTTTACGTATTAGAGACGGATAAGTCGTTGACCGACTGTTGTTCGTGCGATGCGCTCGTTTAGGGACATTTCCCACGACCAAAGGGGATTGACAATTAGGGTTTCCGTCGTCAAGGTAACCAACATTTTCCGTCGGTTATTTTTGACTCTTTTCGTCATTTGGGTGGCGTCTCCCGGCTGTTGATGTCTTCTGTTTGAGAAATGGTTGGATTAAAGGGTTGTTTGTCTTCCGTTTGATGTTTCATCCCAGTTAACTCGGAAATTATTGCAAAATGTTCCCCTGGCTTTAAGAATTTCTTTATCTTTAGATAGAACTACCAATTTGAGGATAGTTTTTATGTGAATTATGACTTAATTCCACAAATGTCACGTATTTTCATTTCATCATCCCGTTGAAAATTATTTAGGATTGCGTGTTTGCATTTACGGGATTGACGATTTAGATGGATTATTGAATTGAGGTTTAGTTGAACTACTTAAAGCCAAATAGATTATCGCGTATCGTATTACAACGGGTGAATATTTTCGATTCTCGTTCATGTACATAATATGATTATCCGCGAGAAATTTGCGCTAGAAAAGCTGTCGATTTTTCATTTAAATCAACGTCTTATGCGAGCAAATTTATCAGTCTACGTTAGCTTATTTAGCGTCATGCAAATAACGGAAATGAAAAAGCTTTTTACTTTCCCTGCAATTGTATTCCTAGAGACCGGTTTCTTTAGCACATCGTCATCATTAGCGTGATGCAGTTTCTTTATTTCCGTCATCTTTAAATGGATGTGTTTAGTATATCGGCCTCCTCGTTAGATCCTGTAAAATTCTTGTAATTGTTTTTTTTGTATCGATTTGCGAACATTATTGCATTGACATTACTCTAACTGTATTTACTACAATTTATTCTGAGATTGACGTAATAAGAATAACAGAAACATCGTTTCAGTTCATTTTTATCGATATGGTGTAGTATGTATATCTTTCACACGGAAATGATTCTTCATTGCTGCTTACAATAGCATTTGTTTACCTGCATTCTCAGCTTTTTGTTATTCTATCGCTTGCAAAAATGAGTGTTACTGATGTATCTTTCAAATCTCTTCGTAGTGCATTAATTACAACTTTAATTCTCGTAGGACAGGCATGTAATAAGGATGCGTGTAGTTGTTTCATGATTTTTTGACGTAATTTGCTTCTTAAGCTTCCATTCCTATGTTAAAGTGAATTATTCAAACGGCCCTCATTTTTTCCAACATACGGCAATAAAAAATGATGATTCAGTCATTTGATGTCATTCAAGAGCATCAGAGTTGAATAATCATTTTCGAAAGTTCGTCTTCTCCCGGTATATTTTGTAAAGGAACTTTCTAGAAGTTAGGAATTCGCCTTGCGTGAATCACATTTCTTTTCATCCAGTTCATCGTCTTGTACCCGGAAATCACGCTGTCGTCGACTTTCCTCGTTCCGAGTCTTAATTCTGGGAATGAATTGAACACTTCCAGAATGCGGTTATACTGTATCATCAGATTCCATCCAATCTGACTGTTTATTTGAGGAAACGTTCTCTTGTGAATCTTCGCCGTTTCCTACTTCAGGGACTGCTTTCGTTTCGTAGATATATGTTGGTATAATTGATTCTTCTTTCGCCTTTTGTTGGATTGTATGATGGATATAATGATATGGATAATGTTGTGTATATACGCTATCACGTTATTTCGCCATTCGGCAGGGTATAGATAAATTACTTTTCAGCCCTAACAGCTGAAAATGGCAATATTTACGTTTTTGGAATTCAGTCCTAAAATCTCCTTGTTGCTCTTTAAAATAATTGTTTACTGTCATCAAATTACGTCCTTGTATCTCTGACTTGCTTACCAATCTACCACAAACAGATGTTACCTTATTCTACTATTTATGCTGTGATAGTGTTACCATTTACTGATGTCTCAATTGCCTAATATCTGTGCAACCTTATCGTTAGGTAAGAACTATGAGTTACTTCAAATTGATGACTTACTTGATCTTCTTCGAACAATCGAATTGCTTAATCGAGTACTTCTTACGTCTTATCTTTATCGTGTTACCTGTTTTGCGACGTTTCCGTCCATTTTTATGCAAGCATACGTTACTTTGATGCCACTGTTCAAGAGTATTGTTGACGATATGTTTTCATAGAAGGTCTATGTATTTTCTTTCTGTATTTTTGGTTGGTTTCAGTCCGGGGGCTGATATTGCTAATTCTATTAATAGAAAACTAGGTTTGCAAAGGTTTTCCATGCCTCAGAGGCTTATATATAGAAAAAACGCTATTTCACCCATTACATTGGGGAAGGCCGAATTTCGATTTTCTGTGAGGTAGGAATATTTCTCTTGTCATATCATATTAATAGGATTGCCAATCTGGTTTCAGAGAGAGGACATATTTCTGTAAGTCTTCGTATTGCATATTTTTTCCTCGGATTACATCGTTCGAAATTGAGGATGTGTAAGTATGTCAAACAATGATTTATTTCTTGGGATAATAGTTTACTATCTGACTTCGTTAATGCGGGCTTTACTTCTGTAAAGTCTCTTTTAGTGGCCCATAAAATCGTTCCATTGTCGTTCCATATAACTAAACCTTTAAAAGAAAATTGAATTTACTGACGTAGACATTTGCATATTTACTTTATCATCCGGATGGGATACTCTTGACAATGCTCGGGAGTTACATTGCTGACGAATATTTTACCAACGAATATTTTTTCGCTCTTTTCCGGGCTTGGCTAACGAAGAATTTTAAGGATGTCCGTGTAAACAAAATACTCTAAAAATCACTTAAGCAAAATGACTACTGCCTTTTCTTCTTTCCAATTAATGAAAGTTTTTGGGCTTTGTTTACTTGTATATGTACTGTTTCCGTGCACACTATACTTTTGATCCTTTTTACGCGTATGACATTTTAGTCTTACAGATCTTTTATTTATATGTTTATGTATTTTCTGTGTCTCTGAGCTATGTAACTTTGTTATTTCAAGTAGATTTTTCATGTAAAGTTTAGAATCATTTCTAAATAATCTATTACTATACTAAGAATTAGTACCTCAGAGGAAGACTAATTCTTCGTGAACAATACGCGACGCTAATAGAAAAAAGACATAACCTCATGGTGCATGCACGCATGGAAAGACGGATGGTAGGTTTTTATACGGATAGAAACATAATTTCGACCAATAGTTTCATTCAGGAACGAATTATCTTTTTAAGCAGCATAACGCTGTTAGAGTACTGCATTTACGCGCTGTATTCCGTTTTTAGCGATCTAGGCCTAGTTGAGATTACAGCCTTGCTAACGTAGCTATAAAAACACTGTTATAGACTTTGGCAGTCGTAGCTGATTTTTTTCTCGAGTTTGTAGTCTTCCAGAGACCGTGGAACGAATCAGAGCATTTCACAACGTGTGGAACGACGTTGTTGCAGTTGATGTTCACTTTCGAGTCCCGCCGAATCGTCTGCTGTGGTTTTGATTCCCAAGAAGAGTAATGCTCCAATTCCACCGTTCTTATCCCGACTTTCATCTTTTTTCCGTTTGGCGAAGTTTTTGTGCGGCTTTCTTGTCGACCACATTGCTGAGGCTATTTTTATCGCGATGAGAAAGATCGGTAAAGATTATTTCCTGAGCGATGGACCGATTCGATTTCTTGATTTGCCTGTGTGATTTTTTTATGAAGGTGAATCAGTCTCCTAATGCTCCTCTCAATTAGGGAAAAATTAAATTACATTTTTATTTTAATTCGAACATTTAAGTTTTAAATGCCTGATGTTTGACGAATGATACATTTTAGTTGGAAGATTCTTATTGCTATTTTCTATCTATTCCCTCTTATTTCTAATTGCATTTCTTGGGATTAAAATGGAGGGTACTTTATTACGCCTTGTAAAAGATTGAGGTAGACCATGGATAGTTTGGCATCGTTTGGTAAAGAGTGAGTGCAAACTCGGCTTGGCCTTGCATTCCTGGAACTCTCGATCATACTCATTACGGCGAAGAATGAATGTTGTGGGTTGTTTAAAGGAAGGAAATGAAGGTCGTTAGCATGGCTCAGAGGGACTAAGGAACTGGAGCAAGAGCGAGTAATTCATATGTGATCCTTCAGTTACTAATCCTGGCGATGATGTTGCAATGCATAGAAACGCGTAGCTTAATGTATGTATTAATCATCTGAGAAATCAAGATTCTACTGAAAATATATACCATGTGAATAATAGTGTTACCTTAAATGACAGTTCGTATAATTGAGTAAAATTATCCTTCCCGGTGCTAAACCTTCATCGTCAAAGTTCAAATGAACTTGAAAATTATATCCCGATATTAAAATTTTCTGATTCCTTTGAGAATTTTTAATCTAAAATCTTAAGTCTTTCGTAAAAAATGACGTGTTAATGGCATTCTTTTAAGCTTGACTTGATATGTTATGAGGAGATATGGCTTCCTCATCCTTAGTGTAACAAGTGTGAAGTACACAACTCAGTGAGTTTCTCAACGAAATCAGACCGCGCTCTTCCTCATTGGCGTAGTTTTACTGCTCGTTGATTGCGATAATCGTGTATAATCAAACTCACAAGATGTGCTAGCGAGTTCGAAAAATGATCCACCAATTGCCTATGATGGAAGTTGTGTACCGTATGTGTGCCAATGAAATTATGACTTCCTTTCCGTGATCCAAAATCATGAAAGTAATTTTTTCGAGTTTTGAGTGCCAGTTAGCGGCTCAGAATGTTACCTTGTCTACTTGTTACATTAATAAGTTCGTCGTGCGCTTGCGATTTGCAGCAGAAGTGAAAAAGAAAGTCGAGCTGTGTCCTGTTTACTTCTCAAAATCCATTTATCTCGTAAATTGGGCAAATCGTATTTGCTTCAACTCTTCCGGAAAATCGTTCCACTGCGAAAGTGGATCTATGGTTGAGTTGAGACCATCAATTTCTTACAAATCTTCTTTCTTTAGAAGTCATGCTTTTCGTGCGTGTTCCTGAAATGAAGAGCAATAGCTCAGCTGTGCGTATGTGTATTCCATCAAAAATGTTCATTTTCAACTTAGCGCTTTAACTCTTTTAGTCCTAGTCGATTTTGTGCATATTTGATACAATTTAAAATATGCCACATTCTCTGTTTCATTAGGTATTAACCCTTAAAGGTCCAACCTTTTTTTGGTTACTCCGTGGACCAAGGGAGGGTCAAAAATTGTCCACTTGTTTTTTCTATAAAATAATAATGATACAATATATCTTCAGCAATTGCCTTCTTGGATTTTTAAAAGCTTCTTACTATAATTTTGTTGCTAAAAATTATACTACTGCGATGAAAACAATGAAATTTTTAATTAAAAAAAACTCATCAAAGACGAGGATATGATAAAGCTTCTTCTCAATGGTACCGGCTTTAAAGCTCTAATTCGGAAAATAAGTTTGTAAATCACCGTTAGTTATGCTTATAAATCAACTAGAAGTTATAATTTAAAAAATTAAATTATCGAAATTAATTAAAAACTATTTGTCAAAATATATGATTCCATTTGGTTAAAAAATATGTCGCAGGTTGGACCAAGGGACGGTCATTTTGTGTCCACCCCCTATTTCCGCTCTCATTTCATTGCTTAAAAAACGTACAAAATGCATCAACGTATAGTTAGTTATCTTTAACAACCTATATTTGACAATGTAATGAAGTTATAAGACGGTATAATACGATTAAGTTCTTAAAATATTTTCAAAGAAAAGTGGTGGACATTTTTTAGCCCTCCCTAGGTCCTTTAAGGATTAATCTTCTTCTAGGGAGGTTTTGTAGAATCTCAACAATATTATGTGTGTAACTGAAATAAAAAATTCCATTTTCTGCAGGTATGAGTAGTATTTTAAATGATAAAAGTTTCTAGGCTACAAAACAACCCGTTTCCAGATGAAATGGTTATCTCTAAGCGGGTTAGAGGAGATGTAAGACTGACCCTGAAAATAGATTTGTCTGCTAACGAAGATTTTTTTGTCTTGATTTCTTGAGCCGGTATTTTACTAATGACCACGCATTTACACGTGCACTAAAGGACTGAAAAATTGCATTCGCCCCATATTGCCTGTCAGTTAAAGAAAATGGCTGTTTTTTGTTTATGTTTGCAGAGTTAGGTAACTTACAAAAAAATTGCATTTTGATTGAAGAACACGTTTACGAAACGCGACACCCTCGTTAGAGTAGGTATCGCTGTAATCGATTCCTTCAGAGGAATAATGAAGCGAGGGCCCTTGAATCCATTCGTGTACGATCTTTCGTCCCACGCGATGCTCATCTCTTCAGAAGTCACGATCCGATGTCTCAGCGAAGTTTGCATAAGCCTTCCCCTCGTTACGCATTACGGCCTTTTAATGGCCGAGGTCTTTTCGTCGTTTGGGCGCAGTCACACGTGTTTCAGAGCCCGCTCCTCTTCCCCTTTGAAAAAGCCTCGCGGCCTTCACATCTGCGCGGACATTTAAAATTAGGTCCATGAGTCAAGGAGCATCCGCAAGTGTCAATACTCCTCTCGTGTCCTACCTTCCGAGCATCTCTCCCTTCCGCGCATCCTCCCCTTGACTCCTCTGCATAGCGAATACCCCAGGGAAACCGAGATGATTGCTCCCATCCAGGTGGGCCCAATTCACTTTCCCATGCGTCTCCGTCCCTATTTGTTCATTCCGATGACGCACCTAATCTCGCCCCCGTACTTCGAAACTGTTGTCGTTGAGCCGCTCGCCGAGATTTCCGTCCCTCTGAATCGAATCAGGAAACTCTGCCTTTATCCGCGTATATCTATCGAGTTTGACTTGATCTAGATGAAGATGCTGGTGAATAAAATCGAATTTTCATTGCTTTAGAAAGTGGTCGCGAAGAATTTTAGGGTTTCTCTATCGTAGTAGATTTACGAGAGGAGGAACATCTTGAAGTAATCCCTGGGACTATTTATTAGTTGGGATATGAGTAGTTCACCTGGAGCTTTGTTTTAATTCAGTGCTTTCGTAGTTTTTTTTATTAATGTTCATACTTATTATTCATCTTTGGATTTTTCAAAACGAGCATTGCAATTCCCTTCACAGCATAATTCGTGGTGTTTACGTTATTAATTTACGCTATCTGTATTTATTATATTCCAGATAATGTTTTATAAACAAATTTTCAAGTATTTTTACCATTGGGAAATATTAATTTTTATGTATATGTTCGTTTTCGTTGCTCAAAGAATAGGATTAACATCCTCGGTTATCAATAATATCTAATCTTTTTAGTTCTATAAAGCTTTTTGACGTATAGACCTGGTGTATTTGTATTTCTATCCGAATTGGGTTCAGGATTAATGTCAATCTTGGCCTCTGCTGAATGATTCATTTCGTCTCAACCGTCTTTGCCCTTTCAATTTTTCAGTGGATTTCTCCCGTCATTCCAGATCTTGATACGCCTAATATTTTTCTATTAAAGATTACCCAACGCATTTCTGTCACGAATTGCGATCCATCTTTATTAGCTTTGGGAAGTCTCTTGACGGAATTTCCTGTTGATGTCGAGCGAGGACGCCTTTTGGCAAGTGAGGAATCCTCTCGTGTTAAAGTTTGTTTTCCTTTCCTAATAGTCCTTTCATATGCACATGTGTCTTCTTAATCATCAAGCTGTCAGATGGGATTTAAACTTTGATTCCACTCGCTCATGCGTTTGGAACCCCCCCACGCCTCAATATTTCCCCGCCGAGAGTTGATTTCGTCACGTAGAATCTCTTTTGAATTAAAATTATTTTTGTCACCTTCAATTAAGGCGAGTGCTCGTCCGTGGTTTTCTCTCCAATATTTGAATTTCGGCCATTTTGGTGAAACTGTCACAGCGCTAATGAAAACCGACGTTGGCGTCCACTCGCGCTGAAAGGAATGTCATTGAACCGTCGACGTTTTTTTCGGGAGGGAACTTAACGGTAAAAAAGCTCTCGATTCTCTCTTTTTCCGACGTAATCTTTTCTCCTCTATTCTTTCCGAAGGGAGGTCTCCGTTTTCGCTCGGCACCCAGCTGCGCTCCTTCTCTTCCCCGTGAAAATTAAATTATTCCGTTTAAGTTATATCTGAGGAAATATTTGCCCGACGTTTTTGGTATTTGATGTGTCTTCGTTCGTTAAGTCGAAATGTTATCGTAGATGCGTCTACGGTTTTCATGTTTTCGAGTAACTATATTAATATTCAATGGAAACTAATGGGTGTTGTATGTTACCTAATATTTAAAGAAATTCATCACTTATAATATCAAGATATACTTTCATGTTTGACCTGCAGATTAGCGGTTGGGCAAGGAATGTTATAATGCTTTAATATCCTCAACGTAGGAAGTGAAACAAATGCATGCTTCTCACAAGATAGTGACTGGTATAGAAGTTATCGTAATCGATGCTTTTTATCTTCCAATGTACCCTACTTTAGCTGCCTTTCGGTGTTTGACTGGGAGTTAATGCAACATAAAGTGTATTTCCCTTATCGGTTTCTGTCGTGCATCTTTCAACGTAAACCTTTTCCATTATTTTTTGCTAGTGTTCGCTCAAAAAACTATAGATACGTGTATTATCTTTTGAATGTGATATGCTGGTATCTTTTCCCCGGGATCGATGAAAATTTTATTGATCCTTGGACATAGCATCGGGACATTGAAGTAATGTCAGTTATGGCGATTTATTTTTGGTTAGAGTTTTTCATTAATTCCGTTGCAAGTGTGGTTGTCATAAACTACTGTTCTAAGAAAATAGTATGCGTGAAGGTTACCTCCAAATGTTCGAGCTAATCATAACGACGGAAAGGGGTGATATTTAGGCTTACTTTAGTGTATTAGTGTTGTTAGCTGTTTTTACCAACCAGGCTTATTTTGGAAATTTTCCTCAAATGTCAATAAGTCGTACAATTTGCCAGTCTTTTAAAATGAGCCACACTCTGTAATGATAAGTAAGTAAAAAATGTCTTTATTGAGTAACTATCGTTATTGTGAAACTTTGAGAAGGTTTTTTGGCTCGTACGGATAAATACGAGAAATTCCTAGTGCTATGAGATTCCATGATCCTACCAGGCAAATTGGTCCCGCAGACAATATGTTCGAACTGTGATCCATTATTATTCTTTCCTTTCACTTTTAAGATCCATTCATTTTTGTCTCTTCAGGTGAAGAGGTTCGATTTCGATTCGAGATATTCCAACAGCGCTTATTAAAGGACACACTCCGTTTACTTTTTCTCCTTTTAATTTTCCGCTCTCTCCCTTGCCCCCGTGACCTTTTCCACTCTCTTTAATTCATCTACAGATTTCCCCTCTTTTAACCCCCTAATTTCCCATATCCCTTTCTCTCTCTCCCCCGTTTTCCTTTCACAGCTCTCCTTTTCCGCAAGGTATTCAACTCTTCGGGATTAATGAATTATTAAATGGAAGCTGCACGTTCGAGACCTTCCAATTTGGTTAGTGGCCCAATCAATACGCTCTCTGGACCATCGCCAGCCTTATTGCGTCCACGTGTGTCACACTCCCCTCCCCTCCTCCGCATTATCTCCTTATATATTCCTCCCATCATCCTTTTTAGGTTACTCTGTGGCTGCGGATGACTCCTCGCTGTCCACCAAATCGATTTTTCCACGTATAGGTTTTATATCGATTTTCCACTGTTTCATTTTCTATGGACTCCTCCGACTTGCTCTTTCAAACCGAAATTTTCGAGGAAACGAAATTATCGGAAGCATGTGAACGCTCGCCCTCCGAGCCAATCGATTTTGTTTTCGCGTAGGTTTGGTGGGAAATTCGATGCGTACCTGCGTTCCGGTGGAATAATATGTTTGGGCTTGAGGCACCGGTTCGTCGATATTTGCCTTCGGAGTTGATTTTAAAGGGAAGGAGGCTCGGAATAAAAACACAGTGGTATTGGAGGAAACGCGGTCAAGACGTTCTTTCTGAGAAAACCCTTTGAAAGTAAGATGGAACTGAGAGTCTAGTTTTCTTTATTTATCGCTAATGTTTTTCTCCCGTTTTCTCTCTTGGATTTAAAATCCTCGCAAATGGAAGGGTAGAATCTCGTAAATGAGTTATCAAGATGGCGATTTCGCATCAGAAGCGTTTCGTTTTAATCTCCGTTGCGGACGCCAATATATTAAAGGGAATTCCTTTCGTTTTTCAAGGAGACACTTAGATCGTTATAGTAATTGGGTTATGCTTCGAAACGTTCTTGGCTGCAGTGCCATCTGGCCAAAGGATTCTTAAGCTGTTGGGAGCGCTCGATCAATCCACAAACTTGTGTGCGATTGAATGCGTTTTAGATAAAGTGAATTTCATGGCGATATTTTCCCAGATGAAAGACGTAGAAAGATTTTATCCGCTCGATCGTTGGTTCTCGATACGAAAATGGCCATGTTTACTGTTGAAACAGGAAGAAATTGGGTTGGAAACATATCCAGATATTGTGTAACATGTCCTGTTGTTTCAACCGATTCCTCTTCTTTCTATTTTCGTGGGGTTTTCCTCCTGAATTTGGGCGAATCCCGAGTAGAGTTGCTTAATGTTTAGCCCGTGTTTATAGCATCATTATATTATAGTATCCTCCAACTTTTATTTTAGTAATAAGTTGTCTTAATTGGTGATCTATAATGATTGTTGGTGTGGGGGTTTAGTGTCGAATGCTTCTACGTTAGACATGATGTGGGTTGGAGATCTCTATAAATGGACTGAGTATGTGCACATGTTACGTATTTATGACGTTGCCATCAGGCAGTAGTCCGCTTACGAAGTGAATACTGTAACAAAAATGATATTAGGCGTGTGTTTTGAATTCCGTGATCGATGTCGATTGATGTTTCACTCCCCTCCGTCTTGTTTTATTTTGGGCACATAAATAACCTCCGTGCTAATGTTCCATCTGTTACTGTTTCCCTCTTCCTTATTTTAATTTCGTCAACGTCAACAAACATCCTCGGCCCCTCTCCTCTTTTTCGAGCGGTTTTTTTAATATAACGTCCTCCTTTATCCTTCGCTGAAATCCTTTGTGGCTACGTAACCCCGTATAGAGGCAATCCTCCGCTTTATGCAGATGCCTCGCACGCCTCCGTCCTTACCTCCGCCCACCTTTCCCTTCCCTTCTTTGGCGCTGGACGTTGGGATTTGTCCTTCCTCCGCAGTTTCCACTTTTCCTCTTTCTGCTTGTCATTCTTTCTCTGCCTACGTTTCCTTCTCTTCGTACCTTCGCATTCCCCGTTAATTCCTAATCCCGTGGCCTATCTTTATTCCCACAGCGGTTCCTATCCCGTAAAATTTGGGCGTAAGTAGTCTTTGAAAGTGTTTTCATTGAATGTAATCCATATGAATCAATTTTTACGGCTCTACCATGTATATATATATATATTCTCGTCGTCCCTCGCTATCGAACATATTTACAGTGAATTCGAAGCATGGAGGTCTTACGTCTCGTCGATTTGTCCTGATATGTGTATCCAATCAAGAATACCCCACGCACCAATGCATGTAGGATTAAAAGATAAGTTTGTTTAATTAGATTTAAATATCAAGGTGATAAATTGAGTGATACAACAGTCTTAATCTCATCCACTCATGATTTTATAAATTTTTCTTGAACTGAATATAAATACGTAGCTGATGATGTGTTTTCATACTCCAATGCTCGTAACTTGTAAATTGATCAAAGTTAAAAAGAAGTTGAAGCTAATATGAGATTTTTATGAGTCGGTTGGCTAGACATTGTTCAGTTCTGTTATCGAGTAGCTATGCCAGTCATATTCCGTAGATGCTGTCATACAATTTATTTTGCTGATCGTACCGAAATTCCACTTGAATCAGCGTCTTGCTATTGAAATGAGGATCAGACAAAAAAGAATTATCGTCACTTTGAAGATGTATCTCATCTCGGAATACACTCGCGCCAAGAGTCGATTCTTCTGATTATATTTTGTCATCCGTTTAAGGATTTTGAGCGGAAGTTTCTTTTCCTAGTTTATCTCTCTCCTAAAAGATATAATTATTTTTATCTTATTTAAAATCCCTTTGTAAAATTTTCGGAAATTGAAGGAATTTCTTCTTTAACGCATCCTTTTTCTCCTCTCTCATTTTCTTGTTATAATGGACCAAATATTATTTTAGTATTATTTAATTAAGTGCTCTTCCTCATCTATTGCAGTGGCACCCTGTTTGCTCCTTAAACCAGGTGTTATCGTAAAGATTTTATCTCTCAAAATGATCGCCCATTAATGATTAATAATAACATTTGTGAAGATGGATGGTTCAATTTATAACCCTTTGTGTTTATGCCAAACCTATCTCCAATGCGAATAAGAATAGCGAGGGATCGACCTAACTGGCTTTTCTTACCTAAGAAAGCTCAAAATAAGTTGTTGCAAAAGCAAAAAATGTTCCCGTGCTTTGTGGTAAGAAGAAGTGGAAATAACTATGCGTCAGCTTCAATCCATGAATTAAATTACCTTCCTCTTATTCCGCCGTTATTACTCGCGCCTTTTCTACCTTCCTTTGTTCCCTTCCGTGGCATTTCATAGCCGTATGACGTCACGATCTGGTAGTTAAGTACGGGAACCATTCGTCTTTCCCTCAGCCTCTCTCCCATTGCTTCATCACGTCTTCCTTTTCCTCGTGAGAGCCCACGTTCCCACCCACGTCTTGTGAGACACCTCCGTTTCCACTCTCTCTTTCGGATCCTCGCTATTTTTTTCGTTAGGAAAATGAAGGCCCTTCTGTGAGGGATGCCGAATTTACTTTCTCCCTCTTTCATCTACCTTCTCTTTCCTTCTTCTCTTCATCTTTCTTGCTTTGTTCCGCTTCGTTTTCAATCTTCCTCCGTTCTCCCTCAGGTGCTTTATCTGTCCTTCAGGGATCCCAAATTTTGTTTTCCTTTTTAACGACTTTCTTCGACTATTTGGCGAATGGCGTACGTTATCGTAAAATTAGGCTTTTGATGTTCTTGCGCCCATTAATGCTGTTTGTGGTCGTTCTACATTTTCTCTGTTATTAAACGCCTCCCGAGAGAATTCTTGTTTTTTTTTTTTCATTTGATAAAATGTTTTGAATCACAAATACTCTCGCTATTTTTAATCATAAAAAAATCGTTTTATATTTCTCCCGTTCGTTTTTAATTTTCTCTAGACCCTTCAGCGTTGATTCTCCGTAGATTTTTTAATCATAATTGTAAAATTTGTTCTTTGATTTTTCCTAAACAGTTGCTATTCCCAATATCTTAATCTCAATAAATACTAACACCAATGATAATACTCGGCGTATTTACCTTCATTTTTCAAAGACGACTTGTTAGATCATAGAACTCCATTATTAAAGCTTTCTTACTACTGAAACACTTTTTTCTTTTCTTTTATTCCCCCTTGCTTTTCTCCCCCTCCTGAAAGACTTTTAACAAGTTTCTACTCTCTGTTTGTACCCCTCTGAGAAAAGAATTGGACCTTAGTGATCAGGGCGACCTATATTCCTCGACCTCTTATTTTACGAGTAAAATTTCCGTCTTCAAGCGGAAATCTGTTGATCTAAAGAGTTATTCAACTTTGCTCTTATTTCACGGTGCAATCCCTCATTTGAGATATTAAACTGTGTATTCATCGGGATATACTATTGTACATTGGAATATAATCAATCGATTCGGCCGAGATGTTGTGGAAAGACATAATTAAAAAAGAAAAAATCTATTTTCAATGTACAGTCCTGACCAAAATTAATGCAGCACCGGCCGTAAGGATCGCTAGGGAGGTGCTGCGTTAATTTTGGCCAGGAGTGTACATTGGAAATTTGGTACGTAAATGTAGAAAGATCGAAATTCAAAGTCAATCGGAAACCATAGTTTGGTATGCCGTGATTATATGGTTGCATTTACGTCACGTAAGAAAAGGGTTAAGAAGAGCTAATCTTATCATTTCACGAGGATTGCGTTGCCCTCCGAAGATAACGTAGGAATTTTTCTCCATAATCCTGGGTTCAAATCCTGGCCTGGTCAGACGTATGAACATGGTTTGCTCTCCCGAACTCCCTTTATCACAGGAGAAAAGCTGTGTTCGCTTTTTCTGAGGAAGAGGTGATATATAGCGATCCTGCATGTGAGTCAAGAATCTCCAGAGCCCCATTTTTATTTTTCGAGAGTAACCGTTGTGCCGTTGGTGGCATTTTGGAGCATTGGCTGCTTACGGAGGGTTTTTTTTACTCCGCTGAACGAAAGATTCGGGGGAATATTTCGTCATAGAATGAGAACAGCATATTGTAGGGATGCAGTAGGGCGAATGAGTATTCCTGATGCGAATCTCGTCGAGCACGTCTTTCGAATCGGGAGTAATACCTTTACTTGTCCGCAGATTCCGTTTTCTTCGTCTGAAATGTCAGCCCCAACGTGCTTTACGGAGTCGTTTGCTATATTCCGAAGCTGTATGCACTAAATCATGAGCACATTTGTTAGAAACAAACAGACGAGGAGACAGCGATAAAATCGTTCCGACCTTTTTATTAATTTACTCCTTTCGTATGATTTCCATGTTTTATGAAACATATCAGCTTGGGTAATTTTGCTTATCTTAATTTCCTCTATCGCTCAACCAAATTCTGTTGTTAAAAAATTTGATGAAATTTTCTTCTGCGTAAAAATGCAACATTCAAATCATAATTTCGCTTTTTGAAACTACGCGCATTAAGTATCAATTTTAGGTAAAACTTCTCGCTCCTTGGCAAACAATAACTAAACATAACTTCTCGCTCCTTATATGGTGTTGTATCTCGAAATCCCAAGGACAGTTTTAACATTTAACTCCAATTAATAAGATTGATCGGGAAGTAGAAGCAAGCATCAAGTAATTAAATTCAAGAATACCACGAAAATGATGTGGTATTCTAAGAAATATTTTGCGGCTCATCAGTCATGGAAGGCTGTCCTAATTATACAGCAAATATGTACATAACTTCTCAGATTTAGCTGTATAAACGCAGGAAAATAATGAAGATTTTGCATTAGTCAGTTTATACAATAAAACTATAACTGTGAATTTCGCGGATTTTATATTTAGTATGGTGCATCATGTTCGAGTACTTGCAAATTTCATGCTTCAATGGTCGATTACGTAGCTCATACGTTTTAACGCTCCCAATCATTCGCTTAGCACGTACCTTGTACTGGCTTCCCTCTCACTTACCTCCAACACCTTGTCATTGGTTTCTCTCTTTGTCCAACTAACGTTTCCTAATGGGCGCCGCACCCTCATGTCATAGGCTTCAAGGCTCTTCACTGTTGTGAAGAAACCTTACGCGGAATTGTTTACTTCCATTTAATCGGTTGCCTAGCGGGATTACACCTTCATGGATTTATGAATTCAGTGCATGATCAGATGTCCCAGCATTATTTTTATGGCATGTCTTTCGTGATCGGATTCGCATCTCGACCATAAAATGATTAGTGTCAGTAAATTTAAGATACACTTTGCTGATGATGATGATTACTGTTTGTCTGATAGAAAAGATGAATGACTTAAATTTTTAACTTCAATGCAGACTACATACTAAGTCAAATACTCGCTTTAATTTGCGACTCATTCGGTTTATCTTCCGTTTAAGTTTTATAGCAGTCTGATGGTTGTTTTGTTCGGAATGGACTAACGTTTGACTACACCTTCATCTGTAAAGAAGGAAATTTTGGAACACAGCTGTTAATAAATTAGAGCTTTTAAATCTTGTCTGCGTTCCTCGTCTCTCCGGTATTCGGAGAAAACAAGAGTCGGTTTTGTTATTAGTGCAGTATTTGTTTCTTGTTTTCTCCGTATACCGGGGAATGAGACGAGGGACGCCAGCAAAGACGGCTATTAGAGATGTAAAACCTCCAATACTTACTATATGTAAGCAGCCTATCTATATTCCTAGATTCAGTTTTACTTTAAATTTGTCAGAAGAGACGTTAACATTGGTATCGATTCAAATTTTAGGTTACTGATGTAAGTTGTGCGTATTCATTGAGAATACGAATGGGAAACATTCCTACGGAATAAACAGAATGGTAGCATCTCGCTTTGCCGATCCGTGAAATTCCTTAAGAAAACATGTTTTCACCCCTGCCGTGTAAATTTCCTCGTTTTAGATGGGCGAACATTTCGGTCGTTTCTCCTTCGAGGCATCACCCCTTTAAGAAAGGCGCTGTCCTCAATTGGATTTTCTTTCTCGGGGCCGAAAATGAGTTCCTTTTTATCGAGTCAAATGTCGTCCCTTCGGAGCCTATCATCTGTTACTACTCCCTTGTACGTTTTCCGCGGAACTCCTCTTTTTTCAAATCTCATTTCTCTCTCGCCGGATCCCCCTCCCCAGCATCCCGCCTCTCTCCGTGGACCAAAAATCGCGGTTGCTATGGGTTCGCCGTAAACTGCGCGATCACCGCCTGCAGCTCCATATTTGGTTCGCTTCCCATTGGTTGTCGCGGAGATAAAAAAAAACGTAATGTCCTCTCGTTGCCCTCCTCTTCTTAAAAGTCGCCTTGTCTCCCTTTTTCGTGAAGGGATCGAATGATGACGTCCCCGGAGGATCGGTCCTCACCCCTTTCTTATCTCTGGTCTCCCCTTTCGGGAGGAAGAGGTGAAAGACGTTCTCTTTAGCGAGCGCGTTACCGTATCGTCGGAATGTAGAATCCACGGACGAGGAGAATTGAATATTGGGATTCAGTGGCTGCCGTTGCGTCATCGCTTCGATCCCCCGCGATTTATTTTGGGGGAATGTTTCGCTCCAGTTCGCGGAGTTTATTTTTTCGTTCGGCGCGAGGTTATGGAGTCACTGGCGTGGAATTTGGGGGCGCTCTATGCGAGGGCTGATCTCAACTGGTGGTATAAGGCCTGGCAGTTGGGAAAAGACGAAGTTTTGCGTACGGCGAACATAATTCAACAGAAATTCGATTCGGTTATGTTGGATTAGTTACGCGGAAGAATAAAACGATATCTAAAGGTATTCTGGTCGTAATGTTTACTCTTTAATTTTAGGGATTCCTCCCGCATTCAATCAGATTTCCCCTCACCAGCTTCTGTTGATCCTCAAAGATTACACTTTCGATATATAAGGCAGTAAAGGAGGTGGTTAGCAAGGAAAATGTTATCAATTTTCCGATATGCAGCGATTAGTTAAGAGATTCGACAGGAAGTTATTCCTGGTAAAAAATTGATACATTGATAACCTCTACTAACAACGATATTTCGTGTCGAAAGTATATTCAAATGCCCTATAACACTGTAATTATTATGCTTTAATTGTCACTATTGATAAGTTTATCTTTTGCGTTTGGATTCTCCGAATCATAATTCAGCTGAATCAGCATTCCCTAACCTTATCAGAAAGACGGTAAAAAGAGAAAAAATTGCGTCATCCGAAATATTCATTAGTATTTGTATTATCCATGAAGGTATCTGTGAACTGAGGTATCACTTAACTAAATAGCCTTTGACAAGGTTCTCAACAAGTGCATACCTCTCGTAAATCTGTCATGCAGGATATTTCTACCAAGTTTTTAAGAATCTACTTTGTAGAGAAATTGTTGTTTTGTTGATTCACGTACTATTAAATCTCTTAATCATTGCGTAATGTTTATAGTTGCTATTGCATCGTATATTACGTAGACGTGATTTCATTTTAGAAATTACGTACCTGAAGAATTCTTGTGAATCTTGTATCACCGCTCGTCCTGTTAGAATGCGATTTCATACTCCCGTATTGAAACTCCGTCCACGATAACTGGAAAGTGAAATCGAAGCCCTTTCGGTCATTCGCCAAGATATCGATCTTCCTTCGCTCGCAGAATACCAAACGAAAGAAAACACAAAGTGCTCTCCAGACGTCTTTCGCATCGCGCACATCAAAGTCGCCAAGTCCGTCGGAAGGCCGGATGTAATTCCACACCCCTTTTACCTGCGAAGATGGTTATTTTTCCAGCCCCTCAATACGCCCACCCTCATAATGCCCCGTCTTGTATTTTAAAATCCCTTTGGACCGGTTTTAGCGCCGAGCCTGGCGACCGCGCTTGTAAACTTTCTCCACGGGTCGTCGAGTCTTACAGGATGCAAGGTTTCGATGTAAACATTCCAAAAACGGATCCGGGGAGTTTTCCCCCGCCGCTTGATCTTTTTTTGTAATGCTCTCAGGTCATTAGTCCGTATTCCGTGAAGTGGACACATCCCCAGAGTCAGAGGCTTTGATCAGGGTTTTTGGAGGACGGGGCTTTGAGGAATGGGGGGATATTTAGAGTAGTGGTGGACAAAGGATTTGAGGACGTGCGGTCAGCGGCCATGTTTTTCCCTTATCATTCCACTCAGACCGCGCCTTCTTTTCCATGTTTACGTTTTTGCGGAATTCCCTTTATCTTTTTCCTTTTTGACCTTTTTCTGAGTCCTTTCTGGGCTCTTCCTCTCATTTCTTTCTCTTTTCTGCCGTACTCCCAGTTTCTCCGGTGCTTATCCATTTTCCTCTTTACGTATTTTATTCTGTTGATGTGATTCTTTTGGTAGGAATGTCGGGCGTTTAATTTGACTGAATCGTAGATGATAACATCCATTATTTAGATCCTCCACTTTCATAGCTAAATTAAACACGTAATTTGAATTGTTTTATGTTATTTTCTACTATGTTTCCATCTCAATGTTAACATATGGAGTTCTGGGGAAATCAAATGTTCGCTTATCTTTGCGTAAAGTGCCAGGAGCGCTTCTGCGTTCCTCTGTAGCGTACATATTAGATCCTTGCAGTACTCTGAATTCTTACAGTTATCCCTTGAATCACATTACATACGATGCTTAATGTTTGTAATATTCATTACACTAACAAATGCTTGGAACACACAAATTTACTTCCCGAGATAAGGGCCTCCGAAGGGATAAGTTTAATTTCCATGTATTTACTCAGGTATATTTATTACCTTTTGAGTGATATGTTCCATGTTTTAAGTGGCCCCTTATTTAAAACAGATTGCAAATATGGTTTATATTTTCCATTACGAGTAAATTACGTATGGTGATGGTATTGAAGATAAATCTGTGAATTACTTGCGAGTGTAAAGTTAATTCGCCATGTTATCATCCGCCTTGTTAGTGAATGAGAGATATTCTTCGTGTAAAGTTATGCCAAGTTAACCTTCTTCATTAATTAGCTAAGTCAGAAAGGTAAATGTACTCAGTAAGAGCTTTGATGTGGATTTTTACGCTTCAGCTAAAGCCAAAAATATGTTTCTCTACATCCCAACCTTCTCTACTCTCCGTGTTTCTTTCTCCTTAATCTTCTCTCTCCTCGGGTTGCTTTTCCATTTCTCTTTCTGTCAAAAGTTAGGTTTGCTCTGATTACGTCTGCGTTCTTCAAACCCGCCGCGTGAAATGAGCTCCCAGAAATAAAAATGTTTCGGCTAACTGTTTACAATTTGACGTCACTGTAAATTGTTTATCGTAGCTAAACTGTTTTATGAAAGCGGCGCGCGTGGATCAAAAGCACTTCCGCTTCCTCTGCATTGCCAGCTTCCTCCGAAGTTGGGGTCGGAAAAAATTAAATATTCATTTCGGTACGAAAGAGACGCCTCTTAATTATTAGCTTTCCAGAAGAAGGTTGGGATCTTTCATTTCTTGAAAGCCGTTATAATCTTTTCCCTATTTAGCATTAATTTCGTCTATGATTGTTTGCCAAGAAAATCTCTTCTTTCACGTCATCCTATTTGCCTTTCATTCCCTAATTTCCCATTTTTTCGGAAAAAGGAAACAAAAAAAGGCCTCGCAGTTTAATAGTAAATAATAGTAGCATTTTTGAATGGGAAGAATACCTAATTAGTAGGGATACGTGACATTTCTTTCTATTCTTTTTTCATTATTATCACTTTCTGTTAAACATGAATTTGCCTGATTATGTTCAGTTTTAACTGCTATGCAATCAATGGAGATATTCCTTCTAGCCAAAGAACGATAATCTTGTATGGTATTTCTTCTTTATCAAAGCTTACTGTTTAATAGCGAAGAATATTAATTGGTTACGAAAAGTCACCGTTGTATTATTTATCAGCGTGTGTCGTAGAATTAATCCTGTAAGCAGACTCAATTTTTTTTTGTAAAATGCTTAACTGAATCAGAGTGAAATCGGTGAGTCTGAAGAAATTTTCAATTGTTAACGCGTTATGTAGACATTTTAAGCTCGGGTATCGGAATTTCATTCTTCCCTTATTATAAGATGAAAATTTTAATTTTCTGACTTTCGCGAAAGATAAGAAAACGTTGTACAAAGTTTTAGATCCGGAGAGTTAGTGGATTTATGATCCGATTAAGTTGGCTTTGGTCTGTCACCGTTAACACTCAAGCGATGTTTTTCCGAGCAGCTTTACAGCGCCGGTAGAGGTTTAGTTGTTTTTCACTCGAGTACTCTTAAGGTCAACTGTCGCGAGACCTCGTGAAATATTTAGCAGATCTTTAAAATTCTTTCTCGCCTATTCCATCTAAACTCAAGGGCCTCGACCTATTTCAGCCGCGATGTCGGTTCGTCCCATGGTCGATAATCCTTGTAGCCGTTCGCCTCAACATGTTTGCGTAAATTTGTTACCACGCTGTTGAGCGATATATCTTGCAAACTGCAGCGAGGCAAAGAACACCAGTTACGAATGCAGTTAAATTTATGATCGCTGCAATCAATTAATTATGTCTGCTACATCGATTTTTGGTTTGCATCTTTTCTTGGAGAACAAATGCTGAGAAATTTACGAAACTGAATTATATTTCTCGAGGTGTTTCTCTAATTTGTTTGTAGTTCTATTCCTTTAATATTTTTCAACAAGACGTGCAAAGCTTTTTTGAATGCCTTTTATATAATATCACTTGGATACATTTTTGCAGAATTCATATTTTTATCCATGTTTTATGAAAACGAAAATCTATTCGGATTATATCTGATAACATTTCCATGTTCCAATTAAATTCTTAAAGTGTTGTATTTTGGTGGTAAAATCTTAACTATAGAGCTTTCTATTACGTCTTTCTAGATTTATCTTTAAGATGCTTGAACTATAATTTATCGGAGGAAGATAACACTCACTAAAAGCTTATTTCATTTACTTGCTTGTGTAAGCAGTTTTTCTCGTAGGAAATCGCTGAGCATGTCATTTCTCTACTTCTTATCAGACGTATCATTGCAGGAGTTGCAAGGATATCAAGTCACTCGTTCTTATCATCTTTAGACGCTTAAGCAGGACTTCACGGTGATTTCATCCTCATTTAATTCGAAATTCTCATTTATAGTCGAAGAAGTCAATTCTTTTGTGGTCCTCTTATGCTCGGAAATCTTCAGATTACTCTTTTTCTAAAATATACGATGTTCATGGTTGATCCTCCGTTTATTCCTCTTAGTAGATTAAAAATTAAGTTTGTTAGGTATAATTTGTGTGTTGAAGTTGATCCTGTTAGTATAAAAAGCTCTCAAGCATTTTCCCCCGAGTAGTAGTCTTTGTGGGTTTGTAAAATCGTAGGCCAAAGTAATATTGTCAACTTAGTAATTAATAACGTTTCCAAGTGGGCAACTGCGTAATTTTCAATCGATCATACGTTAATGTCGATGTATTACTTAACCATCGTTGGAGCAAATCAGCTGATCTTTTAACCTCTAAAAATTCCTTCGACTCGTTCGTTGACTCTCCGATTCTGTGGATTTTTCCGTCTGAGAATGAGGTGCGAGTCTTCAAAGCACGTCCTCGGTGAAGTGCAATGCCTCATTTCGACACGCTTCCACCGCGGAATGAATTTCTCCCTGGCCATTGTGTCCTGTTGCAATTCGTGAGCCTTTTGAAGCCGGTAATTAAGGCAGACGCACGCTTATGCTTTTGAAGGTAGATAGAGGAAAAGCACCGTTAAAAGGTGTCGAAAGGTGCCCCTTAAATTACCCTTTTCCAGCGTAAATGGGATGGTAAATCCATTGACTTGTTGAGACACCACGTCCACAACGTCCATAGAATTTCGGCGGCCATAGGATTTTTTCAAGCGCCGGAGATGTTGAAGGCAGAGGCTTCCATTAATTGTCCCTTCTTATCTCTCTCCTGTTATCGCACTTCGTTTAAGGGAAGCTTCCCGTGTCTGAATGTGAGCTGGCATCCTTCGCGAGATTTCGTTCTGCGGTCTTTCATATCGCTCTTTGATGCCTAAATTTACAGGCCAAGATTCCCCTTATGAAGTACCTTGAAATGTTTATTAGCCCGAATTTGCGAGCGTCGAGCTCACGTCAGTTAGTTCTCCACCTCTCTTTGTGGCATCGTTGTTCGGCAAACCTATCTACTTACACGGATTGTTTTTAACGTTGTCCCCAAACCTTATTCGAAATTTTGAGGTCCCAGCCATGCAATACCTTCGTTTCTGACACATCTGGAAAAGATTACCTCATGAGACGCAAAAAAACTTGTCGTTTCTGATGTGTTCGGAATGCTGTTGCCAATTTTTTTATGTTTTATAATCAACTTACGAAGAGCTACGAGTGCGGTAGCATGGATTTTAGGAGTCTTAAATTTAGCGGTGGGACTTTATTCAAGGATAAATAGAGAATGTATGTATGTCAATAATATATGTAAAAATATAATCACATCTGAGAGACTTATTCCATGTAATTGTATGGTAGTTGGTTGAAATCTTGAAGTTTATTTGATCGAAAATCAAATCAAAATTCATGTAATATATTTTTATATTAGTATCGAAATCTCTTAATCTCCATAAATGGCTAGATATTCGTTTGTTTTTGCTGGGGATTTATTTCAATTGTAGCTTATTTCACTTCGTGATATCATGAAAAATACGTATAGCGATTGTGGTTTAGCGATGGTGACGTACTCTGATAAGCTCGTGCAAAAGATAACTCGGAGACTATGAGTGAGACAGCACATTATAACAGGAACTTTCCGAGGAATGGATTTTCATTAGGCCCTATACTTTGGCTCCTATTTTGGGAAGCGCTTATAGGAATCATTCGCGGTGGGGCTGATTACGTAAATTTCAGCTCATGAGATTGAGCTCATATTTATTGAGAAATGCTCGAGTAATCTGTGCCAATTATCAGTGGTTTATGAGTATGATCCGAAAATTCGCGGTCTAAATAAATGTCTGTTTGATTGCGTGTAGCGCAAGGAGTATATGAAAAGCAATAGTTTGATATTTTAGCAGCTTTTCTCACCTCTTATACCATTTGCGCGGTAAAAACGCTTTCAATAGGCAGTCGGCAACAACGACGAAGCCACAAAATTAGGATTTTGCTGTTCCTTTCCTCCATTTGTCGTGAAAATTGAAATCATCGAAGAAAGATCATGCATGATAGACCAAGAGTCTCCGACAAGTTCTACAATAAAACGACATCGTTTCACGCGCGTTCCTTACGCTCCTCGCTTCGTGACACGCATCACTATTGCGAGAACGTGCATAGATTTAAATCCGTTGTGGTTCATTTATTTCGCGTCAATGGAGGAACACCTGTGTCCTCTCCCTTCATTCGTTAGGAAATGCTGGCGATGCGGAGGACTCTGTGATTGGAAATCCCTCTCTCGAGCGTTTTTTCCTTGAGTGGTGCCCACGTTGCGTTCGCCGCTTACCTCTGCGTAGGTTGCTCGGGTCAAGGATTGTGACGTAACCTTTATCATAGCCTAAGTTCATCGGTCCTCCTTTCTTTTCCTCGCCGGTATTGTCCTTTTCTTATTTTTTGTCACATTTCTTTCTTATCGTCTCTCCGTTCCCGAGACCCTTTTTTTGGTGAGGTCCTCGGTCTAGGTAGTCATACCTAGAGAGGGGACCTAGACTTAGAATATTGTTGAGGACTTAACGGATGGACAGTTGGGTTTCAGAAGTTGGGGAGTGGCTGTGTGATGCTTCGACTTCGGCTTGGTTTCCTCTTTCTTTGCATTCCTAATTTGCTGCAAACAGTCTTTACATGCTTCGTATTTATTATTCCTTTCGTTTTTTATCACTTCTTGTACTTAACAAGTGTATTCAGCCAACTGAGTATCCAACTTCTCAGTCAACTCGTTCTTTTATCAAATACCAATAAATGTATTTTTTGTTATTTATCATTCCTTAAATTCATTAATTATCTCATACTATAGCTACAACTCATTTTAAAGGAACACTTTTTCTTATACTGAAGTTAATGTCCATTATCAAAGATCAATTTTCCCTGCTTTACTGGAATCAGTATATCCATTTTAATTTTTTAACTGTTTTTGATGAACACACCCACATTCATTCCATAACAAGGAAAATTGTGGTTGGCCAGTACTGAAACCTTGTACCGAGTTATTTGAATGCCAACTGAATACACTCTCTGCTACGGAATGTATTGACTAGTAAACTTACAGCTTCTTCACCATTCAAACATTTTCTTAGATCAAACTATGTATCTGCAACTGAATATCCAAGAGGTATCTGAGTACATGGAGTTTTGAATCATGCATTATCACATGTAATACTGTTGAGGTTATATATAACTTACCCAATGTCTGGTTACTTTTTTAAGCATTCTTAATAGCCATCAATCTCTAAAACAATTGAAATTCATTCATGTTGAAATAATTTTTTTATCATTGTTACTATTCCTAATGACTATTTTTCTTCTTTACAGTGCCGTAGGTAAAACATGTTTGCTGATCAGTTACACCACAAATGCCTTCCCTGGGGAATACATACCCACTGTGTAAGTAAATGAAACTTATGAAGCTTTATTCTCATATGCCTTATTATTAAGTGTTAATTAACTGTTTTATTTTTAATATATGCTCAGTGATATTTCATTTCATTTTTTTTAATTTACAGATTTGACAATTATTCAGCAAATGTTATGGTAGATGGGAAACCAATTAACTTAGGCTTATGGGATACAGCTGGTCAAGAAGATTACGATCGACTTCGACCTCTTTCTTATCCTCAGACGGTATGGTTTTGTGTTTTAAATTATCATTATTATACCTACCATCAGGATATAGTTTTTTAATTCTATATTAAATAAAATTTTCATGCTAGAAGCCTTTCCAGCCTTATTCAAAGTAATTGGCAATGTATGAATTAAATAAAGAATTGAAATTTTAAGTACATGATTATCAATTATGCAAATTCTATTCTTGCCATCGTTGATTAGAAAAGTTTTTTCAACTTTTAATTGATTTTGAAGCATGACATCAATTCTAATAAACTGGTTCATTGAATTGAAAAGTATTTTTTGTCATGATTATCATGCTTATAGATTTTTCAGTTTTTAATTTGCAAAATTTTGGTGACTCCTTCCCTGAAAATTGCATTAATCAATAAATTGATCCAAAGTTAAAAAATTTAAAAGTTTTTTTTAGCCTCTTAAAGTCCTTACATAATTTTTTTATCATTTTCTGTGAGAATATTTAAATTAGAAATGAAAATAATTCTTGTGTGAAGTGAAAATTAATTATTTAGATTAAAGTATTTTTGTTTAAATCATGTTGAATATTGTACTAAAAGTAATGTATGACATTCATAAAGATGCACAAAGTGATTGATATCTTAATTTGGTAATTTACAGGATGTGTTCCTTATCTGCTTCTCTTTGGTCAACCCAGCCTCTTTTGAAAACGTCCGTGCAAAGGTGAGTAGAAAATTTTCCCTAAGTATATATCTTTAATGGAGAATTTTTACGGAGTTCGAATTCAGTGCACCTGATATAATCGTAAACACTTTTTATAAAATTAGAATTATTTCATAGAAAACTTCATTGATAAATTTATTTTGGGCTTATTCAGAATTTTAGTAATTATCACTGCTGTGGTTAGAGGTATAAAATCTCCAATAGCCATAATTTCTCGCCTAATTCACCAGTATTTGGAGAAAACAGAAAGGAATCGCTGCAATTTTTAGAAACACCAACCTTTCCTATTTTCTCTGAATGTTTCTGAATGAGGTGAGGAACGCCAATAAAGACAGCTATTGGAGATTTGAACCTCCGCATCATTAACAGCCATGTTCCAAATTTTATTTCTTTACAATCACTGCTGTAGGTTATAGAAATTCTTGGTAATTCTCTGGGAATTTAGCAAATAAGCAGCTATGAAAATTTAAACAAGGGTTTGAATCTCAGACCATCTTCATGTCTGATCTTCCTTGGGAATGTAAACATTTATTGTATAATATTTAGCTTCTTGAAAATATTTCATTCCTCATACCTTCTCAGGAATCAGTTTTAGTTAGATTTATCTCGGAAATATTTTAAACAAATTCAAACAGCTTTCTCAGTAAGTCTATATGATAAAGAATAGATGTGACAAAGACACAGAATGAAACCATCTTGTGATGGCATTTTCCATTAATCTAATATAAGAGGCTAAAATTTCTCTAAATTGATTTAATCCACTCTATATGTGATTTTTAATTAAAAAATGCTGGATAAAAATCCATTCTTGAAAATCATTATGTATATAAGATACTATATCTTAGTTGTCTCATGATATTATCTAAATATTATAAAAAATATATAATTTCTGGTGGAAATATATTGAACTTTTGTTGTTTCTAAATATATGATAATACTTTTTCTAACTCCCCTTACCATTAATACATTATTAAAATTGTTAATGATTCATAAACTATTAAAAAATTTGACATATATAAGGATATAAATTTCTATTTTTCCAAGACATGTATCCTTAATTTTTGTGTTTTATATTTTCAGTGGTATCCTGAAGTTCGGCATCATTGTCCAAGCACACCAATCATTCTCGTTGGTACCAAACTTGATTTGAGGGAAGACAAAGATACAATTGAAAAACTTAAAGAAAAGAAGCTAGCTCCCATCACCTATCCACAGGTTTGTGTTCTTTTAATTATTATTTTCTTACCTTCTTTGTCAAGTATTAAACATAAAAACTGAAAGCATGACATTTTTAATTCTGACAATGGCTTGCGTTCAGGCAACAAACTTAAGTAATATCATTTTGCTTTGGGTTATGAACTGTTTTCACATAAAAAACATTCATTCCTTTTCAGCAAAGGTTTTAACAGTATTTTTACATAATAATTTTTACTAAAAACTATTTATTATTTTTAACTTTTATACAGATTCTTTGATTTGATTACCATTATGAATATTTTTTTATAAATTTGATTATATTCATGAAAGAGTTAAAGATTTAAATTTCTTATAGGTGTGTATTTTTGTTTTAAGTAATGATCTACCATATTTTGTGATAGTTTGATGCATTTGTTTGAATAGTTCAAAATATGACTTGTAAAAGTTTAATGTTCATTTTCAATACAAGTTGCTTGTTTGTGAAAGAACCATTCTCAGTATTATATCATATGATCTTGGTGTTAGATGTTTTTTGACATTTAAACCTAGATCAAAATTTTTTTGTACAGCTGAATTACTCTTTGCATATTTCATCCTCAAATATTTTGATTAGTGTTAGCCACCACAACAAATAAAATTAAAATAAATTAAGACATTTTGTTGTCATATAAATTTACGTATTGATTCATCTGATGTTTTCAAAATGGCATACTTTCTGATAGATTTTAAGAGTGCCATAATATCCCACTCAGCAATACCTAAGAAATTATCTTATATCTCTCTGTTGTAAATTTTGTTCTGAAGATTGTTTTTTTCCTTCCAGGGGCTGTCGATGGCTAAAGAGATAGGAGCAGTTAAGTACCTTGAATGTAGTGCTCTTACGCAGAAGGGATTGAAAACAGTTTTCGATGAGGCAATCCGAGCAGTGCTTTGTCCTGTGATTCATGTGAAGCCGAAGAGAAAGTGCGTGCTGCTCTAGAAGGGGATTTTGGACAGTTGGGGGTTTAAGAGGGCGAAGTATTTGAGAACTTAAGGCAGTTGTCCTGAGAGCGAGTGCGTGTGTGCTCTGCGCTCCAGCCGAGTCTCTGGTGAGACCAGAGCAGAGATGGAGTTAGAGAGTGTGACATGTCGCCACAACAAGTCCACCTTACGCAGGAGGGAATGCACTTGCGAGTGAATGCATGCACGGGTGCCGCATGCATTGTGGTGCGTGAGGAAGAGGTGTGACCAATGATGGCGCAGAATGGGGTGGGTGTTATATGTAGACTGGAATATATGGGGGCAGAAATATTATTTTTTCTCTCCTTGCTCACCTCCATATGCCCATCTTACCACTTTCCTCCCTCTTGAGAAATATCCCACAGCAAGTGCCGCTCCATCCTCATCTAAAGATCAAAGAACAAAAGATGCCATGTCTCTGCACTCTGTTAGTACATAAATATTTGCATCATTTTCTGCCGTTTTGTTGAATTCCCCACTCAGAGCAGGGAGAGCAGAGAAGAAAAATTTAGTAACCACCAAGGCTGTCATTCTGTTAATTTTTGCTTACTGGTACTTTTTATTCCACTAATGTCTTTTCTTTTTTTGCAAAAGCTGTTGAGCTTGTACGAAGTACTATTTTGAAAAGTTCAATTTGTCATTTTGTGTAACGCATTATCAATTGGTTCCACCTGTTGCATTTTTTTTACTTTGGATACCCACGGGAAGCGATAGTTTCTTTTTCATGCTACGACTCATTGAGAGAGGCACATATAATTGAAACTAAGCTTTAATTTCTTTTTATGCTTATATCTTTTTTCTGCCATAAGCTGACTTTTAGATGACTAAAGAATAAAAGAGGGGGAAATGCATCGCTCTGTTTGGTGGTGGTTAACAGTACACGCATTAAGTGTAGCTGGTGCCTGTTTTTGTGTCAAGGATGTGTTCATCGATATTCTGAATAATAAGTGGAGAAACCCAATTTAAAAAATTATAAGAACTATTAAGTGTCCAATTCTGACCGATATAGTGCAAAGTGTGTGGTGAGCATAATTTGGAGAACTTCTCTGTGATAACATTGTTGAACTAAAGAAAGCAAAGTAATCCTGTTTTATTAGTCATGGTGGCTATAGTTGTCGTCACTCCTTCTCTTGTTGTATTGTGTGTTATCACTGTTGGTTGAAGAAAAAGAAACAATGGCATTCTGATTCTGATAGGCTTGCTCATGATGTCATTTCTATCCAGTCTTTTTTAGGCCCTTCTGTAAAAAAGAGAGTATCCAGCTTTTCTTTTTACATTTCCAAAGATCGTGAAAGTTAATGCTGTTTAATTTTATATATACCGCTGCAATTTTGAACGGGGCACTTCAATGTGTAAATAAGGGCTCTAGAGAAATATTGATAATGTTCATGACATAATGACTATTTTGATTGCCATACGAGCACTTTTTTAGCAAAGTAAGATCTGGCCTTACATTATGAACACTAATTTTGACATGCACATGACATGAAGTATTTTATCAAATGGTATAAACCAAATGTTGGTTCGATCATTTATTGTATATTGGCTCCAATGCATTTACTTACAAAACATGAAAATGATTTGTTGTTGAAGATATGGTTTGTTGCTAGTTTAAAAGGATATATTGACTTACGGAAGCTGGTGTAGATGCCCCACAAGATCTATAACATATGATTAGCATTTGAAAAGGGAAAAACTCAAATGTTGGTGCTATATTTTCTAGGTGTATTCAAAGTCTGCTGTGTGTTCTATCTCCTCCTTGCTTATGTAACAAAATCACATAGGTCAAATCATAAAAAATAGACATAACTTTAATTTATGCTATATTTTGTCTTCCATTGTATTTTTGCTTGAGCTTAAATGTGGAACCTTAAATGAAAGCCAATGGCTTAAGATAACGAAAATCAACTGGATAAAATCTATTAAATGTTACTAGTTGGCATTTTAACACGAATTATTTTTGCAGGCTTTCATCTAAATTTATGTTTGTGTTGTTATACAAGCATGAGTGTGTGTGTATGTTAAACATTACTATCGTGGATGTGATATGTGGAGTGCATGGTGCAAGCAAGTTTGGGAGAAATCTAATCCAGATCAGAGATAAGGAAAGAAAAAAATCAATGGGCTTCATGAACAAGAGCTATATGAATTAGTTTAGTGATACGCGCACACATGAATCATGCCAACTACTCCTGTGTCTGCATTGCAGAGCACCTTCTTATGAGTTAATCTTTTCAGCCTACAAAATTCCTTTTCATTAGAGCTGTTTTGTAAAGGTATATTTTATTAAGGTCATTTATTCTCATTTGGTTGATGATTTGAATATTTCTCGAAATATGAGATTGTGGCCAGTGTATGTTAATATCTTAGGCTCCACCGTGCAAGTGAACACTTTGAGAGGTCTTTGATCGTGAGGCATGCTGATGTCATGCATGGCCGTCTCAGGAAAGACAGTGTTATGCCTGGACTTGGAGGCTGAGTGGTATGGTTGTAAATAGCGTGTTGTTACAGGTGGTTATCTAACAAAAAGAAGGGATGTTCATCAGACTGATTTCCATAAGCACCAACTCATTCATTCTGTGTACATATTATCAAATTTTGATGATTAAAAATAGTGTAATTCATGCTTTATTAAAAATTGGGTAATTTTATTCAAGATAAATTATCTTTTCATTTCTATCTGCTACAAATATGATGTGGATTAGTTTTGAATCCATCAGCTGTCCATTATGTAATCGAAGAGGCTGAGGAGATTATTTTACAGACTGGAAGTTGAACCATTTCATGTTAATAGTTTTGAATTTTTAAGAATAGGAAATTAAAACAGTTTTAATTTAACTAATAGCTCCAAAAATATAATTGCAAGATACTTAGTATTTCCAATATCCATATCACATGTTCCCATATTATGTTTGTAATCCATCTATTAAATGTTGTGCTAAGTACAAGTTACTTGAAATGTTAATTATAGATGGATGCTGGAAGTTTCTGTTTCAAACATTTCTCATAAATGTAAACTTTTCCCTGAATCATGCAAATCAATCCTACCTTCCTTGATATCATTATTTGATTGAAATAAGATTTATGAAACAAGACTACTGTCTAAATACCTGCTTTGTCTACTTATTCCAGAGTAATTAAAGTGACCCTTTAACTTAGTTTTTACTTCTGACCCAGAGTTTGATGTACATTTCTTCTAAGCCAAAATTATGAGTGAAATGTGAAAATTAATTGAATTTTACTACATCAAATTTACCAAAAATAAATTATGGCTGAAAATTTTAGAATAAACGTATTTATTTTTCTGCAGGTTTGATGAAAAGCTTGAATCTTTGTTTTAGAAATTGTACTTGGTGATATATGTAGATAATTTACTATCATGGTTATAATGAAATTAAAGTAATATCTTCCATCATATATTGAAGATTTCTTGTATTGTAAACATCAAACAGTTCTGAAGATAAAACACTAACCTCTATATGATTTCTACAGTTTTTTTATGGTACATTGTAGTATTAATTTTAATTACTCTGATTAGTTTGCTAATAAAAAGACATTGTGGAGTCATTGAAAACTCTTTTGTTAGTATAAATTAAAGCTATTTTTTTCTTTTTAATATTTTGAGGAAAATGTATTTTCTTGGCTACATTTTGATATTACTGGAAACAAAACATCCTCAGTGCTTATATAAATTAGTCTTCCCAGCATATGTATTACCACTCTGGGTCATGCTAAAGACCTTTAATGTCTGTGGGCATACAAATTTTCTGTTCACATACTCTATAAAAAATTTCCATAGAAACCCCTTTCTTTATTTATGTGCCAGAATAAATTTTAGATAAACTTAATTAATTTTGATACAAATTTTTGCTGAAAATTGGCTTAGTTTAAGTAAAGAACTTCACAGAGATTGTTAAGGGATACCAAAGAAAAGAAATATTGGGAACAGGTGTCATAAATTGAAGATCTTTTCTCATTTTAGCTGAAGAATTTAGTAAGTTTCTGTTGAAATTCCTAGTAATTCATTCTTTACTTCTTGAGAATTGACTTCTAAAAGTGATATATTTGCTCTAATTTAATGACTGGAAGATATGTTTCATAGTGGTGCAATGAAAGAAACCAAATAATCAGACCCATAGAATAGGATTCTGCAATGATTTCTTAAATTTTCAATGCTATTTAAAAATTGACATGCACTATGTTACACAAGCAGTTCTTACAACTTATGCAAGAGAATCTTTCCTAGACCCACTATGTAACTTGAATTTTGCATAGGTTGGATGCAAGTTACTCAACATTATTAGGTTACATAAATATAGTGTAACTTCTTTTGGTGTTGCCATTTTTCTGTACATGTTTTGTCTATAAGAATTCACTAAATAGTTTGGGAGAGGTATGCTGAACTTATATAATTTGGAAAATTTCAGTGGTTTCCAATTCAGATTAGATAATATTTTATTACTACTATTTCATACTCAAAAGAAAGAGCCTGAAAAAGCTTTTGTTAAATATCACCTAATCTCAACTATGCAGTGATTCTCATATTTGAAGTTATTTGCGTATCATACCAATCTCCATTTGTGCCATTATTCAATGCAAAATACAAGTTGACATTTTCTGCTAAATATTTGATCCAAATTTCTGATTTAAAATACTTGATATTATGTTCAAGGAAAATTTGGTAAACTAATTCTTCCTAAGTTGTTTCAAATAGAATTAACTCACTGTTCATTTATTAGTTTATTAGGTATTTTCATGTTAGTGCCACCACTATCATATCAAGCTAAGATCTTTGTAGTCTATTTAAAATATGGCGTAAGTTCCTTTTCAAAAAGTTTATTAGAATAAATTTGCTCTTATGACAGTAACGAAATCATATATTTGTTAATTTTTATCTAAAATAGCTTCAATAAGAAAATGGAAAGAAACTCAATGTCAAAATATGTGTCTCAATCACATGTAAAGGGGACTGATACAATACTATGAATAAATTAGCATCATCTTGAGAAACAGGTATGGCCTATGGTTTTTCAATTGTTTAATTTGTCACAAGTCTGCATCCTTAAAACAATAAGGTATTTTATCGCATTAAAAGGGTTAGAATGATTGCTTTCCATCAGTACAGCTATTTATTTTTATTGTACTTTTAAGTACTTAACAAGTCAAAATTTTACTTAGGATCCCAATCACTGTATTTCACATTTTAAAAATGAATAAATTACATAAAATTTTAGGGAACACAGTCTGATGTATAAGGATCTAAAATGAAAGAAATATACACTATTAATCTATGGTTGCATCGAAATATTTCTTTAAAAGTTATCTGAAAATATTCCAAAAGTTATTCATAATAGTCTGCAAGAGACGTTAGCTAGACCTTATGTATCAATTTAAGAATAATCCTGTTCATTTTGACATGACCCACAAATTATTTCTTCTAAGTAATCCAACAACGAAAATAAAAGTAATGATTTCAAGCTTTTGATTTACTTTTCAGCATTCGAATTGCATGCTCCATCAGTAATATTTTGAAGATCATTTGCTTCTTTCTTCTCTTCCTCATGTTCTATCTCTACCATGTCGTAAGATGGTAATTTTAATGCTGATATCAATGTTGATGGTAGATAGTTAAATGTCCACTTAGCTGATGAGGGAAGAAGATTTTGATCCAACTCTTTGGGATCTTGGAAACCAGTTAGCCCTCTGATTATAATCCCGGTGATTATGTAAATCATCATGATCATACCATTATGCCATGAATTGGTTGCTTGGTACGCTAAAAAGGACCTGTAAAATTGTATGATTTTAACATTTCTTGATATCTTACTCCTGATGTCTTCTTCATAAACACAACGGTTCAATGTATGATTAGGGGATTAATCTACCCTTGTAGTTTAATCAGGTGTTGTAATATTGAGACTACTATTCTAACGAGTAAACAATTCATCAACTTCAAAACTATTATTTATGTATAAAAGTGTCATTGATGCATTATCAGTAAATTTTTTCTGTCAATTGCTCTTAATAATAGCAATATTTATATCAATGTCATCAATTTTATCAATGCACTTCATTCCCACAAGCACATATATCTTTCAATTGTGAGTTGTATGATCTTGTCAGATTTCAATCAGTTATTTCTCTATCAGTAATGAAATTCATAGTTGCAAATTATTAATGTAGTGTAATAAAGTAGTCATAGAAAATACTCATTCAGAATTGATCAAACCTATTATTTCATTGCTTGGTGAAATTTAGAATGGTTAATACATTTTCAAAATCATCAACTTGACCCATTCCGGTGTTACCTGGTGTAGCTTCTCCATTACGACAGAGAAGGAAAAAACTAGGTTGACTCCACAAAAAAATATATCTTACCACTTATATTGCACAACCGGTTTTATCGCAACGTAAAATCTAATTTTTCTATTGTTGTTTCAGAATTGTTACAGATTTTGGTGATGAGATGGATGAATGCATCTGTGATTCTTCCAATAAACGATTTAATGAATAACTTCCTATGAAAAACTAACCTAACTCCTAAGGAACATGACATCATTGAATTTTATGGAATTCAAGCACATTTAAAATTAGGTAGATTATACCTAGTAGTTTATGATGAAGAAAAATAAAAAAATTTCCTTACTCTCCAATAGATTCAATAGGAATCATTAATGTCTCATTCATGAAGCATTGGTCTGCTGAAAGATATCTTTGAAGATCAGGTTGTTCATAGCTAGCTGCTTGGTTATAGATGACCCATGCCATGTATGCTATGCTGCTGATAGTCCCTCCTATGATACTCTGAAAAAGGAAGACGTGAATAGGAATCCTTCAATAATTAGAGATTTCTAACTACTAACACCTATGAAACATTCAAACAATTTTGTAATAATGACTTAATTGAGGGTATCAGAGTCGTTATATCATATAGTATCATACCTTATAGTCAGCCCATGGGAAGAAAGCTGCAAGAAACAATGCCCCAAAACCTACGCTTCCTGTACATATGATGATGCTGAAAAAAGTCTGTAAGTGATGCTGAAATAAGTTCTGTAACGAATATGAAGGATGATTATCATTATTTCTTATAATATTTAAAACCAATGAAAAACATTTTAAATATATCTGTACTATAAAAAATAGTTATATTTAAACTGAAATGATAAATTTAACAGAAAGTGAAGCTCATCATGGAGAAAAAAGTTAATTGTGATCCAACCCCATGATGAAGAACTTCCTGTATTCTCATTCATTCATATAGCAGTCCTGGATTGTTCTTCATGAGCTTTCTTTTGTTATCTTTGTATCACAATTCAAAGCACAGTTAAATTATGTAGGGGTGAGCGGGGAAATGGCATACACTTAAGCGAGATTTATTACAGCTCATATAATATTCAATATAGAAGCATAGACACATGATCGAATGTTACTTTGTTTTATTGGCTACCAAATCGTCACCAAACGGCTGAATTTTTATCTTCATTCTTTTGTAAAACAATTAAAGGAAAAAAGTTACACTGTACGGATTAGCCCCAGCGGTTGGGGTAATTCCGTACGGGGGGACTTTGACCTCGTGAAAAATTATTAACATAACCTTAAAAACTTAGCATACACGAATCACCAAGTGTATCCAAAATATAGCTCAAGAACCGTAGATTCTTATGGTTTGGTAGTTACTTGCTAATATGTAAAGGCTTTCCACCTACCTCTCTAATTACTTGAAGCTTAGAAATAGTAACAAATCAAGCGAAAACACTATTTGTTTTACATAAATCACACCGTTGATCATACAGCAACCACATGTCTCCGGCGAGCTTGCGGGGTCTTTTGCTAGGGTGCAAAACCGATCGGACTCCCCTACCCCCACTCTAGAACCGGAAAACATGGTGTACGGTCATACCCCGCTGTACGGCTTTCCCCAGCTCGCCCCTACTTGTTGAAAATAACCGTTTGATTTACAGAGAATATCCTCAAATTAATCCCTGGTTTCCTTAGGTATATGTAATCAACAAGATATATAGATCAAAATTTTTCATATGCAATCTCTTGCGCTTGTTTTCAATTAGATAATCGAAAGACACCAATATAAATTTCTGAAGTAGTGGTACTCCATTTATTTCACTTAACTCTGAAGTTTAGGAAGGTTTTTGAGAATGGTAGTATAAGTATAAAAATATTCGAAATATTAGAACATTTCCTGGACAGATCACTTTATGTTTGTGCGTGATTGATCATATGTCAACTATAACAGAAGATATGGCGAAAATTCATTGTACTAAGTACTAAGGTTGACATTTTTCCTATAATTATGAGGAGAATATTCTAAAGCATACCTGCAGTGAGCCATCCAAGTTATTTATGAAATATATGAAGCCTATACTTAAAAGACCATATCCAAGGCATATGCATAACATCATACTGTCCAATTGAGCTTCGGTCAGTTTTCTACCAATAGTGCTTCGAATAAAATCTTTTAATTTGGCCGCCGTGTTTCCATTTAGCATGACATCAGCAGCCCTGATTAGGGAAACAGTTTGTAAAAGTCGTGTAAGAGAAAAATGAAGAACTTAACCGAATCCATCAATCACGTCGACCTTACCCGATAGAATTACTGAAGCCATTAGAGATTAGTAATCCTATACTCCCCATCATGCCCAAAAGTAATTCAGGAAGCTGATCTGAAAGAATTTTTAAAAATTCAAATTATGGAGTGAACATGTCATCGAAATCTGTTTTTATTATGTGTTCTTGTTTCAAAATTGTCGCTACAGTCATAAATGTTGAGAATCTTTAACTTTCATTATCCTCCGTAGAACTAGGACGTAAGAATTCAATTTTACATTTGCGGGAATAATTTAAATTGCTTGTTATTTCAAAAAGAATTCGCATGGAAACGGAGGATATTAATCAACAGCAGTTACTCGGAAAGATGCTCCTCTATGAATTCTCTTTTAATAGAGCGATGATAGCCTTTTACAGTGGAAATTTTAATATTATATTAAATTAAATCAATGAATAGATCCGCTTCATTTTCTTGGGTTTTCCTTGAGTTAGAATGATGACAGGAAAATTATTTTCAAGATTCATCAATTCCAAAAAAGTTGTTTATTTTGGTTGTTTAGTCCGGTTGCTACCAGTTTTAGATGTTTGCAATATGCTACTTACTTTTGATGGTTTTGGTTCTAATGCCACAAAAGGGAATAACCATAAGATAGGAGAACAAAGGCAAGTTTGAGAGGTGCAATATTGTACAAATCGAAATCTAAAATGAATTTCTAACTAAGTGAGACTGGGGGTAACGCATATTTGTAATACAGTGACCGAGCTGTCTAAAATTCTTCTGTTCAATGTTAACTTTATCTGAAATTAAGAAATCGCCTCGGTGTTGAACGCATATTTTCACTATCATACTTCCTCTCCCATCAATATTTTCTATAAGCTACTGTGTTAAAATCAATATGTTCCACCGTAACTATGTGTAACTCGATGGGTGATTGTTTACGCAAGTGAAGGGCTTAAATAGAAGGGGAAGTGGAAGGGGTAAGTTTAAAAAAGGTGGGGAGAGGGAAACAATGTAGCTGGAAGGGGATATAGTAAATCCAGGTAAAAAGGTCACAGGTAAAAATGCCGCAGTAACAATTAGACGGTAAAAATGCCATCTTATTTACAAATGTCACTGTTAGCACCCGCAATTCATGCCCCTGGTAATAATACACGGGAAATGTTAAGTCCTCTAATACAAAAGATTTACAGATTTTAATGAAACATGAAGCTTTATAAAGAGAAATTACCATAATGAAATCCAGTTCGAAAAATTAGAAGATAGAATAAGGCGGGTGGAATTCCATGCTGTGTGTGTTAAGAAACAGAATCAAACAGTTTCAAATTGTGAAAAAACTTCAAAGCTGCTTCTTTCTCAAGAAAACCCATGTTTCTTAATAGTAAGTTAATAAGACACTATATAATATAGTTCCGACCAAATCAGGAACAACATCCAACTAAAGAAGCTGGGTCTTCACAAAACCATTCCGTTCAAGATAAACGAAGCGTCGAAACGAGAGGTTTGATACCCTTCAAACAGAAATTTAACTGTAAATCTCATTCCCCATCATTCCTCCGCCACTTAAACTATTTTCATTCGCTTCAGGGAGTAATCTTGTAGCAAGCAACTTCAAGGAGATTCATAGCTATCCTCATCTCCCCTTTACCTCTGATTCGGGTAGTGCGTAGTTGTTTTTGGACGTAAAAATGATTATAATACAGAAAAAATGATTTCAATCTAGCCAAAAGTAATAATAGTAATAAATTACGGTGTTAGTGATAGTCGTTACGTTGCCAAAACGGTTTTAAAGATTGCGAAAATGGTGAATAATTTTATTATTGTGTAAAAATGATTGACATAAAATATATAGGATTCTATACAGGAGTAAACACCACAATAATTATTGCTTAAGCCATTTCCAATATGGCCTTCCACATTGTCAAAATGGTGTATTATAGCGTAAAGATGATTGACATGTAACATTATTAATGCATTCTATACATGAGTAACTATCAAATTCTGAGACATTGCAAAATGGTCTTCAACATAGTCACAATAGATATGCCCCCACGAGTAGCGTCATGACCAAAAGGGTGTATGGATTCAAAAGAAGAACGGAGAATTAAATATTATACGGGATTCATCCCTGCAAGAGAAAATAGGTCAAAGGTAGAAGAGATAAAACTAATAGAAACAGGTGAAAATCTCTACCTTCCCACCAGTTACCCTACCCAAACAATCCCTCCCTCTACCCACCCATTCCCATCCCCTCCCTTTACCCCAAACACTCACATACCTACCTCTAACCCACCCACTCCAATGCCTCCCTCTACCCCACCCACTCCTATACCTCCCTCTATCCCCCCTCTACCCTCCCATTACCATCCCTCCCTCTATCCTACCTCTAAGAACCCATTCCCATACTTCCATCTACCCAAACCACTCCCATCCCAACCTCTACCTCCCTCTACCAACCGACTCCCATCACTCCCTCTACCACACTTTACCCACCCACTCCCATCCCTCCCTCCCTCCCTCTACACCCCTCTAGCACACCCACTCTCATCCATCCCAGTATCCCCCTCTACCCACCCACCCCATCCCTCCCTTTACCACCCTTCTACCCACCCATTCCCAACCCTCCCTCTACCCACCCACCCCATCCCTCCCTTTACCACCCTTCTACCCACCCATTCCCATCCCTCCCTCTACCTCCCTCTACCCACCCACTCCTATCCCTCCCTCTACGCCCCTCTACCGACCCATTCACATCCCTCACTCTACCCCACCAACTCCATCCCTCCCATTATCCTCCCTATACTCACCCTCACCCATTCAATCCTCTATCACACCCATCCCTCCCTCTACTCCCATTTACCCACCCACTCCAATCCTTCCCTCTGCTCCACCCATTCCAATTCCTCCCTGTACTCCACCCTCACAGCACCTAGATCCTACCACCCATTCCCGACCCTATGGCCCGCCCTCTCCGGACCCTCTGTCCTACCCAATACTAACCCTTCCTCTATAACGCCCAGCCCTCACTCCATTCCACCCCTATCCCAAAAAATCACTTCCTTCTCTTCCTCTCCGATAACCATCTCCCATCTACTACCTTCAATCTTTATTCACAATTTAAAACAAGGAAAAATACGATAAATCCAATGAAAAGATACAGAATAATTAAATTATACATAGCCCCACCTTAAACATCATGATAAATCTATATATTCTGCAATATTTTGTTTGGCTAAGGGCGCAAAGTTTTTATATCCATATTATATACATTTCAAGTCATGGTACACTATACAAGTTCCGGCCTTACAAATATTTATACTATACATAATTGAAAAATAAATTTTGGCTCGGAATAAAAAGAAGGTATTTCACTTCTTATTCATCTTCCGGGGTAGAGTGATTCTTTAGGGGTTCGCCATCGGGTTCTCCATCCTCTTCGCAGCCTGGGGTCGTTGTCTGGTAGTGCAGTACCCTGGTTATGTGCTCAATGTAGAAGTCATAAATCATCCTACTTTGGAGCGCACGGATTTTTCCGGCAGAAATGTGGAAACATAATAGGAGGAGGGCCATTTAGACCGTGTCTCAGATGGCGAATGCAAGGACCTCTGCTCCTTCCAGCAACTGTGCAATTTTTTCCCTCTTCTTTCGCTTTGCCGTCGAAGGCGTTCTCCTGGTTTTCGAAGGGGCACCATAAAATCCTCGATATCTAAAGAAAGATCGAAGAAATGAATCTTACAATGCTAGATCGTATCTAATTATTATGTATGAATAGGGAAGTAAATATAAGAAAACATCCAAGGAAAACAATATTATTAATACCTAGACTGTATCTTTATCTAAGCAGAAGTAGATTGCAAGAACTAAAGAAGTTTCCATTAAACTAACATGTCATAGTGAATAATAATAATAATAACTTCTCTAATGGAAACAGGAACATCCCAATTACATCCATTTAAATAATTATTGCTATTTACAAAGACACACAACCATTCCCTAGCCAGAAAAATTCCACTAGCCGGGATTCGAACCCTTGGAGTTGGAGCGATAACGTGCGAGAATGCTAACCACTAGGCCACCACGGCCGGTTAACTTTTGGGTTGACCCAGAAATGAAATAACCAATTTCATCATTCTGGATTTCTGGAGGTAACATTTCCTAGAGAGAGAGATGATATTTAGAAGTGGCTCGATTTCATGTGGTCTACTCCTGATGATCCGGCTCAGTTGGTTGAAAAATGGCAATGTTTTGAACTGATTAGAGTGCCTCACAAAAGAAAACATTTATGGTTACAGAAGAAATTATTTATTGAAGGAAGCCTTTCGAAGTTAGGAGTCGTCTTCGTCTTTCGAAGAAGCGCGTCTGGAGATTGAAATATACATGCCATTAAAAAGTGAAATCCCAAAAATATTAAAATTCTAGTCTTAATCATATTCTTATTTTTCCTTTGCGAAGGAGGATAGGAAGGGCCATTATTTCCAGTAAAAACCAAAATATACCGCTTACTTATGTGTGAGTAGCTTTGAGTTATGAAGCACGAAATTACAACTGTAATATAAGAACAGATATCAAACCAAACTATGATCTTGCTGAATTTTATCACCTATATAAGGTGGTTAAGATACGGAAAATTAATTTAAAGCTCTTTGTTTGATAAGGAAAATAAAATACCTCCTCGAACTGTTAAAACATGAGCAAAATATTCAAGATCGCTGGAACCCTATTACGGTTCTCAGGGAAATACTGGGGAAACTACTTTCTCTATCTTGAGAACAACATTACAAAGATAGTAAATCCAAAGGAAAGCAAATTAGCGGATGGCTGAGGCTAAGGCAAATGCCCAACAGATGACTTATGCTCTTAAACTTGGGCAGTCATTTGTGTTCCGAGTGGCTTCCATTCAAAATCCGAAAATTCGCAGGTGTAAATAAGGAAAATGTATCAACCGATATAGTATATATTACTGTGATATTATCTTTTTAAAATTTCATTACCAAGAAGCAAACAGTAAGAATATTTTGGAAATTAACTAAGGTATATTTTCATATTTACTGTCTTGATTGTAGGTTAAGCATTAATGCTGGACTAGAATATTGATTTAGATGTGCCAATTGGTTACAGGGGTGAATCGAAAATTATGTTTAACGATCATTAGACTCTCCAAATATAAATTCCTTATTTTATAATTATAATGTAGGAAGAGAGTGTGAATTTTAAATGTGTGTGAAATAGGCCTTTTTCATCTGCCGATTAACGGCGGGTACTCAGTTTACTTTTTTATTACTATATTAATTGAGGAAACTCAATCGAAAGATAAATATCTAACTTTATAAGAAAGTAGTTTGTTCGGAGTCTGTTTAATTTGTTTTGAATCGATTATAAATCAACAATTATACTTAATGCTACAGTCATCTAAATGTTGTGGTAGAGTCACATTTAAATCGGCATTTACATAAAAACTAATTTTTCTCACAATTATAGGGAAACATATAAAGCCAATGTAAATATAATGTAATAATATAATTCAATAATTTAAAGAGCTCATGAATTCAGAACTACTAACTAGGGTATCTTAATATTATTATTAAATTTGAAAATATGACAATATGCTTTAAGGAAATTAGTAATTTTAATATTAACTGACAATTAAAAACAGCCATCTGTCATGCCTTATTTTTTTTGGAATTTTAGAAGCAAGAACTATAAATTATAATTACTTTAATAAGCAAAAACTATATATTAAAATCATGGGTTAATGGTAGTTATCTGGGGGTTATACATTAGGGATTTCTAGCAAAAATCTAGAAAACATCCCCCACAACCCAACCCATCCCCGGGGCAACGTTGCCGTGAATCAACGGGTCATTTCTACCAAAATCACGAAAAATCTTAATTTTCATCGTAGAACGTCGATCAAAAGACGCTTGTATATCTCTTTGGACTAGTGAGATGACTGAGATAATAAATTGTTGCTCGTTACAATTGTTCTTAACTTTTTAAATCGTATTCCACGCGGTCGGGTTTTCATGGTCCCCCCTGCTGTGGAAGACGGGCGCTTCCGAGCTGTGAAGGCGAGCTAAGGGTCCGGATTAGGATGGCGACCCTCCAAATTTCTACCTGAAAAAAATTAAGGGTATAACCCCCAGATAACCACCATTAACCAAATCATGAAATCACCACCAGCAAGGAAATTCCAATGCTCTTAATACTGCAATTTTAAGTTAAAAACAACTGCTTGTATAAACCTGAATGGTACAAGCCAAACACTCAAACATTTGCAGTCGAGGGATCATTCGATTAAGTGTGTCATTATCGTTTTATATTAAAATGAAATACACTGATAATCCTCATGTATAAGAATGCAGGTACCCGAAAAACCTCGATCCTTTTCTTTTACTTCCTTTACATCATATAGTAGATTTACAGAAAGTCTAAGCTGCCGCTCAAATTGATTATTTTCAACAAATCACAAATTCAATTAATCATGCCCTCTTCTCCTAGAATATCTCAAATTTCTTCCTTAATTTGAAATATAAAATTTGTAATACTTCGAATTACCATAAGATTATGCAATTTTAAAAAATTATCTGCAAAATATGAAAGTATAGTCTGTTTACTTAACTTGGAAGTCCAGCCTGCCGTTTTCCCCCGAGCCTCTTCAGTTGACGGTGGTCACTCGCATTTGTGAAGAGTAAGTCAGACGGCAAAGCCTTAGCGAATCTGAGCAAGTTCACTTTCTTAAAACTGGAAGGAATAGGAACATCAAAATAATTCATCATTCATTAATGAATATGGTAATATCAAGAAAAAAATCAGTTCAAAAAGTAAAATTCCCGGTGACAAAGGAAAATATCGCAGGTGCCGTTAATGCACATCTATGAAGTTATGTAATAGAGATCCACTTCGATGTTAAAATACAAACCGTACTCATCAACACATCTAATCACAATATTTGAGTAGGAAAATTTTAATCAATGGCACAAGGAATAGAATTAAGGATGGTTCTGATATAACAGGAAAATGAACTTAGTGCAGAGCGTATGGAGACGAGAATACGATACTACGCAACGATGGCAGTTTAAACATCTGAATAGTTAGTAGCAAATAATAGTAGAAATATGTAACGAAAAAGGTTAAGCTTTACTTGCATAGACCTTAGGAGACCATGTTATTTTACTGGTGACATTTAGCTAGATATTTAAATTAATTTGAAAAGAGATATCACACAATAGCTACCCCTAGATATTATCCTCATAATTTTTCTAGTAAAATTAACAATATAATTAGTTTTGTTGATTTTTAGAATGCTGATTAATTCATTGAAATAAATTTAAGCTTACGCAGCCGGGATACGAACCTCTAATTCTCAGATTAAACGGGTGCTCATGCCGGTCAGATACACCGACCACTAACCAACTAGGAGATACTACTGGTTTGAGCCCCCTCTACTTCAACATTTTCTCCTCCGATTCTTTATAAGACATTCATAATGCAGGACCCGCTTTCTCCTTGACCATTTGAGAAGCTTCAAGTGAATTGTTTTGGATTCTTGTATCACAGTCAATTAAGACACAGACATAGCAGGGACTAGCAATGTTGCCACCTGCGTAAGCTTTGAATAAATATGCTGCAATCTGATTGGTCGAATTCTCCCTCTCCCACGCCCACCTAACAATTTGTACGTTTTGATTAATGATGATAATAATTAAAAAGTCATTAAATTGTATGAAGTATAACCTCAACCGTAATTTTAATTATCTAGATCATTAATTTTCATAAAATATTTATTTATTTCTACTTCGCATTAATTTGGCTGTATCATAGGTGGAATTGCTTGAAATATCGTAGTTGTTATGGATGTTCAGAGTTGAATGATTAATGGTGATATTACTATTTCATAACGATAACTACCTTAAGATTCTCACAACTGTGTTAAAATATTGCAAAATAATTGTATCTTCTGTATCGCAATTAATATTTCCTACTTTGTCATAACAAAATAATGGGATTTGCGTACTGATAAAAATTATAACGTCCGCGTTGCGGAGTGATCTAAATTTAAGGTAAATCGATTGTGACAGGCATCAACTTACATTGGATACCTTAAAAAAAACTGATAGAGAAAAAGGGGAATTTGTTCACTAAATATCCGCTCTGTATGTCATCCTTAAAGAGGATTTTTTATACCATCAGTTTCCATTTCAATTTAAATAAAGTGAATGAATAATTTACTAAACGAATTTCAAAAGTGGATTCTTTTAAAATAAAATTTGCGATTCTCCTCTGAGACATTAACTTCATTCAAACAACATAAAAGGATATTAGAGTCGTTGAATTTCGATCCTGGTCAGTCTCGAAGCGAGAGGCCCGGGGCCATAAATTCAAAATTTACGGATTAAGCACCTCTGATTTATCAACTTCACTGAATATGTTAAGCAATCAAATTTATACAAATCATATTATTTCGTATAACATATAACTATAAATGTTTATAAAACCTGTAACATTTTCCTTATTCGGATATTTAGAGCAAACGCGGAGAGGTATGTGTTTATTAGTAACTGGAGTAGCAATGCACCATACCATACACCATTAATCAAACAGGTAGGAAATTAAAAGAAAATGAAGTCAAACAGACGATAAGAATTGTGAAGACCTACTGCTTATGTTCATAATTTTCAAGAACGATATCCTATGAATGAATTTAAGGATTTATTTTATGAGAATGTATTACTGTGAAATAATACTCTAATACAGATGAATCCACGATGACTGAATTGAAGCAAAAACAATCTATATAAATTTATCTTTCTCTATGTGAAGGGCTTTTCATACCCTTACGCACGACAGGGCGCAACACATTTCTTTCTTATGTTGGCGATCATTGGCATTCCCCCTCCTTCTCCACATAATAAGAAACAGCGAAGAAAGAGAGGGCATAATACCGGATTAATCTATGAAAGGCGTAAACGAAAGTCTAACGAACGATTGGGGTCGCAGAAAATGGACTTAACCGCCATAAAGGCTCTGAAAATGAGAAGAAATTGCTTAGGCTCTGGTATAATTCTATTACATTCCAATCTTGCTTAGTTGCTTGGTCAGCGAATAGATATAAATTCCGGAAAGAATGCTTTACCATCAGTTAGCACTTGAGTTACGAATGGATTAACGAGACCATCGTCGTCTGAATAATATGTGAACTCGTGCAATCGCAAAGTAAAGGTTCGGCGTCTCCATTATAACATAACCTTTTGTGGTAAAGGTGCAAAGAAACGAATAATTAGAATAATTCGTAGCTGTAACGAGGTGTTAGAATTTTGGAAAGAGCTAGGACTTAAGGCCGCCTGAGCCCATGATAATCAACTTTTCCACTACTTTATTTCCATCTGTTAATCTATGGTTGGATTCCTCTCTCAAACGTCACCTATTCTTTCTTAAATATGTCTAAGTGGATGAAAGTTTCTGTACGATATTTATCAATATCAAAACAATATATGGCTCGTGAATGCCTTAAATTGATCGCTTCACATGGGTCAGTTCTGTCTGCGAAGGCTGACATTGTGTCTGAATAATATTTTTTGAAACGATTTTAAGTTAACGGTAAACCTGTAATAGACTATTCATCTACAGAAGGCGATATAAAATCTACGCTTATGTAAAAGCATACTAATTCTATAAGAGTAGGGTAAATGCCAGCAATAAATTTCAACAGAGGTTGTGATAATTGGTAAGAAAGTCTATTAAAAATTTTATCTGATTAAATTATAACGATCAAGAGTTACACAAACACAGTAAGTTTAAGCTGACGGACATACGAGATGAAGGGGAAAGGAAGGAACCGTATTTCTATTGGATATAATTGTACTTCAATACATACTTCGCTGCAAAAAATCTAATTCTGCAACCTGCAGCAATGAACAACCATCCGTAGATCATATCTACCTTACGTTTAAAAAATTACAATCAGCGTCAATGAATAACTATGATTATCCTCTAAGGTTGAAAAATAGAGAAATGGCAGTAAATTAACATGTTTGTAATGCTGTTACCTCGCGATGTAACAAATTTATCCTTTATTTGGATGCAAAACATATGGACGAAAAATTCGCTTAAGCAGTTGACTTGATAATCTCGCTGTAAAATACGCGGAAAGTTTCCTTCGTGTTATTTCTAATTTTATAAAATCGAATCACTAACGGTATCTGTATAATAGAAACCTAGAGATAATTGCTAATCATAATGTTGAAAAACTTGAATGGTTCTAGGCGAGACGATTTCAACGAAGCATTCTTTCACTTGAACGGCTAATTGCAATATATTTAAAAGTGTCATTACATGACGAAGAATACATATGGAAAAGTAAGAGTATTATGTGTGCTTACCCAAATTGATAAAATGACTTTCCTCGTGTTTCTTCCGGAAGGTCATCCCATGGCCATTCCCTTTCGAAACGAACTATAGCAGTGACCCATCGATGAGAGAGTTAAAAGTTCAGTTTTCAAACCTGAAAATATAGAAATACCAAATTAGTAAAATATCGATTAATTTAATTCAAACTGTACTCAACGCAATTTTCAAAGAGGGATTTTCGTTATATGAAACCACTATTTCCGCGCCCTCTATGGTGTTATGCATCAGGTAAAGTGCAGGTGGAATGCTAACAAACGTAAATATTGAAAAAAAAAAACATATCCTCAAATAAGATAGCTGCGATCCATTTTGGGATTGAAACAAGGAATGTATTTATAAATGGAATATTAAAGAAGGGTAAACTTTCATCAAAGTCTTGAGGAATAAGAAAAGCATAGTTCTTATCTAAGGGAAAACTAAACGAAATATAGTTCTCGTAGAGAAAGAACACTGTTAAGTCTCAACGATGGCACATCACAAGCATTTGAAATAGAATAAAAGAAAAAAATAAAACCATAATGAAATATATTTTAGCATGAAGGCATACAGTAACATGGAGTGCTACCAGATATTTTCAAATACCGATTTCTGTTAATTTTTCCGGACGGATCGTACAAACAACGAGAGTGTAAGAAATCCCCACGTTCGAGTCCCGCATGCGACAGACTTTTTCTCTTTCGTTATTTCTATGAAATTATGTGTTTGAGGCCGGTTTTTTCATTCATCTATTAAGTTTTTAACTGACGTTTTCTTCATACGCTTATGTCATCCATTAAGAACTAAGGATAGAACGAAGTTATCAAACCAAATTCAAATATGATCACTAAATCAAATTTGAATCGGAAAATACGTGGAGGCTACATTTACGCGACTGCATTACGTATATACGTTACGATTCTCCTTATATAAGCGATGCCGAAATCAATATATTATACAAATACGCAAACTACAAACGAAATTCCGCAACGGCTAGTTTTAAATGTGGGAACTTATACCTCGCGAAAGCAATTATTTCTCTAAAGCAAGAACGCGAGAAACAAAATATGATTAAGGTTTCTTTGTACTACTTACCATAAAAAGGAAATCCTTGGTGATGGTCACAAACATCCTCAGGTCTTAAAATGTCGCTCTTTCATTTGTAAGGAAAATTAATTTACGGAATAGTTATAATTGTAAAAAGAAAGCAAAAGGCTATAAAATTCCACTCACGTTTACCAGTTTCCAAATCTAACGGAAGTCACAAAATTTAAATTTCAACGGTAATTTGAAAACAACTGACATAACTTCCGCACCAGTCGGTATCTAAGCAGGAACTGAGGAAATTTCCATCAGGATAATGGTTGTACAAGAAAGCTGAAACGTGATTGGTCGAATTTGGATATTCCATTCCATTCCATTTACGTAAGTAAGTAAAGTCCATCAATAAAAATTAATATTAAATTCACTTTCAATTTTATAAATTAACTTCTTAATTTAATTATAAAACTTTTTGGAATATTAATTTTAGTTAACAAAATTAATTATTTATATTTTGAGTTATTTTTGTGGTATCCTCCAATGGGAATGCCCGACATATTGCAATTTTTTTCCGTTTAATTATAAGTTTTGAAACTATATATTTCTCTTTGTTTATCTGGATTACCAAAAAATCGGTTAAAGCTTTTTAAAAATGTTAATATAATTAATTACTCCTCGTCTACCATAAAAAAGAATGGAGTTACAGCATCAATTCACTTTATCGACAAACACCAGAAAGCAACTTTATGATTTCTTTTCGAAGACATATAAATTGATCGAAAACATTCAACTGAGGAAGGTTTCACGGGTTTTCAAGGATGGCTCCTTGAAAATGGCAGCAGGGACCGCTGCCGAAACGTTGGAGCCATCCAGTCTTCTCACCCGGTTGGAAACCCGTGAAACCTTCCTCAGCATAATTCACCGGGAAAGTATTCGATCTGAAAACATTATATTTATTCAGTAAGTTCTCCTCATCGAGGGAAAAAGTAGTGAATTACATGGTTCGGGAGAATAAAAATTACTTCCCAACTTGGGAATACAGAACATTACCTTATCCGTCTCCCTCATCAAAACAAATTTTCGGCGCAGAAATGCATGCAAATCTCACAGTCTTGAAATTCTGAAATACATTCCTTTAAAGTTTGAAACTCGCATATGATAAAAGTTGAGCTTATATTTAAAAATATCTTAGAAAGATAAGGCCCAATGACTTATGGGAGAGACAGGAAGGTCAAATATGTATAGGAGAGGATTGCTAGAAATATAATTGAGTATGCTACAGAAGGGAAATAGACAGAGAGTAAATCGACAGGATGTTTGATGAATATAATTATATATCCTTCAACTTATACATATGACTTAGTGCCTGAAGTCCTACACATACCGAGTATCCGTCTGTGAGAAGAGCACAATGTGAAAAACATTTCAGCCAGCCGATCACAATGTCGAAGGTTTCATCCTTTTGTAGTCCGTTTGAAGCCTTTCATATGCCAAATACATCCACAGAAATACGCATAAATCACTTTTTAATTGTACTCGTTTCGCACCCATTAAAGGAAACCATATCATAAACAGCTGATTTAAAATGTCGACAAGCATATAATCCTCGGAGGAAGGAATCATATTGTGGAAATCCATAACAGCGTGAGAATAGGGACAGAATATAGCTTTTATCAGTTTCATTATCCACGAATATAGCATCATCATTATTACCTATAACATATCATCTTGGCGATGGCGATTCTTCGCTGAATCCGGTATGAGGTAATATCGCTGTGGAAAAAGTACTAGTCTGTATCTCTCCTCTGGTTGTCTGCAATAACTTTTCAATTGTGTATGCCATGAGTTCACTCCCACTATGAACGGATTGCACACGAACTGTGAATAGTAATCCAAAGTGTAACACCTTCTTGAACAATTTGCACTAATTAATTTCACATCGACTGTTATTAAAAACTTTAAAATAACTCAAAAAGTTCGCTATTCCACTCAACAATTCCACTCACCAACTCCTTTCAACCACGAGGAGATTACGTGGCCTTTAACCGCGCTTTTGGCCTTTCCGATCGTCAGGAAAAATCTGAAGTAAGCTATTTGCGTGCGAAGAACTATGAGTGATGTGAGTTGATTTTCGTAGTGTTTCTCACTATGGCAATCTTTCGTTCATTCTAAATTTACCTGGAATATATTCTAGTGGAAGTGGTATGTATATTATCAGTATCAAACGAATAGGCTTTCTTCTGAATGTTCAAAGTGTAAGTTATATTGGTGTGAAAACTGATACCTCAATCTTTTGATTTATTCGTACGTTAGTGACATGTGCTTGTGATTTCTTCTATCTTGTGAGTTGTGAAGTTTCTGACGTGCATGGCTTCCTTTAATGGGTGTGAAAGAATATAATTAAATAGTGATTTCTGCGTATTTCAGTGTATGTATTAAACATATTAAAGGCTTCAAACAGATTACTAAAGGATGAAACCTTCAACATTGTGATGGAAATGTGGTTGAAATGATTTTCGATCTCGGCTCTTCTTCAAAGACGGATACAAGGTATGTGTAGCACTTGTGGTACTATATTAAATGTATAAGTTAAAGGATGTATAATCGTATTCATCAAGCATGCTATCTTCTGATTGTGATTTCTTCTATCTTAGGAGTTGTGAAGTTTCTGACGAGAATGGCTTGGCAATTTTGTACTCTCGGTGACGGAATAAAAGTCAGCGAAGAATGTAAAGTGAGTAAGATTTCTAAGAAAGGTATGTTCGGTATAAAAAAATTAAGCTTAGGATACATTCTTGATTATCCTACATTTTGATGGTTTCATATTATCAAAACTAACAAACCTGCCTATGTTCGTATCCTAGTAACTTACCCCACAGTTGAGGGCATCACATACCTGCCTTTATCTTACCTTCTGTTTTCAAATCTATGCCCTTAATGACAGTCTTTAGCATTCCCTCTTCCATTAATATTTGCCCACTCTTGTCTCTCCCATAAGTCCTTGGACCTTATCTTTCTAAGATATTTTTAAATTACGCTCAACTTTTATCATATGCGAGTTTCAAACTTTAAAGGAATGCATTTCAGAATTTCAAAACTGTCAGATTTGAATGCATTTTTGCGCCGAAATTTTGTTTTGATGAGGGAGACGGAGAAGGATATCCCCAAGGATAAGGATAATGTAGATATCCTCAAGCAGGGAAACAATTTTTATTCTCCCGAATCATGTTATTCACTCCTTTCTTCTCGATGAGGAGACCTTTCATAATAAATATAGTATTAATATAATGTTTTCGATCGATTTAAAAGTCACTGAATAGAAATCATAAAATTACCCTCTGGTGTATATCGATAAAGTGTTGATGCTCTAACTCCATTCTTTCGTTATGGTCGATGGGGAGTAATTAATTATATTAATATTTTTAAAAACCTTTAACCGATTTTTTAGTAATCACGATAAACAAAGAGAAATATTACAGTTGCAAAACTTATAATTAAACGGTAAAAATTACAATGTGTCGAGCATTCCCATTGGAGGATACGACAAAATTAACTCAAAATATAAATAATTAAATTTATTAACTAAAATTAATATTCCGAAAAGTTTTAAATATAAATTAATAAGTAATTTATAAAATTGAAGGTGAATTTAATTATAATTTTTATTGATGGAAATCTTTTACTCACGTAGTGGGCGGAATATCCAAATTCGACCAATCACATTTCAGCTTTCTTGTTCAACCACTATCCTGATGGAAATGTCCTCAGTTGCTGCTTAGATACCGACTGGAGCTGAAGTTAAGTCAATTGTTTTCAAATTGCCGTTGAAATTCAAATTTTGTGACCTTCGTTGGATTTGGAAACTGGTAAACGTGAGTGGTATTTTATAGCCTTTTGCTTTCTTTTTACAATTATAACTATTCCGTAAATGAATTTTCCTTACAAATGAAAGAGCGACGTTTGAAGACCTGAGGATGTTTGTGACCATCACCAAGGATTTCCTTTTTATGGTAAGTAGTACAAAGAAACCTTAATCAAACTTTGTTTCTCGCGTTCTTGCTTTAAAGAAATAATTGCTTTCGCGAGGTATAATTTCCCACATTTAAAACTAGTCGTTGCGGAAATTCCTTTTTTATTCCTCGAGCCTCTGATTAAAGTTTACCGTTATTTAATATTTCATTGATAATTACGTTCCGTGTTTCATATTTTAACATTTACGTTTGTTAGCATTCCACCTGCCCTTTACCCGATGTATAGCACTATAATGGGCGCGGAATTAGTGATTTCATATAACGGAAATCCCAATTTAAAAATTGCGTTGAGTACAGTCTGAATTAAATTAATCGATATTTTACTAATTTGGTATTTCTGTTTTCAGGTTTCAAAAACTGAACTTTTAACTCTCACATCGATGGGCTGCTTCTATACTTCGTTTCGAAAGTGAATGGCCACGGGATGACCTTCCGGAAGAAACGCTAGAAACGAAATTTGATCAATTTGGGTAAGCGCACATAATACTTTTACCTTTCATTATAATTTCATTATGTATACTTCCTTATGTAATGACACTTCTAAATATTTTGCAATTAGCCGTTCAAGCGAGAGAATGCTTTGATGAAATCGTCTAGTCTAGAACCATTGAGAAGAACTGTGTAATTGATTAGAATTAATGTGTTTTGGCAAATATTCGGTAGTAGTTGAAGCGTAGAGAGAGTATGAAATTCAAATATAACTGTTAGGCATTTTTAGTGAGTTTAAATCAAGTAACTTTAACAATGCTAAGAGGCATTCAAGTCTAAAGCGATATGATGAGGGAATTCTTACTCGAATGCTCTTCCGCTCTGCGAATAATGTTTAATTTAAGTGTGGAGCTCCTGTTATTCAAGATTATGTTAAGCAATTATCTCTAGGTTTCTAATATACAGATAGCCTTAGTGATTCGATTTTATACAAGAAGATATAACTCGAAGGAAACTCTCCGCATTTTTTACAGCGATATTATCAAGTGAACTGCTTAAGCAAATGTCTCGTTCATATTTTTGTTTTTTTTTTGTAACATTAAAATAAAGGAGTAATTTGTTACATCGCGAGGTAACAGAATTATGAACATGTTAACATACTCGCTCTTTTTCTATTTTCTAACCATAGAGGATAATCATAGTTATTCATTGTCGCTGATTGTAATTTTTTAAACGTAAGATAGATATGACCTACGGATGGTTGTTCATTGCTGGAGGTTGCAGAATTAGAGTTTTTAACAGCGAAGTATGTATTGAAGTACAATTATATCCGATAGAAATACGATTCCTTATTTTCTTCTTCATCTCGTATGTCCATCAGCTTAAACTTACTGTGTAAGTGTAACCCGTGATCGTTATAATTTAATCAGATAAAATTTTTAATAGACTTTCTTATCAATTATCAAAACTCCTGTTGAAAATTGCTGCTGGCATTTACCCTACTCTTATAGAATTAGTATGCTTTTACATAAGCGTAGATTTTATATCGCCTTCTGTAGATGAATAGTCTATCACAGATTTACCGTTAACTTAAAATCGTTTCAAAGAATATTATTCAGACACAATGTCAGCCTCCGCAGGCAGAACTGACCCATGTGATACGATAATTTTAAGGCATTCACGAGCCATATATTGTTTTGATATTGGTAAATATCGTGCCGAAATATTCATCCACTTAGACATATTTGAGAAAGAATAGGCGACGTTTGAGAGAGGAATCTAACCATAGTTAAACAGATGGAAATTAAGGAGTGCAGAAAGTGATCATGGGCTCAGGCGACCTTCAGTCCTGGATCTTTCCAAAATTCGAACACCTAGTTACTGCTATGAATTTTTCTAATTATTCGTTTCTTTGTACATACCTTTACCACAAAAAGTTATGTTAAAATGGAAACGTCAAACCTTTACTGTGCGATTGCACGCTTTATCACATTTTTCAGTCGACGATGGTCTCGTTATACTATTCATAACTCAAGTGCTAATCTAGGGTAAAGCACTCTCTTCGGTTGTAATATATATTCGCTGTGTAAGCAACTCTTCTCTTTTTCAGAGCCTTTATGGTCGTTAAGTCAATTCTCTGCGACATCATCGTCCATTAAACTTTCGATTACGTCTTTCATAGATTAAATTATTAATTCGAAGTTTAGATCGTATTCTACGGTGAGATTCATAAACAATCTCTGATATTGTGCTTCCCATTACCGTTGCTAAGTTCTTTTTTCTTAAATTTATTGCCAGTTTACCAGTCACTGTTAAGTACTTAATTTCAGGAGCCATGATCTTTTCCGATTAGCCTTGGTGCTTTGCTTCGTGAATCATAAACATGCGGATTCGCTTTTCCACCTCTTTCTGATCTCTGAGAACAATGTGAGAGTTAGTTGCATACATACACACACATGGTTGATTTTGCTTTCCCTTTCCGTTCCTTTTTCGATAAATTTCTTTTCAAAATTAGCGAGCAATACTTCGTAAAGTGTTACGTTTATCTCGATGCTTTGTTTGAATGACCTTGAGTTCTTACGCTTCATTTTTCATTGTTCAATGTGGTGTATTACCTGCCTTGGACGAGCCGAGGAATCCATTGTAAAATTCATTGTGTCACGTAGACGATAACATTATACTTTAATTTGATTTTGGTAAATATCTCATAATGCGAATTGTGACCTAAATCATAACTCAATACCTTTATCACCTCAAATGTATGCAAGAGATTTCTTATGGCGCAGACTGAAATTCCGATTCTTCCCGTGCTCTTTCGCAAACGGAGAATATACATTTTAGTAAACAGAAGTATACGAGTTTATTCACAGAATAGACCTTTTAAGATAATTCATTTTTTCCACTCAAGGCATGCGTTTGAATCACTTTGGCAAAATATCTTCTTCAAGAACATAGTCGTAATGGTAAACCGATGTTTCCATACCTCAAGATCTTATTAGTACTTCTCCATAAATTCAGTTTACTTCTCATACTTCAGTTTCTATATTTACTTATACCATGTAAAAAGGTGATGACGATTTGCAGTGATACTGATATATAATCACCTTTCAATTATTTCATTTTATCACGCAATTTATATCGTATGACGTTTAAACTTTATCTTACTTCAACATTTCAAATTGTCTAGCTGCTGAGAGAATAGTATTGCATATGCATAAAAAATAACATGTCACATAATCATACAAATTTGATTGCTTAACGTATTGAGTAAAGTTAATTAATCAGTGGTACTTAATCCGTAAAGTTCGAATTTATGGCCCCTGGCCTCTCGCTTCGGGACTGACCAGGGTCGAAATTCAACGTCCCTAATATCCTTTTATGTTGTTTGAATGAAGTAATTGTCTCAAAGGAGATCCGCAAATTCAATTTAAAACAACCTTTTTTGAAATTCAATTAATGAATTACTCACTTCATTTAATTTGAAATGGAATCAAATGTTAATTAAAATTCCTTTTTAAGGATGATGTACAGTGCGGATGTTTAGTGAACAAATTCTATCAGTTTTCATTCTTTAAAGGTCACCAATGTAAGCAGATGCCCGTCGCAATAGATTTACCTTAAATTTAGATCACTCCGCAACGCGGACCTTAAAATTTTTATCAGTTCGCAAATCCTATTATTTTGTTATGAAAAAGTAGGAATTATTAATTGCGATACTTAAGATAAAATAATTTGCAATATTTTAACACAGTTGTGAGAATCTTAAGATAGTTTTCGTTATGAAATAGTGATATCACTTAAAATCATTAAACTCTCAATATTCGTAACAACTACGTTATTTCAAGCAATCCCATCTATGATAAAGCCAAATTAACGCGAAGTAGAAATAAATATATGTTTCATGAAAATTAATGATCTTGATAATTAAAATTAAGATTGAGGTTATACTTCATACAATTTAATGACTTTTAATTATTATTATAATTAATCAAAATGTACAAATTGTGAGGTGGGCGTTGGAGATGTTGAATTCGTATTCGACCAATCAAATTGCAGCATACTTGTAATTGTTCAAAGCAACATTGCCTGTCCCTGCTATATCTGTGTCTTAATTAACTGTAATACAGGAATCCAAAACAATTCACTTGAGGCTTCTCAAATGCTCAAGGAAAAAGCGGGTACTGTATTACGAATGTCTTATAAAGAAACTAAGGAGAAAATGTCTGAGGTAGACGTGGCTCGAACCAGTATCTCCTAGGTGGCAGGTGGTCGGCGTATCTGACCGGCATGGGCACCCGTTGAATCTGAGAGTTCGGGGTTCGAGTCCCGGCTGCGTAAGCTTAAAAGTTTCCCATGAATCCCTTTAGCAATCTAAAAATCAAGTACCACTCATTATATTGTTAATTTTACTGGGAAAATTATGAGGGATATCTCGGGGTAGCTCTTTTGGAATATCTCGTTTTATATTTATCGAAATTTGTAGCTAAATGTCAACAGTAACATAACTTGGCCTTCTAAGGTCTATACAAGTAAAGCTGAACCTTCTTCGTTACACATTTCTACTATTATTTGCTACTAATTATTCAGATGTTTAAACTGCCATCGTTGCGTAGTATCGTATTCTCGTCTTTATACGATCTGCGCTAAGCTTAATTTGCCTCTTATGTCAGAACCATCCGTATTTCTATCCTTGTGCCCTTTATTAAAATTTTCCCACTCAAATATTGTGTTTAGATGTGTTATGAGTACGGTTTGTGTTTTAACATCGAAGTGGATCACTATTACATAACTTCATAGATGTGCAGTAACGGTACCTGCGATATTTTCCTTTGCCACTGGGAATTTCACTTTTTAACTGATTCTTTCTTGATATTACCATATTAATTAATAAATGATTAATTATTTTGATGTTTCTATTTCTTCCAGTTTTAAGAAGGTGAACTTGCTCAGATTCGCTAAGGCTTTGCAGTATGACTTACTCTTCACAAAAGCGAGTGACCACCGTCAACTGAAGAGGCTCGGGGGAAAACAGCAGGCTGGATCTCCAAGTTAAGTAAACAGACAATACTTTCATATTTTGCAGATTATTTTTTTTTAATTTCATCATCTTATGGTATTTCGAAGTATTATTTAAGTAATTAAAATGAATAGTTTTTGCTTCTGAAATTCCAAATAAAAAGATGGCACAACCGATGGTTGTTTTTAATTGTCATTCGTTATTAAAATTACTAATTTCCTTCTTATCTTATTATCATCTATTCAAACTTAATAATAATATTATATTCGTACTGAATTCATGAACTCTTGAAATTATTGAATTATATTATTACATTGTATTTACTTTGGCTTTATATATTTCCCTATTCTTCTGAGAAAATGGAGTTTCTATGTAAATTCCGATTTGAAGGTGACTTTAACCCAAAATTTAGATGACTGTAGCATTAAGAACAGTTGTTGACTGATAAACGATTCAAATCAAACTAAATATACTCCGTACAAACTCCTTTCTTATGAAATTCGATTTTTATCTGTCGATTGAGTTTCCTCAATTAATATTCTAATAGAAAAGGATATTGAATACCCACCGTTAATCCGCAGATGAAAAAGACATATTTCATACACATTTAAAATTCGCACTTTTTTCCTCCATTATAATTATAAAATAAGGAATTTATATTTGGAGAGTCTAATGATCGATAGAGATACTTTTCGATTCTCTCCCGTAACCAATTGGCACTTCTTAATCAATATTCTAGTCCAGCATTAATGCTTAACCTACAATCAAGACAGCAAATATGGAAATATACCATAGTTAATTTCCAAACTATTCTTACAGTTTGCTTATTGGTAATGAAGTATGTATATATATTTGTATATTTTGTATGTAGACCTATTTGCTGTCGACCATTTTGTATGGCGACCAATTTGCTTTCGACCTTTTTCCACGTTGACCCTTTGGCTATCGACCTTTTGGCACGGCGATCTGTTGGCGTCGACCTTTTGTCGTCGGCCTAATTGTTGTCAGCCTATAGTCGTGGAACCGTATGCTTATATTTACTTCCATATTTATACATGATAATTAGATACGATCAAACATTTTAAGATTCATTTCCTCCATCTTCCTTAGACATTGAGGGCTTTATGGTGCCCCTTCGAAAATCAGGAGTACGCCTTCAACGGCCAAGCGAAAGAAGAGGGTCAATAGCTGCAAAGTTGCGGAAATGAGCTAAGGTCTTTGCATTCGGCAACTGCGACTCGCTCTAAATGGACCTCCTCCTATAGCGTTTCCACATTCCTGCCGAAAAATCCGTGCGCTCCAAAGTAGGATGATTTATTACTTCTACATTGAGCACATAACCAGGGTTCTGCACTACCAGACAACGACGCCAGGCTGCGAAGAGGATGGAGAATCCAATGGCGAACCCCTAAAGAATCTCTCTACCCCGGAAGATGAATAAGAAGTGAAATACTTTCTTTTTATTCCGAGCCAAAATTTATTTTTCAATTATGCATAGTATAAAAATTTGTAAGGCCGGAACTTGTATAGTGCACCATGGCTTGAAATGCATATAATTTGGATATAAAACCTTTGCGCCCTTACCTAAACAATCTACCGCAGAATATATAGATTTAACATGATGTTTAAGGCGGGATTTGTATAATTTAATTATTCTGTACTTTTCATTGGATTTCTTGTATTTTTCCTTGTTTTAGATTGTGAATAAAGATTGAAGGTAGTTGATGGGAGATGGTTATGGGAGAGGAAGAGAAGGAAGCGATTGATTGGGAGGGTGCTGGACTAGATTGAGGGCTGGGCATTATAGGGGAAGGGTTAGCATTGGGTAGGAAAGAGGGTTCGGAGTGGGTGGGCCATGGGGTCGGGAATGGGTAGTAAGGGTTTAGGTGGTGTGAGGTTGGAGTACAGGGAGGGATTGGAATGGGTGGGGCAGAGGGAAGGATAGGAGTGGGTGGGTAGTAGGGGGTAGAGGGAGGGATAGGTGTAGGTGTGGTATAGGGATGGATTGGAGTAGGTGGGGTAGATGGATAGATAGGAGTGGGTGGGTGGAGGGGGTGGAGGGATGCATGGGAGTGGTTGGGGTAGAAGGACGAATGGGAGTGGGTGGGTAGAAGGGGGTAAAGGGATGGATGGGAGTGGGTTGGTATATGGTCGGATGGAAGTGGGTGGGGTAGAAGGAGGGATGGGAATGGGTGGGTACAGTGGGTGGGTAGTGTGGGGTATAGGGATGGATGAGAGTGGGTGGGTAGAGGGGGGGAAAAGGGATGGATGGGAGTGGGTGGGTAGAGAGAGGGATGGGAGCGTTTGGGGTAGGGGGATGGATGGGAGTGGGTTTGTATATGGTCGGATGGCAGTGGGTGGGGTAGAGGTATGGATGGGTGCGGGTGGGTAGAGGGTGTGATGGGAGTGGGTGGGGTAGAGTGATGGACGGTAGTGGGTGGGTAGAGGGAGGGATGGAAGTGGGTGGTGCAGAGGGAGGGATTGGAGATGGTGCGGTAGGGGGACGGATTGGAGTGGGTGGGTAGAGGGTCGGATGGGAGTGTGTAGGGTAGAGGGAATTATGGGATTGGTGTTTTAGAGGGAGGCGTAGTGTTGGTAGGGTAGAGGGTTGGAAAGGAGTAGTTTGGTTAGGGGGAGGGATGGGGTAGGGGGTGCTTGGAGGGATGATAGTTGGTAGGTTAGAAGGAGGAATTGGAGTGGGTATGGTAGAGGGTGGGATGGTGGTGGTAGGTTTTAGAGGGTGGGAATTGGGAAGGGAGTCGGTTAGATAGAGGTAGGGAAGTGAGTGGGTAGGTTAGAGGTAGGGATGGGAGTAGATATGGTAGAGGGTGGGATGGGAGTGGATGTGGTAGATGGATGGATGGAGATAGATGGGTTAGAAGGATAGGATACAAAAAACGCTACACTTTTTTCGTTCGTTCCTTGTTCTTTTAATTTATATTCAGGAACGATAATACACGAGCAATATAGGGATATTCATTTCATTTCCTTTCAAGAACAAATGTGGAACATGGTAATGGTTAGAATTTTAATCCTCACTGTATAGGTATATCCGGAGAAACGTCCATATATATGTATTAGATATCTGAAGATACGTCTATATCCAGGATCTCTGCATAATACATATCTATCGTTCAGATGATTCTCGAACTGTGACGTTTACGAGTTTAGTTTTTAAAAGATTGGAGAAATTTCATCTAGTAATAAACTAGGAAATATTATTTATGGTGAATAATGTTACAAGGTTCCACGAAAAGGTTTAAGTACATCATTATGTTATTAATTAGCAAAGATTCTAGTTTTACAAACGGATTCAAGTTGATTCTACAAAGAAGACATTGTAATATCCTTCCGACAAAATCAGGAACAGCATCCAACTAATGAAGCTTGGTCTTCGCAAAACCTTTTGGTTCAAGATAAACGAAAGGTCAACACAAAAGGTTGGATTCCCATCACACAGCCATTTGATTGTAAATCTCATCCCCCCTCCTCTCCCTCCGCCGCTTAAACTATTTTCATTCGCTGCAGCGAGTAATCTTGTAGTAAGCAACTTCAACTAGGTTCATAGCTATCCTCATCTCCCTTTTATCTCTGATGCGGGTGGTGCATAATTGAGTGATGGTCATGACGTTGTCAAAATGGGTTTAAAGATTGCCAATATGGTGCATAATTGTATTATTGTGTAAAGATGATTGACATATAAAAAGCTTATTGAATTCTGTTTAGGAGTAACGAAAGCAATAATTATGTCATGAGCCATTACCAATATGCCCTCAACATTGTCAAAATGGTGTATTATAGCGTTAAGATGATTGACATGTAACATTATTATTGCATTCTATGAAGGAGTAACTACGACAATCTAAGCCATTGACAAAATGGTCTTAAAGATTGTCGTGAAGGATATGTCCACTCGTGAAAATTAACTGTGGCATTTTTACCGGTGACGTTTTTACCGCGCACCGATGTAGTTACAGTATGACAAAATGTTTTAGTAATTTTCATTATAAACTTATTATTCTCTCGAATATACTGTGATAAATTAAATATTTTCAAACTTTTGAAATATTCCGATGCCAGGAAAGTAAGATGAATGTACATAGAAAAATTTATGTTATTGAGACTTCTGGTGTATCGGTTCTCAGATAAACCATTATTGGCTGCTGCTTTTTTTTGAGAATTTGTGTGGCTGTATTAGGTCATTTTATAAGAGATTGTCAAATATGAGAAATTATAGAGAAATGTATCTGTGGGCAGAAAAGTATCTGAGAGTATCATGAATCTTGATATGGGTGATATTTCTTCTCTTCTTTGATGTAATGAATTGTCTGGGAGTGTAAGGTGATCAGACATTTTATTATGGCAGACCTAAAGAAAATAAAAATCCTGTACTTGTTCTCATGGAGTGATATCAATTACCTTTCTGTAAATATTAGACGAGTTGGATGTATATGGAATGGGAGGAAAAGGAAATTCACTATGAATGAGGGCTAAAATGTTCCTGATGCTACCATACTCTGATGAATGGAATAGTTTCATTTATCATGTAGTATGTACAGGATTGTTCATCTTCATTCATCATGATCTTTCATTTTCTTTTGTTCCAGTCTTGATCATGGCTGTGATGAAATGAAAGCTACCGAGGTATGAGTGAATAATTTGCACTGTCTCTCCTTATGGACTGTCAAGAAAAGTGATACTCATAATAGAGTCATTACCAAGCGGCCTTTGGGTTGAATACTTTACAGACAGAGAGTTAAAATTTCCATCAGCGTCAAAGAGAATAATTAACTTAATGGGCAAAGAATCTAACTATTGATAAATAAACAACGAATCACTTAGTCAAAATTATTTGCTGTAAATATATTTTTAATTTCATTAATCTAGTATAATGTTCTGCATCAATTCCTATTTTTCATTCCTTGCTCATTGCTAATCTAAAATACTACATCCAAGATCGTGTTGGTGGCTATGTTCAAGACAGGCTTTCCTGTAAACGGAGTCGATGCGATTTTGTTTTTGATATTGAACATTCGTAAAAATTTGCTATCAAAGCAGTCAACTTACCATAAAAAATCTTGAAGAATATCTTGAATTTTATCATACTTTATTAAAAAATATAAATATACAGAAAATTTTCTACAATTATTTATAGCAAATAAACATTATTTATTTAATAAATACTTATTTTACATGTGTTCTTCCATGTCAGCATTTTTCGCCTCCTCGTTGCTACCATTGGAAACAGTATCATCTGTGTCTGTAAAAAATATATAAAGGTAATATATGCAATTCAGTGATTAAGTATGGTTTATTTCAAAATTAATTAAGTTCAATTTATGGATTTATGTCATTCGATATTTGGTATTGCGATCGTAATGGCTTGCTTGGACTTTAATAATATCCAAACTTGATCGATTGAACATTTTATATTAATATGGTTCATCAACAGTCATACTTTAAAATTAAATTACAGCGCATTTATTGGAATGAAAATCAAATTCCTTAAATTTCCTTCCGTATCTTTGTTATTTGAGCTAGCCTTAAAATAGACGATCTGTCATTTATCCTACAAATACTTTGACTTGAGAAAAATTCAAATTTTCATTCAACGTAATTGAATATCAACACTTTCCTGACAATGTATTCAATTGTTGATTTTATTATTTCACAATAGGTAGCGTCCACTTTTTCATATAGGTCTTACGATCTTTAAACAGGAGTACTAACCTTTCTCAGCCAAGTCGAAAAATGGTAGCTTCAATTTCGTTCTGGTGGAAGATGGCAGTTTATTGAAAAACCACATGGCCATAGGAGATAGAAGAGTTGGATCCAATTCTCTTGGATCTTGGAAACCTGTCAATCCACTTATTATAATCCCTAAGATCATGGAAATGATCATTCCCATTGCTGTGTACCACAAGTAGGACAATTTGTAGATTGGGAGTATGCTGTAAAGTTAATTGTAATATTATGTAGTCGCACCTCTTTTTGCTATGTTCTAGAATAAAACTAAAATTAGATGCTTTACATTAAAAAGCTAAGATAGGAATCTCTGAGTATTCTACTTGAATTTGAGAAGTCGACTTTAAGGTAACATAACGATAAATAATTAAAATATCGATAAAGAATGAAAAAGTGCTGGATACAGCATACTTACTAATCTGTAGGTCCGTGTACGACTTCTAAAGTTGCATTGCAGAGGCAACCTTCGACTGAAATCGGTTTCTTTATCGCAGATTGATAACCATTTTGTTCTGCTGCAGTTGAGCCCCAAACAATCCATATCAAGAATGCAAAGCTCGATAGTATTCCACCCACCACACCCTAAAATGAACCCCAACATTTAAGAGAAAAGTTACACAAATATAGTACTCTATTTATGAAAAAGCGTTTGCTAATCCAGTTATCTAGAAACAATAGCTGCCTTGCTGTCAGTTATGATTCCAGAAATCGTAAATTTCTCTTCATCTTACCTTTGTGTTCGCCCAAGGAAAGAAAACTCCCAGGGTATAAACGCCGAGTCCCACTCCAGCAATCATTCCTGTCCAGCTGTAATTACTCTGTAAATAGGTTTTCATGTATTATCTGACTGTTAAATAATAGAGAGCATTTGAGGTATTTTCATCCGGGATAATTCAATTTTTTATATATGCTCGGTTACGTATAAATACATGTCTTTCTTCCAAGATAAAATGTTTAGTTCCGTAATAGATAAACATCTTTAGGCATGCAAGAATGCCTGTTCTAAAAAAATATAATCATTAACCTCTAATAAAGTTCCAAACTGCGCGATGATGAACACTAGACCGAGGCTCACAAGGCCATATGCAAAACATATGATCTTAGAGATAAATCCAGCTTGACGCGGAGTCAACTTTTTACCAAAGTATCCTTGCACTACGTCTTCAACTGTGACGGCAGTCATGCCATTCAGCATAGTTGCGACATCCCTGTAAAGTACGTGCAGTAGAATAAGTTATTTTGGTTAATGGTAGATAACTGGGAGTTTCACCGTTACATTTTTCAGGTAGAAATTTGGAGGGTCTCCATCCTAATCCGGACCCTTAGCTCGCCTTCGCAGCTCAGGAGCGCCCTACCTTCCCATCAGGGGGGAACATAAAAATACTGACCGCGTGGAATACGATTTAAAAAGTTATAAACAATTCAAATGAGCAACAATTTATTATCTTCATCGTCTCACTCGTCCAAAGAGATATAAAAGCATCTTTTGGTCGACGTTCTATGATGAAAATTGATATTTTTCGTGATTTTGCTAGAAATTACCCGTTTACACACGGCAACGTTGCCGTTGGGTTGGGGTAGGGAGGAGGGATTTCTAGTAAAAATTTAGAAATCTAGAAACCCTTCCCCCCAACCCAACCCAACCCCCGTTGAGATTGAACAGGTACCTCAGCTAGTTGATAATAAGACAGCAAACCAAACCAAGTGGGCCAGTGAGCTATTTAAAACACCCGCCTATCTGACTGAGCAACGTTGCCGTGTGTAAATGGGTAATTTCTAGCAAAATCACGAAAAATATTAATCTTCATCGTAGAACGTAGATCAAAAGACGCTTGTATAAATCTTTGGATGAGTGAGACGACGAAGATAATAAATTGTCGCTCATTTGAATTGTTTATAACTTTTTAAATCGTATTCCACGCTGTCAGTTTTTTTATGGTCCCCCTAATGAGAGGGTTGGCCCTCAGTAGCTGCGATGGTGAGCTAAGGGTTCGGATTAGGACGAAGACCCTCTAAATTTCTACCTGAAAAAAATTAATGGTGAAACCCCCAGATATCTACCATTAATCGTTATATTATATCTTAGAAATCATAGTGTAAAGATTCACAATAAGCCCACTTTGCAATTAATATCTCACCCAATCGATGAACTGAAAATACTTGCGACTACGGTACCGGGAAACCCTGGCCAGCTCTCCGTCTCATCCATCACGTATAATGGCAACAATTGATCTGTTGTTTGAACCATCTAGAAATAAGATAAAAGAATCAGGTATCGTCGTGTACTTGCGTGAAACTCGTGAACTTGTGATACTTGAGATGAGGAGTCCTCATAATAAGCAGCACATCATTCTTATAAGAGAGAAATACTTTAATGAGATACAATAAATAAATATACATGCATTTTTCCTAAAACCTAAGAGGACGGACATTTCATGGAATCTTTCTTATGGAATTCAGTGAGATAGAAAATTGATTACACAGTGATTCTAAAAAATACAATCACTGTGATATTCATTTAAGTCTCTCTAAGACATATAAACGTTATATTAACTCTTAGTATGTAAAATAAGTTAATTTAAGCCAAATAATTGTAACATACGAAGATTTCTTAGAATACATGTTACTCTGAACTTAATTCAAAAATGGGATAGAAAACGATACAAGTTAATTTCTTTGTGCTCAATTTCTGCCTGAGTTACTTAGGTTAGGATATAAATGCATGCCGTATAAATGGCTACCCCTATCAAGAAATTTTCAAATTTTTGTCCTGAGAAACCACGTTAGCAAGTTAAGCAGATGAGCCCTTGTATGATGCCTCATAAATGTCGTATATTCTTTGATTTTTTAAAAGATTTTCTTATGTGAAGTAGAAATTTTGTTGGTAAAAGTTTTACTTTATTTATTTATTTATATATCTCCAACAAACATCCCCTTTCTGGACTTTTACAGCGGTAGGTAAATAATATTAACAAAGAACGATCACACAATCAAATCTGCAATCAAAATTTGTAAAAAATGAAAAAAATATGAAGAGAATTAAATTAAATTAAATGAGAAAATAAAATAAGATGAAATAAAAGTATACTAATAATAAAGTAAAATAGGGAATGTAAGGAAGAAAAAACAATAATGATGTGGAAAATATATTAAAAAATAAAATATGAGGGAAAAGAAAACCGTGAAAAATTATTATTTTCAAGCTAAAATGATAGTTTTGTGTACAATAGACGGGCAGCCCCTACAACCAGCCAAGCCGTCTAGGGTTTTTACCCATGCTGCTCCTTCCTAACACGGCAGTGGTAGTACCACTAACAGACAGAACACTCCGAATTTCTCAAGAAAAAACTGACCCTGTCAAAATGTACCCCACAAGCAGTTAAGCCTTTTGGTTTTATGTATTCGTGCTCTCCAAACAAATAAAAGTTCATTTTTTACCTTGGATGCAAGTGGATCGCACTTCTTGTAGGAGGAATATATTAGCATTCCAACGTAGAAGAGTATGGTGTAGATGACGATCTTCCCAATAGAAGTGAGCCAAACAGTCCTAGAATTAATTAAATATTTATAAATAAAATAAATTAATTAAAATATAAATTAATACCATGATCGGAGGGAAGATTTTTTAGTCTTTTAGTGGTTAATTTAATTAAATCAACATTTTTGCAACTCTCTGCGAGTGCTCGTAATTGTACCTACGAGTTAATATCGATGCTGTAATTTCTAAAATGTTGCGCATTGACGGTTTAGCTCAAATGCAGCCATCAGATGAAGTTTAAAATTTAAAATACATACATGAGTAATACACCATTTATTAGGTAGGTTCATGTCCTTTAATATTTCCTATTTAATTACTTTTCTTCAGTTTACTCGCTGGTTTACTGAGGCCTTTACAGCCACCTCACTGAGACACAGACGCGGCGTTGAGTACCTTTCGTCTGACCCCTACCTACTTAACTTTCTGGCATAGATGATCCTATCAGGAAAATATTACCAGCCAGTTAAGCTCTTTTGGACATAAGAGCCGCAATCCCGCATTTCCGGGGAAGAGAATTTCTAAATATTAAGAGTAAAAATTAAGCGGGTAAGCTATCTTTTTTATCATATATATTACTATATTTCATATACCTACTTTCTCCCCTTCATCCACCCTTAAACCACGAAAATATTTTGTATTGGTCCGTTCAAACTGCAGTAACTTTTAAGCGAATATGGTAAAACCATATGAAGAAGATTTGACTTATTTATGTCATATGTCTTTCAATTTACTCATAATTTCTGAATAAGTGGAGATTCCTACATCCATCTTCGAGTTGGACGAGTAAAAACTGCGATCTCACAGGAGACGAGAGAAGATATCTGAAGAAAATCAACTATGAGCTATTTTTACATTTTGATTTTAATCAACTTTTCTCCAAAGTATCCTCCAATATATTATTACTGAGATTTAACTAATGTTATTGGTAGGTGGGTCCGTAAGGGGTTTACTGCAGTTATTCTGTTCAATTGGTATGAGTTTTACTTACTTGTACACCTCTTTCATATTTGGTAAAGCGAGAAAACGTTGGATAGCAGTTTGATTTACGGCACATATCGCGGTCCAGTAAATCGTTCCTCCTACAAACACAGTCCAGAAAGAATGGCGTATCGTAGGATCTGGATCAAAACTGTTGGGAAAAAAAGCAAAGAAGAAGTATGTATTATAGGCTATACCGTGGATATTCAATACATTTTCCAACCTCATTTTCAGTGATACCACCCAACTAACACTTACTTAAACAATTCAATTCTTCCCGAGTTGAGGTTGTCACTCCATACTACACCAACACCTCCGGCGTCAATAGTACCCTTGATCAGTAAAACCACAAGGGTGATGTTAAGTATTACAAGATGCAAGGTGTCGCTCCAGATGATGGCCTTCACTCCGCCCTGTATTGATGTTTGAAAAGATCAATGAGATCCTATAAACCGATCTCATTCTCAGGATAAAAATCAACAGGAGAAATTGTATTTTCATTTAGCTTGACATGATCATTACTGTAGTGATTGCCATCTACACATTTCGGTTATCCCGAAATGGTTTTAGCTCGGGGCAGAGAAAAATCTATTTGGGGAATATCCATGAATAACTTGGGTTCGAATAGTCTCAGTCAACAGGTCGAATACGATCGAGATATCGATCGTTGAAGTGTAATCGGTCGATCGAAACCAGTCAATGACATATGCGTAAAAATAAGAAGAGTGAGATTTCAGTTCCCTTCGGCAATTGAGGAGGACAACTTGATCGTCGAAATACGAGCATGGTGATTTCTAATTGCGCCAGTGCTTAAGTGTTTACGAAGATCCTTACTGGAACTCTCCCAGCTGCTTTTGTCATCCCCTTGAGTGGCCTTGCAGGTAATATATTTCCCTATTCTTATCGTTGCACTTATCTCCATGCTTTTAAAGTTTAACGTATTTGTATATTTCACGCGAATCTTATGTTACAACCGTGGCCTCTCTATTCTTTTGGTAATTTTGTTGCCATTATACATAATGAATGTTCTACTTATCATGTGCATCAAAATTCAAAGATCCCTATTCAACACCTTCTCCTTCACTTCTTTGTAGCTTACCACACCCATTAATTCATCAAACATTTTTTGTCCTTGTCTTTCCCTTCATTTTTTCCCTAGTATTCTACCCTCAATTACATTTAGCAACCCCTCTCCTCTCAATACCCATTTCCTCTGTCGATGCTTAATCTCTTCAATCAAAGGCCTCTCTTCCCCAACCTTCTCCAGCACCTCCGAGTTTGTTTTCCTATTGTGATTGCATCCCTATATATCAACCCAACTTACGTTTCCTATTTTACACCATATCCACATTTTGAAACTTTTTACATCCTCCTTCTTAAGGCCCAATTTTCGCACCCATATTGTTGTCACTATACTGAATGTATATTCTCACCTCGAATATTTAACTTTTAGATAAAAAATATGATTCCTTAGAAGAGAAAATACTTGTTATTTTCAAAAATCCAAGAGGACCAACGCATTCCTACGCTCTTTATTTCCACAACTTATCAAATTAAAGCCGTCGATATATCAAACTACTCTTTGAGTGAGGAAAATATTTGCGGGTATAAATATTCCGTAATTCTTTCTTGCCTCACATTGTTTGCGATGTGAGCAATTGATGGAGAGATTTTTACTTACAATTGATCCAAAGAAGACGCAGACGGTGAACAAAATCAATACCACTGCGTAGACTGGTAGGTTTGTCACTAAGGGAGAGAAAAATTGCTAATGACTTCTGATCATAAGCTTACTGTATAACATATTACCTTCAAGCTTTCCTCCTGACGATTCGTCGTTGTAAATTAAAATTAATTCCGAGCTACATTAGATTCTGAATATACTGGGCGAAAATTGTTGATTACTTTTACTTTGTATCTAGAAAGAGTTCTGCAATTCAATTTTAAAGATAACTTTCTGACGTTTCCGAGAAAAATTATAAAAACGTTTGGTTATATATTTTGGTTATATATTTTGGTTATATATTTTTCTTTTAAATACTTCTGTACGATTTAAACGATCATGGATCGTTTTGACATATAACGTCAAGAATTTAGTAACAACCCGTTAAATTGAGTCCTAAGCCTGATTGTTACACAATATATACTTTACCTCACTATTTGTATAAATTAATTTAATAAATAACATCTTGACATTGACTATGGTACATGAAAACATTAAGCAGTTGACCTGTTGAAAGGTATCATTTGAGAATTTTTGAAAGGGGAGATATTTTTTAAAATCTTACAATTAGAATAAATTATGATAGAGGTGACATAGTTTCATCTCACAGAAATTTTGAAATTCTCCTTTAATTACCAATTTTATTTTGTGGGAGAAATTCAATTTAAATGTCAATTCAAACTCACCTTGTGACAACGCCAGTGCTGGCGCGAGGATGAACATGCCAGCGGATACCAACTGTTCATGCAGATTCATAGTGCATAAATTAAAAAAGTTCGAATTATTAGATAGAAATTTTGATTTACCTGCATTAAAATTTCGTTTTATTTCAACTCACCCCTTGCACTAGAAAGACTAATGAGAAGGCTGACCTCAAGCCGCTGTGAAACCTTAGGTTGACGTACTGTAAAAGAGTTGATAAACATTAATGGTTAGAGTGGTTGGCAAGTAACTACGTCAGGAATAATTTTCGCTATCTTTTTTTATGCTTTTTATGATGTTATTATAAAAATGACCATAGAATTTTAAAATTATAGGTCATGGAAGATATTATTGTGCATTTACTTTCAAAACATCCTTAATTAAATTACTTTCTTTTAAGTTGGCAATCGTGATATGAAAGATGAAGTGACTGATTCGTCTAGGAAATGTGGTATAGGTTTATATTGTCCTCATAAATAATCATATTTAGAGATACTTCGGCTAGCGAGAGACACTTTTAAGGAATTTCTCGGTTGAAGAGCGCATTATAGTGGTTTCTGCACAACCATTCAGAAATTATTAAAGCCAAATGACTGTTTATCGTTACTAGTATATGAAAGATGCTACTGTTTGGTTGTGTTTAGGTAGGTTTATTTTGGGATTTAGCAACTATTGAGTTATAAAATTTTGAATAATGTTATTCCTTAATGAACCTTGAATGACCTTCGTTAGCCGAAGTATCACTGTGTTTTCGTAAGAAAGTACTGGCATCATATCCTCATTACCTCATATACTGAAGTTATTTTTAGTTTTTCATAAATAGGGATGTATATGGCTACAGCCAAGGGCGTCGATACTAAGAAGGCCAAGGAAAATATGTATAATTGAGCGCCGTAGTTGTACATCTCTGCTGGGTTCCCAAGAAGAGAAATCGCGGATAGGAGCCTAGAAAAAGAAAAATGTTAGATTTAGGTCAAGTTTAGAAGAAAGGAAAAGGTCATTAGAGGAATTGAAATTACTCGCTAATTACTGTTGTTAGGGGCAATCAACGTATTTTTGGTAAAAATACTAAAATGAGATAGATTAAATTACTCTTTGAATGACATGGAATCTTTTTATTTGTAATTTGAAGATCAAATGAGCATTTTTATGCTGATTACGTTGATTTTGGTATTATCAAAGCTTCATTTGATAACTCGTGTCAACAGTCAATGGATTAAAACAGAGGTTCCCAAAGTGTGGTCCGCAGAACCCCGGTTGCCCGTGCCAATATTTTTGGAGGTCCGCAGTTATTGTTCACATTAAATATTGTGTTTGACAATTGCATTATAATTTTGCTAATGAAATCCGTTTTTCTGTACGTATATCTTAAATTAATATTTTTTCCTTTGAATTAAAAGAAATTAATATATGAGTTTGTAATATTATTGTTTGGTTCATGCCAAAACTGAAAGGGATCCCTGAGTTTTTATTCCTCTTACAAGGGGTCCACGGACTGGAAAGTTCGCGAACCACTGGATTAAATCATGAAAAACATCACTGAAAACTGAGTGAATTTTGGGAAGATAAGGATTTTGCGTTTGATTTCTCTCGTGCTCACTCGGAGACCAAGGATAAGGCCACAGGGATAAAATGCATTTTCCTGTCTCCAACGAAGTAATCAGCCGCTGTGGTCTTCCTGTCTTTGTAGCAGCCGTAAAACAATCCGATCGAAACCGTGCACATGAACAGTAAACTGAAGATAACATAATCGGCCACTGAGAAGTGCCTTCCGTAGAGACCATCACGACCACATTCTTCTTTCCCAGCGTAAAAATCGAAGAAATTCCCGCTCATCGTCTGCATCCTTGCTCTCCAGTGGTCCATACTTTGTCCTTCTACAAAAAAATGTAAAATTTGTACTGCAAGAAAAATAAATTATGGTGATTATACCGTGTTTCCTCGAAAATGAGACCTAGTATAAGAGGTTAAAAACTTTCCCACGTCCGTCTTTGTCAGAGCTTCGAACTAATGTTATCTTTCTTTCTGGAAGTATTAGTAATCCCAGTTTATTGACCTTCTCGGAAACAAGAAGCGTACATTTATATAGCTAGGCTATTATCTTCAGGGGTAGAAGAAAACCCCTATTTGTGGGATACCCTGTTTTTTGGAAGCTCTTGTTTTCTTCTAGCCCTGAATATTATTGCATAGCTATAGAAATGTACTCGGTGTTTTCTTGAAGGTCAGTAATCCGTTTCTCCCAGAAGTGGTGACAACGCTAAGTTCGGAATGCTGATAAAGACTGATTTGAGAGAGTTCTTAAACTTGTAATTCACAGCCGTGTTCCAATTTCCTTTTTTACAAGGCCAAGTATGATGTATTAAGGTGATCTTTATATAAGTCCCACTCCAAATAGAAGCCTGGTGGATAAGGACTGATTTTTTTCGTCCGTTGAAACACACGATGGGTGCATTAAATTACAAAGTAATGAATGAATAAATAAATCTGAACAATATTAAATGAAATACTGCTTTAAATAGATGATAAGCAAAAGAGTAATAGTCGTCATAATAGAAAACCAAATGACGTATTTTTGTTTGAGGAATATATATAAATAGGGACTCAGCGTCATTGATAAAAAGAAAATCCCAGAGAATGAGTCCTATGGTGACTCTAGAAGCAAACATTAATGTAAGAACCGGTCTTACTCTAAGGAAAACACAGCATTTATCTACGGTGTTATCCGTTTCCGTTTCATTTATCGGATTACTCTTAAATCTTCTTTACGTTCATCAATCTAACATTTAAAAACTCAAACTTTAATGAGCACTAAAAATTACTCCTATTACTGTTATCCTCTTGAAATTTTGATCCTCGAAAATTTACTCAAATTTTACCTTGTCATGATTTGGATAAATTAATGAGTGCAATTGATTAGTGACCACCACTGAGTTATCAATGTCATTAATTAATATTTATGATCGGTACGTATTTGAATTGTTTGTATACTTCGACCACTTTAATTTTCCATGATTCAATTATTTACTCTAATTTAACAAAACGTATTTCTGACTATGATTACCTCCCCAGTACACAGGCCGATGTTAAATGTCTTTAAATGAATTTTTACTTTAAATTTCTGCTAATACGCTTCAGTCTAACGTAAGGTTTATGAAGAGTGGAATAAGTGCGCCAAGACAATTGAAAAACTATAATATTTGTTGCTGTTAATCCGTTTGTTTGTTTGTTACTTCCGAATCATGAGAAGCGTTTAACTGTCTTGAGATCATAAGCACCTGTATAAGGCCATAATCAAACTAACGTAAAGCGCGTATGATATTGGTCGCATCTAGTTTACTTTGCAAAACAGCAGATGTGAATCAGGCATACACAAAGGTAAAACGACAACTATTTCTGTAGCCACCGTTCACTCGACTTACGGCAAATGTATGTGAACAAATCACTTTATCGCCCCTCTCACATTTCCGAGTTCAGACGTTTATTTGTTACCTCATAATGCTTTAGGATAATACATTAATGGGTAAGCTTTTTGAAAGACCCAGAAAGAGTAATGATTGAAGAAAATAATAAAAATTGATATGATAAATCTCTTACCTTGGAAACTGAACCCCTAATTCAGGCTGCTTTCCTAGCGTTGTAAATGTCTTAAAAGAAATATCCATTAATTTTAACAGACCACTTTCTTAGCTATCCTCGACAGAAATGATATTTTTAAGCTGGTGTGTATCTCTTCGTTTTTTATACTCAGATAAAGGGATATACTAGTGCCATTTTTTTCAATTCATTAAAAGATAAGGAGTAGGAAGACTTCTAGTAGCTAGGCCATACCTACTCGATATTTCTAAAATAGGCAATTCAAAATTGCTGTGAGAGTACAAATGAATCTATTATTAGTATTATAAAATCTACTTCAGCTTATTCATATTCATAATTCATATCATTTATAATATTGGATTCCACATTCTTATCTTCATTTTTTATGAGATGTTTTTCATATTTTATCAAAAGCAGAGCTACGTAAAAGCGTTGATCTTTGGAGATAATCTTTATCCTTCCTCCCAATCAGAGGCAAAAATCTTCTTTATCTTCGATAACCACAACGAGCAACTCATCGTATGGTAACAACTGATATCTTCTGTTTAAAAACACAAAGTTTTTTTCCGGATATGATCTCAATATCAAATACGATTCAACCGGATTGTAAGAGTAAGCAAGAAATTTTATGAAAAACCAATCTAGAACTCGAGGCTAGACACCAAATTTTTCTATTAGAAATGTTTACGAATGGGGCTTTGAACTATGTAGCTTGTGTAGACTATGTTACCTCTGAAATAATTTAGCATAACAAGATGTATTACCATGCAATATTTAGCTGAAACTTCTAAATTTAATGTTCATTCTGGACTTTCAATTAAAAGCTGCTACCGATATGATTCCTAAAGAATTTAACTTAATAATTTGACCACGAATTTGTAGTAGCACTTCATTACGAAAAACAATGAAAAAAAGAATTTGTTCTATTGAACATCTTGGTAACCCAATGGGTCATGGCCCAAGGTAAAGGTATAGTTTTATTTATATCTATTTCATTATTCTTCAGTGTAAAGAATTATCAAGTTCATCTCGCGATAATTCATTACCTCAAATTGACATTATTACATATCATAGCCTTGAATTATAGGGATTAATTAGGTGACATATTGATAAAAATCTGTTGAGATAGGTTGGATCCGTACACTCGTCATTTCCAAAGATAATACGTAGCTGAATACCAAGAGTTCAATTCAATTGAGTTCCAGTAACATAGCAGATACGCATTGAAACCATCATTTCACAAAGGCTTTGAAGGAAAAATTGTTGTTCTAAATGCAAATCCTGCATCCTTTTCAAGATCTCATGATTATTGATATCATTCGAGATATAAAAATTACTTAAGTATAACGTGAAACCTGATTTATGGGCTTCTTTCTTGTTTAGGCAGATATTATAAGTTAAATAAGTTCATGATGAAATCTAACTGAATTTCATTGCAAACTTTTATTTTTACAACTATATGTAGAGATGCAAATCAAAGCAAGTGACCTGAAAAATGATTTTGGAAAACCTTAAAGGAAGCGAAATAATTAAAATCGTATTAGCAGGTAGATTTCGCTTAAGCTCGTGTTGAAATTCACTTTATCAGTGAATTCAATTTATTTTATCACTTCTCTATTTAGTACATTAAGTAGAAAATTTGAATTCAAAATAGCTCTACTGAGAGTTTCCAATAATTCTTATTGTTTGAAGAGAACAATGAAACTGAACTGTGAAGGAAAAATATCCATAAATTTATTGTTACAAAAATTATTTTATTTTAAACTTTAATATTAATTTTAAGGAGTATTAAGGGTCATCAGTCAATTTTATTTTACATGTGAGTCCACTCTTCAAAGTCAGCATCGCATTTTTCGGCCTCGACGTTCTCGAAGGACGTGTTAAGTGGAGGACCTGTAAATTTTTTCATAGAGAATTAAGGATAATGTAGTCTTCATGAGAGGTGGATTATTAAGGATAATAATAATTAATATTATTGTTATATTATGTAAAAAATCTGATGTGGCCAGCACATGACTTTCTCCATATATATAAGATGTAAATATTTATCTACCGCAATAATTTCGATTTCTATATTCCATCTAAACTTGGAATTTGAGGTATTAATATTATATATTATCTTTGATGCCAAAAACATGATAAATAATTTTTACGGGACATGATCGATGAAAAACGATGAAATTGGCCTTTCGCCCATAGAGCCCAGAGCGCCCACAAAGTGCATAATCAGCAACTTCCGGTTTATCAGTATTTCATGAATAACTCCTACACAATCAGTGATACAAAAATATGTTTCAACCAAAAGTTATAGTACATTACATTTTCTAAAACTTTTACAAATAATAGTATACACCTAAATACCATATTTATGGAGATATTTTGAAAACCGGAAATGAGCTTTGAAGAATTAAGCTCAACTTCCGGTTAACCGATTCACTCCAAAAACTGATCAACTCTAACGACACAAACCAAAATACTATATATGAAATTTGGTGTTGATCCGACAAATAGTTTTCATGTTAGAGCGCCCACAAAGTACATAATCATCTTCTTCCGGTTTATCAGTATTTCACGAATAACTCCTAGTCAACCGGTTATACAAAAATATGTTAAATACAAAAGTTATAGTAAACTATATTATCTAAACCTTTTATAAGGAATACAATATACCAATATATCATATTTATGGATATATTTTGAAAACCAGAAATGAGCTTTACACAACGTACATAATCAGCAACTTCCGGTTTATCAGTATTTCATGGATAACTCCTAAACAATCAGTGATGCAAAAATATGTTTCATACAAAAGTTATAGTAAAATAAATTTTCTACAATATTTATAAATAATAGTATATACCTAAATATCATATTAATGGAGATATTTTGAAAACCGGAAATGAGCTTTGAAGAATGAAGCTCGACTTCCGGTTAGCCGATTTACTCCAAAAACTAATCAACTCTAACGACTGTAATAAAAGAACTATGTATGAAATTTGGTGTTGATCCGACAAATAGTTTTCATGTTAGAGCGCCCACAAAGTACATAATCATCTTCTTCCGGTTTATCAGTATTTCACGAATAACTCCTAATGAACCGGTGATACAAAAATATGTTAAATACAAAAGTTATAGTAAATTATACTATCTAAAACTTTTATAAGTAATACAATAGACGTATATATCATATTTATGGAGATATTTTGAAAACCGGAAATGAGCTTTAATGAATAAAGCTCGACTTCCGGTTAACGGATTTACTCCAAAAACTAATCAACTCTGACAGCACACACAACAGTACTATATATGAAGTTTGGTATTGATACGACTTTTAGTTTTCGAGTTAGAACGCCCATTATCACACACACACATACACACACACACACTCACACACACACACACACACACACACACACACACACATACACACATACACACAGACATCATTCAGAAAATGGTCAAAACGTGTTCTAGGGACCCCAAAACGTGTATTTCCGTTGAAATCTTGAAGTCGAATTTTTTCATGAAAACAATACTTTCTCTATACTTCGTATATGGAGAAAGTAAAAAACATAAGAGCATGAAGAGACATTAAATCTAGATGCGCGTGCATAAAAACATAATTGTAACATCAGGTTAGAAAGTTAATTAAAGAACGCAAAACATTTTCTGTCCAAATGGCTACAGACAGCAAGATTCAAAATAAAGAGTAGAAATACAAAAATTATGGCAATAGGCAATACACAAAATATATGTAGTACCTACATAAATATATGCACAATAATCCATATGTTGACTGGTTATAATTTTTACTTTCTCCCTATACGTAGTATAGAGAAAGTATTGTATTCGCAAAAAAATTCGACCTCCAGATTTCGACGGAAATAGATGTTTTGGGGCCCACAGAGCATGTTTTAGCTATTTTCCCGAACATGTCTGTCTGTGTGTCTGTCTGTGGTTAAAAAGTTTGTGGGCGCTCTATCTTAAAAATTAATTATCCGATCATTTTCAAAATTCATAATTAGTATTTTACTAATAATGCCAAGAGTTGATTAGTTTTTGGAGAATATCGCTTAACCGGAAGTTCCGGTTTATCCGGAACAAAAGTTTGTTGCTTAAATATCTCTGTAAGAATGCAATATAGGTATATACAGTTACACACAAAAGTTGTAGATAATGTACTTAACTACAACTTTTGTACAAAACATTTTTTCGTAACACTGATTTTTTAGGAGTTATTCTTCAATAATGGTTAACCGGAAGTTGTTGTTTACCCATAAAAGGACGTTTTTCATACATATCTCTGTCAAAATGCAATATAGGTATATACATATACACACAAAAGTTGTAGATAATGTATTTTACTACAACTTTTGTACAAAAAAGTTTTTCGTAACACTGATTGTTTAGGAGTTATTCTTCAATAATGGTTAACCGGAAGTTGTTGTTTACCCAGAAATTGAAGTTTTTCATACTTATCTCTGTCAGAATGCAGAACTACAAAGCTTGTATGAAACATTTTCCTGTAACACTCATTGTTTTGGAGTTATTTATATATTACCGGCATAGGCTTATGTTTTCAATAAATACGGAGAAAGTCATGTGTTGGCCACATCAGATTTTTGTAACAAGTAATTACATAAATTCACCTTAAAGTTTAAACTTTTTAAAGTTTTAACTTAATATAGGATTATATAGCTTTCCATCAATTTATTACATATCTTATAGTGATTGATTTATGGAATATATAGGTTGGTATCATATAAAGTTTATGGGTTGCTAATTGCATTCATTACATTGTATTGGAAATGAAAAGACTGAGATTTAACAATTTATCTTAAGTCAGTCATACAATAGGAATCAATTCTTAGAAAGATAATTAAATATGTTTCGTAAATTCATATATTTCATAAGGTATAGTAACATTAATTATTTACAATAGTTATGTAAACACTTATCTACTAATGCTGATGTTATTTACAAATATACTGATAGGAAATATTCAACGCTTGTTAAAGTTCCTATGAAATCTTATTAATATTCATGCTACTCAAATAATGTACACTCAACTATTTTTCATTTGAGGAATTTAAAAGGAGGACATTTGTTTATATTTATTAGGTATTCACAAGGTTTTTTCGCAGTTCTGCGGACTGGACTAAAGAATAGGGATTCCGCTCACACGGAAACATGTCAGCCGATTCGTGTACTGAGATTCTATTCACGTGCAACTGAACAGATGACCAAAACAAAATGGATGCTATCCATTCCCATTACTTGCGAAACAGATTGAAGGTTTTCTTGGGTAATGTTGACGCGTTTTTTATTTCGAGATCTTTGAGAGATACCGTTCCGCATAACGGATGTGATTAAAGAACAGATTATGTATGCTAGCCGAGGCATTACTATATAAGAAACATTAAAATTAAAAACGTTTTATAAGTTTAAATATAAGTTCTACATATGTATATTCCAGAGACTCAGCGCAATGAAATGTCATTTAGCTGGAAGGCATCTTTTCATGTCTCAGTTAAATTTTTCTAATGTATTAAAGTGGACAATATTATATTAAATACGATTTTATGAGCAAATATTTTCTCACCTTTTCCGTCTGTGTAGTACATCGGAAGATTCAATGCTACTTTGACATTCGGTGGAAGTTTGTTGAAAAACCATTTGGCGATGGGAGATATGAGGGCGTGGTCCAGTTTACGTGGATCTTGGAAAACTGTCAACCAGCTTATTATTATTCCAGCAATAACAGAGATGGTCATGCTCATTGCTGTGTACCACAAATATGACACTTTGTAGATAGAAAGGATGCTGCGGAGAGAAAAAATGAAATTAATGAAAAATTTATCGCATAGGAATTTGAATATTAGAACTAGGTATGTAATAAGTTATATGAGCGAAATTCCTTGAGTTGACGACCACTTGGAAGAGCTCTGCACCATGTTGATGGATACTTTTCAAGGTCGTTTTAAATTTTAATTCTTGATGATTACTAATTTGTCGAAGAAATTTAATGGCTCTCTTGAGCAACTTCGTATTTTAAACTAATTTATTGAGCTCGATTTACGGTGAAATCACACTCCTCCGATTTGCGTTTTTCATATGCTGCATTTATTTAGAATATTTTTCAGTAATTTTTCAAAAACTATAAATTTTATTTATCAAACGACGCGGATCAATATCTGAGTGGCTCTAAGGGTGAAAGAGGAAATGATGGTTTAATATTGCAGATACGTTCCTGAAAATGGGTTTTCACAAATATGAGGAAAAGGAGTATCTTTGCACCTATGGTGTGCACCTGAAAAATACCTAAGAATAAGCAGACATGAATAGACTCGATCCCAGGTTCACATTCTTTACGAGTAGGTATTATTAGCACTAAACTACCATTCCGCTTAGACATCCGGAACTTAAGGAATATAGAGGAGTTTATGAAAACGCGGTTGCATATAAGACGAACAAAATGTGGTAGCAAAGGAAGGTATTGTGTCAGAGAACTCAAAGCTAATCTTGATAAACCTGCAAGAGAATTGAAAGAAAGTTTCTTCCATGTTAGTCCAACAGGATCGACCTTACTAATACACGTGTATCGTTGGTATGAAAAAATGAATGTTTTTAAAGAAAATATTTTACGATATATATCAAGTTTCAACTGAAAGATTTTTTTACATAAATTGGTTAATTAAATGGTAAACGCTTACTCATCTGGGGGTTCTCGGCTGACTGGTAAGGTTGCGTTGCAAAGGCAATCGTCCACGGAGATGGGTTTTTTGTGTGCCGACTGGTACCCTTCTTTAGCTGCCATCACTGCTCCCCACACCACCCAGATCATGATGGCATAGCTGCAAATGATTCCACCCATTGCACCCTTCAAAGAAATGCAACGTTTTAAATGAAAACTCGCTGGATTATTTCCATACTCTTTCACCGTAAGAAGACATAAGTTTAGATTTACCTTCCAGTTCGCCCACGGAAAGAAAACTCCCAAAGTGTAAATTCCTAGACCAACTCCTCCAGCTAGTCCTGTTATGCTGTAAGCAGTCTGTAAAAAAGGTATAATATAATTAAACCGAACATTATTTCCTTAGTTTAGTAATCAGTACAGTATAAATTTTGTAAATAACTAGTCTGAGGGATTTTTCTTAGCGTTACGTTAATGATCAAGTTTTTACATGGTTAGAAACTCGATATTTTCTCAATATTTCACTCAAAAAGAATATTATTTTTATTCGAGTTCCATGATTTGTCATATCATAAAATTTGACTGATAACAACCTTAAAAACTCGTACAGCGTTTCTATACCAGTGTACTCGAGAAATATATTGGAGAACTTCATGATTGCGATAGTAATTTAGTAATTTTCCATCATATACAGCAAAGTGATACAAATTAGTTGTGGATATAGATATTGCAATTATCTCTGGAAACTTGCAATACGAATGTTATTGTTACGTTATTTAAAAATCGTCTACGCTTGTCTATAGTTATTTATTTATTATTAATGCTAATGGAAGAGAAATTACATACAGTATCTTAGAGTTTGGGCTTGAGCCAAAGAGTACTGTTTAAGAAAGAGAGCCAATGTCGTATTTTAATGGCTAGAGAGATCTTATCTTTATGTCTAATTCATATATAGTCTTATATTATCTACAAACTACAAATGAATGGCATAAGTTATACCTGCAGTATACCTCCAATCTGCGAAACGAGGAACACAAACCCCAAACTGGCCAGACCATATCCAAGGCATATAAATTTGGAAAGAGTGCCAGCTTCAACTTCTGTCAGATTCTTCCCAAGCAACCCTTGCACAAAATCTCTTACTGTGACAGCCGTCATCCCGTTAAGCATGGTAGCAACAGCTCTGTGGGGGGTAAAAAGGCGAATGTTGATATTTTAAATTGATAATACTGAATAACGCAGTCTCGAAATAACTCACCCGATTGATGCACTGAAGACACTGGCCACTAGAGTGCCTGGAAATCCAGGCCAGTTCTCCATCTCATCCAGCACGTACAATGGAAGGAGTTGATCTGTTCGCTGAACCATCTATGCAGATGTGGATGGGTAAATATTATTTTTAATCAGATCACTTGAATCAGTGAGCTAGGTCAGTAAATCAAAAGTGTAGAAAAGACGAAGTTTGAGTTGATTTAGTTCAGAGAAAGGGGCTTAAATTCGTGGTAGGAGGGCATGAGGTTAATTTTGATAACGATTTCCAACAGTCGTGGATTGCCGAAAACCATTACATAAAATATCTTCCCTAAAGTATATTTTTTATTTACCCAAGCTATCAGAATGGTAATTTATGTTACCCTATTTCAAAATGTAGGTTTTATTGATCAAGTTAAATATAGTTTTTATAAATTGCTTACATCTCGTTTTAAAAGAACGGCTAAAAATAATTTTATGCAAATAAAGCATACGTCTCGTTAAGCCAAATATGTAAAGTATGCATGAATTGCACCGAAATTGAATATTCGACCTTAAGAATTTATTTCTGCTTCCGTAACTTAAGAAACCTGATATCTGATCCAATTTCAAAAATTTAATTGTTTGTTTCTAATAAATTTAGGCTTTAAAAAGTCAAATGAGAAAAAATACGTCTAATGGTGGAATTTGAGGATAATAAGGTTTGGAATATATTTAAAAAGTTTTGGGTTATGAATTAAGTATGATTTGCGGTCATCCACCATTTACTTTTTAAAAACAATAAAACGCAACATTGTGATAGTTTCAGATAAATTTAGGCGTATGGATATTAAACTTCTAATAGAACCTCAAACGTTTTATACCTTGGATGCTAGGGGATCGCAGTTCTTGTACGTAGAATACAGTAGCATTCCGATGTAGAAAAGTAAGGTGTAGATAATGATTTTCCCAGTCGTAGCCAGCCAAACAGTCCTAAAAGGTAATAAAGAATGTGGTGATAATGTTATTAATGCTATTAAGATGAAACATAACTTTATGTAAATTCAAATGGTAATAAACACTTCGATACGAGTTGTGGATGTAAAAAACTCAACAGATCGTTTTAAGAAGGATGGAACATAGGGATTAGGCAAAAGGGATTTTAGATTATTATTTAAAGGAAAAGTTTCAATTTCCGAAAAAAATTGTGATCAGAGATCTTCTAACAGTTGAAAAAACGTACATAAACTATTATGATTAGCTATCCTTTGGATATTTCACAGATTAAAACACAATGTGCATTGTTCCTTCTGGTAACGCAATGAAAATAAATTCTATGAAAATTGTCGGTTATCAAATAATTTATTTAATGTGCTACTTACTTGAAGACATCTTTCATGGAAGGTAAAGACAGGAAGCGTTGGATTGCGTTCTGGTTAACAGCGCACATCGCAGTCCAGTAAATGGTTCCTCCGACAAACACCGTCCAGAATGAGTGGCGTATCGTCGGATCCGGATCAAAACTTCGTAAGGAAAATGTAATTGTTTATCGAATTCTTCCGCCATATTAATTACGATTTAAATTATACAAAGAAAATGATCTAACTGGAGAAAGTTTTATAGAGCTCTATGACGATAAGTTTTTATGCAGCCCACGAACGGATTGGAGGTTTCACTTTCACCTAGATATCCTCTTCATCTATGCGATTCGGCTATTTTTGTTAACATTTAAAAATTTACATTTATTAATCCCTTTAAAATCATGAATACTCAACTCATTCCTTTTAAGCATGATGAGAACGTAAAGAATTATAAACGGTAGATACAGTTCACTTAGCTCTTTCTTAATGCATAGCTTGCCTCAAAAATAGTCAGGAGACTACTCAGCGTAGAGTTGAACACTTACTTAAACAATTCGATCCTTCCGGAGTTGTAGTTATCACTCCACACTACACCAACTCCTCCTGCGTCGATGGTCCCTTTCACCATCAATATCGTAACAGTAATGATCAGTATTAGCAAGTGGAAGGTATCACTCCAGATGATGGCCTTTACACCTCCCTGTTTTGAGATTCGAAGCAACAGAATTAAAACTTTTGACAAAGATTTATGCTCGTAATATAGAGCCATTGAAAATAACAAAATTTATAATCTAGAGAGAACGGTGGATTTAAATAAATTGTTTTAGCAAACAAGTACTAATTAGGTTAGAAATATCTATAATTGGTGCTTAATACGACATTTGTTCCCTTCCTAAGCTAACAGGCATATAATAGCAACTGTTTTAATTTGGAGGAGCTGTATTCAGTGGTGGCGCGTGACAAAAAAACAGGGGGTTCACTTCAAAATTCGTATTTTTTAAGCGGCCACGAATATGGTTAAATATTCTGGCTCATATTAGAGTATTGCCTCTGCTTACATGGACGCAGTATAAATAATATAATAAATGTATAGAATATATACATACATACACGCGGATAAATGCAGTAGAAATATGAAAATAAATATTTCGGGTTGAATTAATATATGCCTTTGTTGAACAAAATCTCTATATTCTCGAAAATTGAGTTTGTATTTAAATTCTCGCTTCATATTTCTCCGTATGTATTTTTAAAGACCAAAATACCTTTTAATAGTGCCTAAATAAATTTCCTAAAATCATATGAAGCCATTCTCGTCGGCTGTCGCTGCATCGTAAAGCAGCGATCAGCCCATGTTTAAGAGAGATAGTGGGAGGTTATGCAACCACGCATTGCAGCAAAAAAAAAGGTGCTATCTGGTGGCGGCTGACGACGATCGTCGCCAAATTATAAATTTAAAAAATCGAACCAAAAAAATTTTTTTAAATTTTTTTCTTTGTCAATTCATGATCCTATTCATAAATAAAAACTATAACTAGAAAAAAAATTTTCAGTCACCGGCAAAAATTCAAAATTTTACCGTAGCGTTCAAAGTGTTAAAAGCCGTATGCCCCTCTTTCCCCTCACCGCTCTTCACCAATAACGAGTCATCTAAAGCGGTTCACTTCGGAAAATGAACCTCCGCGCGAAGTCAAGCTAGTTAGAACAAAAAGCGGCAGGAATCGCGACTCAACGAAGGAAAAGTTAGGCCCATTAATTGGTGTTAAGGTTATTTGGGTTATGGTAAAAACATTGGTATATAGAAAAATAGTGCAGTACTTTTCTTAGTGAACCAGTGAGCCCAATGGACCACTGGCTGTATTTGCAAGTGAGGAATATCCCTACACTATTAAATTTGACCATTATATTGAATTTAGGAAGATTTAATGATTTATTTAGAAATTCGATTCAAAACATTGCTAAAAAATCTCGAACTCTCCCTATTTAAAAAAAACAATCAACTACCGTTGATTCAGCCTTTCTTTCAATACTCATTATACTCGCATTTTATCTTTATCAGTGATGGCAATTAGATATATCTATTATCAGGTTTCAACGTTCAGTTAGTGTGTTTTGACTACGATTGAATCGAAATCGTAGATTCATCATAAAGTGAGTCATAGCTTGAATTAAGATAGGGCAATACTCCTTTTCTCTTTCAGAAAAAAGAATGAACAACTTCGTAGTACATTTTAACAAACGTATCGAGATAGATATAAAGCGATAGAAAGCGTAACAAGAATGCTCTCAGACGCAGGTTGGGAATCTTGAAAAAAAAAGGAGATTAAAAGCTTGGCTGGGATTGCTTGATAAATTCAGGGAAATAGCCTCCGAGGAAGACATAATCGGTATCATAACTCGTATAAAAGATCGCCTTTGTCTCTTTGTGAAAAAGAACAGGAATTTCTGCCCGAATAACATTGGGGAAAAGATTTAGTATTCTTTTAATTGTAGACATATCTTATAAATTTTCCAGATTTTTCGTCTTTGGCGATATGAATTTCCTAGTTTCCCACAAGATATTACGAGAACTTGATTCTAAGTGTTTGGTTAAGTTATGTATAAAATTAGCAATTATATGAACTGATTACAATTTCATTCACTCAATTTAATTATTATTATTATAATTATAATTAAAATCATGAAATACATTATTTAAAAAAATAGGGAATTGAGTTTCAATTCTATGAATTCCTCCAGGTATGATTTCTTTGCTTGCATATCCTTCGTGATAAAGATTTAATTAATCATAAAGCTTAATTTAATAATCGTCTGCAGTCCAGGAGTGACAGGTAAGGTATTATCAGCTTTAAGAAATAATATACGAGACTTGAAGATGAAAGCTCTTACTTTGAGTTCGTTTGGTATGAAGTACTCACGATTGATCCAAAAATCACGCACACGGTGAACAGGATCAGGACAATCGCCCAGGGCTTCATATTTGTCACTGTGTTAGAAAATATAATATTACTTGTATTAATTCATATAAAATTTACCCATACACATATAATTTCACATTAAAATGAATATTAGTCTTTGCTTCAGTAGCTTCGGTTAATATGCATATTTTTAGAGCAAACAATAGAGTAAAGAATTCTCCCCACTGAATCAGTATTAAATTATACTATGTATATGTTCTCAAGGACGCCCTTGACTTTTCTTAATACTTTAATACTGGTTCGTATTTCGAAAGTATGAACAGACAATTGGCTCACCTTGAGACAATGCCAGGGAGGGTGCATAGACGGCCATGGCGCAATATATCAGCTGTGAGCGATTCCGAATTGACGAGCGTGGTGAAAGAGATTTGGAAAGGAAAATATTAACAAATTAGAATTTTAACTTTGAAATAGTTTCAGTTTCAAATATAGTTTTTCACTTACCCCTTGCAGCAGAAAGATGAAGGAGAATAATGACCTTATCGAGCTATGAAACCTTAAATTGACGTACTGTAAATAAAGAGAAAAAATGAAATCTTTTACAATGGCATGCACATCGTTAGTATAGTTTAATTAGTAGTAAAAAAATCTAAAACCTGGAGGAGTAAACTTGAATCAGACTTAAATGAAAAAATATCGTAAGAGCTTTCTCGTATAACGAAAAAAATATTTTAGGCGACACTAATCAAAAGTAATCAGTAGTTTCTCAGTTCGAAAAAATAAATATTTAGCTTAATTTCACTAAGATCATTGGAATATAAAATTAAAAACCTATAGAGAATAGTTTATATACTAGTACTTTTGGGTATTACGTAGGCCGATGAAGTGGTCATTTCGATTTTCTATACTTGAATTGCAATTCTCTTATAATAAGTTAGTCAGCCCTTCCTCTCAAAATATAATTTAAATGCCATTTTAGGAGCACTGGGAGATGATATTTATGTTTTTTATTTTTTAACTGCTCTCTTCTAAAAAGGCATGTATCGCTGAAAACTTTCCGTGATAGGTAATCTCTCACTACATGAATGAAAATCTTCGTCATATGAAATTCATAATAATTTTGTAGAGATCGATTTAAAAGTCACTACTAGATTGGTGTAAGGTCTTTATAGGAAGATATGAACAAACAGCAAATACTTAATTCGTTTCTTACCTCAAATACAGAAGTAATTTCGAGTTTTTGATAAATGGGGATGTATATAGCAACTGCAACGGGTGTGGAAACCAAGAAAGCCAAACAAAATATGTACAGTTGTGAACCGTAATTATACATCTCCGCTGGGTTGCCAAGCACAGATATCGCTGACAAAAGTCTGAAAAAAAGAATTAAGTTTTACTTGCAAATATACAAAATATAATATTCGTGGAGTAATCAGTTGTTTATTGCGAAAATGTATTTTTTCCAAATTATTGCGTAGTAAATTAAGTTTTCGTCAGTCTATCAATCGTAAGTTGGTGCCCTCCCGCAGTGTAGTTTTTCTACAAAATAATCTGTTAAACAATATAATACGTGTAATATAAAGCATACGTTGGAAGATTATTACCCAGAAATTTACTCTTCTCTTTGTTACCAGTCTCTTTTTAAATTTTACGACTGACTCGGGGATTAGATATAAATGGTAATCAGTTCCCTTCAGTTACTTAAAAATTAATGAATCATAAATAATTAATTATTCAGTTCTAATCAGTTTAATTAAAATTTATTAGACCGTTTATCAAACGTATTTTCTTCTGCTTTTATTCCGTGGGTTAAAAATCAATTTATATAATGTTGAATCGATCCACATTATATGAAAAACAAGTTTTCTGACTATCGACTTTTAGCTCATCATTTCAAGGTTCATTTAAAATTGTGCATGGAATGTGGCACTGGTAAAGTTTTTATCGCAAGTAAAAAGTAGCACGAATAGTTAGATACATATATTCGGACTATAAAACTAATACTAAAGAAGCTGAATCCTAATAATAATAGCTAAAATAGTGTGTTTAAATTAAAACTTGTTTTCGTAAAAGAAATTATTTTGTGAATTTTGTAGATACGCAAATGTAAATAAATATATGTATACTATACATAAATATATATACATGTATATTAATAAATCTTAACTTTCAACAAGTATGATATTCTATCTATGGCTTAGTTTACTCTAATAAAATTCACAGAATCCGGCGAGATATGGTGGAAATCCATCATACAAAATTAAGGAGATGATTGGTACTTTTTCCACAAAATTTTTAATTGTACTACCGGTTTCAACGGAGGGCCGTCATCTTCAGGTGCAAGTTATACAATTCAAACAAATATATATACCAACACTCACCCAGAGATCAGAGACATAGCCACAGGTATGTAATGCATTTGCCTATTTCCCATCAAATACTCCGACGCTGTGCTTTTGCCTCCTCTGAAGCATCCGTAGAATAATCCAATCAGAATTGTGCCCACGAACAGAATAGCGAATATAATGTAATCGGGCAAGGAAAAATACCTCCCTCTCAACCCCTCCAAAGCACATTCTTCCTTTCCAAAATCAACATCTAAGTAATCGCCATAATTCGCTTCGTTCCCGTGAAATGGACCTCCGATTAACTCCATTCTAGTATTTGTCTGAAAGAAATCATGAATTAATTAATTCAGCCCAAAATGTAAAATTAATCATAGAGGGATTTCAAGAGGAATATTCAGGACTTTTATCGTACTTATCTCAATGTGAACAGTATTTATATAGCAAGCCTTAGATGAACCTCATTTGCATCGGATAGGCCAGGGACTTCCCCGTAGAAATTAAACGTGGAAAAGTGTTGCATTTATTTAATATGGCAGGATTTCAGAGTTCCTGAAAGTGAAAATATCAAGATCATTCATACTCAAATTATAAAAGCACTATATATGCTCATTAGAAGCGGAGATGAGGTGTGACTCTTATCCTTAATCTTTCTGTAATTTATTAAATTATCTTCAAAATCAATTTTAAAATATTTTAAAAGAAGTATTCTTGTTACGTTGAAAGACTTAAATTCTGACACTTCCATGATCCTAATCATCGGAAAGTCATTTTTTTATATCCTTACCGTTTCGAAGTTACAGCTAATCGTTTTTGAATACGTTCCTATTTCTTTTACCATCTGTTTCATTCATACTAAGGCATAACTATGCTATGCTCTCCCTAATTTGCTACTCTTGCATAATTTCTATAATTTACACCATAGTAGGGTTCTATTGAATAAAGATAACCTGTCCACTATAGAGCATACTAATAGGATTGTTATTCATCGATCAAAAAGCCACAGAATTCATCAATTTCGTCATTGAATTGGAAATTGAGAATCTTCGGAGCGAAAGGTGAGTGCTGAACCGGTGATACGATTTGACTGGTAAATGTGAGAAAAGAGAAGGCCTGCTGACAGATAAGAGTTTGGATAAGATTTTTTTTGTTAATTTGTTCGTTTTTCTTGATTAATTGAAGGCGTTATTGCACAGCATGAGATTGATCTAGTACTCAATATTCGCTGAGATGCCTATCAGTTTTATTTCAATGATGAATGTTATCGAAAAATGCACTTCAACGGTAGAGAGAACATCTGGAAGAGTGTACATCCTGCAGAGAAATGTGAGATAACGGGAATGAAACACGATTATTTAGTATTTACAGTGGAGGGATACATTATTGTAGAATAATAGTGCGAAAAGTCAGTTAATATTACATGCAACCAATCTTCAATAAAATCAAGCACATTGGCTATAACTTTTGGAAAAATTCCTCTTCAAATCTCAAGATTGATATCCAACTTTTTCATTGTTCCACAAATGATATAACACACAGTTTCCCACCCCTGATAATAACGTTAGTACATTAGTACATACATAGATTTTATTACAAATTTATGTTCAAATCTTGCGTTGTCAATCTTAAATAAATTTATATACCCTTAAAAATAGACCCTATTGTCATTCGTGAAATATATGGTACGTTTAGTCAAAGATCCGACTTAAACATCTTGATGTAACCTAAATTCATGTGCTTCTTTCCTAATGACTTTTAGTTCCACTTTAATTGATTTTCCATTTAGTATTTGCATATGCCCGCCCGGTGTAGGGATTATATCCTGGCCAACGCATGCTAGACACTGCAGTCCTAGATTCTCAATGGGATGGGTATGAATGTTACTGGTCATTTATTGTTATTTTACTTATCGTAGTTGGCTTAGCGTATTGGCTTGGTGGGGCGTTGAAAAGTAAACAAGTAAATTATGAACTCAGATCTATATTTTCTATTTCTGCCAGATTATTTTCCTAATTAACTCAACTGGTCGGAAGATATTTATTTTGTCATCATTAAATTAAATTACCAAATGTTATTTGAATGAAAATATAATTTGCTAATTGAAACTTATAGTTGTAAATAGTTAATAATATCAAGCTTTGTTATTTTTCGTCAGAAATACGTCGGCATAGTGAACAATTTCCAGATATTAATTTAAATTAGTAAATGTTACTATAATGCCAACATAATTGGGCAATTAAAATTAACATTGAAAACGATTTAAAATATCAAGTCTTCCTATATTTTGTGAGAATATAATAGATATTGGTTGATGCCTCGGAGTATTTGGAGATATTTTCAAATAATAAATAAAATCATAAATCTATTATTAAAGTCATAATCTGTTAATCGTATGTTATTTTAATCCTCGATCTCAGAAACGCTAACACATTTCGCTGAAAAATTCACATTAGGAGGTTGTGATGACACCTGTGACGATAAAATTGACGAATATTTCCTTAATTCCTAAATGATTCTGAAAGAACATCACTTACCTTTAGGGAATTGAAGGACCGCAGCTGTCGCTCGGTAGCACTTTTAAAGCCGTATTACTTACTATCCAAGGCAGAGGAGATTTCGCGCACATGTGAACCTCGGAAAGTTTCGTGGATGAAGATAAAAGAAGTATTGTTGGTGTTCTTCAGTCTGTTCCTTATCAGTTAAGGCTCACGGGCAATCTTGATAAAATATGGAGCATTTGCGATTAATTAACGTTTCTGCCTCCGAGATTGATTTAAATACCAGATAATCGATGATCGCGTAGGAAGTCATGACGTTCTGTTATTGCCTCGTCGAATGGGCATAGTAATAATAACCCTTTTCTATCTCGTTTATCTTAGCTAATGTTAAAAAAACTCGCTTTGAACTGAATGTTCTTCCTTTCCGAACTCGTCTTCTGCGACAATCTGATTATTTATCACTATCTCATCCGAGAAAAAACAATAACCGGGGGCTTATTTCTCTGTTATTTCCCAATTACCGTCACGAGTCTACTCTTCTCGCTGTTTTGTATTATCATTTTTTAGATTTGTGGATTTTGAGTAATTATTGAGTAAGTCACTGACACTGAAGAATGAAAAGAAAAAAACAAATTTTACTCTTACCGCTACGCATTTTAAACTACGTCATCATCTGTCTTTATCAGTATTTAGTATCTTGTTTTGGTTGATGCTGGATGTGGATCATGGGAAACCAAAAATCGGAGGAAGCAGTGAAATTTACATTTACCGAAACATTTACACTATATCAACCTGTAATCTGTATTTCTCAGTGTCTTACATTGGCTGTGGCGTGTTTGAACAGATTAAATATGATTGCTGTTTTTATATCAAATTTTACAGCCAAATGTTCGAATTGGCGTTTGATTTCTGCGTGTCCTCCCTTACGTTTTTAAGGACACTCTTGAATGTAAATAATTTTATCCTTTTTTTAATCGTTGTATATTTTTTAAATTATAGTTGAGATGCGTTGATGATGTATTTTTTATTTGGACCGGTTCCTTTCTTAGACTCAGGATATTCCTTAATGATCTGGATTTCCTATATCCCTGCCTTATCATTACCCACGAACCATCCAACTACCCCTCCTGTTTTACCACTCGCATACTGCATTTCCATAAAAACCATACATTAAAGTTATTGTGGCAATTAGAAATCCTTCCTTGGCAAAAATAACCCAAATTTTTGTTTTGTGAATTTAACATATTTCCTCGTCACATCCTCCGATCAGCCCCTTCAAAGTAACGAAATTTAGTTACCTGCCCTATGATTCAGAACTCTCCTCTTGCTTTTTTAAATCCATACACCCAACCACCTTTTCTTTCCTTTTTGTTGGCTTAATGATGACAATTATTAACAGGCACCAGTCACCAAAGAAGCTTTTCTGGCAATTGGTAATAGTTATTAAATTCTCTGTCGACATAAAACAATAAGTTTTACTGAATAATTTTTCATCAGTTTTTGGTATATGAGTACTCGTAGTTTCGACGTAAATATCCATTAAATCTAATTTTTATTATTTTTTGAAGAGTCTTTCGAAGGATTGCTTTATGAGTAGAATTTACTCCAAATTTGGAGATAAATTTTGATTTAGAAATACTACCTAGAATAACCAAGCCACTTATATTAACTCTTATTTTTTATTAAGAATTTCTCAGCAGGTGTTTCCGCTTCCATCTTTCATCGACCAACTTTTTGTTTTGAAACTTGGATTTTCTCAAATCCAAGTTTCTTTTCTTTTATTCTCTCAGAGTAATAACTGTTAGATAGAGGAAAATTTTAACCTCTTAAACTGTAGTGGAAAATGATGTTTTATTCATTTTTTGTAGTCTAGTCAGTTAATGTTCCTACAATTATGTCTCTGGTAAGCCTAATGAGCCAGATGATAAATGAAAGTGCCTTTATTCGCTATAATTATAAGAAAATTAAATTATTTAAAAAACACTTCCGAAAATTTTAAGGTCACCCTTATGGTTAGAGAGATTAGAATATTTTATCAATCATATAAATATATTTATTCCTGGAAACACTAAATTTGGTTCTTACTATCACTTTTATGTAATTAAACTTGAATGTAATAGTAATATAGTGTCTTCATTAAGCAACTCTATTGTGTTTTCCCTCAGACCACGATAAGTAATGGGGATTTCACAAACATCATCTTCCTGGTAATTCCTTTCTTAAGCTTTTTATTTACGTTAGTGTTGCGTTTTCCGAAAAATTTCCTTTTCATTATCAAAATTCTCTACAGCCCGCTCACTTTCAGATATGTTGCGTCATGGAATGATTTTCAGATTTCCTATCTCCTATTCTCTTAGTATTTACTTCAAATTATAAAAATAAACTTTGGTTTCCTAAGAGATACAATCAGAGTAAGTAAATCACTGCTATTTATTCTGAATTTCTATGAGGAAGTTATAAAAACCCTTACCATGCTAATAAGATAGTCGTTGGGCGTAAAATAATTAAGAAGAATGATGTTGACTTTTATTTTGGCACGGTTTACTACTAGAATTGCAATAAAAATAAATCAAGAAAGGATATTACAAGGAATAGCGAGGAATTAATGCGATAATCCTATGATTGATATTCATTACTGATGTTTTCAAATTAATATTAGATATATATTAATAGAACAGCCATTGACAGTTGTAGTGTTAATATGAATAAATGTGATCTTTCGATGCAAATGCTCATAAGAATTATTTACCTGATATTTCTCGAATTATCTGAAGGTTTGATAGTCAAATTATTCGAAGTGTTAAACAAAGCGAGTTTATGTTTAAAATTATTGCTCTGAGTATTTCTTTCCTTTGTCGCGAAGCATATTGATAACAATTCTCCAATTATCATTCGAATTTTTCACAGTACGCATAACATTTTGCCAAATCCTTTCTAAACCATGAATTAGATTGTCTGCATAACCCAGCGATAACTGCGTATGTTTTATAGCTGACCCAAGGTAGCATCATCCGTAAGGTAAATGGGAAGCTTTTTAAGGATTGAATGAGCTTTTCATTTATCATACGAATCATGAATCCTTAATCCTTCATCCTCCCTCCACCTAGTTTAACATCTGTACACCCCTTGTATTGGTAAATGTTATTGTTTTGTTCTTTTCTCCATTAATTCACTTTTCGATCACTTTTTAACTAACAGTTTTAAAATTTGGGGACGAATTTTAGCATCATCAATGGAATTATATTAGATATGTTGATTATGATTTGTTCGTTGGCGTATGTATAACCAGCCTCCTGTGCAAATTTCAATCGACAGAGCACTCGTAGATTTCAGAAAATGAAAAATGTGAAATAAATTCCAATTCTCAACGACTTGTTCACGTTAACAAAATAATATCCCTTCTTCAGTATCTATTGTGGGATCTATTATATTCTGCTGAGGCTACCGTTGTGTTCCTTATTTATTTTTAACCGGAATTCAATCATACTGAATTCCAATATAATAACAATAATATACAATCCAATATAATATTGTAGTAGATATGATAACAATCATATCTACTATGATTGTTATCATATCTACTACAATAATATTATACTAATATAATAATTATAGTAGTATGTAATGGTAGTTGTTTCTCCGATATAGCTTCTTTTTAATTTATATTTTAGAAACTTTAGTATGCAAACAGGATGATCTTCTCAAATTGGAAATCGTAAGGAAATGTTGCAATTATATTTGTGAATAGAGTTCCATTTCGCAATTATTGCGATGTATTTTTCGCTTTATGTTTTTAATCGGTTATCTGTGCTAAAATATCCGATCTTTATGTATCATTACTCTTCGGTAGGAAGCCGAACGAAAGTTTCGACATTAATTCTTTCTTTTATCTTTCGGTAGCTATCGGAAGAGATAGTCAATTAGATATCTCTTTCACCTTCTTTGAGGAATACTTGATCCTGTTGCCATATCTCGAGGAGTGGAATATTTTACATTTGTCTCTTGGTGCTGGACAGAGGGAAATTCATCTTTTATTTACTTTTGTTACAGTTTTTTTTATTGTTGTGCTGATATGACAGGTACTGAGGAATGAGTAATGCTGAATAATGGCACCGATATCTCTCCTTCAGGAAGGTTCAAAAAAGCGTTACTCGTTGAGTCAGTTTTTGTACTTAAGTGAATATGCCCCTCTTATATTATTCTGACTTGATGAGAAAAGCAAGGAAAACTCCGCATCCTGCTTAGTAATCTTCACTACTCACTATTTGCACTAATAGCCAATGTTAGAAAGAGCTAGGTTCCAACAGGCCTTCGGGCTGAATACTTAACAGACAGAAAGAGGAATATTTTCGGTAGCAACATTCCATTGCATTGCGTTTACCCTCTGGAAGCTGTGATCAGAATAGTTTGTTTGTCTAACAACTTCGTATAAATATGATATTTCGAGTAAACCCTGATATCGATATATGGATGTCTTTTATTTTCTGCATTACATCATAAATTCTGTCATCATATAAATTGGTTAATAAGAACTTCAACTAAATCCGATTGAAGAAGCCTTGACTCTGAATAACTCTATAATAAGGAGCTCGATGAAATAACGTAACATAATTTTTTCGAGAAGATATATTTTTATTTGCGACCGGTTTCAAGCTATTTTAAGTCCATCATCAGGCAAGAAGAGACAACAAGTAAAGAATGCTTTAAATTCATAAAACATCTAATTGATATTATCCGAATTTAAAGGAATATCTCATCGGTGGAATAATTCCTCCACTTCTTACAGGTAAAATGACGTATCTTTTGTCAGTTAAACCTTTCCATATTTTTATTCTCTCATTCTCTGAAACTTACTATTAATATCTTCACCTGATTAATCCTTCAATTTCTTTGAGTTTCCATATTATCATTAAGTAGCAAGCACAAGGAAAAAAGAAAAAAGGATTTGTAAAACGATTTTTTAATATAACTTTAAAAATAGACATAATTTACAAAACAACAGGCAATCTATAAATACAAGAGTTTGGTGAAAACACTTTTATCTTAAAATTTCAACATATTTATACACATATATTCAGGGATATGTTTATGGGCTGCATTTTATATACATGAAGATTCTAAAATTGAGGTCCGGATGTCATGTCGTTTTCAAGGTTGTGGGTTGCTACTTGGGAGATCTATTGTCGCTATGGTTTCCGTTGACTGGGCGTTTCCATTTGGATATCCTGAGGTATGTTCCTGAAAATGTTTCGTTAGTCATAATTGCCATACAAGATAGAATTTAATGAAATTCAATATTTAATGAAATAATCAGTACGAATGTTTGCAGCAGCAATTGCAAGGCAGTGCTGCCAAATACAAGAAAATCAAATCTGTTAATCGAAAAATTACGAATAGGACATAATTCTGGATATGCTATACAGTATTACTACCAAGATGTTGATCGCTGATATAAACTAAATTCATTGGCCGTTGATAGTTTGGGGGTCATCTTGTAGGACAGATGACAGATGATATATGCTAAAAAGAGAAATTTTTGACGAAAATGTATATCTCGTCTTATCCGAAGATCGTCTTAACTGTGGAAATATAGGGTAATTTTAATTAATGATAAGTCTTGAGCCACCGAAAATGTCTTATAACTTTAATGACGACCATTTTATGAAGAACCCCTTGTGCAAAGTTTTGTGCGTTGATGGAGAATTGTGTCTCGGGCATTTGCGCACCGAAGATTTTGGGGATCGGGACCGTTGTCCGAGACTCAATTGCCATTGGGTCGTTTTATTGACGCATTCAAAATGATAAGGAGACTTTAAATCTGCTGAAGTCTTCTTGTTCTTAGGTTTTTGAGATTTCATTGAAAGTTACCAATGGAAATTAATTATCAAATTAAATAAACATTCCAACCAGAGTTGATCAATCAACTTACCGTTTGTTTGGAGACATAGAGCGGAAGGCGCAACCGCCTCCTCCAGCTGGGGGGCAGACTGTTCGCTATCCATTTCGTCAAATCCGCCACCAAATTCACATCGAGGAGCTCCGGATCCTGAGGTTCGGTTATCAGACTCGCAATGAATCCGACGACGACGGTTATCGCAGCACCCAATGGAGAATACCACAAATAGGATATTTTATAAAAGGGAAACGGCCTGAAAGAACGAAAATGAAAATCTTACATCAGATATAGCATAAGACAAACATCATGGATTATAGGAGTTGACGATATAGCTATCTTTCTCTTACAATCACGGAAATTAAGAATACTCTTCGAATTTAGAGAAACAACTTACAAGAAACTTATTCCTCTTAGGACTTTGTTTACAATGATTGATCAGCGTAGTTAAATTAAAATTTTGTGGAAACGACTCAGTAAAGTTTGAAGCAAATCATATTTAAAATTCTCTCTTTGGAAATAATAAATATAATATAGATAATTGCAATAAATAATCATATAGATATTTTACCCTAAAATACATAAATAGTAATAATAATGCGTAATATACCATAATAGATGCGTAACTGCCTTGAGACAATATGAACTCGTCGATTTTAATGCTAAATTTTTAATCGCTCATTATTTAGAATAAATATCAAATACTCAAAAGCAAATAAATTGCAATGAGAATCACAAGGCAGATTGTGAGGTTTCTAGTGGCGTAACATCGCGACGTTGGTATGGCAGTTTAAAAGGTCAAATTTAAAGGAATGCATTGTTAAAATGAAACAAATGGTTGGATAGGAGAGTTTCAATTGAAGTAATTAAGCGTCGACAGAAGAAATGGATGGGGCGATTATTGAGAGGATAGAGAGTGCTTAAGTAAGTAATTGAAGATGGAATGCAATGGAGACGGGAAGACATATCCAAATAGAATGCAATACAGAGGAAAAGACAAAGGCAAAATGTGTTAGATAACAGAAAGTGTGGGGTAAGTTAGCAATGAACAGCATTGAAAAGGGAATATTAAGACACAAAAACGTACTGAATTGTAGAACACTTATAAATGTAATAGTGACTTACTCAGATGTGGCTGTGGGAATGAACAACGTTGCGTTGCATTTGCAATCATCAACCGCCATAGGCTTCCTCGGGTACACCATTTGACCGTCCATTATTGCGAGCTGAGTTCCGAAGCCCAACCAGAAGGTGAAGCAAAATCCCGCTATGGTTCCACATAAGGCACCCTTGAAGGATCGATGAATGCATAACGATAGAGATTCATAATAAATGATTATTAACAGATTATAATTTTTTCTAACATTAATTAAATCTAAGATACCTACGTCAAAGAATATGCCTTTTGCAGGCAATTTGCTTACCTTCCAGTTCGTCCACGGAAGGTACATCCCAAGGAAGAAAACTCCCATCACAACGCCACTGACTATGCCGAGAAAGGTGAGGGCCATCTAGAAAAAAGTATCTTTTTCATAGTATTGATAACAATATTTTTACTCTCTGCATCTACAATGATCCTGATTTATGCAAGAAGGAATAGTTTTATGTTAGGAAATCGGTGTAGCGCTTTTCTTAGTAAATTTTTAGAATGTGTTGTGAAGCAAATATAAACGGATCAATGTTCAAGTAATAGGCGGTGTAAATATGAAAATATAATCTTTCAAAGAGAGGATGACTGCTTGCGATAATTAAAAAAAAACTTCTATTTGTGGCTCACTTGTATTATATAAGTCAATTAATGACTAAAAATCGTCATTTAACCCACATATTGTTCCTTGATTTTGGCGTCATCCTTCTTCTATTTAAGCTGAAAATGTATCAGCAGAATGTAGCTAACTTTCGTAATTCATCTTGACTAAAAATATGTGGGTATCACTTTTGTGGAGGAAAGGTTAATTCAGATGCGAGAATTCTATCAAAAATGAGAATTACTAACCTGTAGTACTCCTCCAAGTTGCTCAATGAAGAACACAATGCCAAAACTAAGGATTCCAAAGCCAATACAAACAACTTTAGACACCGTGGCTTCTTGAAACTCTGTCAGTTTCGTTTCGCGGAACATTCTGACGAAGTCTTTCACAACTACTGCCGCTAAAGAATTCAATGAAGCAGCCACAGAGCTGAAAATGTGGAAAAGATACATTGCACATTTGAAATAAAAATATGTTGCATAATTATTTCTATTTCTCTGAGTCATTGATGCAGGTAATATATATATATATATATAAATATATATATATAAATATATATATATATATATATATAGTTTTTGAAATATTACCTCAAGGTGGCGCTGAAAATTCCAGCCACGAAAAGCCCTGCCAATCCAGGCAAATCATTCATCACATCAATGACGTAGAGTGGAAATATCTGGTCAGTGGCCGTAATTACCTTTTAGAAAGAGATAGTATTAATTTCCACCCACTAAATATACGAGTAAGGAAATTATTCCATTTCTATAATGATGTTCGAATCATTATGCAAACTGTATTTCGGCAACAAATTAAAATTTATGAACAGCAAGAAGGGTGCAGTACTGAAATATTTATAATGTAATATGAAATCTCATAATAGAGATCCTTCACCTTTCCGGACGTAAATTATATTTATCATCATATCAGAAGAAAATTAATATACCTTACATTCAATTTATTATATTTACAGCTAATTAAGGTAAATTTTATATAAAATTTACGGTTTCTTCAATCGCGATTCACCTTCAAATTAACGAACATCAAAGACATAATTGAAGTTTAAATGTGCGTGATTAATATTTACTTAATTTTATACTTAATATTCATTATTTTATATAAATTCCATTTATAATCAACCGAAAAATCTCTAAAAGGGTAACGTATACCAATGAAGTAGTATGTCCTCCACGATTATGATTATTTTGAAAGAAGTATAATAAGGTATTTACCCCGGCGGAAAACGGGTCACAAGATCTATACTGTGAATAAATCAATATTCCAACGTAACAAAGCATTGTGTAGATGATTGCAAGCAACACAGCGGTCAGCCATAAGCCTCTGCAAACGAAAAGAAAAAAAATGCAACCAAACTGTGCTCGCAAAGAATAAATATTCCAAATTATATTAGCAACTGACATAAATACAACGAAAGAAATTAGGAACATAATGATAATATATTACATTTCTAGCGAAAAAATATTTTATTTTTGATTATTTATCATTATCATCGAAAATATGAATAAGTGGGAGATGAAATAAAGTTCATTCTAATTTAACCGGTAAAATTACTACTGAGCATCAAGCTTTAATTTCTACATAAAATCATAAAAATTCACACCACTCTCGATATATAATTCTAATGCCTTCATTTAGTCTAGGAGATTCTGAGTTTGGGCGAGTGATAAACTCCTAGCGATATGTAAAATATGTATCATACGATTTAGTAATTAGGAATGTATTTTTACGAGTTAAACCTGACTTTACTTGCGGGCGTCCCTTAACGATGGTACGGCCAGCTGTCGTTGAACTGATGACTGATTGGTTGTGTACATCGCAGTCCAAAATATGGCACCTCCGACGAATACACTCCAAAATGTGTGCCTTATCGTTATGTCAGGATCCATACTGAAAAAAAGTTGTTTCTTAGTATTGCCAAGTATCTTAGTAACCAGGTAGATATTTATAATTATACTAAGAGTTACTCACTTGAAAACTTCGAACCTTCCAGTTTCTATACTCGGTTCTAAGATCGAATCAGCCTCCATACTCCCTTTGATCATAACGACCAATATAGATACAACAAGTAAGATGGTCTGATAGGTGTCGGTCCATATCACTGCCTTCAATCCTCCCTAAATAGAAAAACGACCATAATTTATGCACTCTCAAAATCAGGGACTGCTCCACAAAATGAATTACGCCTAAAACTCTACAAAAGCCGTCAGCGTTCCACACCGCATTTCAACTGATTCCGGAAACAACGGAGGTCCGGATTACTCAACATATAATCTGACAAAGATGGCTTTTGGAGAATTCTAAAACCTCTAATCCATTAGCATCCGTGTTTCAATTTCATTCTTTGCATAAACAGTACGTAGCGTCTCTCTCACTTTCTTAATAAGTAGTTGAGGAAAGGAGGTACGTTTGCCTAAAATTACAACAGCATTATTATTTTATTTATAATTAAAAGCTATGCATTACAACTCGCTCGGCTTTACCAAAATAATTGACACAATCCCTGATTGTTTTCATAAAAACGTAAATAATTTATCGCTCATTCCTCTCATAATAAGCAAATTTACAAAATGTTAAAATTAATCAAGGGGTAAGATCGGTAAAAATTTTAAGTTCAATACGATTCGTATTCTCGTATTCTTAATTTAAGTTTATTATTTTATCTGTTTATTTTATATTATTATAAGGAACACATAATTTCCATTATTAATGGTTTAACAACTGGAGATTTTTAACAAATTAGTAAGTATAATCAACCAACGGAGGGTTGAATTGATAAAATAAATAAATGAAAAATTTATACCATTGATTTATTTATATGACAAGAATTGCATAAAATGAAATATTTAAGAAAAGAATATACTTTACAACATTTATTATACTAACAATAATTAGATTATTTTTGATTATTATATTTTTGGATCCTTACATAATAGTGAATTCATTAAATGAACAAGTTATTCTAAATTCTAGAGAATCAAAAATAATTATATTTCCTCTATATAATAACCCTAATAGCCTCGTTTGAATGCAATGCAGGCTCTTTCTATAGCAAGAAAATCAAGAAAGTAACATTTCTTTCATGCTAATTTTTTTCAATTTAGCATAGAGAGAATTATCATGTTTTATTTTTATTCCGATTTGCAGCAAATTTATGACCACGTTAATGTTGAATGATAATCTTTTCATGCTTACATCAGTATTGCGACTTATTCCGCATTCACAAAATTTATTCTTGAGGAAAATCGTTACTTGCAGTGAGAAAAATAATTTTCTTTTAAGTCAAGACGAGCTCATGCTATAGCTTCATATTAAATTTACTCCGAGGATAGAGAGTGAGGATCACCTTTTGTTTTCTCAAAGAGACCGTAAAGATATTTGGACACGCAAACGCCCTAAGCTATTATTCCGCTTAATTATTGATTTAAACCTTATATTGTACACTCACCACGGACGTGTAAAATATACACACGATGTACACCACAACCACTGTAGTGTAAACGCTGATACCAGACACTGAAAAAAGGTAAAAATTCAAATTAGAGCCTTAAAATCACACGGAGAAAGAGTTCAGAAATACCAGAAATAATAAATGATTTCGGGATAATTTTCCTTTCGCCCGCTCGCGATCTAAGAATAAATTTCTTTTTTCAGCCGAAAGGGCTTGAATAAGAACCAGGATCAGAATTTCGGCATTTCATTACCACGCGATGCAGCGAACGGTATTTGCATATTTTATTCAGAGAGGGGGTTAAAGAGACTCCTGCATGAAAACGTAAACAGAGGTAGGGAGTTGTGACGACTATTTTTAGCCACATAATCTCGCGTGTTGAAGAATTAATTGGTTCGCGGAGTGATCGGCGAAATAAATACTAAACCGTCCCTCAGTCCAATGAAAACGAGCTAAAAGACCGAAGAAAGACGGTGTAGTCCGGGATCCTGACGAATGACTCCCAGAAAAATGAAAAAAATTTCAAAAGAAAATCGCTGGGCGACATTTCCGTGACTTGACGACTAATGGATTCGTGGGACAAGATGGCGGAGAATGCATTTGTCCATCTCGGTGACATTTCTTTTAATTGGATATTTGATTTGGAATAATGGAGTGAAAGGTTGCTATCAAATGTTATTCTAGCGTGTTAGATTCATCTACTCACCCAATTTAAGGGCTATAGCAGGAGCGTAGACCATACAGGACGAGTACAAGAGCTAGAAAATAAAAGGGTAATTCGTTAGTCGAGAGAGGTTGGAGAGTTGCTTAACTAAAATTTAAAAACGTACTAATTCATTTTGTGTTCTAATTCAAAATAAAAGAGCGAAGTTATATTGGCCATTTCAATTAAATTCAATTTATTACTTGTTATAATTTTTTATCACGATTTTATTAATGTCGAGCTTTATGTGCGATTTCATCTCTTTATTTAGTGATTCAATATTGCAATACTGATGATTCAAAGGTCCCTAGGTTAACTTTTCAGAGCCTTCAGTTAATATTAAATTAGTATAATTCACAACAAGAAAGAAACTTAAATTAGAATGGTTTAGTAGTTGATTCCACAAATATCTTCAAACGAGATTTTCTCCAGTAAAATTTTATATGTCACGAAATGATTGTCTAAACAGGTCCTTTATACCATATGTATGTAATTTTTCATCTAAACGCCAGGTTTTACCAGTTCGGCACTCTTACTTACCGTTTGAATGATGAACATGAAGGAGATAAAGGAGCTGATGGTTTTGTTGAACCTCAAGTGCAGATACTGAAAGAGAAATAGATATACGTGAATGTTTTATTCTAAGGAAAATATACCACAAGATATATATACCTTGAGATTTAATTGCTAACATATATCAGGATCCTCGCAGAATTCCAAAGTACGTGTAAAGGGGTTTTGCATATTTTCCTCATGAAATATTTTTGGAAAAACACTTTTCTAGTTAAAGCTACATTATTTACTCCTTATGTTAGAGGTTAGTTTATTCCGAATTATTCAGGGATTTTAAATCTTGTTTATCGATAGTTACTATACCATTTACCTTGTTTTAATATATATTCCTAGGTTTGCGTTGATGGAAAAATGTCGCAAACTGCATGATGATACTTCTCTAATTAGCAGGTGAAATTTGTTTACACAGAGAAAAGGAATTTCAATCGATTCAATTCTTGGTTCATTAATGTGTATGATATTTCCCTCTGTCATTCTCTTTCACCATTGGTTTCCTCTATCTCCACGATCACGTCACATTTCTATGAATATTCATCTCATATTCGTGGAAAGTCACGAAGAAACAAAATCCACTGCGGTTTGAGACCTTATAATATCCAATTTTCTTTCTCACTCTGTTCCCCAATTCCATTCCATTCAAGATTCTTATATAAGATATAACTCTCACCGGCTCTATTATTCATATCCTTCCTGTAGAGGGTGTTTCAGATGTAGTCCTCTTTTCCCATCATATCCTTTCTTTTAGAGTAATTTAAATTGCCCTTATTCAATTTTCTACCTGCTGCATTTACTCTCTTCTTCCTCTATAATCACTTTTTCTTTTTCCACATCTACTCTTTCCCTTGCCTTTCTGTTCTTTATCGCTCAATCCTCCAAAGTATTTACTCCATTTCAGAGGGCTGAAAGCATATCGTTTTTTACCTTCTTACAAGCCTTAATCTTAAGACCATCTTCATTACCCCTCTTCATTCTTTTGGGTTCTAAGGGAGAAGCTTGTCTTCAAACACTAATTCTGATCGTCTAGGTTGAATGAATATGCTATATTGACTTCTCATTTAGCAGTCTGCAACACCTCCTGCCAAAATGTGGTTGCCTCAACCTGTTATGTATTAACTGAAAAATTCCGTCTTCAAGCTTGAAACTAGGCTATAGAAACATTATAGCGTGAATTCTTTTAGAGAAAATTTTTCTAACTTTGAAAGGTGACACCTTTTTTGGTTGATTGTATGTTGCTCAGGTAAAGTAAAAGTATGACTTAATTATCATTGTGAAAAAGCTGTTTGCTTCCAAAGAATAATAGAAAGAATGACAGAGAAAGTACTAAAATAAATCAACCATCATTTTAAAACCAAATTATAGTAGTTGTTTACATTTGAGAATAAAAACTATTCTTTAATGACGATAAAGGGCAAAATCTCTTAGGAAAGAGGTAGATTGATAATGCATTTTTGTCAGTCTCGTTTTTTTCACACACAAAAACATTTTGTGAAACTCATTTTCGTTATTTATTTCGTAAAATTTACTCTCGACTTTCTAAAAAGTTTTAATACTCAGTACTTTGTCATTATGCACACTACGTTAACACTAGTACCATAACTTCTACGTATAATTTTCAATTCGGATTACACAAATAATAAAAAATTGTGAGCTAGATTTCAGGCATTATAATTTTAATTTATTTAGGAGTTACTCAGAAATGTCGTTGAATAATCTACTGTTATGATACACGTATTTTACTGAAACGATTGTTATAATATTTGTCGTATAAAATAATATTTTTAAGATTATATTTGGAAGTTGAAAAAACCGACCCTAGGAAAGTACTTTGAAGAAAATACTGAAATATTCTTTCCACTGGCACACAAAATTAGGTTGCAACATTTTTACCACTAATTTCCTGTTTTAGCACGAATAATAAATCACATTTACATGAACTCCCCACCGTATTTTTAGCCTTTCTTCAATTCCTCTGCCTAAAATTTCTTCCAGAGGGAAACAGAAAAAAGGACCGCCTGATTTAGAAATTTCGCTTGCCTTCTTCTCCGATGTCATTTATCATTCGGTAAGGCGTGTGAGACAAAGCAATAAAAGGGCTTCGGAGGTGGTGGTAGCGAGGAGGAGGCGGGAGGACTTGGAAAAGGTCGACGAATTAGGAACTATTTTCATCAAAGGTCATCCAAGCATCGCACGCTCGCCCCCACTAATGGCAACTCCCGTATTTTGGATTGATGGGACGCCTAAATCGCGGCGTTTTAAACCCCGGGAAGGGGAGAGCCCCTTGACCATGCGCTTTTCACCATTCCATTTATTCAGCCATTCGAATTCTGCATTTTTTATAACTGCTTCGCATACATCTGCAGCGAGACCGCAAGAGAGAGTCGCGGCTCATAAATCACAAAATATCGTAAATCGCCCACAAACAAACATACCGCGAGAAAGTAATGAAAATAAAATACAAGAGGTTTATCAATTACATTTGAAATAATTTCCTAAAATAATGGGAATGTTCACTCTGTCATTTCCAATGTCGATAAAGTGCTTCCCTTACTCGGTATCTTCGCACAAGCATTCATGCATATAGTTACGTATATACATAAGAATTATATTGCTCTTACATTCTACACGTACTCATAGACATTAATTATTATATTAATAGGACACAATGAGCCGATTAAATTAGTAAATGGATACATTTTCCCCCTGCCACGCTCATTTGGTAGTACATAATGAAACTTAGTAAATATTTACGCAGTCCAGCCGCTTAAATCCAGCCTCAATGGTCCAAATCGCTAATACACTACAGAAATTGGTGGAAGACTGAAGTAACTACTATTATACAAACACCCATATTGATATGGTACACTATATCGATATGATAGAGGAGATGATCTCAAAGCAAAACTTTATGATGCTAAACTATTGAAACTAGAGCCAAAAATATACAATTCGATGCCTTGTATTAAAATATCATTTGGTGTATCACCTTCAATGAATTAACATTGGCTGAATTAAAAACACCGAGTTTTCGAGTATACTACTGAGACTTTTGCCATATCTTTAAAATGCTACGACTTTTAAGATTTACAGAATTTATATTTAAACCTCATTTGATTAACTTTACGGTCCTTTTAAGTAATTAAATTAATTTTAAACTTTTCATGTTGGTGTGTTAATAGCCCAATAAAATGTATTTAGGAATGTCCCGAAACCTAAAACGTAGTTTTCGTTTATCTACGGTAGTGTAAAGTGTAAATTAATCTTATTTATTTCGTTATGTATTACCGTTATATTAAGGCTTCCTTGTTTAACGTATTTCAAACATTGGGAAAATACTTTGGTCTTAACTAGGTCTTTAAAACAAAAAGTTATTTACAATTGTGAAAGTTATGAATATGAAACGTTTCTCTTGACTGGTTTTTAATAGCCTCTTTTTAATAAATTATTCGTATACTAAATTCATTTCTCATTTGTTTGAAACCTCCGAGACATCTCGTATATGTAATGCTACCTGACATTGAAAATGTTATCAGTTTCACAACCAATGGTTTGCATAAAGCGCTGGGGTGTTCTCGGTCTTATATTAAACTCAATTACTCCGATAAAAACAGCGAAAGCTTCTGCAATAGGCCATTCGTTATCCATAATTGAGCCAGGCAGTTTAAATGGTGTTTTATTTTTGAGTTATGACCGGCATCGAAGAAGGTTTGAGTAGCAGAAATAGACTTCTCGCGAATTTGAAAAATGACTCGGACTTTTCTTTTCAAATTTATGGCCATATTTATTACCGGTATCATCAACTTGATGGGGGGCTGTGTCGCTTTACTGTAAGGATCCTGATTTATATTTTCACAGAGTGAGATGACATATATGAAACCCTGTGTTCTGAATATTTTCCAGCGGGAAAAATATCCACGTCGCGGAATTGAGACCACTATAGAACTACAATGCCTTCATCGCATGGTCCTCTGCTTTCGTCGATAAATTTCGTTGCGTGACGAATGCACCTGACTTAGAGTAAAAATCTCTCGGTGATCGTAAAATTTTGACAAATTTTGGCACTAATATAATCGTAAATCGTTTTTATTAATTCTTAAATGCTACGAGGTGTCTTCAATAATTCCATTCAGTTAGTAGACTTTCGAGAGATGCTACGTAGGGGAATATACCCATTAATATGGTCAAAATGAAGACGTTAAGGAGAAGTGTTATCTTAAACTTCTTAATCTAATCATTCTTTGAGAATTACCGTTAGAACTAAGTGCATAACAAGGAAATGGTTAAAGGCACTTTGCACTTAAGGGCGTGCACTCAGGAAAAATCCCAAGGAAAAACGGACTTTAAAAAAGTCTGACAGGACCGGGAATCGAACCCGGGATCTTCCTCTATCCGGGAGGCTGTTGCATAAACGGCTTGTTAAAATGTTCTGGTCGGGTAGCCTAGATGGTTAAGGCAGCCTCCTGGATAAAGGAAGGTTCGATTCCCGGCCCTGTCAGACATTTTTCAAGTCCGTTTTTCCTTGCATAAGTTGTTAAGTGCATAAGTTTTTACGGCATTCAACTGGCAAATAGTTCCTCCCTCTTTCGGTTTGGTCAACTAGAATTCACGTAGGTTCAACTGGTTTTTCCCTCCTCATTCATCCTCTTCCCCCTTATATTATTTCATTTTCCTGTAGTGCTTTGTATCCCTGTCTTTACTTATTTCCTCCATGTGTACTCCATTTTTCTTTCCTTATAAATCGAAAACCCAATCCATTTCTCCTGAACACGTCTTCTCTTTTCATTTAATGTACATCCTCTTCCTTATCTGCGAGCCATACACTATCACGAAAACATTTATTCAAATAATAAATATTTAATCATAACTCACCTGATAGGCGGACGTGATGTTAAGTTTTTCAAAGACGGGAAGAAATAGATAGGATGTGATTGGCACAACCAGAAAGAAGCTGAAGCCGGACACCCAGTACAGCGAGCCATAGAAGTACATTTCCGAAGGATGACCCAGTAAAGAAATGGCCGACAAAAACCTAAACAAGAAAATAAATTCAAGGTTTAATCATTATACATTCAAAACGTACCACTAAATATGTAATGAGTGGAGATATATCTTGTAGCAGAAAAATCGTCATTTCAAGATTGAAGTTTAATTATACATATTGAACATTATTCAAGCTTGTAATTGATTCTGCGTAATAGCTGAATAACGTGATCTCCATGGTTTATAAATCAAGGCTTAAAATTCATTTGGATTTTGATATAATTTCAAATTCGTGTCAAATTACAAGGGATATTTAAATTTTAAAAAATATAATGTAATTGAATATTAATAATTATAATATTTTTAGTTTTTTCTCCTAACTCGCCAAGCTTCCATAAAAATATATGCAAAAATTTCTTTTGATATGGATTTCACAGACTGGTTATTTTTTTCATTTTCTATTATTTTTATATCCCCTATTTTGAGCCATGGATAAACAAATGTTTAACGCAATATGTCTTGGTTTAAGCCATCCTGGAATCCTTTCCCCATGGCCATCGTTATTGGTACCTTGAAGTTGGAAAGCCAACTGAATTCATAGATAGCGGCATAGAAAAGTCAGTGTGACGGCATAGGATGCGATAGGTTGACCATGGTTCACCCGCTACCATGCTGCTTGTCTGGGTCATAGCCCATGATGAGGACTCTTGTGTCATGGATTTAATTCTTAGTTTAGGTACTTCTTTGACCTCCGAATACTTTGGAGACCTTAATAATCGAGCATGCGCCTGTTGAACTTACCCGGTGGTGAGGGACAGCGCCATCGGGACATAGCCAACTTGCCGATTGGCCATCAGGTACTCGGAAGACGTGGTCTGCTTGGAGCCGCAGCAGCCATAGAAAGTGCCGATAGCGACGGAGATGAGGAGAGCAGTCACGAATACCAGATAATCCGCCCACATGAAGCCGGAGCCCCCTGCATCCTCCGAACACTCGCCAATGATGGACTCGCCTACTGTTTGAATTATTTCCTCCATGATCTGTGAAAAAAGAGGCTTTAGATTGAGTACATTCGGGTCGATCGTAGTTTAAATTCAGATATCGGGGAGAGGCAATGTAATGAAAAAAGTAAAATATTGGAGACTTTTGGTATTTGTTTAAAAATATTTCAATTCTCAAACTCAAGTAATTTAGCTAATATACGATGATTTAATGATAAAATGCAATTAAATTACTTATAATTACCATTACCATATTTACTGGAAAATAACCACCCCTTTTCCAGAATTTTTCGTCTTAAAAACTGAGGGGACGATTATATTCGTGTAATTCCATTTTCACGTGCACTTAACATAGACCGAGAAGAGAGAAAACACGGGCTTGCAAGTGAAAATATCCTTTTGTTATGTAATTTATTTATTAAAGCAGAAAGATGTAACATGTCTTCTGTCGATGAGCGTAATTTCCAGTATATAAGGTACACGTAAGAAGGAAAATATAATATTCGCGTATTATTTTTTTTCTTTATTTTTTAGCCCAAAACAAAGGAGGCGGTTATATTCGAGGTGCAGTTATTTTCGAGTAAATACGTTAATTAAAACTTGCATAACTCCACAGAGACAGATAAGAAACAAAATTGGTTTTGGCGTACTACTCCATAGTCAAACTGACATTTTTATAATTTTATTGTGTATTTTCAATAAATTATCGTATGTGATGCAATTCCACCAAATATAATTTACTCAATTTGATTAAATTTAGCTAAGTATCCAGTTTAGTGAAAATTGGAAGTAGGCAAGGCATTGCCGCTACTGGTGGAAGTGGAAAGGAGACCGCAAAAGCGATTAATTAGCTAGAGGATGAGGAATTGAGGGAATGACATACCGAGGATATTGATCACCGAAGAAAGTAATCGAAGAGGGGAAAGGACAATGAGGAAAATAAGGATAATAAATTGTGCTGGAAAAGTTGGAATTATAGGTCATAGGAATGAATTGGCATTGTTTGGGAATTTCTTGGCACGTTACTCTATTTAACTGTAGAATACTCATGAATGGATGCAGCACGCGCACTCTTTCTTTGCAGTTGTGTAAATAAACCTCAAAGAAGTGACCTTTTGCTAGCATATTTTAACATCATATGTGATATGTGTATGAAAACTGAATGATGGATTAAAGTAACTTCAATTTCAATTACTCCTCAATCCACTTTCATTCGTGATTGAAATAACTTCTCTTCCGAAACATTCCCTTTGAACGAAAGCTTGGTTTAGTGACAAATAATCCTGATGTACAACTCCATTCAAATTTATAAGATATCCGAAAGATTTTAGTCGAGTTATGTTATGACTTTTTATTACAAGCCTGATCACCAATATGGTCAATGTATGTTTATGTCATTAGTTATTGCACTATGTAATTTGATTTGGCAGCGAGAATACTTAGGACGACAGCGAAATACTGATTTGGCAGCGGGATTACTTATGACGACAGCGAAATACAAAGAGATGATTTTTGAGAATCATAAAACTGTTGCATACACACATCTATCTCAATCACGATGTTCCCGTTGGGAATAAGTAGGTACGTTCATGACCTCCTCTATTGAGAACAGTTCTTCATCCTATATTGTCCTCGTCCTTAATCTTTTGCTTAGAACATCCATCCATATACCTAGATTTATATATTTAAAAACACGCACGTGTCTTGTTTTCTAGAACTCATACGTTACATTCTGTCCTTCCCCACATCATTTCCATACGTTCAGACTGACGTAAGATCCTTTCATATGGGTCGCGAAGACTTTCAGCCCCATTCGTAAAAATAAGCAGTCATCACAAACTTTAAAATGCCTTCCCTGAAGGATGGCATCTAACGGGCAGACTTTAAACAAAAAGAGATACCTTTCATAAGTTGTTAAGGTTAAGATGAACGAGTGAATTCAAGATATTTCACTATTACGTGAAATAATAACTTTCAAAAAGAATTCCTAAGAATCGCTACACTCCCTCACACCCATAATCACACAATCACACCCTCACAGTCCTCCATTAAGGGTTTTCTTCGTTCGAAATGCTCCTGTTTCATAGGTCGTGACGATGAGCCGTTGGTTGGCTGCCCTCCGAATTTCGTGCGGTAACGAACTGAGCCGGAGGTGTGGCCGAGGAGAGCGATTTATTCCATAAAGTCTGCGGACGGATCCGGAAGTACGAAAGTCTACAATTTCTCCATCAGAGAGAGAGAGAGAACGTCACCGTTAATTTTCGCGTCTGTTGAACTCTTTCCTCCAATATCCATTCCTCGGTGGCGCAACCCAAAAGGGCAAAGTGGTCGAAATTTTACGATATTTGCATCCTATCTCCAAGTGGAAACATTCTTGTTTAATGAAAGATCCGAGATAATTGCACAGGATTTCACACCGCATATTATGCTCCGATACCATTTGCTCAGTATAAAGTGATTTGAGCTAAAGCACATGTCATTAGAGCGATGGTTATCTTTCCCCGGCTTGTTCTGAAATTAATGCGAGCGCAGTTGATTGCTCGTTTGTGGTCTTTTTCCTGCCCTAAATAGCGTTAAATTCCGCTCAATGACGCTTATGTTCAGTTTTTTGAACACCTTGGCCCATTTTTCCCCAAATACTTGATTCTTAAGTCTTATGATGCTATCAAATCATAATGCTTTGTATTCGCCGTACGTACGGCAATCACGCAGTCTCCCGCATCTTTTATCCTTGAAATAGGATTTATTTTCCGACCAAAAAGAATTTCTTGCGACAATTCCGTTCTTTGGCCTAAAATGTCAGCTATACTTCAGGTTTTTTAGTTTCTTAAAAATATTTTCATATTTAAAAATCACTAAAGGGGTATTCTTTTCTTATCAACGAACTCGTCTGCGAACGAATCTATTAGAGAGAGTATATGATTATTGAGCTTCAGAGCATTTTCCCTTCCTACAGATATTTATAAAAATATAATTATAGAAGTATAACATCTTTGCAAGTGATTTTGAAGAAAATTATAGTCAATATGGCTCATTTGGAAGTCTGTATTAATTATTTTACATTTACCGTCCATAATCGACGCTGCCTAATACTTAAAATTACACGAAGAAAAAATAATTTAAACCTATGCAGATATTTTTGTGATTTATTTTCAATTTTTAAATAAAATAGTATATAATTATCATTATTCGCACCTTAATTAATGTAATTGTGATTATTTCGGTGTGATCCCATCAAAATAGAGTAGATGTTGCTACCACCGTTATTTTCTTGAATCAGAGAGTTTATAAATGCTAGGGCAGATGAAACCATCGATTTCCTAGTGTGATTGAAGGGTAAATACAATATATATGTTACATTGGAACGAAGGTTCACTGAATTACGTCTGTTTCCACATTCAATATCTTTAACTAGCAATCGTGTTTGGGGAAGAATTGAAGGTCTTCATCGCTTATCAAATGAACTTATGTAAGCGTCCCTTTTTTTACCCCGTCATCAAAATCTTTGCTAACAAACCGAAATCGTGTGGCCTCAAGTTGAATTCCCTTGTCTCGCTCCTCTGTGCGTGTTCACGCATTCCTTGACGTAATAATCACTTTGGAATGCTTCGATTTCTTCAATTATCACGTTCGTTTGCTTTAGTTCTAAAATATTTTATGATATTTCGAACAGCTGCATGGTAATCCGGAAAAGCTAAGTGAAAAATCATTTGCTGTATTATTCTGAAAATATTATGCACATTCAGGGAATTTTAAGTAAATACTTAATAATAAAATTTGGATTATCTAGCCGTACTTCGTGGTAATACATTAGAAATGACGAACAGCAAACTATTTACTAATTCTAACTGAATCTCCCAAGTCATACAAATTTGTATTATTTCATTGAACTGCCAAATAAAAGGACACTAAATAATACAATGAACCTTTCTTTTGTCGATTTTTCGTTTACTTGAGTTTAAATTTTAGAGTACGAGTGGTCTCAAATTACATCTGCTTTGATATATGTATTTATATTTGAAGGAATTAATTATTCCTTAATTAGTTTGAAAAATAACAACATCCATTCTTTTCATATCACGCCAAATCTCTTACCGTTACAACTATAATTATTTTATCGATGAAATATATCGCGATATCATTGTAGTCTTATTCAGTGGTAAAACATGCATTCAAAGATCAATCAAACGGATCATGTGCCTAGCTAAAAACGTTTATCTGCTGGAGGCTACAGGGATTCTGATAAAATCTTATTTATATAATGATTTCCTAGACAATTATTCCAGCGAAACTTTTAAAAGAAACTCTTAGATAGTCGCGTACAGCAATTGAGCTCTAATTGATCAGAAATACGAAAGACACTTTCGGCAATTACAAATGTCGACAGATGTGCGATATTAGAGAAGACTTAAATAGAGCTGTTACGTGCTGCAAACGATATCGGATATCCCAAAATCAATACCCATATCTAGATGTCTACTTAAATGCATGATTGATTGCTTGATAAATACACAACCACTTTGCTATTCTGCCGATCTTCTTCGTGTCATGCATTGTTATCTCATGCTCTGCTTCTTGGATAGCTATGTTTCACCAGCACACTGCAATAGAAGCTTAATTATATTTGACGTAGATGGCATGGCTCATTACTGTTTTGACGATTGAATTTGGTTATTTTAGTATCGATGTACATTTCACATGCGGTCTACTCCTATGATTTATCACATCCTACAGCCAAATTTAGATCAAAATACTAACTTCAGGGAATTTACATGTATATCTTTAAGGAAAAAACATTGTTTTCTGCACTGTATGTCGGAATTAAATGACACTGTTCCTCAATAGAAATGCAAACAAAATGTATTACATTTTAATATAATCCACGATTTTAATGTACAATTAAATATTTGTTCATGTAATTCAGAGCCAGGGGTCTTCAATTCGAGTTAGTAATCCATAATTTAAATTATTTATACTTGCGTAGGGATTATTTAGGCGATGATTTTAAATATCTATTATTTAAAATATCATAGTCATTTTTTAATAACCAAGTATTTGTATTTTAAATTAAATTTCTCCTTCGTTCCAAGTATCATATTTCATCGAGTGGTTTTCCTAACCAAAAGAGCTATCTATCAAGAAACTTAATCCTTGAAACTTAATTACCTTAATACTTAATTATCATAAACTTTATCGAAACAAGATGAATTCTAATCTCCACTTCGGCAGTGGTGGCCGAAGTGGTTGTGGTGCTTAGCCGTGGTTAGCGTGCTCGCACGTTATCGCTCCAACTCCACGGTCCCGGGTTCGAATCCCCGCCGTAAGTCGGATTCTGGCTCGGGAATGGTTGTGTCTTTGTAAACAGTAATAATGATTGAAATGGATGTAATTGGGATGTTCCTGTTTCCATTAGAGAAGTTATTATTATTATTAGATGTTATATTTCTTCAGTCGAATTACTTAAAATTATTCTAGATCGTGAGCAATCGGTGGGTCACGTACAGTCCTGGCCAAAATTAACGCAGCACCGGCCGTAAGGATCGCTAGGGAGGTGCTGCGTTAATTTTGGCCAGGAGTGTACATGAATCGACTCGATATCGAAAATTTCGATTTCGTATAGGAAAATGAACCTTTTGGTCCAGCTTGGTAAATAACGATAAAAATAGTCAGACAAATTAATGAGTCACAATTTTGGTTAAACTAGCTCTTCCTCAACTGAATTTACTAATCATATATATTTTACCCAATATCCTCTTCTTTTGATTATTTAAACACCTATTCTTAATTTAATTCTGCATTCTGCACTAAATATTTCTCTCATTCTAATTTCTCGCCATCTAAACCCACCTCACAATATGCAACATTTATCTTTTGATACGCACCCTCCATTAGGGCATCCTAGAATTGTGTGCCACTTTAGGTGTGTCCACGATAAGAAAGGTATCATTGGTCTATAAAAGAGACTAATTAAGCTCCACTACGAATTAACCATTTATACTCGCACTTGTTTCTCTAAAATAATTACACGAAAACGTAATGAAAATTCAGAAAGGTATCACAAATATTTCCAGCCCTCTAAATATATCTTAATCCGAATCATTAATTTTACCAGATTTCGTAGTTACTATTTAGTGATGTGGAAATAAAAAGTACGATTTATCTTAGTACCTATTAATTTAGGTAAATCCTTGACCTGACGGATTTATTTTATCATTGGTAGATGCAAGGAGGCATAAAGTCCCACTAGAATCATAGTTTCTCCCTCGTGATAAGAATAACAGAATTCATATGAAACTCATAAAAAGTTTTCAATTAATTATTTGAAACTTACCCCATTGATAGGGAAATTGCCCCAATCAATGGGGTAACTTTGTATCTTTGCTTGATTATTTATTAGACACGTAAAAACTATCCCCACAATGGCTAATTATATACTTTCGTTAATACTTAAAGGGATATTTTAATGGGCAATCTGTCAATAAACAGTTAAAAATTAGGAAATGGAATATATTTGAAAATGGGATTTTACTGCTATGTCTTACAATTACTAGCGTCTTTGGCGTCTACATAAGAGTACTTTCTGGAGCTAAATCGTAAAAACAGACCAAATCTTATCTTGTAAACTTTTCATATTCATTATAAATTAAAATGATATCTTTTGAAGAATATTCGACGATTTGAAGGATTCGACGACGGAAGGGACAATTGTGTCGCGTTTATTTATTTTGCTATGAAATATACGTATTACTCGGATTAAGTCGAGGTGTTCCAACTTGAAAAAACATTCTGAAATTGAATCTCTCTGAATTGTTTAAATTAATTATTACCAACCAAGAAAATTTTACGAGTAGTTAATGGAAATAAAAGTCTGGCCTTCTTCGAAACGTTTCATGCCAGCACGAAGCGAGCCGATAAGAGAAATTCCTAGCAAAGCAAAGCAAAGCTCAGTCACACCAACAACGTTTGGATAAGAATCCCAATTTTTCGAATTATCTAAAACCATTTGACCCAATAAGGACGAAAGAGGGTTAAAACGAATTTAAACATTCACTGGTAATCGGAATACAGATTTCGTTGTTTTAAATTCAAAGGAAAATAGGTCGATTGCTTGGATTTTTCTGGCTTTCGAACTATAAAGCAATAATGATAAATATATTTCAGAGGGGAAAACTTATATATGTATATTTGTATGCTTCAATATGCGTATGCTAACGATTCATGAATTTTAATTATAGCGATTTCAACTGAATAAATGTCAATATACTTTGATTCATTATGTCCTTCAAAAAGATACATTTATTTTATAATTTGATATAATTTCCTTGGAGGTATATCCTTGACTAACATTTCTGACCCAACTGCATGCCATTTTTAATAGAAATTCAGGTTAACAGGTGACCTGTTCCACGCACATCTTTTACTTACGTAAAGCATGAAAGTCAACTTTGCTCTTTATGAAGAAAAGTCTATCATGCCTGCTTATGCTTGTAAACCTTTATAGACCTGGATTACTAATATACGATGTGGTCTCGATATTTATTGCTCCAAGGCCTTCTGAAAAAGTGTAACGGTTACTTTTAAACAATTTATGTAGAAGACAATTGATTTAATCGTTTATTACTAACTAACAATGTATCGCTTGATGAAAACACTGCTATATGTAGAATATGTTTGATAATCCTGTTTGCATACGGGATTAGATAATAGTATATTTATCCTGGAATCAAGCCGGTCTCTAGGTACGAATATAACTTGAATACGCCAACATAACAAGACATTATCAAGTAACTTCAATACCACCTATGTAATTTGGGTCTCTAAAAAGTTCAAAACCACAGTTTTACCATTAAATAAATCTACACTACACATAAATGTCTAATGACAACCCAAGGTAATTTTATTCCACTCCATGAAAACTTTAATATTGTTGAATTCTTTTCAAATTCTAGAAGCTGCAAAAAGGACATCCCTCATTTCTTTTTTAATTAATATGCAATCATCTTCAAAAGGATTTGGCTATCAAATATAAGTAACTGGAATAATATAGTTTTTCGAGGTCCGTAGGAAGCTTATCCTATGAATTAATAGTATTTGACTTTTGATGATATGGTCAGCGAAGCTTATAAGGAATTGAAATTTATATCATAGGCCTGATATATCGCAACGAACTATTTCATTTAATTTTCAACTGAATCGTTTTTCTCCAGTTGTCTCTATTCCTTTTTATTTAACATACGGTTATTCTTAAGCCCTGCAATAAACTGGGACGCATTAAATGGGCAAATAGTTCGAATTGAATTTGGATGTGAAGTATCTTTTTGTATTCTCTCTACCGATTGCTTCATTGTACTCTTATTCACTAATCAATTTCAAACGTTTCCTCGGCGGAAAAGTGCATAAAATTCGAGATTTTAAGAATGCACCTGGATTATGTTTTGTGAGGTTAAAAGACGTCAATAAAGTAAATTAAACGAGTAAATAGAAGAGTTCCATGAAAAAGCAATCCACACGCAAAGTGAATGCACTTCGAGTTCGGTCACGTTTAAAATCGGTTTGGCATTTAAAAAACATACGATGTTTACACAATGTTCATAACATTCGTGGAACATGCACTGACTTTTCATTATGTTTTGAGTTGCTTTCTACATCAGTATTCTGCGGAAAGTAGTTAGGTGAACGCTGCATTTCCTTCAAAACTTCGCCTATCCTCTGATATGATAGTTCTCTACCTTTTATTCCTCTCTCCAAACCTCTTTTTTTTTAATCAAAGTTCGTATCACAATGCGGCACGCTTATTCTATATCTTCTCTAAGCTCACAATGACAGAGGGAAACACTCGATTCCACATTATGGATATGCTATTATAAATCTCCACTCGTCACTCTCATCTAAAAGATAAAATTGAGTATTTAGTTCGGGGTGTCCAAACTTTTACCCTTAGGGGGTCGTAGCAGCTCCTTTAAAGAACTTAACTTATGCGTACATTGTATACACCAATTTTAATTTGAAAGTATAAAAGTTCATCGAAAATTCTTTTATAATATTGATATATTACTGAAATAGTTAAGAGAATATATTGGCTCACTTATAAGGGTAGATTCCAAACAGTATTGGGATTAAGTAGGTCGAAGGGGAGCATGCGATCCGCGGGTCAGACACCCCTGATTTAGTGAGAGTGCATGGAGCTCACGGAAAGTAATGCAGCTCATTGAGAGATAAGATACGGCACTTCACCCTGCCGTTCCACGCTCAACGGAATGACTATCGATACATTTAAGGTGAATAAGTGAATAAACAACAATGTGACCACTCGTCTTTTAATGATTATTTATTAAATGACAAACTAACATCCGCATAGCAAAACCGAAAATAGAAGGGAAATTTTGAGGGTAGACATTGCCGTCCTTTGTGCCATACCTTAGAATAGAGAGAGAAATACTTTCTAATTTTGGGAAAGGAAAAATATTCGGGACCCGAGGAGGAATTTCCCTCAAAAATTGTTTGCTTGTATATAATTCTGAGTTTTGATCGTGGTTGTGATGACATCTACGATGTTCAAAACTGGTTTGGAATATGGGAAAACAGGATTATGTATTTTAAATTACCTGAATAACATACGTCTTTCGAATGCTGTTTCAGGGGCAAACATGGGTGGTCTGAAAAGTTTTGGCGCGCTTTGGTTTTTAAAAGCGAAGGAAGTCTTTTCTTCAATGTACCCATCAATTAAAATGAATCGATAAATAATCAAGAATTAAATCGATATATCAATTTATCACATATTAATGGAAATTCCAGCAAACTAAACATTTCAAACATCCTTTTGTTAACGTTCGGAATCCCCTCTTTGAACTTACTGAGGAGGCAAATTCATCTAAAAGATCGCATTCCATCGAACGTCGCGCCATTTCTCACTTATCGCCGCATCGCTTTTCTAAGAACCGTCGAACGACCACTTAAATGTCATTCCCGAAAACAAAATATTCCACGTCGCGAAATACAGCACGTCCATATGTTGAAGATTCGTCGGCGTTCCACCACGAGCGTCGTCCGTCGAAAAACCGCCAACGGAGTAAGCACTCTTTCCTATTGAAAGTGACGTTGTTATTATTACTGGTAGAAGATGACTTGTTGCTTTCACCCTTTCGTGTTTGCGCAGACAAATGTTGAAGTAAAACTATCACATCGAAATCGTTCGTGCCGAAAAGGTTAACGTTTCTAAAATTTAAGACGAATCCACGCCTCAGGAGTGTCTTGATTTATACGTCCACAGATCCTACGTCAGATGCGGATCCACAGTGATGTAGAAGTTATGGAGCGATGTGTTCCCAGGCGCCGAGAAGAATTGCGTGACTTGGAGTAATTCTTACCTTGCTGGGATGCAGTCGTTGAGGCGAATGGCTCTCCTGCGCTCGAAGTCCTTCCAGCGCTGCTCCCTCACTCCGTCCCTGCTGCTATACGAGTGTCATGAGCCTAGGTTAAGGATGCAGGAAGATAGCGCAAGAGGGGCAGGAGGGGGAGGCGGACTAATTGAGAGTCAAAAGGGAAGATATTCGAGTTCTGAAAACAGGTATGCTTTATAGTCCACCTGACATCACACAATCCTCCCCTCCTTATCTCCTGCCGAGGCATCTTAGCATACCACTCGACTCTTTTGTGGAGGGATTTGGAATTAATCCTCCGTACGCAATTCCGGAGCATCAAATCGGCGCTCGCAGACGTAAGATCAGGGCCAAAAGTATGGGCGGAGACTCGAGAGAAAGTCTTCATGCGTGGAAATTTAAGGTCACTAAGGTCGCAAAAGTAGGCTAGAATCAATTGGTGGGTTTTTTGTACCCGCTGTCCCAAAATGACGGGAAATACACAATAACACAAATACACGTGCTCGAAATCGTGTTTATTCTTAGGTAAACACAGAAATTCAGTCGTCTGGACTACATTGGGGGGGTTGAGATAACAGCTGGAATGAATCGAGCTTTAAAGCATAGAATAAGGAAGTTTGAAGGTAAATTATTCGATAATTACGCTGCAGTTACAAATAATAAAATACGCTCTTAGTAGATGATGATAAACCTGGCCCAGAAGTGATGGCTGTCAATGAGAATCAACAATTTGAGTACATCGAAAAACCATCATGAATGCATAACGTTTCTTATGCATATATTCCCCTAAAGAGGCATTTTCATTTAGTCTATTTACTGTCACGCTTCCAAACAATCCCTAAAAAATGTCTTCATAGGGAATGAAGTGCCTAAGAGACATTATACATTGGTGATGGATCTTGGAGATACTGAAATTGATGAAACTCATAACTCTCTTAAATAAATAGCTGATAACGAATTCAAATATAACTAAAGAACCAATAAGAAAGAATAATAATAAAATTATAATAAAAATGCAATAAAAATAACGAAGAATTGTAGGAAGATCTTTGAAACTTCGCGTCGTATATTGTTGAGAGATTATAAATTGAAAATCAATTATACAATTTCAGACATCATAATACTCTATCCTTTGGTACGCCATCTTCATATGAATTAATTTCACGAAAAGCACGAAAACGACCTCATTGGTTTCTTACAAATCCGCGAATCTCAATGCAAGAGTAACACGGCTGTTTCCTTCAGTTGCGAACCGCTGCAGGGCAAATAGGCGGAAACTGTTCGACCCAACCGGCTTGTGCGAGGGCGCTGGGGATAACTTTATTCCCATTTGGTGAATTTCGTAACCGGTTGAACAAACGCTATGCGGAACTTGTAGCTCAGAAATGGCGGTTACTTTTTGTCGGTCTTCCTCCCAGCCATTTGCTAATGTAAATACATTGAAGCGCTCGTGAGTTTCTTCATAGCCTCGGCCACGTATCACGGGCCGCTTGCACGCCAAGGCACAAACGTAAACATGTTTGTTCTTATCTATTAGGAAAGCTATTTAAGGTAACCGACTTCGGTAGATGCGATTTGAGTGACCTGAAGAGATCGTAAGATCGAGAAATTACGTCTATCTTGCTCTGAGAGGATTGAAATTGTTACAATTGACGATGTAGCAAACCTTACTTTGTCGACTGGTACAAATAGGAGTTTTACAAGGATACTTCCGCAGTAAAATGATTAGAAACAATAATACTAATACCAATACTATTGGCGTTTCAATTACTTATCTCTTACAAGTTAAATCAGTTAAACCATAAAAAATAGAAACGGAAATGAGATTATATATTTTATTATACTTATTATAATAAGTACTACTATAATTATTATTTTATTACATTATATATATTATACAGTTTATAATTAAATTTTTAAATAAAGTAAGCTCAAGATTGAATCAGTTGCACCGATTAAAAAATCACATTTACAAAAATGAAAATTTTAGTTGGGGGCAGCGAAACAAAAACAAAGGATTTTTAGCGAAAAATCATCTCAAACACTGAGTGCTTCAGCTCTGCCAAGAGGCTGGTTAAATTTTTGCATTTTAAGTTGATATTGAGGATATGCTTAGATATGACGACAGCTTAACAATGGAATTCCAGCAAAAGCTACTACAGTTCAAATTAGGAATACAAAGGTGATTAAAATGTAAACTTAATACAAACCCTAAAACAAAGCTATATAATAAAGATAAAAATAGGATCGATTGAAGAATTTTTGGAATAAAAAAATTAAACCCTAAATTGATGCTTTAGAGGAATGAATATTTGACAATCTATTGCCATTTCACAGTAATTGATTTCTGAACAACTCGAATTAGTGTTTTTGAGTTTGTGATAGCCAAAATTATAAATTATTTTCCTCACTTTTAGCACAAGTTACTTTCATTTCTATGATTTTGAAGTTTGAAGCCAATATCAAAATCTGGTCAATTTTACTTAGAGGTATCGTATTTCATTATTAATAATAATTATACTATCTCGCTCACGTTGGTATATTTTATACATTTTGTTTTGTGTTTGTGATTCACATCTGTGACGCATAGAGTGAAATACATCATTGATATGAAATATGAACAATGTTCAGAAAATTATGATAAATTTCTGAGTTTTGAGGACTTTTCAATTATTTGCAATTTTGATGGTTATCGACTCCGTTTCCTCGAACCAGAAAAGGCCAAAGAATATCGTTATCTCTCATCATTGGAATGGAACAGTTGGTTCCAATTTTATAGATTTCACTTTTCATTTCCAGGACAAAGTATCATCAAACCATAAAAGAAGGCTCGATTATTCCCATTAACTCTTTTATATTAGTAAAAATATCACTATATTAGCATATGTTTAGTATGAATGAGAATCAATATTTTGTGGACCCAATTATAGTAATGAATGAAAACAGATGAAGGAATACTATGTAAACAATAAAAGGAATGACAATAAACCTGCTCGAGTCTCACCTTATAGGCTTTCAAGTCCTTGTAATGGGTTTGATGGTTGAAAAACTTAGAATATACCACTGGACCCAGCGATGCATCTTTATTGCCCTGAAATTCCTCATCGACCTTGATGCCTCGTGATATCCAAACGTGTGAAATTTATCTTTCTCTCGGTCAGGAACGATAGGCATGCTCAGGCGAAATCCCAAGGTCGAGGGAAATCCACTTTTCCTCAGCCTCTTTTCCTCCACCATTTCGGACCCAGACATCACATTGATTGCGGCCTTCAACGCATGGGCATTTTTCAAATGTAATCGCTTCTAGGAATACGTTTTCGTGTGTGACCACTTCCTTTTGATTTGCGCTTTAACTCCTAATTAATGTCGTTTCCTTATTTCTTTTACCAGATTTTGATTCAACGTAAGTTATATTTTCGTATATTACTAATTTTGGGGAAGGATGACTATTTAGCTTAGATGAGCTCTTTCATAACATACTCTATATCTAAGTTTAAAGTTTCCCGGAAATTTTTTGTATTCTCAATTCCATCCCTTTGAATCGATGTTTACCTTAAACATTTGCTTAAATTAATCAAAATTCGAGTTCATGAATTTTTGTTCCATCTTCTCATTGAATATTAATTTATATTTATATTATCTGTGTAATTCGTGGTACAAGATAAGCAATTAATGGTAGTAAAATTATAAGTAACTATTAATGAAATTTAATATGTATCTCTTAACATCTAATTTACAGGTAGCGAAACCGGTCGTCAGTTAAATAAAAGCGTGGAAAATTACATTGTTTTTATTCATTATCTAATTTACATATAACATTATATTACATATACATTCATTATCTAATATAATATTATCATACAACATTACATATACATTCATTATCTAATTTACATATATACATTAACTGTAATTGTTTTTATTACATTTATTTTAAACCGTTCATTTACTATATCGATTACCGATTGAATATTGTGGTAATTGATCTGTGACTTATAACAGGATCGTTTTCGACGCACTGTGAATTATATATTAAACTAAGCCTTCGAATCATATGAGAAGATCACTTTTAATTGAAGAAATGATATCCCCATTCATTTTTCTATCGCATTAAAAAAAATAAAAACTAAATTTTGGAAAGCTAATCTCCCTGGGTTGTTTACATTCAAAAGTAAACTCAATATACTACTGATTGATCCAGTCCTCGAAAATGTCTTTCATTTCCTTTTTATTTCATTTTCATATCCTTTTAAAACAATTTTCATGTTAGAGAAAAAAGCTCTTCTGTTTTTCCCTGGCCCAGTGTGAAATATTCCACAAAAAATATGCAATGAGGAGAAAATCTCACAGATTGGCATAAAAAGCTGGTAGCAACATTCAAGCTAAGTACTTTCGTTTCCTTACGGTGATTTTCTTTTAACCTTTCGTAAAAATGGGGAGGGCCCCATTTGAATTTAGTTTCTTACAAATTCGAACCATTTATTTCTGAAGTAAATATTTAGATCTTTCGAAGATAAATGGTCGCTCTACAAGACTGTACTTTTTATAGTGCTAAATCTAGGAAAAACGATTCCTTAATTTATGAAATCCCTTTTAATAGTGAATAACTTGCATTCAAATGAATTCTTGAAGGCCAAATGACACTTTTTGTAGAAAATTAAAAAAAATGCAATTTATTCTTTCTCAAGGATAACGTATGGATAATGTTCTTGGCGATGGCGATTTATGAGGGATATGATGATACGATGACTACCATTTGTCTTGGATGATGAATGATTAGTGTTCTTTTATCTTCTCTTTCGGTTTTATGCCTCTTTCTTTTCCAATCAGACACTTTCTCTCCATATTTTCTTCGCCTTGAAACTCTATTTCCTGATTAATTTATTGTCTATGTTTATCTGTACCATTCTGCTATTGTCCTCTCTGTAGAAGTGCCCATACGTTTCCCGTTTCGAGTTAACATTTTTCCAGGTAATTATTTTAGTCATTTCCAATATTGTGTTCATCTCTCAGTGATTTTTTTCGATCATCTTTCGCTTTAATATTTCTGCATCCTCCATTTTCTGTTCTATCTATGAAGTTTTCAGTTTTTGCAGTTCATTGGTCTGATGGCTGATTTTTCAATTGACTGGGTTTGGTACTAATTCCTTTTGCAGGATGCCCTTCGTATCAGCATCTCGAATAGAATACAGAATCCATCACCGTTGAAAACCAGTATGATGTAACTCCTTAAGCTAACTGGCAACTTTGCCATCGTTCATTCGTTTCCATTAAAAGGTGTATGATCTCTCGTAACGCCAGTCGTGTTTCTCAATTAACCATTGTATACTATCATAATTAGTAACTTGAGTAGTCATGAAGGTAAAATGACGATTTTATAGCAATCAATGCTAAGAAGTGCTGCGTGAAATTTGTCATTTCCCTCGTAACCTTTATTACCGACTATTCCTTTCTTTTGGCTCTCTCGAATTAATCTTTGGTCCGAAACAGCTTAGGAAAACCCGACACGAATAAAGTTAACGATTGGGTGCAATTCTTGAGAGGTCAAGCTTCCAAGACTATTTTCTTAGCACGACTTTTGTGTTTATAATGATCCTCCTTTAGTTAGATTCGCAAAACTAAAAGAATTTTCTCTCATTCATTTTGTTTTCTTACTGTTAACCTTTTTCATTGATTCAGACAATCCCGTATCATTTTCGAAAGGATTTATCTACGATTATAATATCGTCGGTGGTAATATTGTTTGGTCAAAATATCAGTGATAACGGTTCCCTTTATACCTATGATCTAGCATAATTCTTGAAGTTATCCAGGTAAATACTCATAATAATAAAATAATAACAATTAACTTGCATCTAAAATAGTTTGGTCATGTTTTTGCGTTTTTTATTCAGCCTCATTTTGTATGGGAGTTTTCATGCAACGTGATTCTGTTTCTTACAATATTTATTCGAATGCGTTGTTTTATAAAATTGTAATCTTTCGCATTTTTCTTTCATCTTTTCAATAATCTCGGCCAGTGAAGTTGAACGAAGGAGAGACTCATTGAGCAAAACCTCGCCAGTTAAAGGATCATAGAAATGTATAATAATTAAGAAACTTGAAAATGAACTAAATTTTACATTAAAAAGAAACATTAAAACAGGTTTGAAAAACATAGAGATTAGTATTATAAAATAAGCGGGAAAAGAAGGTTATGAAAGTGGAAAGAAAAATTTTAACATCACTGCTAATTAGCTATTTAATATGACATGGTAAGTCAAAACATCACTTGCTAATCATTAGGTATGGAAATTTACTGTTGTGGTTTTCCTATTAGATATCGCAGGCCTAGTCACTAGAAAACAAATTTGATGCCAAATTAAGCGGAGCATATAGATGGCAAGTAAATTAATATGAAAGAATCTGTAAATAATCAATAATCTTAGGTTGTCTATTTTTACATAGCAAAGTCTTGTATGCTCGAAAATGTTTTCATCACAATACCTAACAGACCAGAATGATGACTCTTGACCATGCCACAGGATGTTGCCAAACACACGCGTTGCACGTGTTAAAAAACGTGTTTCCAAACTGCCCCAGTGGTTTATCCGCATTTCTCCTGCGACCGGGGAAAAACCGCCAAAATTCAAAGTTTCCTGGTAGCCTTCCGAGAAACCCTTTCCTTACGTGTGTCTGCAGAATGCATTACAAAGTTATAAATGGATAATATCATGCCCCTTGTTTCCTTATGCGAGTCATTTGCGTTTGTATTGACGGAGGAATATCCGCGAACATTCGAGACCTCTTTCCTTCGGGATTTCGCGAACGGTCGCGAGTTACGTAAGCATTTTGACGCACAGCCTCCGGTCATCGAGGAAGCGAACCATTCGTTTATTAGGGCATTGACACCGAACAGTTTGGGCGTAAATATTTTCGTACATTGTTTGTAAGCATAAGGAATGCGTCTAACCAGGGATAATCTAAGGGTTCTTCTTCTTGCTTTTACCCTATCAAGATATCTCAAAAGAGAGCTTATGATACTCTTAGTGTTTTAACATTCATCCTTAAAACTTAACTAATCAGATTAATAAACGATTGATTACTGAAGGAAATTAATTATTTCGTTGAAACGAAAATATGATTCATGGAAATAAGGTGTGAAAGTTGTTTGAAAAGTTACTGTATCCGCGTATAAGAGTTCCGAGATCATATATTGATAATAATTGTTCAAACTTAGTGAAAACCAGCGGATCTGCTTAGAGCCGTCTTCAGGGTGCATTTTAGCCGGTGTTCCATGTGTTTGATATAACTACTAAGAAAATATTTTTATAGTACCAGTTGCTCATTCTTATTATACCTTTCAGCATCTCGTAGTAGTATTGATAAAAGTGCTTCGACAGCTTTGGTCATTTCGCACATTGGCTCCCACCGGGAATTGAACCCGGGACCGCTTTCACCAAAGGCAAACGCGCTGTCCACATGACTATCCGGGAGCCTCAGCATCTCGTATTTCTCGATTATATCTGACATCAGTGTCCCATTTCCTTATCTGCTCCATTTATTCTTCTGTTCTTCACCATAAAATAATATTTAAGAGCATCAATCGATATAAATTTTCTTTATTTATAAAACATTAATGTAGGATTTTCCATTATTTACTTTAGGGTAGAGACTTCTCATTCTCAATTTCATCCGATATGAATTAGTTTGCTTCTCTCCATCAGTCTTCTTTTACCCGCACTTCTCTGCCTATCAATTTATTTCTTTCCTCCCTCGCGTGCACGTGTGCGTGAGTTCTTTTTTTCATTCTTTTCTTTCCTCCCTCTCCTTCCCTGTCCCAATTTTTCCTCCTCTTTTCTCGCAGCAGTTCTTCTGTTCTTTCTCAATGGACTTTGTTATCATTGTTAATCTGATGCTTCTTAAAAATATCCATAAATACCCAGAATTATACTGTTTTAGCTGCTATGATTTTGTGATAATGAACCATTAACGATTATGATCAGGACAAGCGCCAAGGTCTAAGACCACGGCACCATTTACTCTCATTATAGGGATTGACGTTGGCTACTTAAAATTCTTTCCTTGCCATCATTGGGAGTTTCTGAAACGCCCCGTTTTTCTATTGTTTAGCAACGCAATGACGTCCGTTTTCCTAGAAAATATTCATGACCGATATTCGCCCATCCTGAAGAAACAGATGATGGACACTTACGTTGAATTCTAAGAAATCAACTTCTTCAACCTTAACATTGCGGAGAACGATTAACCTATGTTAACTACTTAGTAAATAGATATATCACAATAATAAAACTAATCAAAACTCTGTAAAACGCGAACGTATTTCGGGATGATAGAAATCACCTTATCTATGAGCGAATGAAATGAAATAGCAAAATCTATGACGCGACAGCCCGGAGGCCTATCCAAGAATGCGTAACTGTAGGATATATGTAATCGAACTATTAAAGTATGACTGTGGTTTTGTGAGACATGCTGAATCGCAACTTAGATAACAACCTAAATCAATTACGATGCTGTATTAATAGCAAATAATTGTATTCATCCGGGAATCGAACCCTGGAGCACATTCGCCTTAGGCAAACACAACACTTGACTCTCCAGAAGCTGCTGAGAGTAAATTGCGTGTTAAGGAGAAAACATAAAAATAAAAAGAAACCAACTATCTGAGATTAATACTTCTTCAGTTGACTAAGTTCATAATGCGACTTTTGACTTTGAATTTTTTAATTTTTCCGTATCATTACATAATTATGACATGACTTTCAATTAAATTTTACGGAATAAAGTAAATAGTGGAAAATTCCACTGTCCAAAAAATTCAGCTAAGAGAAAAGGAACGGTTAGCTCTCACCAAAGTTAAGTGTCGCCAAATTCTTAATTTTCAGTGGCCCTAAATTAAAATAATAAGGAGTATAAACATCACGCTTAAAAAGCTTGGAGAGATAATCTAAAATGCAAATGTTTTCCTTTTCAATATCTCGTGCTTAATCGTTCGAATACATAATCACTTTTATCCTGAATGAAGTGTTAATTGTCCCTCCATTAAGCCTAGATAGGAGGAGTTCGCATCTAGGATCCAACTCTGCAGAAGTCGCATTTCCCTCGAGAAGTAAAGGTGAAGGGCACTTCGAAAGGCATTTCGATGCGGAGATATTTTCGACCCCTTCTGACCTAATGTGTTGAGGTTGCATCCCGATCAATTCCCCTCAGCTGGTCGTTATGCACGTACGTCAGTCGGTTCGTTCGTCCAATTTGTGAAACTTAATGAAATATGCCCACGGAAAGCGTACCCTCTCAGTTCATTTCAATCAATGGACATTTCCCTTACTCAACGGAGGTCATTCTCGCTGTTTTCGGTGCGGGCCAAGCAGCGATTAATAGCGATCTGGATCTGACCTTGCGCCTTTTAGGATTGCCGGAAGGGTCAGGTGGGGAAGGGGGATATAACCAAGTTTGGAATCGTATAAGAGCTCGTGCTTGAGTTAAGAACAGCTGATAGCAGGGATTCGCAGAAACATTTAACAGAGGGAATTCAGATCGCTCCACGCATGATGTCGTCAATATGCGTCGACAGTAGACAGAATTAATATTAATGTCAGCCTGGGAAGAACTAATGCGCTGTTAAGTGAGTCATTTATCACCTCTTGTATGTACATACGTAATATATACATCATATATAATAATACATTATTTCTTGTATATGTATATATTATAACGTATATAATTTATTAATAATTGTATTTTAGGATCTATTTCTAAATGAATTGTATAGGTCTTTTTCACCGTTTCACGAAAATAGAGAATCAAATTTTCAAAGATCGACCATTATGATTTTTTAACAAAAACTGATATATGAAATAGAGAAATACGCGCTACATTCATGTATAGGTTGTATGCCGATTAACAGAATCGAGAAGTGCTGTAACAGTAAGAGTAATTGTATTTATAATACTAATAGAGATTTTAATAGAAATGGTCACAAACAATATTTAACTGTTATGGTTTGGCAACAGAGACGTGCCAAAAGTGGTTTGCCGTTTGTGAAAGTGCTATTTTGTCGTAGGATTATTTCAGAATATTGTTATTTGAAACTATATTAAACTTCTGATACGAAGGCATTCGCTGCACAAAGCATCCGTGATCTTCGAAAATACGCAGCAGTTTGTCAACAGGAGTGACGACTTTAGGATAGCGTCAATTCGACCTGAAAAAGCCAATTGCGATGGCGTAACGTCGTCATTGGAATTGACAAACCAACAAATTGCGTACTGAAAATCATCGCGTCATATATTGTGCTTCGTCTGGGAAGTAATAATAATTGGAAATCGAAAAATGATGAATGATACTTTAAATGAAAGGATTGTTTAACTATAATCTTCAATTTTACAGAATGCAGTATAGTTATTAACATCGTTAATGGACTAACTACGGAGACCCATTTAATTTTTTACCTTCATTTGAAGTGATTCTCAATACAATCCTAATATTTAGGAAAAATATAATTAATTAATGTAATCAGGATTAAATACTTATGTAGTTTAATGAGGTAATTATAAGAATAAAAGCAAATATAATCTGAAAATTTAGACTAAAGACTTCATTACTTCGCATAGCTAGGGGCAATATCAAAGAATCTGAAAGTAGTACCATGTAGTAGAAGTCGAGATGCTCAAATCTTTTCAAATGATGCAATAGGAACTAGTTTCACCATTAATAGTGATCATTCTGATTGTAAGATAAGATGTCGTATTTCACAGAGCTTTGATTTTTAATTTCATTCTTTTTTATACTGATTAAAAAGATAAAGATTATGCATTCATGTTACGGGTTCAGGTGGATTCACCCAATCAATTTTAGAATTTCACCATCAGTCAATCAGTTATTTATTTCTGAAATTGTTTGGGGGTGAATATGGTTGTTACTATGAAGGTGTATCTCCCCGATTAGGCAACTGCCTTTTCTGGGGCATGTCTTGTTGTAAGCTTAAAGTATATAAACCTAATACCTACTTCAACGTAACAGATTAGTAATTGATGTTTTATAAATTTGCATCGGAGGTTTTATCAATGTGGAAGCTTATGTTCAAATGCACGGTAAATTGTTAAGGAAAAGTTAGGTTTAAAGTTACCTCAATTTTTTACTTTAACAATAATACAGAATAGAACAAACAGTGTTGGATAGTTTCCATGAGTACCTTATTCAACAGTTTGCCTTCTAGTTGTATTTTTCTTTATACTTCTTCAGGAGATTTCAAGTTCCCTTCATCAAATCTTTCACATCACCAGTCAAAATGTTTGCTCGGGATCTGACGTGAATTCATTAAAGAAGTAATGCTCACATAAACCAGAACTATCAATCTATGCACGCGAAAAAATCACTGTTTTTCCGCCTCCGACCTCAGCTTTGCTGCGCAGATTGTAAATGAAAAGCGGTTGTGACAGGAACCCTTTATTGTATCCCTTTTCGATCCTCCGCTGATTATTTCCACGACCTGTGTCCTCTCATCAGGACCCTCTTTCAATTTTGCTCCATTTTCTCCTGCAATCGCTGTCTTTTCCTTGACCATCGACCGAGGCACATTGGTCCCTCTAACCCCTCACGCAAAGACGGCGGAGAGCGTGACGTGGCGAAATTGGAACGTGGAAGAACGACCATAGGAGAGTAAACCCGTGACGTATACACACGACTACGATTCCGGACGCCATTGATTACTTTCTCCCGAATCTTCAATTTTTGATCCGAGACGCCTTCGATGCATCCTTTCACGCCACTTTCTCGACATCGAAAAAGAGGATATCCTTCTTTTCAGTACGAGGGATTGACGTCATAGAAAGAATACTCCTAATAAAATAAATTACAACCATTATATTAATAAATCTCATTTCATAATTATTGCACCAGTCAATCTTATTTGTGCAGATTTGTTTTTATTATTATTTCAATATTGTTATTGTTTCAATTTTTTCGATACTTATTAATAAAGTAAATTAGAATCATCACGCTAATTAATCTAATTTCATAATTATTACTCAAGTCAATATTATTCTTGGTGAGAATTTTTTCGATGTTCTCCATAAGTATTAGATTCTAGGTCACTTATATGTAGAGTTAGATATTTACATTCAACAGATTGAAACAGATGTACTACTTCGATATTTTATTTTTGACGTCAGAAAATTGATTATTAACACATTCATACTCTATGGATAACTTCAATAGATAAGTAATCTGAAAGACTAACTCGGTAACAACTTTCCACAAGATTTAAGATCTTTAGGAAAATTAAATCTTTGTTGGCACATATACTTTACATTCTTATTGATGAATTTTCCACATAATCAAAACATATTCAATTGATTTTACTCGGTAAAGACGCAAATAAAGTTGTAATCATCTGAGGTTTAACAAGCTATTGATAAAGATGACTCATTATTGAAGTATAATTAAGTGATAAATAAATACGCTAAATCATAAATTTGGCTTTATGAGGTTGCTATAAGAAACAGTTTGTAATGATCTGGAGGAAAATTTCCCTCTGCAAATGGTGAACTGTCGTAAACAGTGATGATGACGATAAGTGTTGAAACTTAGGTCGTGCAATATTAATTCGTGCGACATCGAGTTTAAGTTGTGCTTCAATTACCTCTCATTAACTCATTACTAGTGTTCATAAACTACAATAATTTCCGTTAAATGATCGGTTATTTCGTATCATTTATTACTTTTAAGGATCTATGCACATCCGCAAAGGAATGTCTTCCTTTCTCTTCTTATTTCCCTTTTCCGTGGGATTACGTCAAATCCTCCTTCTATTCTACCACACCTGTTTTGTATTTCTCTATATTTTTATTTCCTCTTTTCCTCTTGGTTAAAATAATTATGACGCAGAATCTCATTTCTCATTTGAGACGCGAAAAATGTTCTCCGCATAGTTTGATTTTCTCTCCGATTTTTCTTTCCAACCCCTAAGCGCATAATTCATTCAAGAATTATCGGATGAGGTTATGATGCAAGATAATCTTTTAATAGCGTCATAATCGCAGTCGTTGTATTCTCCCATTTGTTTGAAAGGCAACATCTAAGACACTTTCTGATGTTTTATCCATTTTTAAAACAAAATGGTTTGTTCCTTCTATTTTTTCACGGTTCTGGGGATTTAAGGGGGTGAACACTAAATAAAACAACCTCACGAGTACATATATCTGGATTTAAATTTAGCTTTGAGTTCGCAAATCTGTTCATGTTGGTACCGAATCGAAATTTTGAGCATGCCGTGATCCAGGTTAATCTTTTGCAAGCCGCGTCGTTGAGGTATTGCACACGGTGAGCTCTCTTCCTAGCTCTTCCTTTAAATCGCACATTGTTATTTCTCATTTCCAAACTACTTAAATATAGATTTTTCTATTCCCGCTCCCTCCGATTCCATGCATTTAAATTCATTTTCCCTCATTTTCAGTTGAGTTAATTGTATTTCATTGATTTTTTATCACCTGTCACTTCCTCCTCCACTTATGCGGCTAAATGTATTCCATACTATCTTGACGTGTATAATTATTTCAGGGTACTCGTGTTTGATTTGACGAGCAATTTGCTGGCTTGCAATAAAATACTATGCCAATTATCTTTTTACTTGAATACGAGTTGAAGTTCCAAAAATATCTTTGTTAACATTCTTTTTCCAAATGTAACCAACATGCTCAAGTGAAACTTTGAGGAAAATGTATGAAGTACTAATCCTAAAGGATAAGACATTTGATAACTTCCAAGTAATGATTTATCACGATCAATTTCGTCAACGCCTTGACAAGTTCAATCAGTTGAAAAATAAATACATTCTTCTGGAGATGACAAGCCGTCGTCGAAACTGATGGTAATGAATATCTCCGTGAAGGTTTCTCTTGGTTTCTTTAACATGTAGATATTTTCAACCAAATGATATTTTATATTTTTCTTCAATGGATAAGAGATAGGAGGAGGAATGTTTTGTTTAAATCTAAGTCTCTTTTGTTACTCCAGAGCCTCTCATTCCATACAAGGGCTGGCCAAATTCGTGTCCAAGAGAGGACCTTCGAACGTGAATAAACAATGAATCTTCGCGATGATAGAGGGCTGGTCATCTTCCTCTTCAGTTATTCATTACTTCCTCAAAAGTCGTTTGTTTATACTCATCTTTTCGTTCTCTTTTTACTTGCTCGTGCAATACGTGCCTTTTGTTTACTTTCGTTCCCTTTAATTTTCCCTTATCTTCGCCCCTCTCTCTCCCCCCTACCCAATCTTTACCTCCCCTTCGACTCGCGCAATTTTCTCCTCCCGAACAAAATCGTTTCTCATCGCACCCTATTCTACGCCACGGCGCCGATGGTCGAGCCCATTTCGTCTCTCCCACTGCATTTTTAACCTCTCTCTCTCCTGTATAAAAACAGGACTCCTCAACGGGGACGGCCTTATCTCGCGACCTCCTTCGCCCCTGAAGGAACCCTCCTTTCAAAGAGCATCGAACCCCTGTTCACATCTGCTTTTCGACCACAGTTTTCGGTACCGAATCTAGTCTTTGGTAGCGTGTCGTCTTAATTAAAAGGTCCTGGCGTGTTCGGTCGTTGTCGGAGGAAGAAAAGGGCGCTATGTAAAGAGCAGGGTTTCGGAGCATGAAAAGTAATCGGGATTCAAGACTCGCTTCTTTTTCTAAGCGGAGATCATAGAGGAGTGATAAGCACGCGATGCTGGTCGCCGAAGTGGGAGGGGGCCGAAGGGGTTTTATGAGTCCAAAAGGGTCGTGAGGTCTCATACAGTCCTCAAAACTCCGTCGTCCTTGCTCGCGTGTGCAGATTTTAACTTGTTGGACGTACGTGGGAGGGACTGAGGGGGGTTCGGAGCCGAGGAAGAAAGGGGGCTGGCGATGGTCCCTCTCTCGTATTTTGGGGTGCGAAGCGGGGTCTCTTTCAGATGCTACGCATTCATCAGGTGGCGCTGACTCCGCGGTGGTGTAGCGGAGTACCTTCGGCGGTCGATAGGCGAGGGCTTCTCCGGCAGTTGAGGGCGGTTGCCAGTGGTAAAGGCGACCTCGGGTGCCTCGATGTCGCTCCGAGGCTGGAGACGGCGACGTCGGAGGGCCTTCGGGAGTCGTGGCACGTGATGGCGGTGCTATACCGGAGGGACTTATGGTGGTGATGTCCGGAAATTGTTGAGGGATTGTGGCGATGCGGTATGGAGATGAATGGTGGTGCGAGGGAGGAGGGAGAGGAGGAAGGGGAGGAGGAGGAGGAAGAGAGAGGATGCGGAAGGCCAAGAGTGTGGGTTGTGGTCTTTGCGGCTGTGCCCTTCTTGGCTCTCGGCATCTCCCTGACGTGCATCGGCTACTTGGTGCAGAAGGATGGGAAAGGTGAGCTTTGACATTTGAAAAAATTGCTTTTCATTTATAATGCTATCCAAAACACCGCGGATTCAAGTATTCCCGGAATTAGAGACTTAACCACTTGAACTTTATCGCGAATAGAGTAGAGGCCTATGTTTCTCGGAAGGGAATCTTCCTTCGATGAAGAAAGGATTCCATCCTAGGAATGGCCTTTAATCTTCCAAGGAATTGTCTTTAACCTTCATATGCATAAAGCAATTTCGGTCTCCAAAATTGGAGAAAATGATTTAATCTGGAAATCTGAAAGTGTAGTTTTTCTTATGTCATTAATGAAACCTAAAAGCATGGAATTCTAAGTTAATTTAAAATGAGATCTTACAACCAACCACATTACGACTTAATATCAATTGCGTTATTTAAGTAGCCGTATGTCCGTGAGCATTCTCATTTTCTTATGGCCACAATTTTTATTCGCGCAACATAGTGACCTCAAGTGGAGCTTTTCTTGGTCATTGTTTCATTTAGCGACGGTTATAATTTTCCCTCACAATTATTGCGTTAGGCCCAAATTCATCCTGAATTTTAGCTAGAAATTAAGTGAAATAAATAAATTGAAGAACAGATAAATGTGTACAACATTAGAGATTTATTTCAGTGATCAATTAAAACACGACAATTTTATAATGTTCGTGAGACTCACGTGAAAACCCGGGTTGTACTACATGTTATACTAATAAAAATTGTTCTTGTGTATGTAAATTTATGTATTTACTGTAAACACGTTAATGCCGTTTCTCTGGACCTGTAAGGAATATCAGCTTTCTACTTTCTTTTTTACAATGAAGCGAATTGAACGAGAGATAAAATTCAGAAACTAACTAATGGTTTTAAGTTTTAATTATATATTAAAATAGAATTCTTCTGTGTATGTCTTTTCTATTTCAGCTTTGAATGGAATTTCAAGTAGAATTCTATATTGATTTCCCATTGTCCAGAAAAATTAATTAGCGCTTGTCGATGGAAGACAGAAACTATACGATTGGAACTTTATTAATGTCCGACTATAGCTGAAGTTATTAGTCATTTACACGTTTCCCCACTGGGAATCGAACCCGGGGCCACTTTAAGGAATGGCAAACGCTTTACCCTTGATTACCCAGGGCCCCAAAATGCATCTCCTTGTAGTTAAAATAATAAAAGTACTTATATCGAATAAAGTGATGAAATTATTTCCATTTGAAATTGACGTTCAGAATTTTCAGATTTCCCAATTGATTATACATTTATTTATTTTTTGTATCTGGCTTCTTTCCCTTGATACCGTATTTAACTCTTCTTTACAATTAATATATGTTTTTCCAAGTTAGGAAAGTGGAAGTTACGCTTATCTCTAATATGAATTTTTCATTTGAAGCTTAATAAAGTCGGCAACCCCCCATACACGAATCACACCTTTTAAATTGAGTGTGTTTTCTCAGGTAATCTAAGCTTATGAACAGATTATTTGTGGGTAAGATATTTATCATTTATTCCTTTGATTATGCTTCTTTTCGATCTTCTATATTGTGATAATCCTTCAGCGATATTGGTTTTATATACAATGCCATTCCAGCTTCTTTTTCACGTGAAAATATTGATTGAACACCTTCTTGCACAGTTAATGAAGAAAGACCGCATAAGGTAATGTTTACATTTAATGGCGTCTAAAATAACAGAGATTAATGGAATACGCAGCCGAGAGGGAGGGAGAAAAAATGCAGTGAATATGACCAAAGACTATGTTTCAAACTTCGCTCCACTTGAGGGCATAAAATTAACGTCTGAGATTTGCTCAATTCTGTTCGTCGCCGTGGGCAAGATTCGGCTTTGCATGCGTGCTCTTGTTTGACATTTCAAAGGGGTAAGCATTTATTCAAAATGCGGAACCGTAAGAAACCATCGGGAAAAGGTCAGAGGTCATTCGACGCTGAGGCTCTCTTCGGCGTTTTTGCTTTTGTTGTTCCCTCGTAATATTAGCTCCGGGAAACTTTAAGCTTATAATTTTCCCGGATTTATCTCCACTCCATTGCTCACAGTTCACAATAAGGGGCGCATGGAAACCCTTTGAAATTACCCCTCAGTGCATTCACCTTCCTTCGATATCGGATAAAATCGTATCGGAAATGAGAGTGTCAGTTATTCACCACGTGATCTTACTCGCGGTTTGTATCAGAAAGACCGCAGTCTTATAAAGCGCTTATGAAAGCGTGCTTAATTGCGTGAGAGCTGAGAGGGTCGTATTTATCGAATAAGAGTCCCTTCTCGTTATGAAAAAGGCGATAACATCGCAGTCAAGTTGAATGTAACTCTTTCGCCTTTACATTCGAGCCATACAATCCTAAATTAGAACTGATCGTTATTAGTACTCTTTGAACATTTAATTTTGCTTCCCTGTAAATATTACGCAAATGCATAAAATACAAAAATCGTATTTGTAAATCAAAATCTCGGTTTTTACGAAAAATAGATTTGCGATATTAATAGATTTCGGGGATGTTTCATCGGTTTCATGCTAGTTTACATTAGGAACTCATGAAATATCAAAAATATTATTCAATGATAGATTCAAAGTTATAAGGATTAGTGTTACTTCTAGGATGTATCACCATGCACTGAGTACTTTCTTAAAGTCGATTTGAGTTTTAAATGTATAATTTTAATTGGACTTATCCATGGTTCGGTTCGGTATTAGAATTCTTTGCTTTTAATTAAAGAAAGCACTATTTTACATAGGAATGATTTTTTTATCCTTCTTAATGAAATCATATTGAAGACCATAACCTGATATTTGGCTTCAGTTAGGAAGACGTTCACATATGGCAAAGTAATAATTATATAAACGCATTGACGATAATAGATTATAAAATAGATAATAATATCTTAATGATAAAACGTTCTCATTATTTTAGCTCAATTTTTTACTGCGAAGGCGAGTTAATCGCCTTTTAGAATTATGTCCGAATCTTTTAGTATACCATTAATATTCCCGTTTCTAAATTTCTGAAGCTTAAATAAAATTATGAAGATTTTGAACTTATATGGCCTTGAAATTTCAAGGTAAATCATATATTCTGTAATTCTAAAGGTTCGTCTGTACTATTCGAACCATTATTTTAGTCTCAACGTCTTTGACTTCAGGCAGTCATAAACTTTAAAAATTCAATTATATTCCATTGCTTATTTAATATAATCCCGATAAAAATTTATCGTCACTTAAAAATTTGGAACTTAATTAAATATTTTCATATGCTTACGGAATGTCATCAGCCAAGAGAAAAGTCGAGCTCTAACAGGGCTGTATTGACTTGCTGGTGGTAAGAGTATTAAGAATCATTTTCTTAGATGCAAAAGTTCAATAACCTCATCAATCTGTTTTATTGTACTAATCAATGATATATATTACTGGTAGTTTTACTAGCATAAAAATTTAGTTTTCAGTACATTTATAGATGTAATATAATACAGATGTAGTGTAATATAGCTTCAATCTGAAAATAATGTATTAGTTATCAAATAAATTTTATGAAATCTTTCGTAACCTCATATTTTATACTTAAAATAAATTATTAATTATTATTATATAGTAAATTATTATTTACTTTATAAATTTGGAACATCACGACAAAATGTACAGTCGACACGAGAAATTGATGAATGAAGAATCTCTTCAAATACTCTTACACTGTACTCTAAAAAGTTATTTCTTAGGAAGAGGATGTATTTAGAGAGGAGTACGCGAAATACTTTGAAAAAGATCTCGTCAGATTTGAAGTCTTCCTAATATCACTTACTCATTTTTATAAAATTTTGAAATATGCTTATTATATTGTAAAGTCAGTATGCCTAAACGTAGACATCTTAAAGCATCTGAAGAGTTCTGGCTGTCTGATTTGGAAATGGTCGAAATTTTATTAATATTCTAGAAAATGTTATTCAATCAATTTCATCAGGAAAATAATTAAGAGAAATTTTTGGAAAATTCGAAGACTCATTATTTTCGTTTTCTAAATTTTGGAGGTACTTCATTTTCTGTATAACATAATACATTTTGCTTATATATATCTTTAAAATACCCGACACAAACATTTTACCGATCATCAGAACTATCATATTATATTAAGTATATTTATATCTATAGATCTGTTTGTTGCTGATTTGTATAGGGTTTAGGAAATTTGAACTAACTCCATTTATTACTCTTATTTTATTCAAGTTGTTGAGTATACGCTACTCCAGCCGATAACTCTAGACGTCTTTAGAAATTATTGAGAATTACATTCCATTATTTGGTATAATGGAAATAAAAATAATTTTCTAAATAAAACAGCAGATTGTATGCCCTCTTAATTTTTAGGCGTTATTGAATTTCTAGCCTCATGGCTTCAAATTCAACTTTTTCAATTTCTGTATCTTACTTAATGAAAAAGTGCTTTCGCATATTGGCTCCCACCGGGAATTGAACCAAGTTGGAGGTTAAGGATAGCGAAATTCCCTTCTTGAACTCTTAGTTTAGCAATTACATAACACATTTAATGTAAAGATTTGCTCGGTGGAATTATGTAATAAAGGGTTTATTTAGATCAAAATAAATTTACCGAACATTATCTCCTTCAACGGTTTGCGTAATTTCTAAAAGATTTACATTTTGATTTTGTAAAAGTTTTGCAGAAAATACTATTTCTCTTAAAATGGAATTCCACCAAGTATTCATTATTCTAAAAGTTTTTCCGTACCTCGTAATTATTTGTGAGTTTCTCTTGTGAAAATGTTTCTATACCATCTCCATATATATTTTTAAACAGTTTTGAGCAAATCTAATTTAGAATCTTCCTTAGTAATTTAACGTTTCACCCAATAGATCTTGAGGTGAGCGTACTAACGAAAATCAGGTCGAATCGTTGTTATGGAAATGCACCAATTTCTCGGCCTACTTGAAAAATCGACCTCTCTTTCCGCCCAAACTCTCCCGTTTTATTTGGGGTTTCCCCACAAGTATTCTTACTGGAAATTCTTAATCGATTTTTATGTGACCTATTGCAGTTCAATGTTCGCGTCCCAAACTCATTTGCTCTGGTTTCGTAAATTGTATGAAGATTTCTTAAAATAAAAATTCTAACGAAGTAGTTATTTTACTTCGAGAATACGGTAACTTGACGGAAAATTTAATTAATATTGTTTATCACAAATTATGTACTGAGTTTAGGATTACGAGTAATATTAATCCACAGTTATCATCAATTGTGTACATTCATACTTACGTGGATGCATCGCTTAATATTTGAATTAAAATCAAACAATGGATTCCAAATCCATATCAAAAATTCTAAGACATTAAATTTGAACTATTTGTTTAATTGTAACGCTGCAATTTTGTTAGAGTACCAGATGACAACGGTCGAGGGGGACGTAGAAAGAAAACAATACATTCGTCCGGCATTCGCCCAAAAGGAAACCCCTTCAAAAACCTCCCGAGCACAATAAACATCTTTACAATAAGCTCAATTGATACGATAAGTCAACGAATATACAAATATACAAACCCTCCACCAATCACAGATACAGTCGATTGGAATAATTCGTGCTACATAACTTAATACACTATACTACCTGGAAAATATTATCATATATTAAGAATCATAATATATAACAATTTAAATTGAATTCATGAGTAACAACAAAAGCGTTTAAAAAAGAATTATATGTCAGACTGATTATCGTGAAATTAATTGAATTTCCAAAGTATATTTTTGAAGGACAACTGGCAACATCGGGAAACTTATTTTCTATCCTAAAAACACTTCAAATCCATTAAAAAGGTTTTGGTAAACTTAGATAAGCTTTCGGTCAATTATCTCGACGCTTGTATTACTCAATATCCAAAAAAGGAATATGAAGTCAATCATCAAAAAATTCATAGCTTGGCAGAAAAAGTAATTGATGAGACAAATTTAGAATGCATTGATGTTTGTAGTCGATATTTGTATTAATAATGGAGGAATTCCTCTGACTCTCTTCTTTGTATTTACTTAAGCAATTACGATGAATAAAGGATCCGTTGAGTCGACTAAACTCCGGCCGGGGATTGAAGGCTTAACTCGGGAAAAACGTTCATTATTCTACTGGAGAAGGCAAAAGAAGTTTAGTAATTTAAGCTTTACCGAAAGATGGAAGTCCAGTTGTTTTTAAATCTTTGTGCTCCCTCAGATTATAGCGGTTTCCTGAGACGTTAAGGTGTAACCTTTTAAAACATTGCGATGATTCTGAAGTAAATCTTGCTAAAAAATATTCTGACATGAAGATGAGAACAAACTAAATTTTGAAAACAAATTGTCTTGATGATTACGGTGATGAACTCATATCTATTATATAGACGCTTCATATATATGCATACATTAACTCACGTAATCAGTAATGTTGCTCCTGTTCCTCTCCTAAACGAAAAATTTATTTCAAGAAATATATTGAGTAATTCTGTTATAAAATTCATGATTTTATTCATCATTAATATTTTATATTCATCATAAATTATCATGTAATTGCGTTATTAGACTACTTCTTTCATTACGCGATTAAAACGATATAGAATGTATGTTTTCCATTCTGTATTTATCTTATCGTTCGTTAATATTGCCGTGTCTTGGGTTCATCACTTTTATGTTTAAATTTCGGTTGTTCCAAATAAAGAATTGAAATTGCGAAAGATTGGAAGTTTAAAGAATGTATTTCCTTCGACTCCGAAACAAATCGCAGAGTTTTGGTTCTCGAGGAATATTACGGTCTGCATTTTCAAAGTGCATGATGAATCTCATTTGGGGCCATTTAATATTCCTCCTCTTTTATGTCATTTTGTGTCGATAAGTTGTTACGCAAAGTCGGTGGAAGGTGAACTAAATTCCGCGGCTGAAGGAATTGATTTTTCATATGTTGACCCAAATGAGCGAATCTTTCTTCTACCGTGACCGACAAAATAATTTGAAGCGAGTTAGCTCTGAGAAGATTTAGTGGGATTTTTCCCTCAGAATTTCGATGTTATTCACGGTTCTTTAATGTATGAATTATGGTGATGCCTCGTGATGGACTGCTTCATCACCTGGAGGTACTGACGTATTTATGGACTAAAAGTTGTGCAACCTGTGGACGTTGTCTCTTTTCCTAATATTTCTCAATATTCCGAACCTGCTATTAATAGTGGAATATTCACATTTCGTTAAATGATTAGTAATCAAGCCTCTTAGAAACTTGCTTATTTCCTTCCATTCGTTTCGTTTTGTGAAGGGGGAATAATCAGTATTTTTGCTTTTACGTTATGGTAATATTGAGTTGAAAGTTTTTATTTTTTTTCCTTAAACTAAAAAATGGAAAAAACTATTGCTGTGGCAATGAAGATAAATAAAATTTTAAATGTGAAGAATTTGTAAAAATTCGTTCCTTGAAAGATATTCCGAGAGTAGAAGACCCTAAAATACGATAACCTTATTTATACAATAAAATTATAAAGTAAGCAACTGCCCAAGCACCCAGCTAAGAAGGAACTATAGTCAAGAGAGTATATTTCCGTGAGAATATGAAGATGATTTTGATCTTAGAATTCCTGATTTACAGGAATTGAACGGACATAATTATGGCTCACGCTATTTTTCTTTCCGAGAAATATCGTTATTTATCATGATTATTCACAAGACTCCGCCTGACGTTAAGATTACATCAATAATTTTCATTTGCCGAAGTAACGGCATCTAAAAAAATATAAAACCGCTGTAAAACGTGTGCTTAAACGCACCTAGCGTGTTTTAGGTTAACAAGGGTTACGTAAGGATTAATTTATGAGAAATAGCATCAGCAGATTGGATGCGTAACTAATTTAAGAACATGTTTGGTAGTAATAGTGAGAACTCATAAAATAATGAATGCATTCGGAGCGCAAAGAGTATGATGTAGCAATGGAGTAATTTACGTTGACAAGTGAACAACTGAAGGAATAAACTGAGATAAATATTATATATGTATGATTTAAGAGTAGTTTGAGAGGTAAATGGAAGATAATAAGTCTTACTGAGTAAAACGGATGAAATTTTGAAGAAAAACGCCACAGTGAGTCAGGAGAAATCGAGGAGATAGTATGAAAGGATGTATCGAAAAGACAAGCGAAAAGAAATTCATAAAGACGAGCAAAAACGAACGAATGTGACATACGAAGGAATAAAATAAAATTGATTCCGGAATTCGAAAGTGTTAACTAAATAAATTATTAAAATATGTTATTCCCGAGTATAATTATTTCGAAGACTAGTTACGCTTGCCGGCTTGCATTATCAGACGCTGTAGAGCGTGTTTTATTCAAATATATGGGGAATGAAGAAGCTCGAGGAGGGAGAAGGTTGGGGAGGGTTGGGGTTAAGGAAACATTTTTCCAGAATGGGAAAGAGATGGGATGAGGGATTGGGGAATTTCCACTCGTTGGCTTGAGAAACACGTTACCTCCTCCACGAGACTGAGGCGGTGCCCTCTCTTAGCCTTGCGCAGACTTACGTGGAAAATATTTGTAGAAAATAATCACCAAATAAATCTCTTTGGAAATTACAAAGCTGACCAAATGTTTTACATACGAATTGTGATGAAGCTTGCCCGCTTACTTCGGGAGGGACTCATCATCTTTGTCTATAAGGCTTACGAAATTCTGTTCTCTGCTCTAGCCGTTTCCCCTACAAAACATGTAAATCTGATTTAGCTAAGGCTGGCAAATTCTAAGCTTTTGAGGGAAATATTTTCATCACTTTTTTTCATCAAAATTTTCTATCTACAAAGATTTACGGTTCAGTAACTTATGCTATGATAGAATTCAGTAAATAATGCCATCCAGATAAGTAGATAAAGACAGGAGAAAAAGAAACGGAGGATGGGGCTTTTTACCGATGCGATATTACTCATGATCCATTGAAATATCCAAGGAAAAATAAATTCAATAAATATAAATTTGAATCATGTTTATCTATAGAAGTGAAGTAAGTCGGAAGGTGCATCTATATTTAAGCTATCGATTTTAAGTTGAAAGATTTAAGGATGAGCTGGTTGCGTGATTTCACCTTTCTAAGAATAATGGTTTCTAAGGAAAATGTAGAATACCATACATATTTTGAGAAGTCCTCTATGTTTGCTATTAAATAAATGTCTTCTCGAAAATATAAGAAATCAATAATCGGTGTAATTGTTTAGGTGAATCAAAAATCTCACAAGTTCATCCTGTAGGTCCTCGTTATTCGCTATCTCTTAGTTACATTGGAGTGTATATGGATAAACTTAATATGTCCAATCTTTACTTGGTGGAACGGTGGTATAACCATTTTAAATAAATGACCTTAGTATTTTCCACAAAATATATATAATCTGCGACCGGTTTCGTTACAAAATTAACATCATCTGGCAAACATGGATATTCGATTATAAGTAAACAATAAGAATGAGTTTTAAATGATTGTTGATTTTTATGACTTAAATTTATTTTGATAATATTCCATCTGTCAAACATTTTTAAATGATTCAATAAGTGCACCTGAAAAAAATAGAAAAATAAAAAGTGGCGGAAAGAACATAAACTCTATGGAATGCTATGAAAATAATAAACTGGATCAGCTGTGAATTCATGCTCAAAAGTGTGATCTAAGTAAGTAAACGTTGAAGGCCAGCAATAATTATGGATAGATTTCTATTTAGACTTAAAGTCGTAAAGATCTATAACGATCTGATCATAGTTTGAGAAAAAGTGGCAAACAGATCCATGTCGTCCATTTTTTTATTCTTATTTATTTTTATTATTGTTTATTTTTATTATTGTTCTATTCTTTAAGATTCCTTTTTTATAGTTAAATTATTATAACCCATTTGATTTTGGATTTTTCTGTTTGTTTTAAATAAAATATGATTATTATTATTATTTTCAACCGAATCTTATTTCATCTACTGATTTTGTATGAAAGAATAATTTGGTTCACAGCTAATAATAAGCTTATTGGTAATCTGATGGTGAATTTTCCTCCACCCTCACAAATTCGCGCGAACATAATAATCGATAAATATTTAATTCATCGACCTTTCGTGTTACTTCGCATCCTTGAAAATGAAATACACCATTCCGTGTTCCTCCGCGTAAATAGCGAAAACATCGCGTTATATTTATCCAAACGGCCGTCGAAAACGTCATGGGCTAAATCCTGAGCGGTCGATTTCTATTTCGGAAGATGCTTTGCATTTTCGTGATGAACTAAGAATCCCTTAATTTCCATCTTTGCAGATAACAGTGGCGGAAAACTGGGCCCCCACTTCCGCATCGCAGGCCCTGTAATCCTCGCCGCCTGCTGCTTGGTGCTGCTTCTCTTCTGCGTCTGCCGCGGCCCCGGGTTGGGGCGCGTGGGGGCTGAAGACCCCGCACCATCGAGGTACAGAGACCGAGGCCACCGGAGGATGGACTGGAAGGTCGGAGGAGGCGGGGCCGTCGCGAGGATCGGACTACGCAGCTCAGCGATCGCCGACCCGGATGGACTGTGCACCTTCGGTCATTGTCGTTGCCCGTTAACACCTGGTAGAGAACCCGCCCAGAGGATCCCCGTGTCCATGATCGTCCCTCCTCTCCTCAAGGTCATACCTCCCACGCCCGAGTCGCCTTCGGTGAGGAGAGACAACGGTCCAGGCAACATCTCTATGCAGCATCTATTCCTAACTCCACTGAAGCTGAAGGAAGACCTGAGATGATCCACGCTTTTCTTTTTCAATCGATGGAGACATTGAGTGCGAAACTGTCCAGGCGATTTTGTGTGATCGATCCCCGATATCAGCACGGGAGACCGATAAGAAAAACGAGCAATCGCTACGAATCGCCGCGATACTTGTGGGCCACACTTAATCCCTGCAAAACGTTGATGAACAGTGGCACGTTTGCTGAAGAACTGTGTTTATAGTGAAAAGGATCGAATAACAGTCAGACGAGATGAACGAGTGAGATATATTGTAAATATGTGCTATTTTTTTCGTGAGAGAAAACGTCCTACGAACTGAATTTTCTAAAGGGCTATGAAAAATAGACTATCACAGTGAGAATCCAAATGTAAATTTTACCCCATCATCTCCAATTCGTGGAGACGATGTTATAATTATACGTGAGTCTTTGTCTTCTTCAACCATTTTTCAGAGATATTTCTATATATTTTCGAGCATCTATCAATTATTTCGAGTAATTCGTGTTTTGGTGGAACTTTATGGTATCTAGATGTTAAAAGTAGTTCGGTGGTTGTAAGAACTCGAGCGAAATGCTCCGTTTTAGATGTTTGGTGTGCTACCAGTGGTGACTGTCATTTAATGAATCGATATTTCTCCGTCCCTGTTTCGAAGTAATTCACAAAAATATTGAAAAATGACGAACTTTTTGAGGGACGAAACGATTTTGGGTAATTATTTTATTTTTCGTGTTAGAATTTTCGCAGAAAAGTGGACTAATAATAAAGTGTTATGTAACACTCAAACTTTTGAAAATCAATATATGGTCAGAGTTTTACATTTTCTTCCTTTGTCTATGTCATGCTCTGTGTATAATAAAACAAAACATAATTGAATATAACTTCCTCTTTTCATTTTAGACCCGCAATTGTAGTGTCTTGAAAAACATACTTTTGGTGTGTTTTATTTCAGTATATTTTAATCCAGAATTGAGATATTATGTAATAATGGCCAATTTAACGCTATCGGCTAAGCTATGATAAACTTATTACAATTAACTTTAACTTAAATTAAATATATAGTATGTATAAAATATAAATATATAAAATATAACTTACATAGAATAATTAACCTTAAACTCGATAACTGAATTTTCTGTGTTTATAACAGAGTTTATTTCAACAATTACATACACACAAGATCGTAATATGCGTACTCAGTACCCTCCTTGTATAGATTGTAAACGAAATTTCAAAAATAAAGAAACTGCAAGTTTCTAAATTATCTACTCCATCTATGTGAAGCTCACACTCTTGAAGGGATTATGGTATGATGTCGAAGATAATAACTTTTCAAAATCCCCCTCCTTCCCCCCAAGAATCATAGACTGGAAAAACACCTCAAATATTTAAGAGCAGGTAAAATACTTGGTCTAACTGCATTCTTACGGCATCTTCTGGATTTTCTGCTTACGAGCAATACAGGCTGCATTTAGCATAGACATAGATGTCTTCCTATTCGTCAAAAAACATCGATCGCCTGAAAAACAACCCTCTGTCGGATCATTGACCTAACTAGTTAGTTAATTCCGAGTTCTTAGCCAGTGATTGTTTACTATCCACGAGAACCCATGGAAGTGCCATTGGCTACGTTATAACGTAAGTACTCAACTTGAAGAGCTATTAAAGTTCAAAAAGGATGATTTTGACCCATCCTATACTTGAGCAACTTTAATTGTTGTTATTTTTCCCGAAATGATACTAATTTTCATTTTATTCTTTAAAATAAGCAGAGCATTACTACATCAGCATTTATTAATTCAGTTTCTTTGGAATTATAAATTTAACACCGACTTAGGGTTGTTGATAAATACGGATCTTTTATAGATGATTAGACTGATTAGAAATTTTAAACTTACGTGAAACCCTTAGTTAGCTTGTTTTAGATGTGTATCTCGTAGGCTTTCCTATTACTTGATGCTAGTGTTTCTCATAACTATGTAAATAGGAATATTTTCTTAGATTACCATGACCTTAGCAATCACGATTCCTTTCTCATCAGGCAAAGAACATCTTAAAAAAAAAACACAAATATAGTCATGGAAGTAAAGGAAATCTGGTTTTAATCGGATCAATCCAAAGGAAGTATGGGTAAGGGGAATCAGGAAAGACAGCGGTGGCGAAGGGGAATTGGCCAGAAGAACGGAGGGTTCTCGATTAGAAAGAATGAGGAAAAGGCGAGAAGCGGTTGGAAGTATGGATGGAGGGCAGTTTAGCAGGAGGGGAGGGAATAAAGCAAGACCTCGGAAGCATAATTGAATTTGTTTGTCGATTATCTATATAAAATTTCTTCCTTGAAACTATTTCGGTTTACGTGTGTCCCTCAGGGTAATCTGATTTATAGGTTTCTAGCTTTCTGCGTTCTTGTTCTATTCCATGACAACGGATGTTTGCCATTCTAGTATATAAATTTCCAGATATTCCTTCAAAGCTATAATACTCACACGAGTGTGATGCGAGAATCACCTGAATTTTTCATATCCTTTATCGTGGATCTTTTCCTTTCTTTTAAGGGCTGAGGAGGTACTTAAAATGAGAGTAATGGACAAATTGCAATGTCCAAATTCATGCAGGGTGGTATATTATACCATTATGCTACCGTAGACGCGATATAGAACTGTACATATTGCTTTATTCTCATGTAATTTTACTTAAATGTTGCCGAAATTGGTTAATGAATAAAGATAACACAAACTCTTTCCTAACCTAAATTCTTCGCGTTTTCCTAGATGAAAAAAATAATAAAAAAGGATTTTTTTATTCCTTATAGTAGGTACTACCATAGAGTACTACCTTCGGAAGGCGCTTCCATCGCTCTATCTCTACCGACATCGGTACTTAATTTCATGTATGCTTGCATTTTTATGACTTTCCATGTGTAAAGTAACATGCATAGACCCAAGGATTCATTCAGAAATGGAAATTCTGATATTTTATGAGTCGATTCATAGTTAAACATTTTTTTTACTTACTTACTTTCCTTAAGTTAGAACTTTCATCCTTTAAAATTAGTCACAAAGGAATTATAGTGATTTGTTAATGATTTAGAGCAGAAAGAGTAAAAGCTCTCTCAAAAAGAAATTGAATTACTTTTGGGAACAAGGAAATGAATTTTGTGTTTATCCATGAATTACTCTTGATGGAGAATTTTATTAGTATGTAGTTGCGCTTTTGAAGGTTGCAAAAATCTTTCTTTTAATGTTAAAAATTAACGATAATGCCCTTGTTTATATTTAGTAGACAATAATTAGCTTTCAACTCTTGCTTAGCTCAGTTTTTGCAGTTTTTGGAAGAAAATTGTATGTGAAGAGAGTCGACTGATTAAAATCCTTCAGTAATTTGTAAACTTTTTGTATACATATGACAAAATTAAATCTGATTTTATATTTAGAGAGGAATAGAAAATATCAATATTACAACAAAAAGTGGTATTAGTATCAAAAAGTTCATGTTCCTGAGATTCTGTAACTGCAATGTGATCCCTCTTCAATGGGTTACTGTGTTTTTGACAATTTTTTCATGTAATAAAAAGTTAGCATTATCAGAATTTAATACTTTTCAAGTCAAATATGCTCTTATCAGAAACCAGGAATTACTATTAGTATACCATATGAGATCATTTTGTTACCCTCTGTTTTGTAGGAATAAACTTTGAGGAAATCTGTTACTTTTGCTAATCATTTACACATGGTGGCAATGATGATTTATTTTAAATTTAAAATAAATAACTCTTCTATGATGAAAATTTTAGCTGTGCAAATCAACAGAAATTTATCACTTTCTAAGAAATAATGTCATAATTCAAGTGAAATTTAAAAATCATTCTTCTTGAATAAATGTCTCCCCTTTTCATTAAATGTTAATTTGATTGATTCATGGTTTTACTGTTCTCATGCTTCTTTACTTCCATTCATTTTCTCATTCATAGTTACTTAGGATATCTTTCTTTTCTTCCTAATGTCTGAGCCTACTTTTTCATTGACTCATCATTTTTATTTTCCTATGGTAATATTTCTGAATTTTCTTTCACATGGTCAGAGTGAACAGCAAATATCTCTTTGGGTTACTTGTCAATAGCAAAAGTGTTTCAATTTCTTTCCCTTATATTTGTTTGGTTTATGATCTTACTCAAAATAAGATTTTTACCCAAAAATTACTTAAGGTTTTTGTATTATTCTTCCTTATACGATGCTGCTATGATTTTTTGGGATAGGAATTGTTATATTGACATATTTTTCATATGCTTTCTCTCTGTTGAAGTGTTTTTAAAATCTCCTTCAAAATTTCCCAGAGTTAATATATCACAATATTCTAACTGCAGTAAATAATTTTCTCTTCATGTACTTTACCACTTGATAATTATTAGGGCGATTTTTATTGTGATTTCTCTTGGAAGACATTCAGTAGCATTTAAAATAAGATTTTGAAAATGTTTTGAAAAATAAAAGGACAATATATATTATTAGGATCACTTAGTTTTGGCTTATTTAGATTGAGAGTTTTCAGTTCATTGTTTTCACTGCTTTCTAAGTTTGAATTTAATGTATAATGAATCGTTTAAATTTTTGATCTGACTGATTTCAAATTCTAAAACACTTACCTAATATTAATTTTCTTTTATAATTATGACTGTCTTTTCCATATGCCTTTATGTTGTTTGAATACTGATTATAATGCAAAAAGAAGTCCATTTGTGTTTAATGGTTGGATTGCTATGTAGATTTATGTATTCTTTTTTAAGTAATTCTCTGGTCGATTTCTATGCCTATGTTTGCACCTCATTTTCAATCATATATATTCCATAGATACCTTTCAAAGTTATCAGTTCAGGATACTAAATAGGAACTAGCTAAAGAGCCCGACTATTTTCAGGGGAAAAAAGAAATATGAGTAATCAGAGTAGTTCCTTTTGCATTGAAGAGAATAATCAAACATCTCTCAAGTTAACTTACTTAACAAAGGAAGAGTGTATTGGAAACAAAAATGTTTATCTTATCAATTTTCCAATAATTTGTTGTTATACTCTACAATCAATGATTCGAATATCAATCTTTATAAAATTTCTTTCTCACGAAACTTCTCAATCTAGTGCGATTTTTCTTTTTAATTTTATTTTGCCATAGAATCTCAGATTCTGAAAACGATTAAATTGAGATTCACATAAATGTATTATGTAAGACTTGAAAAAAGTCCGACGGGACCGGGAATAGTCTCCTGAATAACTTATTATGTAAGGCTTTAACTCATCAGGTAACTAACTGGATATCATCAGGCGCATGAAAATGAAGCAACTGCGGGGCATCGACTCTTAATAATGCGCAACTTTGCGAGTTTTCGAAAATCCGTTCTTAGATAAACGAATCCTCTCACGTTCGAAAGTAAGATGCATAATTGCAAAAGCGAACATATGTTCTTAAAGTTAAGACAATAAACTGATTGATAATAATAACTGATAATAATATATAAATAGTGACATGCTGAACTCTCAAGGAAAAAATAGTTTTCCTCTCTCAAAAAGAGTACGTATTCATTGTAATAAATTAGACACGGAAACAAAATGAATTCCATTCCATAAGTTCGACACATCATTAAGTAAATTGTAACTGAAAATGATAAAATCTCAGAAAATTGAAACAACTTCGTATAGTCGATCATAAATTCTTAATATTACTTATATTTAATAGTAAGAATTGTTCGATGATTAGGTAGAGCAATAGAAATTCAACCCCGATAAATGTAGTCATCGTGGTTATCAATCTTTAGTGGAGTAATTTCTTTTCCGAAAATGTCGTTTCGTATAAAAAATTAAGAAATTCACTTGAAATGATTATCATGAAAATAAAAAAAGTTTCATATATCAGTGTTACAATTAATTTTCAGTTGATAAAATATATGAAAATCACAATAGGAAGTAGAAGAAAAAAGGTATTTTAATCAGGATTCGAACGCATGGATCCATGAATCTAACGTAATTCGTCTTGCATCGTGATTACTGCCCTATCCTGTTGCATGACTTGAAACGAAAAATTAAGGTGAATATTTAAGCTTATGAGCATAAAATTTGTGTATAATTTTGTATAAATGTTATTATAAAACGGACGCATTGACTCGAACTGTTGACTTGACTTGACTGTTCCTTCTACCAAGGACTTTTGTAATAAAATAATCATTTAGTGCCATACAGCATCATTTACCGCAAACCATGCGTTTTCCTTCTAAGATCTTAACTAATAGCAGAATTTAGTTTTACCATTAAAATATACAGGGAGGGGCGTAATAACTTTTCAGTAAACCACAAGAGTTGTTGATAAAACATATCAAAAAGATTAAAATAATGAAATTTAAGAATTTTCATGAGACGTTCTTTGAATCATTTAAAAATTTCTTGCCAGAAGTATACCATTTAAAATATCTCATTACCTCCAGAGTTTGCTAATAAACATCTCAGATCTGGAGATTCTTAAAGATTTGAGTGTTTGAAAGGAAAACTAACGATTACACATTTAATTCGTTACGATATTGATATATTTGGCATGAAATATATATGTCGTGCTTTCATAAAGATCGACTATTTCGAGGTTTTAGTTTCATAAATTGTAATGAACTTAATAAAGATATTCAAAAAACGAAATATCATACAATAAAACAACAAGGTATCAAGTGAAATTAGCTATTTAGAAACATTTATAATTTTATTAAACATTTAGTTTGAAAATTCAGTTGATTGACACGTTTTCGGAAGTTTACATAACAAATTTTACTACTGAGTCCAACAAAAAATGTTTTATGCTAATCCACTTCTAATTTAGTTCAAAACAGATCCAAAGCTTCAAACTTCTTGGTACAAAAGGAGGTGGCCTGGCAGAACCACTGCTTGACTCCAGTTGCTGCAGCCGCCTGGATCATATTTGCCCTATGTACTTACACTCTGTTTGCTATGATACTTAATGGCTGTGTTCAGAGTAACTTTTACAACAAATTTAATTTGTTGCAAAAATTATTCTGAACACAGCCATTAAGTAATAAAACAAACGGAATGTAAGTACACGGGTAACAGTATTTACCTGAAAAATGTAAAAGTATAAATTAAATAAAAGTTTTAAAATGAAGACAATGTTTATTTTTAACCAACCGATTGACTTTGTTGACTTGAGCTAATTTCCACAATATATCATTGGTGGAAATTTTTATTGAGTTTTCTAGGTTACAATGATATTTTTCCCTATTTCTCTTGCAGAAATTTTATCATATTTAATTTATTAAAGATCATACTCTTATATCCTCGACATGAAATTAGTGTGGCCAATTTTTATTGAGAAGTATAGCAGAAAAAAACCAATTGAGAATACATCAGAAACCTTCTACAATATTCCAGAATATTGTGGAAAAATCCTAGTTCAGCACGAAGGATTCTCGGGAAACTAAACGAATATCTTCATGGTGTTAGAGTGGCATTTCAGCTGCTAACTACGCAGCCAATTTTCACCTGAAGATGGATACATAGTAAGCAGTCAAAATGCCAGTACTACATAGTGAAGACATTTGTTTAGTTCCCCGAGAATCGTTCATGTTGGACTATGAAGCTTTACAAAATTTTCTGGAATATTCTAAAGGATTTCTGACGCTTTTTCAATCAAATCTCTGCTAGCACTTCTCAACAAATTTTGGCTACAATAACTTTACGTAAAGCACATACGAATATTGTCTCATAAAATAAAACATGATAAAATTTTAGCAAGAGAAAAAGGAAAAAATTATCGTAACCTTGAAAACTCTTGGAAATTACAGTAATCAACAACAAAATAGCGAAAAATAATATAACGAATAAACCAATATCACTGCTCTGTCGTAACAATTATTCAAGAAGCGCAGTTGGATGTTAATACGCAACGAAAAAACATATTTAAGATATTGCAATCAGTCCAACGTTGCTCATACTTAAAAATCACAAGTTTTGCTCCAAGACTCTAATTAAAGCAGGTAATTGATGCTTGCAGCAAAGAAAACGATTCGAATTGGTTCAAAGGTGCCAACGGTGAGATATTGCAACAAAACCATATATTTGCGTTTTTATTGAATTGCAGAAATTACATATTACGGTTCGATACCCTGGATCACGATGACGGACAAACGTTCATTCCTGAATTTATGATAAATATATGTAGAATACGCAAACGAAGGATGCAAGCTAAGATTAGGAAACAAAGACTAAAATTGAATTTTCAGGACAACCCTTAAAGTTCGCGAGTGATATAAAATACCTAGGAGTCACGTTTATAGTTCATAGTTTATCTTTTAAAGAATATATTCGAAATACGGGAGGGAAAACTAATACAAGGATTTAATGACTCATAACTCATTTAATTAACTCATAACACACTGAGAGGATGCCCATCGATAGTCTAAGAAATAGCTTATTTTTCTCTTATTCGATCTAATACTAATAATCTCCAATACTACTGCTTGATTTATTCATCTCAGATTTAAAGATGGTCCAACGTGGTGCAGCCCATTTCGTTAGAAAATTCAACAGCAAAATTGGTTCGACAGCATCGTTACGACAAAAAGGGGTCCCTTGGTTGGCTCCAGGTGATAAGATCGGAATACCGAAGGAAGCTCATCGAAATTCATCGGTTAAGAACATTAAGACGAAGTAAATGAAATTTTACTTCCAGTAAAGATCGAACGCGATCTCCAAGAGATCATAAGGCGTTACATGTAATTGCTAAAAGAACAGATAATTACTTAATTACTGGTCGTCCTTGTCCCGGGCTATTAGATAAGCTAGTAAGGTAGATAATAAGTAATGAAGTAGGTAAAATCCATTCCAAGGAAAAACGGACTTGAAAATAAGTCTGACAGGGCCCGGAATCGAACCCGGGATCTTCCTCTATCCCGGAGGCTGCCGTTTTAACAAGCCTCTTGGGATTTTCTGGCCGGATAGCCTAGACGGTTAAGGCAGCCTCCTGGATAGAGGAAGACCCCCGGTTCGATTCCCGGCCCCGTCAGACTTTTTTCAAGTCCGTTTTTCCTTTGGATTTTTCCTTGGTGCACGCCATTATGTGCAAAGTACCTTAACCCTTTCCTTGAATGAAGCAGGTGTTATTTCACCCCATGTCATGCGAAACTCAGGGTCCACTGACTTGTTGACAGCATTTAGATATACAAGTAATTTGAAAGAGTTAACCATGTAAGTCGCCAAAGATATTGAAGGAAGTCATGGATAATATCACACAATTTCACCATCAAGAATGAATTTCGCAGGATCTACTCACTTACGTGTAACTACAAGTATTTTTACACTAAATTAAACAACCCCAACATCGTTCAGTTAGTAGTTAACAGGAAAATTTTAAATTAAATATTTACAATTTACTGGAGGCTGGAAATCCTGCGCTGTCCGAGCTGAGTTAATCCTCTCCTGTCAAATGCTTGACTTTGACTAAAGTTTTATCAATTCACCGCTAGATGGTAGGTTTGCAGGTATAAATTCCAATGTATTTCAAAGGAAACAATAACAAAACTCAGCTCCGTCAAATGCGCCAGTGCTGCTGTTCAGTGGCGTCCACTCCGATGGGCGCCCTTCAAAATTTACCAGGAATGGAAAGGACAAAGGAATCCTATCAAGCTATTCACCAAACTTCTTCGGTCCAAAATTATTTCAAGTTATGAGCTCAACATACGAGACTCGGGAAAAACGTCAAATATCTAGCTTTTTTCTCCAATATTGAGCCGTTGATAACCGTTTTCCCTTGCTCTTGTGAAGAGGCTCCTCTTTATATTACACGATAAGGCGTTCTTTGTCCGTAGTACATTTATAGAGAAGTAATTATTTGTTGGTACAATTATTGGTTTAATGTTTTGTGTAATACTCTTTATCCTATTGCATTTTATAGGAATAACTTTCCGACAAACGAATCGCTAAACTGCAAAATTATTTGTAAATACAATTAAATAAATCATCACGCATATATAACCACCACCTATAACGTGTCACACATACAAATCATACAAAGAATGTCTTTACTTTTCCTTACGAATGAAATTTTTTTCTTGGATCATGTTAATTGCTATAAAACACGCGAATTGTATTTAGTAAAGTACCGATAAATACAACTGATAAAGGTTCGGATATAAATTAAATTATAAACCATCGAAATGCAAAACTAAAATGCAGGTGGACACAAAATCTTAATGAACGGATACACATAGTATATCACACTAGAAATCAGTAGCATACCGGCCAAATTTAATTTCACATCATCGGCGTGCTTTATCCTCCAAAGCGTCCACTCGAGGGCTACTAGGTTTTCTTTTTGCATGCGTTTTTCAGACTACAATGGCTTATAGGCAATTATTTTACGTACACCAAACCAAACGTACTTCAACTGAAATCATCATCTCGATCAATCAATAAGAATTCTGAATAATTCTTCGTCTTATCTGAAATATTTCACTTCTATTTTCAACACTTCCTGTCGAAAGCACGGAATTCATGACCTCCGCAATAGTTCCTGTGGAAATGTGGAAATCATTCTCATGAAAGATTCTCTTCATGGAACATGCACTTATTGCATATATTTTGGGAAAGGACCTTGGGGCATCTTGAGCAATCCCACGCCCTTCCTTCTATTTCATTCAGAAAATTAATATTCCCTTATTTACTTATATTTATATGTTGGCCAGACAAAGCATTTGGCCTCCCTGTAAATTCAACTTATATTACTCAATTTTTAATCGTATGAAGAAGGCAGTAAGCATATATTGAAATTCACGGAGGAGGTTTAAATATAGTAAAAATCTGACATAATTGAAAGGATTGTTAAATAACACATGTTTTATGGAATAAAAAAGAAATTTTTACTATTCCACATTCCTCAGTGGCAACTAGTTTTGGTTAGTAATAGCCATCTTCAAAGCCCTTTTATGTGGTTTCTTGTATAAGGAATAGTAAAAGTTACTTTTTTGTTTTATAAAATGTTTTATTTAACAATTATTTCGATTAAGCATATATTGAACCATAAACATACACTTCTATGGCCAATATAAAGTTCTCTTCAGCATTAAGATCACTGTTGCATAGAATTATTGTTCAGCACATCTATTTCTTCTAAGATTCCACCCAGATTCATAATCATGGTTCGAAGATGAGGGGTACGACTATTGCCTATTCAAATGGTAGGTACAATGGACTAAAGCTACCAGTCACTTAACATTAACAAATATCACATTCCAGGAAAGATTGATAATTTTCTTTTGGATATCTATCATTATAATCATATAATATAAATTGTTTGCATTGTAAGATGGCACGAATTTGTTTATTTTTAATTGGAATTAATCTAGATATGTTGGTTTTTTAACTGGGTTTTCCTAACATAATCATAATTGCTTAATATCTTAATTAGATAGCTTAGTTTCAGTTCTATCTGTCAATATGATCAGTAAGTATCATAAAAATGTAAGATCTTAATGAAAAATATTAGTTACCAAAACAGTGTAATTTAAATCCTAACGTATGCTTATTTGAATTAACAGAAGTGATTATAATCAAATTATTGCAAAAATAAGCAATTTGCAGGAGGGTGATACTCTTTGCATGGGAAAGCCATTGTAGCATTAGCTTATACAATCCTCATTATTTTCCTTGATTTAGATTCAGAAATCATCTAGTCTTTACATCTCTGGTTAGTAGGCATAATGTTCAGTAATCAAATACAAAATGTGGGATGAAATGAAAATGCATTTTTCTTACACACACTGAAAACAGGTGCATTCAAAATACAAAAATCTTATTTACAATATTTGATCAAAATTAAGAATTGAGGGTGTTCAGATTTCATGTCTCCTCTCTTTTGGTATATGGCTGTAAAATCTGGACTGGAATATTATGTAAAACAACCTACAATTATTTTTGCTCTATGGAATTATGTTAAACTTTTATGAAACCATTATTCCAATTTCCTTTCTGTGAAATTTACTATTATGAATAGCCTTGTAATGAAGATGGCTATCCCTAACAAAAGTTTCCATAATTTACAAAATTATAGTGACTACTCAAATTCAATCAAATATTCTTTAATATTAGTTTTTTGTATATTAATGATAAAATACAGAGATGCATGTTATGCACATTTATGAAACTATTGCACTTTCTTTGGGGGCAGTTAATGTACAAAAAATTCTATTAATTTAAAGTTTTCATCTGCATAAAAGCCTTTATTTCTTTTACAAAATAAACTATATATTTACAAGTCTCGTGAACTCTGATAAAATTATTCACAGTATTAATGATGAACACATGAGTAAATCGAATGGTCTTATGTTAAAATATCCTATACATTTAAGCTCTATAACTTAATGAAATCACATGCTCAAAATCACACAGCATTTCTCAATAGGTTAAAAGAATACTGACATCTCAAATATCATAAATTAAAACAGATCATATATACAAGTCTATAGTATTTGTACACTGGCAAAACATCCACTTCCAATTTGCCTTAAAAATCACTGGTTGCTAAAACCACTCTTTGAATCAAAGAATGTCTGTATACCACAGTCTCAGCTACATTTTCCTCATGGTTGCCCATGAACACATTTTTTTGTAAGCACTTTTAAAGAGCTCTCTGTATCCTTGCATTAATATTCTGGAATAGACGGATGATCTTGTTTTCCCCTTTCATAGATTGCCTCCTGATCCTTTCCTTATCTTCAAGCCATTCTGTCTTAACCTTAGGGCTCAATGGTCCCCATAGACTGCTTGGTGTGAAGCCAGCTTTCAGAGTCTGAAAGTAAACACATTATATTAGTAAAGAATTTCTGAAATTAAACACATAAATAAAGAAATTCATTTTTCTTATTTGATTTTATACATCGTCAAATGAACTTACCTCCCAAAGTGTGTCTTGGCGATGCTTGTTAAATGCATAGATGGCCCAGATTGGGAGCTGTAGAACACCAACAGCAAGCAAAAGCCATCCAAAACCTGCAAATAAATTGAAAATTTATGAAATGATGCAGAACATAAAATAGGTACTTTTATTCTCAATAATTATTTTGCATATCAAAGCAAATAAATAAGTAAGATTCCAAAAATTCCAACAATTTTGGATACAAATCCTAACCTTTTGCAATGCCAGGGTATTCATAGGTTCCATACTTGAGTGGTTCAAGAATAGCGATGGAATAGATGAGAATAGTAAGCAAGAAAACAGGCGTCAACACTCCCCAGCAAAGTTTCCAGTACATGCTCACTTTAAATCCAAGCATAAACTCTACATCATGGCAGAAGTTTTTCAGTCCTGTAAAACAAAATTAATACATAATTTATACCATAGCAATAGTATATAAATGAACTGTATCATCTGAATTTATAAAATGTGCTGTATAATTTTAGAATTAGCATATCATCTTACCATATATCCAGCTAATTGCAACAATTTCACAGACGGCAAGAATGAAGATAATGAAAGAGCCAGCATAGTAATCTACCAGGTTCAAGATGTATTGACCACCCTGTAAGTAAATCATGAAAGTTAATTACAGTTATTTAAAATGCACTAAGATTCTAATATAAATATTTGATTACTTATTATCAGACTTACAGGAGTGATGTAAACAATTCCAGAGAGGAATCCAAGAACACAAACAACGAGAGCAACCGTCCATTGTCTGGTGTTGGGAAACTGATCACGGACGATTGTTATTATAACTCCAACAAGGGGAACAGCACTTCCAATACCAAGGGTGAACAACATCAAGAAGAATAAGACTGAAAACAGCTGTAAAGAAATAAATCATGAAATTATTACTACAGAGTGTTTATGAATTTGATTAAAAATTGAGAAGGAGAAAGTTTCTATAAAGATACTCAAAGTATTTTCAAATTACCTGAGGAATATATTCAAATTTGGCAATAGCATCTGGATAAGAAATGAAAGCAAGACCAGCTCCTCCCTTCACCACTGATGATATATCTGATGCACCTGATGTATAAGCCAAGTTTCCAAGAATCGAGAAGATTGTGAATCCAGCAAGTAAACTTGTGAAGGTATCCATAGCAGTCACTATAACTGCATCTCTGTAAAAGGAAGCAATATTAAGATTAATGAAATGATCTCAAACTGAGTCTGGTAAGAATTTAATAAAATTCTTGTAATTTTGAAGAAATTTATTCTTGTATAAAGAAGAAGCCTTGATCATTCATTTAAATATTGTCAATTATGTTAATCTTTGATGCAAAATTTTGGTAATGCTCAAAATTTTCATGTGCTCATCAAGTTAATATGTTGACTTTATACTCAGTCTTACTTCAAATACAAATAAAGATTTGCATCAAATTACATTTGTACAAGGTATAGCAAAATAACATTATCCTCACCTGTGGACATTATGCTTGAAAGGATTGTAGGAAGAGTAGGTCACAATTGATCCAAAGGATACTCCCAAAGAGAAGAATGACTGTGTTACAGCAGCATACCAGACCTGAAAGATAACGTAAATATATAATCTTGTTAATAATATAAGCAAAAATATAAAAACAAGATAAATGTTATCTTGTTACAGAATATAAATCAAATCTAATCAGTGAAAATAATGTAATTACTTTTCAAAAGTAGATTTATAATGAATATACATATTATTAAATTGTTTAAATGTAAATATAATCCTTAATTATATAACTGAATGTCTAATTGTATAAAATTGTATTGAATGCACTGCTATTACCCAAGTAAAGGTTTATGAACTTATTAACTTTAAAATTGATTTACCTTGGGATTGAGAAGTTCGCCCCACTGTGGCCTTATGAAAAACAAGATTCCTTCCACTGATCCAGGAAGGGTTACACCTCTGATCAGCAATGTGAACAATACAATGTAAGGGAAGATGGCCATGAAGTATGCAGCTTTTCCTGAGCTCTGAACTCCCCTGACAATGATCATGAAGATGAAAATCCATGCCAAGAGCAAGCAAAGCAGAAGTCTCCATTCAGGTAATCCAATTCCACTATCTATGCCATCATCAGCCTCGTTCAGAACGTATTTCCTGTAATGGAAATAAAAAGTCTCATATATTTGTGCAACATTATAAAAGATAATTTTGTCCATTCAAACTTTATGAGTAACATATTTCATAGTAAAGGAGATTATTATTTTAGGAGCCCTCTATATGATTTATGAATTCTAAATTGTTAAATATTCCATATGCAGATTTAACACTAGTGAAGGAAATAAGCATAATTATACTCATTGGAAATGAGGATTGAGAATTGTCAAAATATCTACTTCAGCGAGTGACCTTACCACCTTTTAAAATACCATTGAACTAATGTTTAAGCTTAAGAATGGCTCTATACTCACTGGAAATATAGTTCAGAGGAACTCCGTAATCCTGACATGTTCACTGGAGCCACAGCAGTCACTGAGGAGTTCTCAGTAATGTACTTTTCAGCTACTGTTACATTTGGAGTTGGTATAGCTACAGCTTGAACAGAATCAAAGCAGTTGTCCCACTCTGGCATACATTTTGTCCATGGAAGCTCAGATTGGAAGGAGGCAGCAAAATAAAAGATAGTGAGACCCATCAATGAACAATAATAGGTCATCACACAAGTAGTGGATAAGAGCTGTCCGTAACCAATTCCTGTTTGAGTAAGAATAAAAGTTATCAAGACCCAGTTTATAAATTGCAGAATAATTCTCATTACATTTTTTTTGGTTAAATTTTATAACTTCAATAATTAAATCCAAGATTTAGATAATAAATAGAAATATGTTGATGAAAGATCCGTCAACACTCAAAAAGATCTCACCTTTCAGAGCTGGAACAACCTCCCAAATCTTCACGGAACCTTTGCTTGAGAATTGCCCTAGAGACATTTCCATGTAATACAAAGGTTTACCAACGATGAAGAGCACAATCAAGTAAGGAATGAGAAAGGCTCCTCCTCCATTCTCATATGCGGTGAACGGGAATCTCCAAACATTACCAAGACCAACAGACATGGCAATGCATGAGAGAAGGAACTCAGTTTGATTTGACCATTGCTGCCTATCATGTCCATTGCCACTCTCAACGTCATCCTCTAATGTTTTCTGTGGAGTTGAAGCAACTTTTGCCCCATTAACAATGGGACCAGTGACAGTCTGTTTGGCTTCAGAACTATCAAATCCTGGATTCGATAGACCCAATTCCTGGAAAGATAAGTATACTATATTAATTCAGGTTTCTCACTTACTGATTTTTACCAAATTAGAGTTCAATTGTGCATAGATGATTTAGTTAATAAATTTTTAATTTTACTACCACTAAGAATAACTCTGCGGATCGACTTAACTCCTAAATGTAATTACAATTTTGAATAAAGCTAGTGAAAATAAAGTTCATAAATAGGAAAATTATTTTTCAAGTTCAAATTCTTCTTCCTACTTTGCCACCAGTTTCGTAAGAATTAAAACCACAATTCATTGTGTGTAAACATCAAACATTTTATAATGCACTCATAGTGCAGTAACGCATAGTATATAGAATAGATATTAGAAGACAAATTGTATGAAATCTTTCCATGAACACATACAGTATGGCCTAAATCGATGTCCCGACAATACATTGTCCGTCATTTATACATGCTTTGAAGAACATTGTCCTTCTCGAGCTTTTGAAACGGCATTAGCTTCAATTAGATAATAGGACACGTGTTATAATGAAAAGAAAGAATAGAATGTGGTTGCGTAAACCTGTGAAGTTAAATAGGAACGACTGCTTGGAAGTCATGAAATACTGCTAAAGAATGCATACATTAGTATATGAATGAGAAAAGTAGCCAATTAGTGTAACCAGTGAGATTCATCTGATTACCTGGAAAATAATATTTAAGAATGTCGAGATGCTTATGATTCTTATTTATAGCGGTGATAGTGCTTTTATTGAGTGTATATTCAAGGTTTGTACGGATATTTATCAACAAGAATGAACGATATTAATAGTAGCTTGTTCGTTTAAATCATTTTCGAACTGTTACTAAGTTTTTCATGAGAAAGAATTATTCTTTTGATTTCCTAAAACAGATGTGTATTATTTTCATTGCAAATGGTTTCAGATGAACGATGGTCATCGATTTTGGAAATTTCAGGGAACTGGAATAATAAAGGTTTTACAAAATATAACACACAGATCTCGTGATGAACATTTAGTTACGTACGCAAACCCTCTCCTTCCTAATTTCTGGACATAACATTTTTATTTGATGCGTTCTGCTAAAATATTGTTTTATACAATTTTCAAAAATAAAAACTTATATAACATATGATGGAACAATTTTAATTACTCTTTCGGACACACAGCCGTAAAAATGTTTCGAAGCGTTGAATTCGGTCGTCTTTTAACCCTATTAGACGAGTCAGAAGAGACTAATTTAGGCATCCGCAATGTGACTGGACTATCATGTGGCCTGTTTGCTACCCACGAATGCTCGTGACATCTCCATACCGTGACCACTGAGGGTTTCCTAACATTCACACGTTTCCTCCTCCATTTTGGAAACGTGAAGATGAGCAGATTCACGTGTCTCAGCAACACACTCGCGCAAAGGTTAGATGCGGTTTTTCCCCCACCGATTTGTTACGTGAAACGATAATGTCAAGTGAATATTAAAATCGTCATTATCCCAAAGAAACAGGGTTCTCTCTGCAGAATGTTCATTGATTATTTATACCCAAACCCTCTTCTAATCCAGTAGGTATGCACCAGTATCTTTAGGGTGACCAATAAGTTTAAAACTTTCAAATTCTAAAATACTCTTAAAGATCTCGAAAAATTGTAGCCCAAAAACTAAGCTTTACCTAATATGTTTAGTTCTTTTGTTTAATCTTACCAATGAACGTTAAACTGGAATTAATGGATATTAGAGTGGCAAGTGAATTGCATTTGTAGAAAAAAGTTTCATGGTCAAACTCAAGGTTTTACGCTATTTTAGACGAGTGCTGGTTGAAAAGTGTGAGGATTGCGTGTTTTTAAAATATCAATGTGGAATTATTTTTTACGTAACCTTAGTGGTAATCATTAACTTGATATTATGACAAATCATGATTATGATCTTTCCAGATGATTATGAAATATTTTCATGGAAATCTAAAATACGCTTTTCAATTAATGTGCTCTCTCACGCTGTCTTTGGCTTCTAACATTATGTAAATTCATACAATTGACGCTCTTTCGAATGAACTTAGAGACTCTCATAAGAAAAGATTTCTCATGAAATATTTCATCGTTTGTATCGCAACTGGTCATCGTCATGAGCGAATTAAACTAACTACAGTTCGTCACAGGGCAACGAAACGTGTTTACCAAGGAAGAATTTCGAGATTCCTGGCTGTGCCGGAAAAGCATTCCATCACGTACTCAAGACGGGCCTGCCAGTAGGATCGAGTACCCGCGTAGTTGCCCATGCTTAAAGGTTTTCTTGTGGGAATCCCCGAAAACTTTCCTCTTGCCGTGCGTCAAGCATACATATTCAACATGCGAGCATGATTGTTTTCAAAATGCCTCCCTCAAACATTCAATCTCTTCGACAAGTTCTTGGAAATGGGACAGACTTTAACCGCCCATTGTCCGCCCCACTAAAACCATCCCAAGAGCTGACATGTTCGACATAGCGGACGCGTACATTTTTTCCGCAATTCGCTTGCGCCAATGGGTGCGAAACGCTCAAATATTGAGCACCTTCCTTCACGTGACTGTGACGATGGCACGAGCAAATCTGTTGCGACGCTAGCTCTCCGGAGTCACGTGTTGGAACTGCCTCTAATGGAAGAGAGATTGTTTTTTTATATTGTTGAAAATACTGTCACTTCCGTTCCGTGAGCTGCGGTTAGCGCGGGATAAGCTAGAGAAAGTCCTCTTGTTCTCATCTACTTGTAACTACTGGATGATGATCACAGAAGAACGCAGTGGTATTTTCCAAATCCGTTTTTTATTTTCCAACCAACCCGACTATAAATTGAGTGAATTTAATATCCAACTCCGTGGCTCAGAATTTTCAGGGGAGTTGCAGAAAAATACGAGCGATGTTACATCATTCTAGTGATATTTTAGCATTATATTGGAGACGATTGAGACAAAAGAACGCGAAGTTCAGATTGCGACATAATCGCTATCAATTACTTCTTGAATTATTTGCGCATGGTGATAATTTACTGATGGAAGCAGTTGATTCTGTGGTAATTTGAGGGATAGAATTACTTCGGTGATTTAATGTTGCAGTGAGAGATTAATTATTTAATCAGATAAGGGAGTTCGTGCAAACGAAGAATACGATGTAGTGCGAGTCGAGCAGTACTGAATGAAGAGAGTAACTTAAGTTTATATTTAAAAACACATCTGATGGTGGTGAAGAAAGTGGTGCATCAATTGATAAGCTGTATAACTATAGCGGTTGTCGCAATCAATTAAATGTAATAATCATTATTTAGAAATTTGTGTTTGCATTTTAACATGTTGAGATGTTAAATCTAAAGCAAGTTAATAATCAAGAAAACAAGCTTAAGAACCGGGGAAATAATCATGACGAATCACAACAATGTATAACAGTACCAGCGATCGTAAGAGGGTTACTAATTCATATATTCACGTGATGAAACTACATGAAACATTTATGAATTCATTTGGAAGCGAAATATAGTTTACTTTTATCTTGTTAAGGGTTAACTGCCCATGGAATATGGGAAAATGAGATTTCGCAACAGTCCTCTGTCCTCGCAGAGATGCAGCAGGACGTTCTCTGGGAAATGAAGTCCCATAACATAATGGCCATTGTACTCGGGGCACGGGAGGAAACTCAAAACATATGAAAAGCGTTTCTACGACCTCTGCACAAAATCGAATGGATGGTAAAAAGTAGACTCGCGAGGAAAGTGAACGCCTGCAAATGTTCACGAAGGACGTTTTTCCCTTCGATAAATAGCGCTTTAAACGGCGGAAATGGTTGCTCGGGGAAATGCTCGATAAGGCGAAGAGAAAGGTGGCATTCTATAAGCAAGGATTGATATTTAAAAAATCGATCCGATAATATGAAACTTAAATAAAACTATTCGTAAACAAATAGGATAAAAAATCTAAATATCCACCCCTTTGATGGGTTGGAATCATTGAGACTGAAACATCGAGCGACACGCTATAAATTTATTAAATAGATCTGCCGCAGACGTTGAACAAACAAGAATCCGTTAGCAGTTGTTTAAGGGTGATGGAAAGAGATGACCATAAAAGTAATTGTTTCAAGTCTAATGACATTTCAATTACACGCTCTGTCCCCAATTGGAAGTTGTGTCGCCACAATGCTTCGAAAAATAAGCAAAAGTTGACAGCTCTCATTGTTAAAGCAAGCATGTTAAGATAGCTGCCGAGGTCGCGAGTTCCGTAAACGTAACTTTGCAAATTCCATCCTAACTAAATGATAACCGCCGCCCATTTATCAGAGTGAATAACATTACGTCGTCCTTCGGATATCGACGTGGTAAACGCGATTTTTTATTATCTTCCAGAAAATATCTGCTGTTGATCGCAAAAATTCCTTTGCATGCCACAGTTCGGAATGCAAATTTAAAAAAACTCCTAATGCCCTGCGCCCATCCGTCTTTAAAGGTACCCTATGTCCCGCGGAAGGATGTTGGGAAGCACTCCCATTGGTCGGAAGCATCAAGGGAGGCGCCTGCTTTTCCTCGTACAGACAAGTCTCCTTACAGGTTTCTTTTTCTAGCTCCATCTTTCTCGGATATCTGCACAGTTTTCCTGGTATAGGTCATTGAGTTCCCTCCATCTCACAACATCGGGGAGTGCGGGATCATAATATAACTAATTCGACCCTTATGTTTTCATAAATTCGTATCTAGGAGGATGATGGATAGTATATGGGAAACCCTGCTGGAGGAATGTTGGAAAGGGAAGAAATATTGACCATAGTGTTTTTAGAGTTGTATTCCATAAAGTATCTGGCTAATAAACGAATGAATGTATGCGTTCTCGAAGGTGCGCCATTTTGAAAGCTAGTTTCTTTTCGGACGTTAGTTGCTGCTATAAAAGCGCAGAGATTCGAACAAATTAAGATTCGATGAATAATTTCTTGATTATAGCCGATTTAACGAATTGCAAATACACATTTGTCTCAGATTTGAATAAATTTCAATGTAAGATGTTAGCGATCTTCATCTTTAGTTACTGTAAGATTAGAGTAGATATTCTAGATTTGAAAATAACTCAATATTGCCTATATTCATTGGAGTATTAAAGAAATAAGAAATTCAATCAAAAAGTGATTTTATAACAGATTTGATTTCATACCCTCACCTCTCTTTTGTAGGGAAATTTAAATCAAATTTAAAATGAGTTTGATTTTAAACTCGTTCCTTTAAACTTTGTCATTTTTCCATCTACAGGTATCAAAAAGTTGCCAAATCTGTGCCCATCAATATCAAAGCACATGTTAGGAATTTTCCTCCCTCCTCCACCTATGACTATTGACTACAAAGTAATGAATCAAATATAATGTATATATAATCAAATTATAATGTATCAGTCCGACGACATCATGTAATGCGAAGTCCATAAACTCGTTCTACACATATTTACTTAAATGTGTCTTTTAAGTGCAAGAAGGGGCGAACGAAAATATTTACGCTAACATTCAAGTATAACTCCATTGCAAAGCAAATATTAGTTGTTTGCACTTACATTATGGGTTTTAAAAAGTTTGCAATAAAATTTAATCGAGGTCGACCTTTAAACAGATCACGGGAGAAAGTTGAATCTCCAAGTGAACAAACGCATAATAAAGTCTGTTGATTTCGTACTCCTTTCGCTTGAAAAAGAAAACAAGAATGACAAATGAACTTGCAAATATCGCGATTACGGGAAAAATTCAACTTTTATTCTATTGATAAAAAAGAAAACTTTCGCAAAGAAGCAGGATTAGAAATTTTATCTAATAAACCATACCACAATAGAGAAGGATAAATTTAAAATTTATAGTAGTATTATATAACTGGTAAAGTATTTAGCACAAGGTTTCCTTTTTCTCAACATTCTCTAATTAATTAGGACAGTAATTAAAGTTTGTAACCAATAGATAGCAAATCATTTCCTGATATCGAAATTCATTGATAATTCTCCTCAATATATTTGACTATAACTGCCGTTAATAAAAATCAAATTTTATAGTTTCATTATAGGTTACGATTTTATTGAATTTCAAACTAACAAAATGAATTTTTAATTTATACTATAAATAAAATTAAAATTGTTTGGAAATTCGTTAAAAATTCATCATTTAAATAATAAAAATTCTTATAAAAAATTAACCAAAAATATGGAAAAACCAGAGAAAAATGTAGGTGGGAATCTGAGATAACGGGTTGATAAAAGGAAGCGTGCGGTTCGAGAAAGTCGGCCATGAAAGGAACAAATGGGGTGGGATGAGGCAAAGGATATTAGCGGAAAAAGTATGCTCGTTGCTAAAGGGCCACCGGTGTTACTTTCCCATTCGCAACATTTCACCGTACGGTGAAAACATGCCCCACTTCCCGCCACTTAAGTTCACTAATCACCATTCTCTAGCAAATCTGCTCAACTGCAAACAAACCATTCTTAACAACGAAACCTGATCTCCATTTTTAAGATTTACTCTCTTCCGGTTCCCGCCCAAGATAAGTCACGTGGCATTATTTTGCTATCGAGTCTACAAACTTCCATCGACGCTTCCCTTTCAGGTCAAGTCAAGACCGAAATCTTGCTCAGGTCTAGAACAACAGAGAGCACGAGTTCCACTGATTTACAGGAACGAATATAAAGAGAATCGAAGCAACGAGAGACGTAAGTAAAACTCTTCAAAGCCGCCTTTGTGCTTTGAAGAGTCAGTTGAACTTAAACTGGAAAACATCTCAAATAAAATGAAAATCACTAACCAAGCCAGATTTTTATCATTTAAAATTTGCTACGCTTTAATTAAGTCGCGAGCGGATGCTCTTAACTGTGGAAAGCAAGTTTATTAAGACAACAGGAAATGCGGATTCTCGACTCTATGTAATAGCAGTGCCTATCGACAATGATATACGAACATCCGGGATAACAAAATTACATAATACATAGAAATGTTTTCGAGAAAGATTTGATTGAAAGGAATTTTATTTAATTTGAAAAAATCTGCCACATTCTGATTTTCAATCCCTACTCAGATATTGATTACCAACGTCATATTACAAAAATATAGGATAGAAATGATAATGAAGTGAATAATAATTATTAAATAATAGGGTAGAGTTCTTATCTAGGAATCCTATGTAGTATTCTGACTGCTCTTTCTTCCATGCGAATCCTTCAGATTCAGTCGATAAAGACAACTTGTTTTTCCTCGCGATATTAAAGATCTTTGCCTTGGATAATCAAAACAACGGCGAACCGCAAAGACCGCCTTGGATGTCGGTTTCAATGCTTCCTGGTCTTAAGCTGAGATACGAGAGGCTTAAAAGGATCGTGGAAATAGGAAAATAGAGGTTTAGGGTGGGCGGATGTTATTCACGCTCGGATTATGCAATTTGAAAGGACATCGCCGACACTTCCTTCCTTCGGGCTAATTTATTCTTGCTTAACATTTTGCTGACCGAGGTGAAAATTTACTGAATCACTGTTCACTTCGCTTCGTGGGCTAATCTTTCGGGAGGTAGGAGCGTGAGATAAATAGACTTCATGTTTGTCAAATGCTACCAAAGAGGTCTGTTTCAGGGACCTGGATTGATGCGAACGTTTATACCAAAAAACGTATGAAAGTTTTTCAATTTGTCTGTTTGGGCATAGTTATTTTCTAATAGTATTTTTTTTGGGGTTTCTGTTGAGGGATTTAATCAAAAGGGAAGCATTGACCCAAGTATTCTTCCAACAATTTTGTAACTTTTTAAATTCTCATTCTTTACTTTTGTAAACATTTATTTACTTTCTTTCTTTACATTCAAATGAGGATTCAAGCACTCTCATAATCATAATTCTAGTTCGAGTACTTTGAGTAAAATAAGAGATACATCTAAGCATGAATCTAAAAACTTAATTTAATGTGCATTTAAACTGAACATTGGGAATGACGCTTGTAAAATATCCCATTACATTTAAAGTCCGAGAAAATTGGACACTTCTGTCACGTTTGAGATCTGGGATTCAATCCAAACTTCGGACTTTGCCAAACACGAATTTATGGCCAAAGCGATAAAATTTCCGATTTGCTGGTGATTTCGATTATCTCGTACCTAAGCAATAAAATTGTCTTCACTACTTTACAATAAATTGGCTGAATGTTAAGGGTGCAAAACATACGAATATAAAAACTGCAACTTACTCAGTCATTACAGGGAGAAAGGACCATTTCTTTGAATGATGCTATTTTTTATCTCCACGAATTGAATTAGCCACCATTCTTATAAATCAGTAGGAGTGAGTGAAAAACCGCTTCTATTGCTTATATAGAATATGGTCACTTAAACCTCACAGTAATGACATCGAAATGGAAAATCCAATATTACCAAAATTGTTGCCCACGCGTCTCATTTTTCTCATTATTAATGCGACTAATTAACATTAACATGAATTGGTGTATTAGAAAATGATTATTTAGTTATAACGAAAATTGTACTCATATATATTTCGTGTTTAATCAATTCAAAAATATTATCATAGTATATGGCTTCTAATGGCATCAGATTAGGCTAATGGTTATTTAAACCTAACTCCTGCACTGAGGCAACATTCAATTTCAGCATTGTTTTTGTCACGGCAGTTTTTTCTTTGTCACTATAACAAGTCCGTGCATGCACTTCCGGACAATTCTGACGAGTGACAGCAAATCCACGTGACGGAAGCTAGATCGAGCGTCGAGTGAATTCGCGTGAGCCGCCACTTTCTCCTCGATGCATGCGATGAATAGCACGCAACAACTCATCAGAGACCACTTTTTTCCTCATCCCAAATCACCCAATGCAACTGGCCTTCGAATTATATTGCGTCCTTGGAAGGGTCACCTCTTACGACTCATATTTATGTCCGAGCGGAAATTTACTTTTGCAGTGATTTGTGAGAGTACATCAACAGCATTACATTTGAATAAAACAGAAGGCTCGAAAAATGAATGTGACTATGCAGAAGTTTTCCCCGGGCTAATTGTAATAGTTTGCATCAGAGGCAGCGTTCTTGAATGCCAATCAGCGTTCGAGAGAATTAAAGCACGTTTTAAAGGGAGGTGAACAAACTTTAAAAATCGCATTCTATAGCATGATCAATTGAAATTGACGAAATAATATCAATCAATCGATGAAATTGAAACTTCATTGAAGCAATATTCTGTAATTTTCTTAATTAATCAATATGAAAATCTAAATTAATCTATTTAGTATTTACTTATTCATCTGGTATTCTCTGTACCATTTCTCTATCCATTCATTTATACCATTCATATTACTTGCAATCTGAAATGTAATTTTCATTGTCAGATGCTTATGAGAATATATATTTAATTCAATGAATCGCTGAGAATGTGTTACTCTTTGTTCTGCTTTTGAATAAATGAGTTGCAAATCTCCCACAAAGAAGGTACGCGATCTCCATTTTGCTTGCTCATTAATAACGCTGATATTTTCTATCTTTATTAGCCAATAACTTCTAAAAATTAAAATTAAAAGGGGCTAATTTTAATCTTGTCCTATATTTATGCAAACTTTAATTTGTGGAAATAAAACTCTGGTCTAGTTTTTAATTTCTCCAACAAAATGCATGTTAGTATTAGATGTGAAAAAGGCATTAGCATATCTTCGCATTCGCATACACTTGGGAGTCTTTACAATTAGCTATTATGAGGGCTTAGAAGTGGTTACTAACTCACCGTCACGTATTGGCTAGTAATGACGCCCAAGACAACCAACCGATATTACAAATTTCGCACTTCAGAAATTCGTGAGAAGCGAATGGCAACGAATAACTCCTATGTCCTTTCCGCTTTGCTTGGTCTGCCACAAGAATAATGCATCTCCAACCTCATGATTAATAAAACCTTGCTTTTTGATTATTTCCTGATGACATTTGCGAGCTAGGTGATAATTACTTGCAGGAAATTTCTCTTGGTAGTCTGCAACTGTATGGCTCAAAGGTATGGAAGATATTTTCAAATGGATTTGAAAACCTGAAAATCGGTTACGCCTATAGAAAATAATATGAGATGAATCCATAGTTGGATAAAAGATTGGAATTATATAGTTGGATTATGAATTAACAATTCCACAGCTCTTCATTTTCATCGAAGAAAAAATAAGAAGAGTAACAAGAATGATGAAACTAATATGCGCTCGAAAGAAGTTTTGTAACTGTGCTGTTTATTTTCTTTCTTTAGCACGACTCCAAGAATAAACTTTAGTTCGACAACAGCGTCAGATTTCGTCTTTCATAGAACGCGTTCTTCGTTGATGCTTACCGTAGCTTTTACGTAATTTTCTTCGCCAGAATTTATATTAATCTTTAAAGTAATATATGATTCTGCGTTATTTACTTACAAACTTAAATTTAGGATGGAAATCAGGATCAACCAATGATATCGCCATCCGATTTCATTAACAATAATTTTAGAAATATCTTTCTATAAACTAAAAAATACTCAATGTAGTCAATAGGAATTTTGCTGAAGAACTCGAGTGGTTCTATTGAAACTTTTGGGGAAGGCTGTCGTTTAGGAGAAGCAAAGTAATTAGATTTTGATAGCTTGAGATAGTATAAGGATAGTTTTTCGCAAAAATTCGATGCATACGCCTAAATAACAACATTAAATTTACGATTTATTGATTCATAGCAGCTCAATTTCCTTCGGCTATTACAGTGAAGATTCTTTTACGCTAATTGCCTCTACATCGCATCCGGCACATATATCAGTCTTCCTCATTGCGTTTATATTAGCGATTGCAAATGTTTCCAACATATCTATCAGAGGACTCGATCGGAATGTCAGATTACGAAATGGCCGTCTTCTTTCCTTTCCCCGTGATTGCAGTCGCGTCGTATCTCCAATTGGAATGGATCTGATTTGCATATAGTGTGCACCATTTGTCACTGGTTTCCATCCAGAAGAGATGTCACAGTCGCAAGAGGTTTTTCGTTTGCTTAAAAATGCAGAATTACAAGTTATGATCTGGCATTCTTTTTCAAAAAATTTCAATAAGGTTCACATAATTCTCCCGCAATATTTTCCTCCCGAGTCATGTTTCATCTACTCGTGAATAAAACATAAAATAATAGTAAATACACACATTTACGCCAAGGCAATTCCCAGTAATAAATCATCGGCTAACGATCATGTTAATTATTCCACCCACGTTTTAGCGGAGTTTTGCGGGGATGGACTGGCCGATTAGACACCCGTGCCAATGTCTTATACAACACCAAGTTATTTAATGAAATCTGGTGAAATCGATGGAATTAGGATTGGAATCGTTGCCTTTTGCGAGGGAAGAATTCTAAAGCCGTGAGGCAGAAACGGAAAGGACCGCTTTGAGGCGGGAACGAGTAATGGAGACAATCAAGTGAGCCGCTTCAAAAAATTGCACGCTCCGTTGCCAGCTGCCAAAGGGCATTTCACACGCGTGACAAAACATTTCGCGACTGAATTTTCGATTCGTTTTCTGGATTCCTTGCATGCATCGAAGGCCTCGTTTGGTGAATTCTTAGGATGTGCTACCGGAAGAAGAAATTGAACCATTGGCTTCGTCTTTTGTAATTTCCGCTTGGGAATCAAGGCTAAAAACACGCTCGGCCTCCTTTGACAAAATATCCTCCGGCGGCCGATAAAAGCTGAAAATCCGGTGTAAATTATCCGTGCCCGACTATTTTGCAATCTCATTTTTCCGGTCTGCTAAGGACCCAGCAAATATCTCGGTGGGGCTTTTATTCGCTATTGTTATCATTGCTAAGGTATCTTATTGAAAGGCAAAATCTCAACTAAATTAACTCATTATTGTTTCAATATTTTTATTTAGAGAGTATGAGCGACTTTAAATCTTACCGGATTTAGCATGCTTTGTTAGCATTCCTGCGACAACATTGATTACAACTGGACAAAGGACGCGGAAAGTTTTCGCTTGGCGTGGGGCGCTTGTTGAGAATATGTAATTTTAACCCCAACAAAAAATATATTTCTAAGGAGATATAACCAGTCCTTGAGGATATAATCTCTAAATTTAAAATTTCATACTAAAATGATTACATTTAAATGTTTTTATTCATCCAGTCAATAGCAGAAATACATTTTTCTAAAATCAGTTGCCCACGAAAGAACTCCAAATTGAGTAAATAATTCAGCTTCAAATTATCTTTGGGATGGAGACAAAGTTGCTTATCAATCTTATGGTTTAAATATGAAGCTTCACAAAGTTAGCAGGGATTTGAATGATTTCACGATTCATAAATTGAGATTTGTTTTACAAAATTATTTCTACGTCATATTCCAATATTACCTTAGAATTTCCCAGAAAAGTCTAAAGGACTTCCGAAAAAGGAGAAATATTATATTCCAATGATCTTCAAGCCAAAAAATACGAATAAACAGTTCAAATAGCTGTCGTAAGAGGTTTTGAAGGTAAAATTAGAAGATTATAATTAAATGCATACTAAAGAAAAATAACATTGACTAATCTTTACCCATAAAGCACTAATACTAATAAATGGAAAGATCTAAACTATTCGGACTATCCTATAATATTACTCGTACCTTGCTAGTAGGCTAGTCTTCTTGTCTTATTACAAAATTCAGTCATGCAAGTCGCTAAGGTTGGAGTTTGTTTACTAATAGCAACCCGAGGACGAAGAGGTTCGCCGTGGAGATAATAGAGATTCCAAACATTCTAGTTCTCTTCGAGTCTCTCCATCGCCTCATATGAAGGGTAATTAACGGAGCCACGGGGCATTCCACTCACGCACCTCGAGTTAACGGATCGTCAAGGCGCGGGTGGCTGCGGTAGCTCAATACACATCGTCACCCACACCCTCCAAGCAAAACCGCAAGTGGTCCAGATTTGATTTATTGCGAAACACTAGAAGTCCTCGATTTTTCGAAGCTATTAACGCGAGAAATTTCTTCTCGCCTCCTTTTAACTGGGTCGCTGTGTCAGAAAAAGTTACGAGACGTATTAATAATATCCAAAAAATTAATCAGAATATTATTCAACAAGTCACAAAACGTCATGAAGTCACCGGGGAATTTTTCGTCATTTTCTTTTCTTTAGGGTGAATCCAGGCGAAGGATAGTTACTCGTTGGAGGAAAGACTGCTGCTGCATTCTGCAACACCGTATGCAAAGGACCTTGGGTTAGATCCGAGGGAATTTCTGCTTGAGGAAAAGCTCGCGAGAATGCACCAATCGGTTTCGAGGGAAAATTTAAAGGAAATCGCAAGGGGATAACCTTGCGTCAGAAGTATTTCCTGAGGAACGTATCTGAGGATATCCTACAACGTGAACTACTTTTCAGCGAAATGAATTTCATACTTCGATGTATCCAATAATGCGGTTGAGATCAAGTTTGTGTATTGGTAATGTTTCCAAGAAAACTCCTTGGTTTGCAACCTCAAGTGGTATTTTTCAGCAAAAACTCTCTCGCTTACTGTTTCCTTATCTTCCGTATTATTTAATTCCTTTCGTGTGGTCGGTTTTAACTGTGATATAACATGAATTGCTAACAAGAATAATATCATTATAATGAAACTTATCGTGACATCAGTAAGTTCTTCATTTTAAAAGTTTTTATATTGAGGATTTTGTGGAACATTATGCTAGAATTTATGTATTAGCTTTTGTAGATTAAATAAAAGAGAAATAATCATGCGATTCGCCCGATAAGTCATGGAACAGACTAATCGCTATGCAATTAAAATTTTTTCCACAATTTTTTTTGGAATCTCTATTTACTGAAAATAATTCGGTCATAACCTAATACGAAACATCCAAATGTTAATCTATATAATTATGTATCACTTATCTTCGACAGTCACACAACTCTGCTATCTCTCGTGTCAACCACTCCACGAAAGAAGACCTTGTTTGAAAAGTTGTTTAGTGACTGTTCGCAACGAATAAATCTTGCAAATTGACACGGATCTGCCAAAACTATCTCGACTTTGAATAGTGGGCAAAAACAATGGAGAATTTTAAAAGTCGTTCGATTGTGAGCGACCCTAATTAAACCAGTTGCAATGTCTCTTTACTGATACAGATAAAGCTTCACTGAAAAATTTAAAATTTATTTAAGTCATCCATCCCTATTTACTAGCTTAAGAAACTCAAAATAAACTTTTAATTTAGGTTAAGGTGCCGTTAGAGTAATTTTCAAAATGTTTCCAGAGTTGTGTCCAAACTCTGCCGCTTTGTTCTGTTGCTTGAGGGTTCCTCAGCATAGACTCTGCGTCATTGACCAGAAGCTTCTTGAGAGGGAGGGAGTCTTCCCGCCTCCGCTATCCGGACCTCGCCCAACAATCGATTGTTATTCACCTCTCATTAAACTCTACGTCTTTACCAAACCTTATTTACATTCACAACAGTGCGTCCTCCACTACCATGCCATTTTCTCCCGCGGTGCTTCCCCTTTCCCAAGGCCCTCCTTCCCTTTCATTGAAAAGACTCCCATGGCTACATTGTTACCGATTCCGGCGCCATCATCAAAGTGAATCCCCCGTTTTTTTTATCAGGAGATGGATGACGCCCATGACTGCGACGGTAAAGGCCGAGAAAGGAGACCACAAAAACAAATGTCGAGGTTTCGGGAACGACTTGTCCGGTCGAAAAAGAAAAAAAGCATTGCGCGTACGGCACGTTTGGAAGGCCATGAACGTCGTGACCCCAATATTCACGTGGGTGAGGTCCGCTGCGTCGTTTTTAAGGTACATCCCACGAGAATCGAACAGCCCAAACTGGATTTCTTTCTTTTTTATGGCCCCGAGGAAACCCGGCTTCGTTGCAGAATTTTTTTCCCCTACTCTGAATGGAGTTATATCACAATTAGGTCAATTTTCGTGTTTTTCTTTTATTGGCTCTCGATCCAGTCATTTTACGAGGTGAATAAGGTCCATTTTTTTTCGTTCTCGCACAAATTGGGGGATACCAGAAGAATGACGGATATTAGGAGTTGGTTTGCCGAAACATTTTGTGGGTTGGAATCTACGAGCAAGACAATTTCGAAAACGGCACTGTTGAGGTCTGGGCAAACAGGTTTTCTGCTAAAATTATACCAACTAGGTATATCATTGTCCGTTATTTGAGGTGTTATAATATTTAAAAATTAGAGCTATTTTCTTTATATAAGGTGAAAATTGAATATAATCTCAGTAGGCCAACAGCATGAAATTATCAACAAAATGAGAAACTATTGGAATCAATTATTAAATATTATGCATCTGATTTGTATTTCGTGGATATTTCGTTGAATTTCTTCGGGCCACTTTTACACCCTGGCGCTGTACGCGAGCAATAACAAACTAGACTCTTGCATTTTTTTCATAGCCAAATTCCACTTTCTTTAATAAAATTTATCGAAGAAGCCAAGCGACATTTAAATAAAACCCTAAAAATCCATTAAGTAGCAGAATGTCCTGAAAGTGGGACTGTTGCTTTCAAAACAAAGAGTTTGCAAGAAAACATTTCCGACTTCGGCGAATTATCGTCCTCCTAAATGCCCTCGCCGCCAAGGCCACTTTCTCGACTGAATTCCACTGCCAGAATCCGACCATTGTCCTACAAGACCCTCGAAGTTTCGAAGGCAAGCCAAATCATTAATGTGCCGTTAACAAGCCTTTACCTGCGGTTTAGAAGCGAGGAATTTGTTCTTACTCATTAAGCTGAAAGCTTTACCTAGAATATTCGAGAGGTGCATTCCCCAGCATAGTCCTGATGTAGGTAAAGGAAATATTTTCACGGTGAAGTCTTATTTTTTTATTTATTGGAGAGTCCCCACAAACATCCATTCATAGGACAATTGCAGTGATATTTACTGGTGATTAATAGCGCTACTGTGTCGGCCCTAAGCTAAAGCTAAGCCCAGAAAAATGAAAAAGTGCGTTGGAAATTGCTCAAAATTAAAATATAGTCATGTATCTTTGCCTAATACTACTATTACAACGGTTAACAGACAATTTTCAATTAGGTCAACACAATCAACCAAAATCAAACAACCTTACCCAACAACTTTAACGAAAAGGAAAACAATTTTATTATATATTAACATGGTGAAGGATGTAAGTTAATCCTTTTACTCTAAAATATGACTGAAAATTGTCAAATTCTGGAAATTAATATATAAATACCAGGGACGGATCCAGGGGGGTGGTCCTGGGGGTCCGGGGGAGAAATATTTTCATTGAAGGTCTCACACGTTCTCCTATTCATCGAATCGGAGAATTAAAATTCTCTCTCTTTAGTAACATGTTTATTGTACCAATGAGAAAGTCTATAATAGCCAACTGTTTAAGGTTGTACTCCTTCATTAACTTTTTCGTAATAGTCTGTCATTTACACAAACTGGGTCGCTTGGACTTGCATTATACACATTGTTACGAGATATGATAATTACTTTGGGCTCAAATTGTGTTGTATCATCATAGAAAGCAACGCACGTCTGTGTTTGTGGATGTTGTATCGTCCGAATCTCCCGAATGATTCCCCTTTCTCTTTTTTAGGCACGATTCCCTAATTTTTAAACAATCTACTTTCTTCGCTTACTTCACATTCGCTTCTCTTTGTCGCTCTCTTAAGAAGTGGGGTACATACGAGCTTAGAAGTGTCGCGGCACGCTCGCGACGGACAAGAGCAAGACTCGGCATTTCTCGAAATTTCTACGTATGTATTCTATATAAATGGAGCCGTGTTTCCATTACTATCATGCAGTAACAATGCGGGGAAAGCACGAATTGAATATTAACCATCGAACTCTAAGGCACTCAAAGAGAAAGGTGAATTATTATACCCAGTCTTCCGTTACGGCAATTATATAGCAGTATATCGATGGTTTAAAAGGTAGTGTGTAGGAGTTTCATTAAAATTATGATAAAAATGGCAATTGACACTATGTAAATAGGAATTCCATGCGTTTTAATTGGGGTGAAGATTTGTAACCGCAGACAAGGTTATTACACCTTGCTAATTCCACATAACTTCATCTAAGTTGGAATATTTTTCATCGTTTTCAAATTATATTCATTTTTATCTCAAGCCTTTAAGATAAGTTATTAGCTGTGTTGACCTATAAACTTAAAATTTCGTCGAATAAATTACTGCAAAAAAATCTATGTAGAATCTGATTTTCGATAAACTGATGAAGTATCTAATGGACTCCAATAAAGTGCATTAGTTTAAGTTACGTTGGAGGATGAATTGGCGTATTCAATGGCATGGCATCCGGTTTTTAAATAGCTTCGATTCGACAAAACAAAGGTAATCAAATCTCAGCGGAAATAGGATATTTGGCGTATTAAACCGAGGCGAAAGTCGCAAAAATCAAACTTACCACACTTTGCATCTCGTACTTGTCCTTCGTCATCTTGAGTTAGCTGCTTAAAAACAATAGTCGCGGAGAATTCAAATAGCTCCGCCAAATCTGCTCCTGGCTGCTCCCAGAACTCCTTCCTCTTCAATAGACCGGGTCTCACTGCGAAAATGGAAAGAAGATGGGGTCATTTATTGGCACTACACGGAAGGAAACATTATAAGTACAGGCTGATTGCGAGTAACAATTTTCTGAGAAGGTATGAGATCTGAACGATCGTCAATGGGTCGAAATTTATGACGCGTTGCTGTTTCATAAAAACACCATCCTTCGGGAAAAAATTAGCAGCTCAAATTGGCGACTCCATCATCACGGGAAATTACCTCGGAAAACAGACGATTGTAAGCAATTCACGCGACTAATTGGAGGAAAACATGGCCCTTTGCAATGAGAAGTACAGAATGACTTTCCAAGAAAAATTTTCGCTGGCGGAATGAGCAGTTCATCGGCTTCAGAGTTATTATTTCTTCTCCATCTCAACACACCTTCGATCGAGAAGTAAGACTTCTTTTAAAGAAATAAAGAGTTTCCACGAAAACCAAAAAATAAAGTACGGTCTGTAAACAAACCTATGTGCGCCTTCCTCGTGCGTCAGATCTTCACGGATAGCAACAAACAGTTTTAGAAAGAAACTTCAAATTTCACATTTAAAAACAGAAAACCCGCTCCCTCTCCGACACGCTACATTGAGCGCATGAAACTTCGCCGAGACCGTCAACAAAGCGTGAAAACGGATTTTTTCAAGCCTCAAGAGAGAGTGAAACCGTTCGGATCAAGATGATGGGACTTCCGCAGGCTGTAGATTCGTATCGAAATCTACTTATTTTGACAGAAGTGTAGCGAAGACGGATATGCTGACACGAACAATAAACAAGGACACATCGGTGGCATCCGGTTGGAGTTCCCGCTCACTCTCTCTTTCTCCGACGTGCGGTAGGAAGTGGCCCTCCGCACCTTAAGCAGAACGGGTGCAGGCGATTAATTTCATGAGGGAATCCCTTCCCCGCTTACCCTGCCGAATAACGGAACTCTTCGACAAGAAAACATTGACCAAGCGCTGTTCAAAAGCCATTTGGAGAAGTTGTTCTCTAACAATGGCTGGATCGAAGAAATGTATTGTCTTCCACATTTGTTTCTTTCATCTCTAGTTTAACTCTCGCCTCTCTCTTCTACAGAATGCAGTAGAAAACACTAGTTGGAGATACAACAACAGTCAATATTGAATTCCATTGCATTACTCTGCCGCAAGTGCTTTTAAGAAATTGTGTTTTGCTGAATTGAAATGGAGAGGCAACAAAAATTAACCCCGAAAAATAGCATTCGCGGTGCTGGAATCTTCCGAATAATTCCACGATAGTAAAAGGAACAAATCTATTTTTTATTTCCTTAGCCTTATTTCCTTAGACTTTGGTTCCCAACTAATCGTTCATTTTTCTCAATTTTATTCCCTGTGTAAGAATGAAAATGCGCAATTCACAAAAAGCATTCTTAATTTTAGATTGGATTTCATACTGTTTTTATTGAAGATCAATTTGATAAGATTCTCGATGATTATAGTAAGATTATTCCGAGGTTACATACTATGCGCTACCAATTTCAGTGAATAATTAATAATTAATAGCATTAGTAAGGGCTTCCCGCTTAGCTTAATTGATAGAAATATTCGCTCCCGGGGGGAGCTCATAGTTCCCGAATAATGGTTTGCGGAAAGTAAGGTCATCCAACCAAAATATATGTTAAAACGAAGTTCATCATAATCACTAAATCATCAACAGGCGGATACGTTATGTGATTCATAACCCTGAGAAATTTAATTTAACATTCATAAAAGATACGCTGGTCACAACCTTGCACGCCGCTAATTATGAATCTGTTTTAATTCCGCAATTCCAAGCCTATAATTATCAACATTGCTATTTGAAGGAAGTTACTAACCCACAATCTCATACCATGCTTCACCACTTTACTCCCAATTCTTACTTAATAATCTTCAACTCCATTAGGTGAGTCAAAATGCAAACACCTAAAACCACACGATGACTTATACAACCATTTCTAATGCACTTCAATTCGCGCCCCGAAATTGATTGATCAGCGGTTAGCATCATTAAATACAGTGCACATAGGCACTTTACAGAAATTTGAAGCTGAACGTTAATTCTTCCCAAGAATAGATGCGTCGAAATTCGGCGGAAGATTAAATTGGAAAGCCAATAGTTATTCATGCACTTGCTCATAAGTAATCCTACCTTATCGAGGAGCGATTCAGACCTCCACGGGTCTCTCTCCCACGCTTTAGCTTCCGGCCCTCGAAATAGAAGTCACCGCTTTTTTCATTGACACAAGAAAGAGGACCGGAACAAGGCCGACACGAGGTCCCCGACACCACCAAATCTTTTTATCTGTCGTTCGCGAATGCTGCAGGCGGAAGACTCCCTTTTTCATATGCCGACACTGCAGACCAGAAAGCGTCCTTCTTCCAGGAGACCGCGAAGGACGACACTTTTTTCCTTCCGTCCAAAAGAGGCCAAGAGACGCCGGCGACAAAGATTGGGGGGACCCCGAGAGCGGCTTCTGAGAGCCGACGCGGCGAGCAGGGGATCTTCCGCGAGACGCACGTGGACTGCGTACAACATTCGCCACCGAGTGTGAGGAAGAGAGGGAGGGGAGAGGGTTGGAGAGGTCGCACGCGCCCCTCGCTCAAGTTTATCGGCTGATTGCTTGCGTCCCCACCCCCGAGGAAGGCGCAGGTAGTCCTCGTCGAAAGGGGAAATTCGCTACCCTCAACTTTCGGCTAACGATAGGGAAATTCGACGCAGTAGAACCATGAGACTCAGGTATATAATGTGAAAAATTTAAGTTTGGCGAATTTTCGCTAGTCTTCATGAATAGAGGGAGGAAGAAATTTGCTTCCAGAAGGTTCTTCTTTAGGCAGTAGTTAATTAGGTGGGCGGAATTGAGAATGGTCTTTTCCTTTTACACAGTGGACGAATTATCCATCAAAAACGCTAGATTGTTCTAGATGGCAGAAGAGCAACCAAGAAATGCATAGAATGAACTGAAAAGTAGGTAAAGATTACTTTTTGAATAAAAATAACTCCTGCAAAAAGTAAATCTATCTACAGCAAACATTTTGAGAAATAACGCATTAGATATCGAAGGTAAAATCACTTGATGGAGTAACATGAATCCTGATAAACGATTTATTAAAATTAATAATATCGCTGATGTTCCTAAGGAAATGATATATTCAAAATAAACGAAACATTACCTAAAGCTCCTAGGGCCAATATGATACGCAGTTGAAAGGTTTGCAAATAATTTAATCATCATATATAATTTAATTATAAGGTCTGGAAACTATTTTGATAATGTCGATTTCTGATTTCATAATATAGAGTTCATATACTCATTTTAAAGCTGCAACGTGTATAATGTATTTTATCAAAGAATAATTCTAATATTTGAAATGTTTTCAAGCCAAACTTTTAATTTACAAATCACAATCGAGACAACCAAAGCAATTCCGTATCTAGATTCACGCGTGGTGATCAACAGCCGACCAAGGATTTCCTAAATTTCTTGGAACCGGCAACTTGCGTTCTTTCCCAAATTAAAACCATCTGTGATCTGCCGTGAGATGTATGATCTTGACCTTGGAGAAGAATGCGTCAAAGCATTTAATTTCGTATTTTTTTCGATTCCGGAAGTCGGAGATGCGTCGATCTGATCCTCGTATCTTCGGAACCGTCGAGTTTGGAGCAAATTGAGAATTCGAGGTCGTCGAAATCATTCCTAATGGAAAGATTCGCGTTTCTCTGCAAAAGTAGAAGTTGGAAAGGAAAAAAAGGTCGCGCATTAATTAGCGCCAAGTGTAGAAGTTCCGAAGTCGATGTCGTTCGCTTGTTGAAGTGAAAGGGCGTCAAACGATAGCCCCGGGGGATTCTTTGGGGAAGAGGAAATGGAAAATTAAACTTCGGAATTTTTTTATCAACTGAGGTTTGGCATTGGTGTTATACAAGGTTGCTTACGAACCATATAATCAAATTATGGCTCATCGTTTCCCTCGTGACGTATATCCGAGCATGCGGGTTCTTCTTAATTCATCCCTCCGAAACCTAAATGATTCATTATATTTAATTAATTTACTAATTATAAATCTCCAAATTGAAATGTATCATGTAGATACATCTAAATCTCACCCTTTAATGAAGTAGTTTATTATTATAATACATTGTATTAGAGCATAAATAATCTATACTTTTCAAAACAATTTATTTTAAGAAAAACCTTGTACTATACCACACAATTTATTAATAATATCGCACAAGGTTATTGCTGCAATAAATTTGTTTTGTATAATGGAAATCTACCGAGTATCATAGAATTTGATTATATCAATTTTAATCTAGATTTTTTCTGTCGTTTGCGCATAACTGCATACATAATTCCGTAAGATCCATGAAAAAAATTTGCCTAACTTGTTTCGTTAATATATTCATCGTAACCTTAATTACTGTTAAACAAAAACACAACTACGGAGTTAGAGAACTTATTACCATCTCATTTTGACACATTTAAGTAGAGCTGTAACAATGGGGTGCATCGGAATATGCTTTCGACCTAAATATTTCGTCGGGATTTAGCGATGGCATGCAGTCTCTCCGTTGATATTTTCGACGTAACTCGGAATTCCTAACTAAACCTCTCGCAACTGAAATTAGCGTATTTTCGCGATTCCTAAATTCGCTCTTCCGTTCATAAAAACAGCATTCACATCAGGAGCACCAGGAGCGTCCAATGGAATCAATCCGCGCAGAGAATTCCGCCCGACGCAACGCCTGCATCCGATCGACTGATGCGATTTTTCCGAATCCGGCTTTTTCGGTTTGGCGCGAGGGACGCGTGATAGGGATGATGCACGTGTGAGCACGGCTCACATGTTCCGAAGCGTGTCGTGGGCGTGATCCCACGCTTCGACCCGTCACTTCCACGTCCATTGGGTCAAAGAATTTATGGAATTCGCGACAAACTTTTATTCACCATCCAATCATGAGTAAGAAATCAGAAATCCACGGAAAAAAACGAAGTACCTTCTGGGGGCGAAGATCGATGACGAAAATTAAATGCGTGAACGACTAGCACTTCTACCATTACTACACACTACTAGCACTACTTCCATTCTTTTCGCGACAATGTGTCATTCTGAAAAACCGACCATTCGATAGAAGCGTTAAACTCTCATTGTTATGTTTACTTGACTTATTTAAATATCCTAACACAAATGAATTCACCCAATAGATTATTGAAAAATCGAGAAATAAATGGATAGGGGTTTTGGAACGTTTGAAGCGAACGTAAGCAGGTTAAAATATTAAACATTTATCTAGAGCGAGTTCATATAAAGCAATACTATTTAAAAGAGGTTATAAGAAGGGTCTAAAGAGCACTTCCCGTAGTCTGAAGCAAGTAAAGTAGCCCTTAAAGCATTGCCATTACAGGTAATATTTAATTATTGTGACCGTCGTGTTCGGCTTCGATAGTGGATGTTTGATTAAGACAGACGGTTCATATAATGAAGATTGACTGGCTACACATTATTTATCAGCATTTTTATTATATTTAGTGCACTAATTGAGCTTTTTTTACTATTTGGCCGACCTATACATTAATTTATATTCAAGAGTTCAATATTTACAGCAATAACAATGATTTGGTAGCATTCAGACAACTGAATAACACGTCGCGTTCGACAGAGTGACCTTCATTAATCGCAAAGTTTTTCCTTATCCTCCTGTTGGCTGGGCTCTGTACTTGCAATATTTTTATTATTTTTGGACCTACATAAAGTGCGAGGGTGAAACTCGTCAGGCGGGGAAAGAGGAGCAATTATAACGAGCCAAATTTTTCCATCGACATCAAATGAAAACTCTGTTTCCAATAAAGAGAGATAGGAAAATCGCTCCTTTGTGTACGGCCATATTACAGCAGTTCGCATCATTAAGGCATGTGCGCACAATATTTGATCGGGGTCGCCTCCGGATCAAATGCTGGCGCCACGGATACACGTCGATTTCGTATGATTGCGCTCCGAATAATGCATCCAATAACGAGATTTTGCGGGTTCGACCAAGTATTCAGGATTGAAGGGAGGATAATTGGCTGTATAATCCGGCGTGGGAGGCATGGCCGAGGGCACATCCTTCTGAAAACCTGTCTGTTACCTGCCCTTGGATACCCTCCATGATGAGGAAAATTGATATACTGCGTCTTAGCCTCTTATGCGCCTACCAAACGTCAGAAATCATCGCTAATTAAATGGAAGTAAATCCATAGCTAATCAAAGTGACCTTTTCAGAACGAATTTAACAATTCTATCAATAAAAGAAATTTTTTGACATTTATTATTTTAATTTTTTGAGGAAGCTTCATTGCCAGTTATCATTATTATTATTATAATGGCCATATTATGTTTAAAATTATGTCAATTCAGAATCAAGCAGGGTATTTTTCTTTTTAAGTGGACCGAAAACTTTATATTCTGAATCTTGAGGAGTTAAAATCATAATTTGTAAGGTATGGGTAGAAGGATTATATTTTACAAACGGGTATAAAATTTTCAAATTTTGGGCCTTTCAGAAGTGAAAGAATAGTATATCTTATATATAGTCACTTTATCTATCTAAATGTGGTGATAATCCATCTTATCTAGACAGGATGTGGAGAAATGTTCTCTAGTCTTCCTGGCTTTCGAGTCCAGAGGTTTATGGTAAGCTTAACCGCTGTCGATTCGAAAACATAAGTCAAAACAAGGTTGATGATTTATATGCTCAATTCGGTACTTCCGAGACACGTGACTTCCGAGAATCCTTTTGGTGATAATAATAAAAATAATTATAATGATACATAGGAGATTATTTAGCGGTCATACGCTATTAAACATAATATCTACGGGAGTATCAAGATATTTATGACCACTTAACACTCAGATGTTTGGAGAAAAATTAATAAAGAGAATGGACGTCTTTCTTATAAACTTCTTCAACAAAAAAGGAAAGTTTTGGGGTGGAAAACACGTTTAATCTTATAGCTTAAATGCCATGAAGCTCCTTCTGGGGCTTTCTCTTTCATGATCTGTTTGCTCGAATACTTTAGATGCGTAGATACCCAAACATTTCTTCCCTTCTGATAGTAATACTGCCCCGAAAATTCTACATAACTACTTTGAGTGTTAACTAAAAGGAAATTTCATTGGTCAGTACTTTCAGTGTTTTAAAAGAGCAAAGTGAAAGGGTTAAGATCATTATTGGTCCACCTTTTTCATTTTATAACTGTTTTAATCCTATCAGACGAAACAGAGGGAAAAACATACAAAACGGCAGTCCGTATTCGTGAAAGTTTCCCCATGGATTCGATTTTAGATACGAAAAGAAGCTCGCGAGTCTCGCATCGATATATCGACCCGTCGACACAATCGCGGTCGAGAACCGCTGACTTGGAGACGCCATTCAACCCTTTCACGGAAGGAATCCGATTCCAATCACTCGTGATGGAGTGCAACAGACAAGAGCATCGGTTTGCATTTACCGCTTTGCTTATGCCGAACAACATAAACAACAAGCGAGAGCGGAACGCGTCGTCTTCTTGAAAGCCGGCGATTCCCGCATCGCTCAGACCGAAGAGATCATTCTAACTCCCCTTTAAATGTGCCGTTGTTTAGAGCGTTGAATTTATTCAAGAGTAGATTCGATGTGGAATATCTCTTAGGACTAGTCTTGCCCATTAGTCAGATGACATGACAGTTATTGTAAACAATTGATGGATGACTTTTACATCCTCTAATTTTTCGGGTATTTTGTGAAGATTCGTTCTCAATAAGTGACTATGTTAGAGCAATGTCTGAAATTTCAACAGTTTTGCTGCAAGGAAGATGGAAATCAGATGGAAATATTGATATATGATTCAATATATCACTCGTAATCAGTAATAGTATTTTATAAGAATACCTAACTTTATTTATTTCTTCTTTTATTTTTCATTAGATATCATTTGTTCCTTATATAATTGTGCCGTAATAAAACTGGGTGTCATAACTTGAACTAGCTTCATATCAGTAAAATAATTTCATACAATGTGAGTAATGAAGCGGTTCTTCCCGATCGTACTAGAAATTTCTATTTTAAAGGATATGCTTAAAGCGTTATTATCCAAATAATCTAATCAAATCTAATTCAGGTCAAATTATAACTTTCCTCTGATGAATTATTGGGCTATAATAGCGCAGCACTTCGATTCAAATAAGTGACTTAAATATTTTGTGGAATAATATCATGCCAACGTTTAATACCGGAAGAGAAATTGTTATGAACATCCACCAGTGAATTGTAAAAATAGCATTTCTCGTTTTTCAAAGCGAAATTTTAAACATTCCTGAAATAATTCGTATTTACATTTTATAGCTTACTACCTGAAAACTGGTTTTCAAGGTGTTTACCTCCAGCATCCGCGATGGCTAAGAAAAGATTGCGATTGGATGGAGGACAAAAGCACAGGTTTGTGCCATGTTGTGACGTCAGTTCCTCTAATCGGCTCCTTTTTCCTTATTGGCGTTTATTTAACTACTATAGTTTCGGGGACTTGGTTATATTCTAGGAAACTAACGCACTGAAGGAGGAGCCACAAGGAAAATTCTTTCCATTTTCCTCATTAGCGTATCGGTGTTTAATGCAGAGACCGCTTAAATAATTCTGCACCGTTGGCATGACGATAAGATGCGAAAAAATGCCACATGCGTAGGCGCGATCAGATTAGAAAGGTATACATCGGTACGAAAATAATTTTTCCTTTTCACAGTGTTTCAGAGGTTTATCAGCTATCTCCGATTACACATTAAAGTTTACAAAACTAATGTTATTAAATATAGGCCATCATCCATCAAAATGACTGTGACTGCAAAAACCATTTAAAATGTAGGTTGATTGACGGATCTACATTCAATTCTTTTGCGCATTTCAATCAACAGGGCCAGTGAAATCATTTCGCAATATCCTCTGACAATAAAACAGCTTTCTCACTTCAGATGTTCCTTCAATGAGAATCAGAGATCAATATTAAGTAAAGGCCCACGAAATTGCTAAACACATTATAACGATATGTTATTATTTAATCGGATGGACTATAAAATCAATTCATTACTAAAAACCGTTGCGGAGTTGCTTACAAATTAATTATTATGCCTCGAAATTCGTTGTTTACCTACCTACATTAGAAGAATAATGTATATCAGTATTTTATACCCATTTTGAACGACTAGGTAACGGCAGACGTTAAATTGAAAACTACCGTGACAAAATTAATGAAATCATAAAAAAATCTTGAAAAGGAACCAAGCAGAATGTTCGCTCTCCCTCTTGCTTACGGCCAACATAATGAAAAACGAGAAATCTCATTGCTGTGTAAAGGCCACGGGTCCAAGGAAACTTCCAGCAGAAACTATTCCAATTCCAAAACTCAGTCACTCATATCACCGAGACCAAATTAACATCGTGAAAGCGAGCTGAATCACACACACCAGGGTTCGTAAACATGTGAAAGTCGAATCAAATATAACAAAGGACAGAACGCAAAAGTACGAACTCGCAAAACGTCTACAACCATCTCTCCTCCGATGACTTTCTCCTCCTGGAGCCCCCCATTGTCGAAATCCGAACCGTGGAGACATTTGAGATTTGGTGGCAAAAAGGAAGAGAAAAAAATCCGCGAGCTTTCCCTATGATTGATGCTGCGGATAGGGAGGCAGACTAGCTGAATACGAGTCATTAACCTGGGAAGGCCAATGGGGACAGGGAGTAAGAGAGAAAGGATGGTGTGTGCGAAGGAGAAAATAAGCTGCGAAGTTTAATTATGCAATCTCGCCGCGGTAGAAGCTTGCTCAGTCGGGAAAAATTCGTGCCAAATCCATCAGTATCGAGAGAGAATTGTTATCTCCATATAACTGCTCCTTAGCCTTCCTATAATTGTGGTATTGATCCAACTCCTTCGCCAATAACCTAATCGTTAGCCGATGAATGGCACTTTGAATCAGGTAGATGATTTTCATTTCATTTATAAAAATACTATTAAAAAACTTGTATACACGTGAGATAGAACATGGAAATTTTAAGTTGTTGTTTTTTTTAAATTTCTTCGATATGTTAAGTCATTCCGCGCATGGGTTCACACCGGAACCGCTTTCACCGAAGTCGAACGTATTGCCCATATGGCTATACGGAAGCCTCGGAAACCATAAGGTGAAATATAATACAATTCAGTCTATAGCAATACGATGGTTAAAATAATTTTAAATATCGAGAACAGTAAAATAAAGACGTATCAAAAATCAAAGAAACTACGTGAACGTAAATCCTTTTCTGCCAAATTTGGTATAAACGACAAAACTTGTAAACCGTTTTGGCCACATTAGTGGTAGAATTCTCTCGTTTTTTCCATCATATTATTTAAGTATCTCCTCTGAAGGTTTTCCATACAACAACTACGAAAGAAGTTTCCTCCAGAATGACTGTTTAATGTTTTCCATTAGTTTTCCTTGTATCATGCCTATTTAAATGCAAAAAGGGTTAAATTCAAGTCTTAGAATCCTCTTTTTATTACTGAATTAATGGGATATATTTTGAAATCCAGAATCTATCATTATCGAATACGTAACTGAAAATAACTAACGATTTTATAATTACCTTCGGGGTAATCTCGCTGCAATCACTATGTCATAAAGAATAATTATATAATTGGTGGTAAGGTCGGTTATTAAAAATCAATACGTGCAAGGATTCAGAATATAGCTGATGCACTATGCAGTTTACCTTAACAGTGCTCACTAATTTATACCTCCATAAAAGACGGTAAATGCTCTTTATCCTTGAGTTTTTCCTCACCTTCCGCAGAGCATAATCTGGGCATTGACATTTACTCCAGAAACATTATTTAGGTTAATTAGATTTTTGGTCATAATGTCCTCTACGGTTCAATGATATGATTATGAAACAGTGAAAAGTTGTTGAAATCTCTTCACAGAACCCCCGAATGATTTACGTGTGAAGAAAGTCCTGGAAATTCGTAATAAGAGGCGTTGATCTCTGTCACAGCCTAAAGAGAGAACACGTCTTATTTCCGGTCAGCTCTTCTTTTCTTGGTGCCTTCGAATGTTTATTTTTAGAATGTGATACCAAAACACGAAAATATTTCGGCAAGAAGAACGAATTATCTTACGAACCTTTTAAGAACAGGAGGAAGTCGGAAGTATTTTAATAAAGTCTTTTTAAAAAAATAATTCGCCATTTGGAGCTTACAATGTTCAATTACCGATGTCGCACGTAGGACACGAGGGAAATGCGTCACTTCCCGGAATTTCGAAATATTAGATTTTCTAATTAGTTGAGAGCTAATCGATAGAAAGGTGACGATGCCTGCGCGAGGTGATTCAATGGAAAGTGTTACTCCAAAGATGAAGATGAACGAACTGTTAATTTTTTGAGCACCGAATCTGCATCGTAACACTTCCTCATTTTCTTATTTTCAAAACCTTTTAGCATCGTCTTTAATTCGCTTTTTCTCTTCATGTAAACATTGATTTGATTCGCGCGCGAATTTAGAGAAATGATCGCCATGAGATGGGACTTGGGAACCTCCTAAATAATAAAAAATCCAATTTAATTTATTTATAGTTTGACCTGACTGAATGACACAGGAGCTTGGTGAAGGTGTCTTGAAGAGGACTGGTCATCTTTCTCCAAAATATCTATCCTTTCTTCTAGCATATCAAATCTAACACATATCTAATCTATACAGTCGATTCTTTCATACTTTACAAGTCAAAGTATCTGCAGTAATAACAAAGAGAAAAGAAAAAGTTCTAGATTACATTCCCTGGCCCTTTTTTTTCGTTGGAATTTGGAGTTGAGCAAAGTAGATCACTGAGGTTGAGGTGCTGAGGGAAATTTATTATTGGACGATGCTAAAACACATCCACATACTTTCTCTTTCAAGCACCAATCAAATGAATATATTTCATTTCCTCTTCAAATCCCTTCCAAGAAATACCATTGTCTTGTCCAATTACTCCTCAGCACATTTAAACCTGACACAGTAATTGCATTCTTTCACAGCATCTGGGTCAAAAAATACATCCATCATGGTCACGCTTGTCAAGTGCTGAATTTGCGGGTGGCCGATATCTAAAACAATGCAAATTTCGCGAATTAATTTGCGATGAAAGTATAGCAATTAACTTTCTCAAACGCTGATTCGACGCTTTGAATAGTAAATTATTCCCGCCTAGATTTCTCGTAAATTCGCGAATGAATTCGGCAGACTCTGACTTCGAACAACAGAATTGCCGCAAACGAATCAGCTGCGCTTCTGAGGAATGCTTTCCGGACGCTCGAGGCCAAACCAAAACATACGGGTTATTGCGCGGGAAAGAAAAACGGAACCGCTGAGTAATTGCGAGGCCTCTGCTGCGAATCCGCGAAACGAAACTTGGCGGCGAGATTTCCCCATCGAATAGGACCTTTCCCTTTGCGTTATGAAAACTGCTTTCCGCGCGGGCGAGAAAACACTCGTAAAACTCACTTCTGCAAATACTCCCCTTTCTTTGAACGCTCGGATTCCTACGCAATTACTCTACGTTGAAGTGGTGCTCGATAGGTGAGATTGGAGTGGTGTGAGGCCCTCGTGGATGGGGCCTCCCCTCGGGGCTGAAATGCCTCCACAGGGAAGTGGTCACGGGATGATGAATGCGCGGGCAGCTAGTCAAACAGGTATCCTTCTTCTACACCGTCATACCACCCGAAGGCACTTCTCTCCATCAACAACCCCCTGCGACCCCTTTGCTGGTGACCCCTCTCTGCTATCTCAGTTATCCGACACATCGTCTGTCCGAGATCTTCAACCCCTTCGCAGGGACATTTCTAAGTATCATTGATATGCAAATCAAATGGCGAATCTACTTAGAGGGGCGATGGGGTGATCACCCTTCAATAATCCCGCGAAGTTCACAACATGAAATAACAGCATTGCATTTTGGCGGGCTGTATATCTTTCCTATGAACGATTTGCGTTTGCAATGTGCAGATATCATGTAAACGACAGAGTTAAATTTATAGGAGTCGTAAAAATATCGATGATCAATGGTAGAGAAATAAAGCTCTAAAACAATCGTTTCCTCAACATGATACACATAAGTATAAGTCCATGATGCCCCCTAGAAAATTTATTTTCTCTACAATCTAAGTAAACAGCTTCATTCAAGATAACAATTTATGAGTTTGTAGTGGATTCTTCCAAAAATGAATTCGAAATACAGATCGATCTCCCGCTAATCTAATCTGATTTTGAGCAATCATTTATAGCTAAAAGGTTACCATTTTTTGCCAAATTTAAAAAACGAAATCGTTAATTTGATTAATTAATCTATTAATCTTCAAAGAAGTGAGAGGAAGAGTTATATTATTAGCATAAAATTTTTAATTTTCACGTTATTCTTTTCTAATTTGTCGCTTGAAGAAACTCATTAACAAGATCAGATTATGGCTACAGTCGAAGAGATACAAAGAAGAATAAAATGTAACAGTTGAGAATATTTGCGTCAATTACTATCTGCCTCTAAATAGCTCCCTTTGTAGCAAACTTCATTGCCCCCTTTTTCGTCTCTATCATAAAAAGTTCCTCCCTTCGTGAGAAAATCTTTCTCAATATATCTGCGCAATTCCTTCAAAGTAAATCCCTCGCGGTTCTCGGCAGAGATTCAATTTTGTTTTTCTCCCGGACGCTCGTGATTATATCCTCCAGGTGTTCGAAAGGAATTTTGAGATTGCGATGCTCTTACAAGCACGAGATACCGTCGCTCTTACTCCAAGTCTTTATTCATTGCTTTAATGGGAAAATATTCAGGATTCATTGATATTAATCTTCTTCTCCTAGTTTTTAGATCGATTCGACTTATTCAAGATGTTAATTAACATCTTGGATAGAAAGAAAAGTTATGGTTTGCTAACGGAGTAAAGCGAATCAGCTAGAGTGTAGCCACAGAGGCAATACCCTCACCTTCTTCTATTATGGTTAGATCTATATTTTCCGAATTAAATTGACATTTTTTGAATTCTTTAAATATTTCTCCCTAGTTGCGCGAGTCTTTATTGCTACTATTTTGCAATACTTGTTGAAATCAAGTTTTTTTAGTTCAAATAAATATCTAACTAATGTGATCTCGATATGTTACAGAAATGAATATTTAATGCCGCTTCAAGAACGAAATACAAGACATTCACTGTCATCGATCCTATGGAAAACTATTGAGAAGTCTGCATGATTTCTAGCCAGCAACAACTTCATAAGCCAGATATGTAAATTTCCAAGGAGTGTCCATATTAACGGCATGGAGTAAAAAAACGAAGAAAAATACATGGATACTCGGGGCAAATCCTTCATGCAGATGAACAAGGCTACCGAGAGCGACGCTGACCGGTCTGGGCGGCTGCTATCCAGTACTTCCACTACCACACTTTTATAATCCACCCCACACCATTGTTTTCGCATTTTCGCGCTTGATTGCGTTTCGAGATAAATACGCCTCAAACAAGATATCTCAGGTCTTGCAAAATGTTGACAACGTATTCTCCTACTTAAAATGTAGGTTTAAATCACTAGGCGTAAAGGTTGGGCACTAGAATAAAGGAAGGATTTCATAATGTTCTTGATTCAAGTCGAATTCGGGAACGATGATATAAGGTTCTCGCCCTCGTTGAAGGATATTGTTCGGAGAGAATTTTATACGTGCTTGTCTGCACGATAAAATAGTCAATTACTTACTCAAAGACTGATGTTTCTTACGGTATGTTTGGGACTGGATATGAAATGCATTTATTTTTACGTGACTCCTTTTCACCAGTTCACAGATTTAATGTTTTATTTTTTTGGAAAGGCAGAGATGTCATGCAATAACGGCTTAGGGTTCACCTTCTGCTTTAAGGAAATGGTCTGATCGGTTGTATATCAGCTTTAAGTAATAAATTACCTTTAAGAATTCTTAAAATATAAGAACTTCTTAGAATAATATATAACGGCTTTGGAGAATTTTGTTTGCTAAATATCAACTGGTGATTTACGTAAACCTAATTTTACTCATACGATGCCGGATTAAAGTAAAAATCAATTGTGGAATTTCGACATAAAGAGAGCAAAAATATTGAGTTTACTAGGTGATTCTGGGTGATCTATTTGGAATCATTATGATCTACAGTGAGGCAAAATGCATGCAAGGGTGTTCAACGGAAGAATTTGACGGCATCACAGGCGCCAATTCATCCCATGTGTTGCGCACATTCGGCAACTTTCTAAACCGGAAAAGAACGATATTCGCAAACAGGCTTCATCGATAAAAAATTCTTCCTTTCCTTTTTGTGCAAAGATATATTGGCGTACCCTGTGACACGATAGCTCCAAGGAAGTTAGCCACCCACTTTCCCCAAGGGCCTCTTCGCTTAAGATGAAGTCGCAAAGCAACCACCGGCTCCATCGTCTACAAGTCATCACTCTCATGACCCTATTCATATCATACATTCTCTCCACTAGATGAGTGTTAGAAATCCCACGCTTATCTCTGCGGCTTTATGCATTCCATCGTCCTCTCCTACCGTCCTCCATTCGCCCGACACTCATACCAGGACCGCGCTATGGCCTTCGCCCATCTTATACTGCCCTCAATGTGATGGACTCCAGCGGAATGCAATCATATATTTATAACTGCATGCGTAATAATCGTATTCCATTGGGTAAAGAGCGCGGTTCCACTAGTACTCATGGCAATTAATAGTCAGTGCTGTGGGCCTTCTGAAGGATTTAATTGTATCGATGAATTTTGCGATAACTTTCCCCAACTTTCAACATCTATCTTGGCTACCTGCCTTCAAGATTCAATGACTATCTGATTACTAATTATCCTTATATCTTACTATCTTATTTTAATTGATTTGTGTCGAAGTAATACTCCGATCGAATTAATTTAAAAATCTTTCCTTGAACTTTCCCTTCAAGAAAGTAAAATAGAAGAAAATGCTACACGTTACAAATATGAGGGATGCAAGAACATTTTAAATGCGGAACTGAGTTGATTTCGCTGATATTCCTCAAACGCGATGTAGAGATTTCGGTTTCCTCGCTTATTCCACCCTCTCGGTCTCCACGGTCCTTTTGATCTCGAATCGTATCTCTCGAGTTACTATCAAGTTACAGTTTTTCGATTGTTATTCTTTCCGCATTTTCGTAGCTCGATTTTTACAGACAAAGAACTCTAGCCTTTCGTTTTCTGCGATCAAAAATTAAACTGAAAGAAATCGAGGTGATGTTTTTTATCTGTAGGCGGTGATTTCGCGGTAGTCGGGGAAAAAGGGGACACGCAGAATTGTATGATACCTCGACTAGAGCGACGTGAAGGTTGCAAAATATGGTGACGTAATGCTTTAAAACAAATTTGTAAGTCGCGTAGGTTAAGGAAATACAGGTCACGACGAATATTTTAATGCGACCAGCAGACACAAAAGGGAATGAAAGAATTGGAGACTTAAGTTTTTGGATGAAGGAAAGATTTCTTCACCAACTGAACAACTCAGCATATACTTTACATGAGTAAACATGGTGTACAAGATGTGAAAAATAGTGACTTGGCTGGGAATCGAACCCAGGTCTTCCACTTTCCGGACAGGTGTCCTTGGGTCAAATCGCACGCTTGCCTAAGAAAAGTTTAATTTCATTTCTATCTTGAGTAAAGATCAATGATAAAGATACTTAAAATGAGCAAATTTTATACTTTTAAACTTTCATAAATTTCCCTCTAAGTTGAATTTTCTTCATAATATAATGCACAAGTAGTATCATTTATTAGAATAGTTACTAACACTATTGACCTATGATATTATAAATTCACATTGACTTATAGTAATACAAACGCAAAGAGAATGCCTCAAATGACACATTTAATCCATGAAAATTGCAATGACTGATATCATAAATATTTTGCACGTTAAGTTTAATAGAGAAGAGTCAAGAAAACAATAATATCCGAACAATTGTTTTTTATTTAGTCGACCGGTTTCGGCTACACAGGCATCATCAGTTAGGTGGATATTACTAAGTTTTTCTTCACTCTTCAGTATGTCTTTCCAGGAAGTGCCAAATAATTTAGAATTAAAGCATAATATACGTATTTCAACAAGAAGCGACATTATCAATTTCCACCCGTAATATTTTAGATACATTTAAAATATGCATCTAAAATATGTCTACTAAATCATATATACCATGATACTACAATAGGTTTGGAAATCGATTAATTTTTAGAAGAAAAATTTACAAATTCAGCGAGAAGTTTGTCTTCGGTATCTCTCACTCAAAAATTCTTGGCTCCATATTTTAAATCGTTTTGTAATGGTTTGTTGCATAGTTTCGATGACTAAATATCATATTCATGCAATTTCTCGTTAAGTGCTGCTCTCCTCAACTCTCTAGATTTACTGATGCAACAAAGAATGCGGCGCTGCTAGTGAAAGTTGTGAGATCGCAGAGCACTGAAGCGGTGTTTATTTTTCCTACGGATCTCAGCCTTCTTTTGTTATCGATTCGGAGGCGACTGAGGAATCGAACTCAACTGTTATGGCCTAATCAACCGGCTTGGACCCACATCCTCCTCAACCTTGAAACCACCCAAAGGAGCATTATATCGTATTTTCCGCACTGTCCTTGGTGATTGACTTCCGTTATCCCTTCTCCTCACATAACTAGTTCTACCCACTGTTCTCTTAAGAACTTCCTTCTCATCCAATAGTTACAAAATTATTTACTAGACGAAGGTGATCTAGGGCCTTGTCTGTAATGAAAAGAGGTCAATAAAATTTCCAAATAATGCTACATGACAGTACGGCCATGTCAAAGAAAAGACCTTTTCAAGGGTGACAGATATGCCTATGATTGCTTACTATCCTAGAAACTAAAATTCAGCTTGAGCGCTCGTTAGCGATAGCCGTAGAAACCGACAACAGCTGCCTTCGCTTTAAAGCAGGCCAAGGTCGCTTCGGAGAATTAAATTAATCTCGCTTATTCAGCCTTTCAATTAAGCTGCCGCAGTTTTATAATCTGCGTACCTTTCGAGGAGCCCCTTGTTCGAGAAGTAATGAAGGTACAGAAAGAAAACCATTGCATTCTGATTTCGGAGACTTTAATTTAAATCTCTTCATAGTTAGTAAACTTAGTCTCTTAAATGAAGTAGATATACTTCTAGCTTTAATAACGATGAGATAATTTGTATTAGAACTCGAAAGTGGCGAGAGCGTAAGATTTGGGTTAAGAGGTAAAACCCGAAATAATTACCATTGTGAGAAATTAAGGACCGAATGAAATACTTTCGTGTGGAAAATATGAAATGAGTAACTGCATTCTAGATAATCCATTTAATGATATTTAGGGGGTGGGCTACATGTAAGTAAAAACTCGTATACATTATAGGATGTACTAGGAAAGAATCGATGTTGTTGTGGAACCTAATTGTTAGCGCAACTCTAGCTTATGCGTCAGGAGATTGTTATGATGTAAGCTCTGAAGTAACAATGAGTGATTCACTAGGATAAATGATTGCCTTGTTTTCGATTTACCCCGTTAAGAATGGGAATAAATACCCTAAATCTCATTCCAGAAAGTTTTGCCTCTTGACTTAATTGAATTCAAGGACTTAATCCTTTGTCATCCTTCTCGGTAATTAAATCAGCAATTTTTACGGTCATCCATCCATACTGCCCTGACCTTCAAGAGCACCTTACATCTGAGAAAAATGGACTTTTATTTTTCTGGCCAACATGAATATTCCATATTTTACGTTGATGACACCTCATTTATTCGAGCATTACGAAAGATGGAATAATAAAAAATGAATGCATCCATTTGTCGGCGGAATCAGCGGTGCACGAAAATTGCGTCAAAGTGACAGCCGAGGCCGACGATTTTGGTCGACACGACCGCAAATTGATTGAGTCCGAAGCCCCTACCATGGGAAACCCCTTCTGAGGTCACCGAATGGCAGGCAGGGCTTCCGACCTCAACAACCAGGCTTACTGCGGCAAGCACGTTGCAGTTTCTTCGATATTCCTCCCTCACCACCTTCCCATTGACTTCTAAAATTCCTTCTATTCCGAAGAAGGATTGTCGAGGGCAACAAGTCGGCCCTGGCCCTGTTAAACCACAAGCGGCAAAGTCTCCTGCACGCCTTTCGGATGCAATCTTCATCTTCGGTGTCCTCTCCTTTATCTAACCTTTTCCTCGTCTCCTAAGCGCGTGGATTAGATGAGAAAGTCCGACCAGACTTTCCTAACCCGACAAATCTAAATTTCCGTGAGCTACCGCATGTCTTTTGTTCTTAACGTGAGGAGATTAGCGCAATCGTTGCCAACTGTTACAAAAGAACACGCGCCTTTGTTTCCGCCTCTAGAGCGAATTCCTTTCCCATTCTTTTGTTCGCGCGAATTTTTTCGCAAATTCGATAATTTGCGCTGATTTGCCTATCCTAATTGAGCGGAAGAGGAAGTGGCAAGGTGGAAAATTTGAGGCTCCAGCGACCTGTGCAGTGCTTCCGACGGATGCTTTTACATGAACCGATGAGACTGCGAAACTGTCAGAGCAAATTTTAAAATGTGATTTATGGGAGCTTCATGCGTGCAGGGGATTGACTATGTCTATGTAAGAACCCTGCAAGCCGCCTTTCGGCGTGTGGCAGGGGGTGCAAGCACCTTGAATCTATTTTAAGCTACCATATGAACAATAGCAAAATATCTCGATTCCATGCGATGTAAGACGCAGTTTACAGAAGGAAAATGTTTCGCGTCGTCGAAGTTGCACTCAGAAGTAGAAAAAGTGTCCTCGCTATGCCAAAGTGAGTATCCATGACAAGGGCGCATACCCGCGGTACCAACCATTGTGATGAGGAATTGTCTTCAAGGCTGAAAATGGGGTATTGGCGGTTGAGCCGCATGTCACCGCATTTCGGCCATCGGATTTCGACAAACGGCCCACCCGAATATAAAATACCAGTAACCTCAAGAGCTGATGGAATGGAGAACTTCCTCTAGCACGGATGAAAGGAAAATTTTACATTTCTGGCAGCGCCTAAATTTATCCATGGCCAAAGCGGCTCGACTGTTCTGAAGACGTAAAATCTTCCGGTTTCGCATTCTGGGAATTGAGTTTGGTAATAAAGTGTTCGAAAAGATGCCTTAGAGCGAGGTCGCACAGAAAAGAGAATTGAATAATCGTTAATGCCATAAGTAGATAGTTAGCAGCATGTTAATACCCAGAAAAATAGTTATACCGCAAGATTGCGATGGATATGTGGAGCTTTTCTAAGTAAAAAATGTTTCGATGTCTCCCTACGATGATATTTTCCAAAGAAAAAGACAATATTTTATTTTATTCTCTTATCTGTGAGAAGTATACTTTTACAAAGATCTAAACAGAATACTCATAGTTTGGCGAATCTGTGATAGCGGGGAATGTAATCGTATAGAATCGAGAAACTGATGAATTATTTATTGTCATCTTAAAATAACACAGCCACTATTTTCGCTTCTTAGCAACCATCACCACAGAATCAACAGCTTTTATGGTTAAGATACACAATGCGATCATTTCCCACAAAGGTTTTTCCGAAGACCATGAGGGGTAGAACATAAACCCTTGGATGAATGTTTTTATCCGACCGCAACGTGAGTACCGCGAGCATCTTTCAACTGCCGATGGATACACTTGACGATTAACCCGAGGAAGGATGTTTCAGAGAAATCTCCGAATGGATTTGTTTCAAAATTTCGAAAATGAACTCTTGACGTCCGATATGTGTGGGAGAATTTCGTAATTCCACAGTTGCGAAGGGACCCCAAGGAGGAATCGAAAGGCGGACGTGAATCACACCTCTTTTGGAGGTTGAATCCTCCGTCCTTGCCCTGACCTTCCTTTGCAGGAGGATTTAAACGTGCGTGGGTATTATATATAGCCTCTCTATAACATAGAGGAAGAGATGGATGTTGACAATGAAATCTTCTCCCCCTCCCAAAGAAAAGAAACATTCTCCCCACCCACCTGCCGGTGTTTCATTTCTTCGGGGAAACCCCATTCTAGATTAGACCGTCTCATGAAATTATCCTGATGTCAAGTTGACTGCACCACGGGAAAGGTTGCAGTACAACTTCTATGACGCATCTTCTGCGTTGGTGTAGGGTTATTTGAATTTCCCACGTGGAGCAATATCACTTAGATTAAAATTCGATTATTTTATATTTAGCCTGCACCCGATGCAAGTTTATTCTTTATTTATGATATTGAGCCTCTTCTTGCATAAGTAGTGCCTTAATTTGTGGAAAGATAAACCATAATTTATGTTATTTCAATCATGATATGCTAAAATTGGTCCCATAATTTAATTCATTTACTTGTAACAATTCCTCATATATATCTTTCGCACCACAGCGTTAGTAATATTTTCATTTATATCCAGGAACTTGCCAACGGCCAACAATATATTTTCAACGCATCATCCATTTTCACTGACAGATTAAAGTTTCATCTCCATAGTCGATGGATATAAATCACCTAAAAAAAAGACCGGCCTATATCTGAAAAAGCTCTCTCATTCTATCGATGAGAAGGCAAAAATTGGAAGATGAATTGACCGGACTGAACAAATTCAAGGTTTTCTCCAAAGTGGCTGGCCTTCTCATGTTTATGTGCATCTATTGGCGGCAGGGTTCAAATTAGGTATAAAATAACATTTATGTAAAACTTATTTCAACTGTTCAATGCAACCGTAGGGTCCAAACTTATTAGCATAAAACAAGTTTTTCATTAATACTCTTTCTCTCTCTCCTGAGTTACTTGTCGGGTTAATATTCTCAGTAAATACTCAAATATACATAAATTAATTTATTTATAGAATTATTGATAAATTTTCGTGTCACTCGATTATTATTTTTACGCATAATATACGCGTTTATACCCCTCTAAATTTCCTATAGCCCCGGGATTATTTTAATATTTGATTATTTGAATAAATGAGCTGCGCGTAGCGATAAAGGTTTGCTCTCAGGTCAGATGTGTGGGAAGGATACGTCGCTTTACTGTTACAATCCAAACTTTGATTTTCGGTGGAATCTCAAGAGTGAAAATTCATCGTACTGCACGCGGAAGAACATTGGCATCCAAATGATTTTTTTTCGCAATAGAAAATTTTGGAAGTCAATATCGAGAAGATGATTAAAGATTTTCTGAAAGTATCTTAATTCATGTATCATTAATATTAATATGGAACCAGAAAAGGAAGATTTCACCGATTAATTTTTAATTCTAACAAAAGTGGTCGGCAAACTGCTTTCCTAGCCTTTCGCAAGAATCTAGAGAATCCAGTTTCAAGATCTGCCACATCTCGCAAGTCCCTCATTTCCTTGCCGATCACCTACCTGGCACTAGCAGATCTGCGAGCGTGGGCTTGAATAATCAGCATGACACAGACATATTTTAAAGTACCCATTAACGATCCCGTAAAAGTTTTTTGTCGTTTTTAGCTCGCGGCAATAATATATATGCAAAAGTTCCGATAAAGATTATATTCAAATATTAAAATTTATATTTATTTGTTTGGTTCAACGGAAGATAACTTGAAAACGGTAATTCATGTATTCCAACGCTCGATTATCTTCATATCTTAGATTATGACGGGGAACCAGTGGTGATTTCAACGAGCGCATGAGGAATGGTAAAGCTATCGCTATAGAAAATAGCAAAGCATGACGACGAATGAAAAAATGACAGCATTGTTCTTAATTAAACCCGATTGATAATTATACTAGCCGCTGTTCTCACAATAGTACATTATAAAAAATCTCCATGAAAATTCTATTCAAAAATTTCGGAAAATCAAATTGTTTGGATAGGTATAAATAGCCATCCGTTTAATATAACTGTAAAGCATTTGCATTCTCCCTCTCAATGAATTGAAAAAAGATTAATGTTACCGTTGGTAATGATGCCGGCTTTTGAATAATTTAAAAGGGCGTGCTTGCCGTTTTAATATATATCGCCAAGGAATGTTTAATTCATCATTAGCTAACTTTCTTCTCATTACGAGATCCTTTCCGGCTGAATGGGCCGATACTATCCGCATCAATGGCTTATTTATCGATAGTGAATCGCCTTTTGATTATGGAATATGCTTCCAGCACGCAAATCGTTTTGCAAGCCGCGCGAGTCTATGCATTAATAATGTGAAAAATAAATCGTCTGCTTGACAGAATTTGACGACGCCCTCATTAGGTTATTCCAATTATTGGAAATTCGCGTTGCGAAAATTTTAAAAAGTTTCACTCGCAGTAAAAAGCACCTTAAAAACACTATCGCTACTTTTTCGCTCGACCGTATCGAAGTAAAGATTGTTTTTTTCTGGTTCGGTTGCAGATATTACCATCGGCAAAACGAGCTTTCACCTTATACAGAGACGTCACTCGGGACACATCGTATTTTTTCCTTCGTATATCTCCCTTATATCACCGCAATTTCACTCCTATATTTTCCATGGTATCGGTACGGACCACTCGTCAAGCGTTAACCCAACCTCCGCACAAAAAACACCACAATATTCGTACTCACCAGTTCACCACTTCGGTAATGTTGCAGTCGCTGCCGTTGGTTGCCGTCTTGGCGGTGTTTCTTATCTCCCACTGGTGCAGCGAAGGATGGCTCGCGTCCTTATTCCAGTCGTCAGCACTTGCGGCACCTTTATGACTGCAGTTACTCTCGTACCGAGAGTCAGGAGAGAAGTGAGCCGCGGAGGGAAGGAACGAGGAAGATATTGGCTGGCGTGCGCGGATTTTTTATTTTTTATTTTCGCCAACCTGCGTCAAGAGTCCAGATTTCCCCCACCCCTGTTCCTTTTCCCATTCACCGCTTCGGTCCCTCCCCCCTTTGGCGGAGCGACCTCTCCCACGATCGCTCCCTTCCATTTGTCCTTCCTCTCCCTCACCCCGCCTCATTGGAGATTCCCTTATCGCAGGATAACTCCTTCCTTGATGATCCTCGGGGATGTTTAACCTACGGGCTTCCCCCTTCCCTCCCATTCATCCTTGGTATAGCTTCGGGCTTCCTTCCTCCACCATTCGGTAATTGTTTCTCTTTTCTCGGGATGATATTCTTTGGGAAAATACAGCGCAGCGAAATTGGGTGTGAGCAAGTTTCTCTTTCGAATAATTTCGATCTAAACATTCAGCGGCGTTTCTCCAATTACCTACGCTTTTTTATTTTCGCGCTCGTTTGAAGATAGAATATAATTACATGACTTGCTATTAATACATAAAATTCTATTCCGAGAAGTACCTAATAATTCTGGCAAAAAATTGAATTTTTATTTTGAATGCAGCTAGTGTGAGAGATAATATTTGTAAATAAACAAAAGTAAAACTTCTTTTTCCAGGAGTTGATTACGATTGATATTTTTCAGTTTCATATTCAACAGTCCTATAGAGAGGCTTCATTTAATAGAAAATGAAAAAAGATTATGAAGAGAATATGTGCGAACCGCAAAGATCTAATGAAATGAGAATGCCATAATAAGGTTTCGAAATATGTATATCTTTTTCATTTTGTTGCGGAGGAGGCATGGGATATAAAATCTTACCCTGCATCTTAAGTGAACTATAAAACGATTTTTTCAATGGAATTTACTTTGGAAAGGGCGGAAAATGTAAATATCAGAATTAATTTCTAAATATTCTATAATAAATAACCATTACTACCTCTTGTAACTGTTTCTAATGAAATCAAGAGAAGCATGGAATTTGTCATAAAATATTAACATAATTTTTATTTTATTATAATTTTAAATTGTTATAATATCAATATGAATTAATATATTATTATAATTTTAAAATATATCTATAATTAAAATATAAATGACGATTATTTATTGAAGTTATCAAATAATTTTCACAGAACATAATTGTGGAAGATTTGTATAATGTAGATTATGGTTATTCTAAGCCTTAAGCGTCAAGATAAATCATGAATCATTAATCCCTAGAATAAAGAAAAATTATCTTCATGAATTGTATGACCAAGACATGACCAATTATGATGTTATCAAAAGCTTATCGCACCATTTCAGTTAATTGGAATAAGCATGTAACAAGCTGACGTTTAACTAGTTGAGAAAAATCTTTTTTTCCTTTTAGGAAATCGGAAGCTCCACTCATTAATTTCTTTTGCAATATTCTGGTGAAATGTTCCAAACATATATAACTCTATGGTTATCAAGGCTTTTGTGTTTTTTTTCTTTCAGTCTGCGGCTTTTTCTTACGTAAATTCCGCCAGATTTTTCGCTCGGAAATTCCACTATGAACAAGAGAGCAATACTTCCTGACGGAAGATGTTCCGGTCTCGTCCAAATGGAAGGATGTTGTTAGGGAAGCTTAATGGTTGGCCCCGGAAGATTGTATTAATTATTCATCAGATAACAGAGTTAGCAGAGGAAATAATAGCTGACAAAGGCATTTCTAGGAAATGATGAATTAAAATCGTAATGAAAATTGCGCGTTGTGGGTGGCCGCTGTAAGTTCAGCTGACCACTAATGCACGAGGAAAGTTGTATAAATTCCAATTTTGGTTAAATAATGGCTCATATGAAAATTGTTAGTATCCAAGTAAATGTATCAACTGAAGATGATTAACCATCATTAATTTTATAGGAGAGAAATTTTTTTGTGTTCTGTTCATGATATTCAGTTGATAATTTTTTGAAATTCAATATAATTGTATCTTTTGAGCTGAGTAACTAAATTATGCATTATATAATAATGTATAGCATAATATATAATTTTATGTATGTAATATAAAATATTATGAAGCAATGTTACCATATATACATACATATTAACAATAAGTTAACAACGGTAACATGACATTATTTCTCGTTGAAAGTTTCTGTTCCATTAGCAGCTATATAACTATCCATTTCTGAACATCGTGCACTTGATGATGATTTAAATCTTCCGCTACACTAAAAAGCAAATTTCTTAACCAAGTTTTAGTCTCCTTGCCTAAATGCTTGTCAGAAGAAGTGTTAAAATGTGTATTCAAGGGAATGTCTATATTTGAATCTTTATGCTATTAACAGCTATGAAGAAAGCGGTACCGGGTTCGATTCCCCGGTGGGAGCCAATGTGCGAAATGACCTAAGCTGTCGAAGCACTTTTAACAGTACTACATACAACAGCTATGAAAAATATGGAAGGACTTTCATACCTAAAGAATTTATTTCTTTGTAATCATATATCAATTTCTAAATGTTTAACAAGTTCAAGTGATTTTCGTATTATTTTTAAGTAAGGGTAAGCATAATACTAAATTATTCAGAGAGATGTTTTGATAGTCTTCCTCCATACGGAGGAAGTACGCATCCGCATATCAATAAACCTCTTTAATTTACCTCATAATTATGTTAATAATTGTTCAATTTTTAGTTTTTAGCCAATATAAATTACATATTTATGTATCAGAGTGAGACATATTAGTAGTTTGTCGGGTTAAATCGCCGTTTACATTATAAGAATAATGATAAGTTTTAATATTTAACTGATACATAATATTAGTGTTACGAAGATGCTAAAAAGCAAGTAAAATAATTTTTTTCCGTTAGAATCATTCACTATTCCATTCTTACGATGAAGTTCTATAAGATTAAATTTATTGTTTATTCAAATTTATTAATTTTTACTTTCTCCCTATACGTAGTATATAGAAAGTATTGTATTTGCAAAAAAATTCGACCTCCAGATTTCAACGGAAATAGATGTTTTGGGGCCCTTGGAGTTCGATTTCGCTATTTTCCCGAACATGTCTGTCTGTGGTAAAAAAGTTTGTGGGCGATCTATTTTACAAAGCAATTATCCGAACATTTCCAAAATTCATATTTAGTATTTTCCTAATAATGCCAAGAGTTGATTAGTTTTGATGAATATCGCTTCGGAAGTTGCGGTTTATCCGGAAAAAATGTTTTTTTCTTAAATATCTCTGTCAGAATGCAATGTAGGTATATACAATTACGTACAAAAGTTATAGATAACCTACTTTACTACAACTTTTGATTGAAACATTTTTTCGTAACACTGATTGTTTAGGAGTTATTAGTGAATACTCGCTAACCGTAAGTTGCTTTTTATCCAAAAATTGTAGTTTTCTTAAATATCTCTGACAGAATGTGATGTATTTATATACAATTTGTACAAAAGTTATAAATAATATATTTTACTACAACTTTTGTTTGAAAAATTTTTGTGTAACACTCATTGCTTTGGAGTTATTTATATATTACCGGCATAGGCTTCTGTTTTCAATAAATATGGAGAAAGTCATGTGTTGGCCACATCAGATTTTTATATTTAACATTAAAAACGCCTTTTATAATCAGAGAAGAGTAGTCATTTTTAAAGTCAAGAAAAATAAATTAATTTAATGATTTACTTTGACATACCTTCAGCTAAAAAGAGGAAATAACCTACTTGTAAATATACTGAAGGCAAGTAATCTATTACTAAAAATAAGAGAATACATACTTGATGGCGAAAAAAGCTTCCTTCTTTGCTCCAAAATGGTGTTACCAAATTGAATTAATGATTAATTTAATGCATTTTAATCAGTATTACTCAATAAATATCTGATTTTATGTATCAGGAAAATATGTAGTCATATAAATATTAATGATGATATAATTTTAATCGGCGCTTTCAGGATTAACCAAAAATAAATACCTATAGGATGATTTATAAACTAAAAGCAGATATTTTTTAAACCATAAATACAGAAGGAGAATGGCTTAAGTCGAACTTATCTCTATATAAAGCAGAAATAATAGTAATTGAGTGAGCATATAAACAAATATATTGATTATACATACATTCTACAGATGAGTCATCATACCAGAAGCCTTCGGAAAGAATAAGATTTCGGAACTAGAAAAGATCAAAGATATCGATTGTCCCAGCAACTGCTCCCAAAATATTTTTCGATCGTCCGGTCACATCTTCACTTCCTCATAAGATCTGTCTCTAGAGGGCCCTACCACCTGTTCCTGAGAAGATTTCATGTGATTATTTACAACTTGTTGAATGTGGTTTCGTGTGCGTGCGGTTTTGCTAGTATGCGACTGCAGATAAAGCATATACCCCAATGTATACAAACATTTAACTGACTAACAGCATTTCTTCCAGAAAAAAAGGTGAGGCTGCTACGGGCATAGTTGAGCAGTGGTGTGGGAACAAGGAAAAACCGAAGGCAGCTCTCTCCGCGCGCCTCCGACTCCTCTCGCACGGGATTGGTCGCTCGGATGTAGCGAATAAAACACAAAACGGTCAAAAAAATCAGGTCGCTCTTCGCTCCCCTCTCCTTGCCGTTTTAATTCCGCGAACTCTGCTGGGTTTTTAGGGGGAGTCCCTCCGCATCACACACTCCGTCCCACAGGTTTCCATCCCCACTCCTCATCGCCTTACCTTCTCTCGTCCTGAACACCCCTTATGCCTCTCACCATCTTCGCGACCTCCTCTCTCGTTCGAGCACCTCCCTCGGCAAGACCTGTCTAGAAAGCGGGATTCCCCGGACTGAGTCTCCGGTAACCTCCAAGTCTAGTGCTGTTGGCAACGGTAGGATTGTCCATTCCAGTCACGGACCCCTTTTTTCCACCGAAAATATGGGCGCCGCAATGATATTCTGACTTCTAAATCGACGCGTTTTCGACGGTAAGAAATGAGAAGAAAACAGAAGCCGAAGAGGTGGATGGCCTTCGGAAAGTGTCTTTTTTAGGTCACTGTACTTCGAGGAGGAGCTTTGGATATTCTAGGCAATTTGAGTGCCGGTGATTGCCTAACTTTCTTCCCTTTCAGAACCAATTCTTTGGATCTAATCATGCAACATTCAACGGCGACTCGATGGTAAATGATAGGTTCATTTCCTGATTTGATTGGTTTCTCCATCTCTAGTTCTGCAGTCGGCATATTGGGTTATAATTTGGGGCACTAATACTGGATTATACTTTTCTTGGCCTGGTAATTTAGGATGCACATTTTGGGTGGTTTTGGCTCATTTCGAAACATTCACATGACATGTAGTTTCAAAATATCATAAACACGATATCCCATATCCTATATAGGTGCATAAATGTTGGGACATGCGGGCAAAATCTAGTTTTCGGTCGCCCAATTCAGGAATTATTTTTATGTCTTGTGTGATTCATTTAGGACATTGCATTAAGTCACCAAATTCTGGAATAAGCTCAAGGATAAGATATCATAACATTCGTTGACATTATTTTCCAGGTCATCACCGTACCTCCAGTTGACGAATCCTTTAATAGAAGTTATTACCTTGTTCTTGAAACTGAATAAAAGTTTAATTATTACAAATTTTCCTATCTATAAATAAAAATAACATTTAGAAAATAGCTTATAAAGACAAGGCAGAGGAAACATTCAATTCAAAGTGGAACAAAATTAGCAACAATGGTATTTTAGTTTAATAACAATAAAAAAGGCAACAATGGTATTTTAGTTTAATAACAATAAAAAAGGCTAGTATCACTAATTATATTACGTATTTTCTATTCCATCGCGTAATTCATGTTTCATTCATTTGTAATTTTGATAATTCTCGTGATTTATTATGGATAAAATAACTATTTTATATCAAGACTTGTCTTCTTATAATCGAAGCATTAACTAAGTTATTATCATGATTTTACAAAAAAGTTGTAATACATTAAGACCTCTGAGATTAGCATTAGCGAATGTTAAGCTTGGTTTTATTGGTATACTTAAACAAATAACAAAGGAATATACATAGAATCTCTCTTCTAAATAAAATGCGCAAAGAATGACAAACTCAAGATTCAGGGGATATTTTACATTGTTTCACTCCTAGACTTCTAACCAATCCAAAATTTATTATTCGCCAAGCTAAGCCCTCTTTCTAATTATCATAGGGAAACTGTTTTATATGAATTATTCATCATCATTGCGGGAACAGTATTCTGAAAGCAATTTCCTCAATATTACTTATACTAAAGGCCAGAATGACTCGAAAGTTTGATAATTAAATCTTGGGTGTGAGTTAGTGCATTATGCACATGTGAAGTAATGGAGTCATCAAGAGGAACAACTGCGTGAGTTAGTTGTTAATGAGCATGAATAAGGAATTAAAGCGCGTCACTGTCAACCAGTCACAGATTTAAAATAAAATATTTCAAAGAGGTTTTTTCTCCTATTCCGATTTCACAACAGTTTCTTAAAATTTAGTAACATCAGGTCAGGATCCAAAACCTGTAATGCAGAAATAGATATTCCGGTATTATTATAATCTAAAAGTTAAATGTTAACCTTTTCTTGGCATGGCATGGTATTCTATTTAGAAATGTATCCGAGAGTGGTATTGATTTCGTAAATTCTTAACGTTAAATTTACCACTAGCTCTCCCTGGTGATCTACTCAAACTTTTTCAAACAGTGAATTCCATACCCGTCGTCGTCTCTTTATTTATTTACGATTAGATTGCATTGCGTTACTGTATTCGCTTGAACTTTGTCTTTTATTTGTAAGACAAACCGTCTTTTTTAAAAAATGATACAAACGTCTTAAAAGATGATAAATAACCCTTATAATTATATTACAATCGTCTATGTTTGTGTTATTTCTCATTTCGAAGATTTAAAATGCAAATTAACCGAATAACGAGAATTGAATAACGATTAAATGATTTACTGCAACCAACCATCTCAATTCTTTTGCTATTTCTGGTAAAGCTACGCGTTTTTCCTCTCGAAGAGACAAGGAGGAGAATCTATGCGTAACGAGAATAGTTTTTACATTAAAATGGTTCCTTCTCAAACCGGTATAAATTATTAACTCAAAAGAGGAAAGTTAAGAGTAAACAGGAAAAGCCTGGCGTGGCGTTTTATGAAAGTCCTTCCTAGTTTTACTCGAGAATTTAATCTGTAGGTCGGAAGAAAGCCTCTCTCCACCGTTACCTATTTCCTATTCTCTATTCACTCAGGAGTGGTCGCTAAATCCCTTTTCTTTCTTTTCTTCCGAGCCTTACGAATGATTCCCGTAGAGGGGCTGCACACTACCGTAATAGAAAAATATCTTAACATTCGAAAGCTCAGGAACTAAGTGATAATGCTAGAAGCTAAATAACCACTCAACCAATCTTCGAATTCCTGCAATAAATCAACGTAGAACAAAAAAGATTTATTTGTTCTTTTCTTACGTGAAAACTTAAATAAAAATGTTGATTTACGACTTTTATTCTGTTAATTCTGGACTCTCTTTCTTTTATCTTCGAGCAAAGTTCAGCTCGAAATCATGCTTCAAAACATTTGTAGGAATGTCTACTCTGCTAGAAGCCTCTAGTATTGGCTTCCACAAGGTACTTTTATGACAATAAGGTCATCATTTCATCCTTAAATGAAGTGAATTCCATCCTACTTATCTTATTGATAAATATTACAAAAAGTGATTAGGTGATCTCCTGATGATAATTGATTCTGAAACACATTACCGAGTTGCTGCTGTCAAACCTGAAGTCATCAGTAAAAAGAAGGCAAAAAATTCTCCTACCTGTAATATCATTTCCCATCCATCCCTACCTATTTATGCAAGCATTCTGACTTCTAACACCTGAGGATGACGATTACCCGTCGAAACTAGGGTGCGAATAAAGATCATCAGCTTTCCTTCACTTTGGTTGGTTGATTATAAGTATTGAAATGGTAATAAAGTTTCATTGATTACTTCCTGCCATCTGATTGTGTTAGCCAGATACTCGTGAATTGAGGAAGGATACTTTCAATTATGGCAGACGATATGATAAGACAAGATGAACCCAAAAGTTAAATTACTTCAATCCGCAAATGATAATGGGTGCTTTATTAGAACCAGTGAATATTTAATGATTTCCATCTAATGTATTTCAGCCTTGACGATAACAATTCATTCTTTTGCCTTCAAAGGAAAACATTTCTTTTGTACCTGATCTATACTCGAGAAGGAAACTGAAGGAATTGAAAAAGTAACGCAAGATTATGTTAGGAAAGGTTTGGAAAACAGTTACCTGGACAAAGAGAAGACAATAAGAATTACCAATGAAAATGGCTAACATACCTTTTATTCCGCCTTCACGACGCTTTGCTTATGCAATTTTATTAAGAGTAAACAAACATTGTGTCGTGTTTTGCGAAAGAAATTGTTTTAGTTATTTTCCATCAAAAACAACTTTGGAATACGATGCTTTCTACAAACTGTTGTATATTTGTGGGTTGTTTTGGAAGAGTAAAAGAGTAATTTCTTACCGTAATCATTGTAGTAATACTTGCGGAGTTTGTTCCTTATTCTTAATTGCTTAATATGCTGATCACTCTCATTAAAGTGTCCACTGAGTTTAATGTATATTTTGGAAATACGGAAACAAAGTTGCACAGAAAGCATTCTTGAAATAATTGATCCTTTGAGTTATAAATTTTATTAAAAAGCATCACAAAGAGTTCAAATCTTATGTTTCATTCTAAGTTACAAATTATAATTTGCGTCTTTTCAATCCACATAAGTGGATGTTTGCAAATTTCTGCAATTTCCGTAGCGTTAACTAGCATTGTTTGTACGTACTTATTCATCCTTACAGTGGTATATAAAACCATTAAACCAAGGATAAGCCTATCCAGATATACGCCTATAGAGAAATATATGTACCAAAACACAGGAACAGAGGTTACTGGAAATACACTTTTAGAATTTCTACACCGGAAATTGTTACTCAAGGAAAGGCGCGAGGAAGTCCCGGTCGAAGTCGTACTGCAATAACTTATTCTCCAACCGAAGGAGCAATGAATGACGTACCCCCAGCAAAGGGGGAAAGACGTGTTTTTCCTTTCTACCGAACGCCCACGCATTTCATGACAGTTTTCCTCCTTGTAAACATTCATTTATAGATACGGATATGAATCAGTTGGGGAAGGCAACGTCAGACGAAATTATTTGATTCCATGAAATGGAGCCATGGAAGGAATACGCAAACTTGAGGGTATTATACTCATATATTAACGGCTCAGCAACAGAAGAATATTTATAATATGGCGCCATCAAATGATGTCACGGCATCATTGGGGTAAGTGACCCCACCCCTTGTTAATAAGTGTCAAGTAGAAAACCCCTTCAAGACTTCAATTTTGTGGGCTTCAACATTACTCGGAAAACTATTATACAATATTATACGAATACATATCTATTTGCTAACATCAGTCCTTGAGTCCTTCAGTCACACCTTATAGAACTGAATAAAACCAAATCACGTTCCTTTATTTTTCCGTTGAATTTTATTGGGTATTCCCCAAGTTAAGGTAATAAGTATTTTGTAGCAAAGTTTTACTCATTTGTGAGATCAGCTTTCGTTTAATATACCACCCTCTCATCTTCCTAAGTTTCATATATTCCCAATTCCTTCTGCAAGTGTTTCCTCACTTGAGAATGGCCCTATCCTGCGAAATATCTATCGCTAACAAATTGAAAATTATTAACCACGGTTCCTTGAATTCCTAACCCTTCTTGGCTGAGCCACATCAACCCACACGGCCGCCACAGGGCACAAAAAAAATCGCCGCAGTCTTTAATAGTAGTATATAATCCAGGATATTTATTGATCTGATTGATTTATGAATCTGAATATTAAAGCTATTAACGCCTTAACGAAGGTCTAAATCATGCTTTTATCTTTGTTGAATTCGAGAGCGTAAAAATATCAATTTAACTAAAGATTTAAATACGAAGCATTATGAGTATACCCATATCAAACTCACTACCAAGTTATTTATTTAATACTCCTTACTTATCCAGCCTTACGAAATGTCTTTCTGTTTTTCCGTTCAACTAACATTCAACAACTTCTTGCAGAGAGGAATGAGGTTTACTAGGCAGGATGAGGAGTGGGGTAGTTTGCCCTAGCTTTCCTCAAGCTAGAATCTGGAAAACTGATCGTGTCCACGCAAGTGAAGCACAATTACTCTATTAGTAGCGCTTTTTTAGGTATCCCATGAGAAGAGATCTTGATCAGTGCAATTATTCACTCATACCTCAGTAGCTATCATTTCATCACAGCCATGATCAAGACTGTAACAAAAGTAAATGAAAGATTTCTGTATCTTATAACAAATGAAAATGTTTCATTCATCGACATATGGTAGCAGGAGCTATTGATTAGAACTATTATAATTTAAAATAAACAAAAAATGGTATTTTAATCATGAAATATATTAAAAAGCAAATAATATTTAATTTATTTTCATTTTTCTTGAAGTATTTTCGTCATTTCTCTGATCTATAAAATGAATCGTTATAGTTTGTATCGACACTGAAAATATTTTATATATAGTTTCATAGATGCCAACTTAACAGAGGTTCAATTCTTTTTCAAACAACTTTAATCAAAATCAGCAAGCTGTTCCGATAATTTTATATTTCAAACGGTGCTTGGTTTGCTTTTATCGTTATACCGGCCATAATTTAAATTCAATACTTATATGATTTTAACGAAGAACTTTTTCAGTCTAAACAGAAGTGGCATCAAGTTAGAGTTGTCTAAGAAACGCGAATGAGCTAGAAATCAGACTAACTTTCCCTGAAATACAATCTTACATTTCAATGATTCCCAATCTCTTTCATGTTTTTTAAATTTTCTGTACACTTTACTCCATTACTTCTTCAGCAACTGAAAACTTTTTCAACGTCAGCGATTGAACTCGGACAAAAATTAATAAAATAATATAGATATGATTCAGGTCAAAACCCTCTATCCGTAAATAAGATGCTACATCTTCACTCCTTACAATTGTTCGGTTAAAATGAGCATTACTGACAACACTGATTCTATCTAAGGCCATCTTCCCAATGACCATTCAGCAGGTTTCATTTCGATTCTTTGTTCAAAGATGGATTGTCTCACTTATTATTTCCCAGAGACAGCAGGTCTTCCATCTGACTTAATAACTCGTTTCAACGAGCTTTAACGAACGTCGGCGTAATTTACCTTATGAGAGAGTGACGTAAAAGAGAGCGAAGTAAACAGTTACATAGTTCATCATATAAAACCCTATAGACACTCAGTCATCTTGCAGCCGAACGAAGGAAGTAAACGACCTGCAATGGTTCATAAGTATCTGCGAAACACAGGAACTTAATATTACATCAAACCTGTCATACTAGAAACTTCCTCAAGAAAATTAATCATAAATTCACTTATGATTGTCCTTGTTTCACGGAAAATGTCTCAATGATTGGGTTGATTGTCTTATATGTGGTATATTATCGTTTAGTGTATGTTATAGCATTAGTAGGGCCCCAGGTTTAATTAATCTAGGACTCACCTTTGATTTTCGGGGCCCGGATTTGGGATACCCGAAAAATGAGGCCATTGAGGCTCTGAATTATTGCAATTAGGAAAAATACCATGGGGAGAGTTTCTGGGAGCAGTGATATACAAATGCATTGAAATCCGTAAAATTTTATGATAGAGAAGGATAATTTCATTTGGTCGCATTTCCACATTTGTCCTTCCTGAAAAGAAAAGCTCAAATTTCAAATTAGCAACAGTTATTTGCTTTTTGGGACACCAAAATCTCATACCGGAGCCAGATGTTGAATTCAGTTCGGTGCTATGCCGCCTGACAATCTAAATATGCTTTTGAATCGATTAGTGAATTAATATGATGGAAAATCAATCCTAGTGCATTCAACAATATTTCAGTCCCGTCCGAAACTTATGAATCACTGTCAGTAAGTAGAAGAAAATAGTGCTACATCAAAATTTCTTCAATTTGCTTGCATACATTGCTTCGCATACTCGCTGAAAAATTACCTACAGTAGTGAAAGTAATATAGATAAAGTAAATAATCTTTTAGTTTGATATATTTCCCGTAAATGTAGAAGTCCCCACAAATTCGTGGTCCCAGTATGCGCGGGTCTGTGGCAACATCTGCCACAGAATTATCACTACTCTGTAGTGTAGTAGTAGGCGTTGGCTGAGACCGAAGCCCTGCTGGTAATTCCAATGAAGCTGCTGATAGGCATAGGCCAACTCTGATTTGTATTTGTTGGTTGAAAATGAAAACCCTTCTCGATATCAACTTTTATTGCAGAAGAGAATCAGCAAACCTTGTAACTTTTTCCTAAAAGAAAATAATTTTTGTTCTTCAGTCTTTAAGCCGCCATGAGGTTGAACGCTACTGGTAACACTTATACAACGTCATTATCATAGTTACGCTTATCTGGATTACTAAAATTATCTTCATTTGATTCTTCTTGTATTTGATGGTTAATTTTCACTTTATAGTTTTATATACCTGATAATTAATTCCATTGTGCTTTACCTATTGGTTACTAATTTTAACTTGATAATGAAAATTATCTCATGGATAATATTGAATTTCGCTGAATGAAACCTATGTAAAAATATCATCAAAAATGTTGCTTATTCCCTTCTTTTAGAGACAGAAAATTCAGTAAAGAAAGCTTCGCTAATGATATTTATTGAGTAATTTTTGGGATACGTTGAATACCTCATATTTTCGGATGCATCACAATAAATGGCTGATTTTGGTCTGAGATTTTAAGTGGCTAGAACGAATTGAGCTATTCTAGTCACAAACAGCGTTTGATCGTATTCATACTATATATAATATGCTCCTAGAGGTGGCATCATTTTCTCCAAGTCTGACAACAAAAATGCATTTGGAAAATAGGAATAAAAATAAGAAACTCCATCATAGGAGAGAGTTGAACTGAATCATCCTCCTACAAGAGGACTCTATATGATAAACTCTTCATTATTTTCCATGTTTTCTATTTATAATAATTGCTTCAAATTAAACATTCGATTAACTCTTTCATTGGTCACGTCTCTTCCCTAACGGTAGTAAAAAATAATTTTTAACTGCTGCTGGTTAACGGTAGTAAAGAATTACATTTTTTACTACCGTTAACCAGAAGAAAAGATTGTAGAAATGCAGAATGGCCATGGACGCACCTCATTAGATTGCTTGTGGGATCAACGCCTCTTTGACGTACAGACGGAGAAAGTGCGCTCACCTTTGTTCGCAAGAAACAACGTCAACAGAACTGGTTCCAAAGGATTGAAAATTTTCGCGAAATTCGGGTTAGCTATATTCCAGTCTCGTCTGCCCTGACGTCATTCCTGCTGTATCTTTTCTTGCGTCATAGTTTCGTTATGACGTCAACGCCATTGGAGAGCTTTTGTGGGAGAGCGGCTTGGCGAGTGCTGGCGGGCAAACCAGTTTCGAGGAACGCAAAAATTCGATTCCTCGTGTTCATTTTACCGAATGGATGTGATTCCGCGAATAGAGAAGATCGGTGGATAGAAAGACAGTTTTGCAACATACTATCTAGTATGATATTAGGACGATATTAACAAACTTAAAGCTTAGATACATACATTAGAGATAGAAACGGTCGCATAGCTTCATCTGATTTCTTTAGGGAGATTCTAAATATCGGATAAAAACTCCTTACAAAACTTCCACTAAAATGAAACATGCTTTACGGAAATTCACGAGAAATTTTTCTTCACAACTGAGCACCGGTTTCGATTTTACTCCATTTTCTTTCATTCTGTATTAATACCCACTAGCTACATTTTCCATTAGTTTTCATGCCACATATAAAGCACAATGTTTATCGTGTTTTGTTCCTCTTTACGAAAATTCCATTCTTCAGATGTCATTCAATGAACGATCCAGTTTTTCCTTTTTAGATCTCAGAAACCCATAATTCTTTAGTATCTCTAACAATGCTACAGTATCAACATATATGTGGATGCATCCACTAGAAAAGGCGTAAAAATAGCTGTTGATTTTTCAAAAACGTTCGGAAGAGAGGAACATCATGTGGGCTTTATAATATACTAGTAAATGGGTGCTTGCAAACTGCAAGCAAAGCAAATCATTAAGGGATACTACCCTGAGTTATCGGTATATATGTTATATTTACGTTTCTTTTTAATTTTACCACGGTCTATCGTATACATAATTTTGAAATGTGAAATCGAGATTCATCAAATAATATAATAATAGACTAATTATTTGGAAAGCATTTCACGTTTAATTGATGCGGGAGTTTTAGAGTTGAGTTCTTAATAAATACACATTCGTAAAGTTAAATTAAGGGAATAAGCCAAAGTAAAGTTAGAATAAAAATCTGCATAAAATAAAAATGCGAGAAATCGATAGACGATTGGTTACCGGTGGTATGTACTCGGTTTAGTGAAAGACATACTCCAATTGAATCCTATGGCCGCGGCGCCTGCTGCTGGGCAGATCACCATATGATGATGAGGACAATATTGACGGCGTGCGGAATATTATCAAATATCCTTTCTGGTGACACTAACACCTTGATATTTTCTGAGGAACGTACTCTTCCTAGCGTGACGTAAAGCTGGCAATGTGAAAATACGTCGCTTCTCAAATCAATTCCTACCTTTCTTAGTTTTGGATTTCAGTCTTCAATGAACATGTACGGTAAAAGGTTTCCGCGGCGATCGGCTGATTCCGTGGTATCTCTTTCGGGATCCCACCGCGATGAACGTAACTGCGGCGACGACGACGTTTTAATATGTATTCGTAAAAGTAAATTTAAGAAATAAGCTTAAGAATGTTAAGTTAGAATAAATATCTGCATAAAATAAAAAAGGCGAGAATTCGATAGACGATTCGTTACCTGAAGTACTCGGTTCAGTGGCAGACGTACTGCAATTGAATCCTATGTTCATTAAATAGCGTCTACCACGACAATGAGCTCCGTTTCTAATTAAATAAACAAATATACAATAGGCAACGTAATTATGTAAATAGTTTTAAAGAACGTAGAAAAATAACTTTATTCTAAAGCCCGTTTGGAGAAGATGGGAAAATAATATTCATACAATGATACACGCAAAGATTGTTTTTACTAACCAGGAATTATCCAGCGTAGAACAACGTAATCAGAAGGTCGTTCAAGGAGATCAGTATATTTTATGTGTAGATTTTTGTTTTTCATTTCGATGAAAGTTGAAATACGTAATATACTACGTATTAATTAAAGAAACGTAGAAAAAGAACTTATTATTTCTATTATTACTACAGATTGCCGTTAAAACTATTAATTTGTATTAATATTCTGATAGTAATATTTTAGGATTATGTAAATTTCAGTTGTACTTACTATTACTCAGGTATAGGTAGACTTGATACGGTATAATACGTACTTCATCAGTAATTAATGTGTATTTTTCATCCACATTGCTTTCCTATCCCTGTTATATAGATTCAGTATAGACTTTTCAATTTAATCCTCAAAAATTCTCACTACTTACATGACTTTTCCGATTATCTTCGTTAATAAATGGTCTCGTAAATACATAAACTTATGTTATCACAGTATATATTCCCGAATGATTCATTTACCGCGCAGATATTCGCTGTCTGTTTCGATGAAATTTACATATTTCAGCATCCAGTAATAACATGTATCGAAAGAAACATTTAAAATAATTAAAAATGCATCAAACCTTTATCATGGCGTATGAAAATAGGATCGTAAACAAACTTGTTTTCGATTCAAACAATGGTTGTTGCCATAGATTTAATTTTCGAAATGAGGAGAAAATAACGCAATAAATTGGCGTTCAAACTAAAATTTTGCAAATTTCCTGCCGGAATGTTAAAATCGGTCGCAAGAAAAGAATATTTTAATCTTTCAGACGTAATATAGACCAAGTCCCACTGCTTTACGATTACATTTTCACATTTTAATTAACGAAAGAAATTTGCTCTGCATGGCCATTTTTCGTTTTTCCCGTTTAATTACATTGAAAAATATAATCGTCTCTGGGCTCAAACCTAGGTCAAAATCTGGAAATTTTCGATTTTTTCTCAACTCGACTGTGAATTATAAACCTCTCGTGAAAATTTCAGCCTTCTAGCTAGATTGGAAATAGCCAAACAGTTTGTATCAATGAGTCAGGATTGCAGCTTTATATATAGTAATAATATTACCTAATTTCAAGACAGGATAAGCAATACTATATAGTATTGCTTATCCTGTCTTGAGATTAGGTAATAGTCAGGGCAGGAGTTATACGGTAACTGAGGTAAAAAACAATAGCAGTAGACAGATTTCGGTGGAATACAAATGGGTGCATTCCAACTGGGCAAATGGTCAGTCGACTTCATGGCCAAGCCCACATTACATCTATGATTTGTCCAGTTGAGATATAATCTCATATAAAATGCTATTCATAAGTTACAATAATTGATAAAGAGGGTATTTCTTAATTCAAATTCGACATTATTGTGACCTCCTTGATACTGCATATTCTGTTGAGGCAGCAACATACTAATTGAGCCATTCTTGGTCTGTGTCTCAGTCATAGATGTAAGTAAGGCTATTCACTATTAACTGAATAGCTATAAGCTCCTCTGATTTTCTTCTAAGATTTTATCAAATAAGATATTGGTTGATAATTAAAATAGTAATTACAATGATACATCCATTAAAAAAATTAAATCTAAATCTTTTAGATATACTGATTGATTTTTATGAAACACCCCAGGTTTGACTTTGATGTTTAATCATTATCATGTTTTTCAATATTTTCATACTAAATTAGAGTTAAAAAAGCTTCAAATAGCCATAACAAACTACAGCTAATTGGAGATGTTTTTAACTCCAATGTAATAACATGTTCCTTTTTTCCTCTTAGTTATTTTCATACCATTCTTGTATAAACTAAATAATTAAAAAGTAAAGTAATCAGCCTATAAGATGGTTGGATCACTATCCTTCTATCATAAGCTGTTAAAATCCTAAGAATGAGAATAAATGGGAAAGATGAAGAGTAAGGTCTTTTGAAATAGCTTTAGCCCCTAAGCCAAAATGTTATTGAAGGAAAATGTCCATCGAACTTCAGTTCCATAACCCTATGATTAAAAACGTTTACAGCATTTAATAGGTAATGGAGTTGGGATTATATCATCTATATTTATTATCTAAGGTGTATGTAATCTATATTTACTAGTAAGGTGCTTTTCATCATGTCTTAGGGGGTGCGAGCACCATTATTTTACTTCCCCAATCAATTACTTTTGCTTCATTCAAAGAGAAAATGGTAATTTGATTAAGACTTGATCTAATTTCCTTACTTCCTTTGCAGTATCAGAATGGCATACAGAACAGGGAGGATTCATGACATCAGCTACATCCTATGAGGGCATACCTTCTCTGAATTTCAAACAAGATCAGGAGAATAACATGGGTTAGTATGTACATCCATGATTGTTTATGCTGAGATTTTACTCACTGTTTAGCAAAACAAAATGAAGGAGGATAGTGCTCAGGACTAAATTCATACAAGCTAAAACTTAAATAATCATTGTAAGTATTCATATCTACTTGCAAGTTATTGATTAATAACAAGGTTTCACAAATGAGATTACAACTTTTTATAACACTGAACTTTTTCATTTTTATTCTTTGCTACATTTTTATAATTAACATTGACTTGTCCACCCACGAATAATTTCAGTTATTTTTTCATCAGATATTCATTACATATGATATTAATTTACTTAAACTTTTGTACATAAACTTTTATTAATCCAGTACAAAATTCCTTTCTGAGAACTACAGTTTTAAGTTAACGAAAGACATCGTCATGAAGTGTGCCAAGGACTACTTTAAGAGGATAGAGAACTTTGGATTTGAGACTTCTCTGTTCTTTCCAGGTGCAGCGTTTTAAGCCTTGGATAAAGTGTTTCCAGTCTCTTGTTAGATAAATTTCCGCTGGGCCATAAGAAGAATTTGGTACAATGCCAAATTGTCTTGGCTTCTATATTAATGAAAGAAAAATTAACTTTCAAACGCTTTATTACCAAACCAACAAAAAATTAAATGAAAAGAAATATATCTTATATATATATCTTATGTCAACAACTCTCTATGAGAAAAGCATTGAAGTATTTTGACAATTTCAGAAGAGAAAATTTTTTAGCAAATGCCAGGATCATATCAATATTTTTTTCAAAATATTCACAGATTCAACTATGAATGACTTGAAAATTCCTTAATAAGAAATCTACGTAAAGTCATTCTTTAGTTTTCAGGTATCATTTAATTTACAAAATTAAATTGGAAATAATGGTCCTATGAAATATAGATGAGTACCAAACGACGAGAAATTAATTCAAAATTCTTATATTGGTGGGGTAATATTGTTTTATATTTCAAATTACAGGATTTTGGACATAAAGATAAAATATTTATACAAATTATTGGCTATTAACAATCTGTCCCTGAGATGACTTAGGCAATTATCGAACTCTGCTCTCACAAGAATATAAGGGAAAGATAGGCCCATAAGAAATGAATGGGAATGTTTGGGGAATGAGAGCTGACATTTCATAATAAGGAATTCATTAGTTAACTTTTTTTTCCTCTGAGCCTTATTCCCATATTTTGATGGGGTTGGCTGATGATGAGGTTGGTTTGGTGATGATTTTGACTTTTACGGACAGATACCCTTCCTGCCGCCAACCCTGTACAGAAAAGTCAGACAAACACACACAACCATTCCCTGATAAGAAAAATCCCGATCAGTCAGGATTCGAACCCGGCGATAGAGAGATAGCTCTAAGCATGCTAACCACTTGGCCACCAAGGCAGGTAAGACATTAGTTAACTATGGAAATCAAAATTTCAGCAATATAATTATACAATTAATTTAACTTTCAATACTATAGATTGTTTAAATTTGTATTATTTCAATAATGTAAACTTTTTATTTCAAGAATGTTTCTGGAAACAAGTAAACCTTAATCAGAGATTTACTAAAATGGTTTTGTTGTCCATAAGTCAATTAGGAGGGGCAAAATTAAGAGGGTAGAGAGGCAAGGAATAGCTAAGAAGTTTGGATCTCACTTTATAATTTTTTTAGAGAATCCATCACTCCAAGATTGATCAAAACTAGCTTTTAGCAGAAATAAAGTTGATATCATTGATTAAGCAAATGTTTTTGTCTTTACAATATTTAATTTCATGTTTTGATTCCTTGCCTATTAAATTGTTTCTAGTGTAACTTTAAAAACTTGAGATAAGTGTGAATTAGAATGTTTTTGAGGCAAAGATTTAAGAAATATACCAAGGGTTAGAAAAAAGCAATTCAATTCAATGTTGTACAGAAGTGAAAAATAGTGACTTTGCTGGGACTCGAATACAGGTCTCCCACTTTCCGAGCAGGTATTCTAACCACTGAACTACCGAGCCACGTCCTACCTCTGTAAACAAGATGCTTTATCAGCTTTTTTAAAAGTAATTTAATGAAAATTAAAGCTTTCGACTTACTTTTCTAATCCTTCTAATACAAAATGATAATAATTCTATCAAGAACCATAAAATGATCATCGCTTCACCAAGAAATTGAAGTCCAAAGCAAATATCTGAAACAAGCAAAAAGAAAAGGTTAAAAGGGTTTAAGTAATGACATAATATTTAGAGAAGATATTTGGGTGTTCAAATGAAAAGGTATGAAATGACACTGTGGGTATGGTTTATGTCTTAATCCAAATTAATCACCAGAGGCCTGAGCACAACTATCCGACTGTTTCACGAGCCAAAGGATTCCCTGTTCCCAGAATTACTGTTGCTATGACAAGAGCAAGTCTATCACTGAATGATTGCGTACTCCATCCAATTGGCGCGGCAGTGCGTATAAGGCCATTATGGCATTCACCTTGCAAAATTCGACAACTGATCAGATTTCTAACTGCTGAAGGTGTTAAACCGGCCAATATTCATTGCCAGATGGTTGCCATATACGGGGGAGACTGTGTGTTCAACAAGTCCACCACATGCCACCATATCCACACATCTGCAGGGTCACACAAAGTGTACTGGCCATGTTCAAGAGGAACAGCTTCAACATCCTCCCTACAGCCAAGAAATGTCACCCTGCAACATCCATTTTTTTGGTCAGCTAAAAACATCCCAAAGGGACTCAGATGACGAACTGAAGGACATAGTTTGTAATGCACTTATGTTTTTTCTCCTTTCTTTTTGTACAATTTTTATATTTTCACTGCCTGTCTATCATAACCCTTTTCTTTCTCATTCATCAAAAATATAATTTTCTATTGTAGATTTCGCAGGTTTTTCACACTCCCCTTCCTGTGAGTGTTTTCCTGCAGTGGAAATTTTTTTCCTGAGCCCTCAGCTTAGGTTTTTTAAAAATCCACATACTAGTTTTCTTCGTGTACTTTTGCAAACTATCTCTTTCTTTCTGTTTCGCATAAGACGATGGGTTAGGTGTAAGAAGAGACTTTCTAGTCCCAATCTCGAATAAAGTCCATTTATTATTATTATTATTATTATAGTGAAGGACTGGCTCTATTCTGGGAACAGGGAATCCTTGCATGGAATTGGACAGAACACACAATCAATCAGTAAAGGACTTGCTCTTGCCACAGCCACAATAATTCTGGGAACAGAGAATTCTTTGGCTTGTGAAACAGAGTTATGCTCAGGCCTTTGGTAATTAATTTGGATAAAGACTTCAACTATACACACAGTGTCATTCTGTACCTTTTCATTTGAACACCCTAATATTAATACTTACATAGCACCATTTCAGGATATTTTTCATCTCTGTATGTTATCTCCCAGCTTGAATAAACATCGTAATCTACAAGTATTTTAATTAAAATGTATGGAACCATTATAGCAAGACATACTCTCCAGTATACATGTATTTTTCTTCTGGTCATGTACGACATGTCTTTGCAGTACTTTTCAAGTCCTGAAATATTTAGATTCTTAGAATATTTTAGGTGCATATTAAGATAAATGAAGAGACCAGAAGGTACCAAAAGAACCATTTGAACATATACATCATTGTATACTCATGGGTAAAAGGGCAACGATAAGTTTAGAATAGAGAATTCTTTGTAGAAAATGCTCGAGGAAGCCTACATTTGACGTCAAATATGTTGGGTCAAGGTAGAGCATTATATTGTGAATTAACTCGCACACCTTATGATTTGACAGTACAATATTCATAACAAAATACATTTACAATACTCTGCCCCCTATTGGATCTGTCACTTTAGGAATTTGCCTCATTTGGAACTTTGCAACATGAATATGAAGAGTGTCAGTCTTAAATAATAAAACTATCAAAAGAATACCAAGTTGTCCTAAAATGATATAGCAAATAATTTTGTAAATTCTCCAACCAGAAAGTTAGGATTATTACAATTAAAGCTTTTCCTGCTAGCTATTATTCATGATTACTTATTAGTAAGTAAATAAATAAATTGTTACCATAAATGTATGCAATAGCGGCTACTTCATATAAAGCCATATGGTACATTATTCCTCCAGCTACATAATGATCAGCTAATTGCAAGATGCCCAATCCAGCCTGAGAGTAGATAAAGAGGTGAAAAAGTTTGAAAAGAAATATTTCTATTTACTTCATACTCATGGAATACATCAAAATTAAGGCAAAAATTATATAAACAGTTGTTCTCAAGGAGTAAACTCATAGTAAGCTTACATTAAGACAATGTAAAAGGACATAAATGATGTAATGTTGAAGAAATTTTGCAAGATTGAATGACATTGATACTTAGAAACAATGGAGAAAGTATATGAATTATGTATGGTATTAATAAACATCATAGGGAGTTTGTAAAATGATTGGGTAAAACTATTAAGGATGAGTGAGCTTGACGTTTACTAGTACATGTGCAGTGAATCAATATATATATATATTTTTTTGTAATTCAAAAATTTAGATGGGATTTATAATATTATGTGTAATATAAGTATATGTATATGTGTTACCACAGGACGATTAGTCCACTTGTAGCATTTTTACAATAATAATAATAATAAGATAAATATGCCAAACCTTGAATAAAGTGAAAAGGGCTTAACAGATTAGTCACTGAGGAACACAAACACGAGTACTTTTTCCATAAAGTCACTTTTATCTTTTATAGCAGCAAAAACTATGATGCTTTCCATTGTAGCATGTATATTTCAACTGAAGTGATGAGGAATTGCATTTGAAATAAATAAATGCTGTGATACGCTTATCAAGTGTCCTAAGCTTAATTTCATTTAATGTTCCATAATAGAAACTTCACTTTTTGAATATATTGTTTTTATAGATATAACTGATATTTATAGTTATAAGATTTCCATCCTACTTGAGTATATTGCACAGTTAATCAAAATTCTCCTACTTATCCTCTAAATTTATTATCCTGAAGATTCCAACCTTCATAGGAACTTAACAATAGCATTGTAATAAAAAGTTGTCCAATATTTAAAACATGAGTATGGCTATAAATATTCTTTTGATAAAAGTGAATAAATTGGAAAACTGGATAAATTGGTGATTTAAAGACTATAGCACATTCTCAGACTGTGTTGTATGGGGCTAGTTTGGTTCATTGTTTTGTTGAAGTGTTCAGCAATCACAATAATGGAAAATTCTCCATGTGGTGACTATCACAGATGAGTAATCTAATAAGAAACATATGTAGAAAAAGAATGATGTACTTTAGCAATGAGCCGGAGGTGATTTTTGATGATAAATAAAAGAAAAGGAAAAACAGACTTGAATAAAATCTAACAGGGTCGGGAATCAAACCCGGGATCTTCCTTTTGTCTGTCTGTTTTTCATTGGGATTTTTCCAGTGTACATACCCTTATATGCAAAGTACCTTTAACCCTCTCCTTACCATAAATAGTTTCAGGGAGTAAAGTTATTTCAAGTAACTATGGGATTCAATACCTTTAAAAATATACAATATCTTTTTAGCACTTTTAGGCAAAGAAATTACTACATGAATTATGTTAATTGAATATTGTAAAGTTCTAATTGTAAGCTCTAAAGCAAAATATTTGGTAATTTCCAAAACATTTACTTGCCAATATATATACGAGTAAAATGTAGCTTGCATACTGCAAGCAGATCGACAACACTAACTTCATTTCAACACCAATTTCATATCGGCATCATATCGGGACAGTCCTCAAAAGAAAAAAAAAGGATTGAAAATATTCTTAAAATTCGCTGCAATTTATTCGTCCGGCATCCAACACGGGTCTTTTTGGTGATACACACTATGCAGCACAACAGAATTTCCCCATCTCTAACTGTGTGTGAAAATTAAAGCAAAAATATTGGGCGTAACTGCCTCAAATGATGTCCTACTTTTCCCTTATATTCCTTATGTAATTGTAACGACCTCTGGCATCAAACCCAGAAACAGCATTGTCTTATCAAAATTTTATTCTTAAACCGAATTTTAATATACATCTTCCATATAAGCAAGAACTTCCTATTATTTTGATAAGTGCATCAAAAAAATAATGAAAAACTAACCCAATGTATTTTAAACGGGAGACATATTTACCACCCGGCATCGAACCCGGGACTTTATGGTGATACTTTCTATGTAGTACAACAGAAGATCACCACTTCTAACTATGTGTGAAAATTCAAGCAGAAATATTGGGAGCAACTGCCTCAAATGACGTGCTACTTTTCCCTTATATTCCTTATGAGAGAAATTTTAATGTGCTCTGGCACCGAACCCAGGAACAGTACGGTCTTATCTAAATTTTTTTCTAAAACAGATTCTTACCATACATCTTCTAGCCAAGCACAAACTTCCTATCATTTCGATAAATACAACAAAAAAAATAATGAAAAACTACCTCAATGTATTTTAAATACGGGATATTGGCATCATCCTAGCATCGAACCCAGGACTTTTTCCGAGATGGTCATTTACGTTATCGATAGATTTTGACTATATCCATCGGCTCCTTGAGTTTGAATTCCCTGACTATCCAGGAAGTATTTTTTTTAAATTCCCGAAAATCAAAGCAATGCATTTAAACAGGAAAAATCGGGACTTTGGGGCCCTCTAGAATCGAACCCATGACACTGAGGTTCAAAATCGCAATTTTTCTGGCGGTTACACTCTATGGCCAATATGTCTTAAAATTTCAAGTCAATGACGCTTGTGGTTTGGCCTGTGAGTTTGTGTCCTCTCTCTCTATATATATATATGATATATGAATGAATCCGGAGAAGCATCTATATATAATAGATATGAAAATATTACAGTACTTACAGGAGTTAAATATATACAACTAAGGGCAAAACCAAAAACTGTAAAAAGAGGTGCCATTATCTTAGCTGTGACACGTGGCATCAAATCCCAAACAGTGGACATTACGGATTGCATAACCACTGCAGTACTTCCAATTCCAACAATCGTTAGCATAAGTAAGAAGAAAACCGCTAATCCCTAAAAATCATTGAATTTTTATTATATAATGCCATTATTTTTGTACTGGCTTAATCTAATCAATGTAATTAAATAATTTTTAGCTTTAGATAAAAATAAACATTTAATTCTAAAACCTACTTCTGGGTTTGCAGATGCCTTAGCAAGTGCATCAGTGTAGATAATTGATGTGAGTTCTATTCCCCCTTGGTAGGAGGTCTCATTTATTAATTTGCCAGTTACATGAGAAAGGGTTCCAAGGGTAGCAAACACAACTGAGCTTGCCAACAATAGCAGAATAACATCCAGTAGAGTTATAAGACAAACATATCTGTTCAGATGAATAAGAAACCATTTAATAGACAAACCTCAAGAAAGTAATAAGTATAAAACAAATCAATTTCTATTATAATGAAATTTTCTCTAACCTGTTTAATCTATGCCTAAAATTACGTTGGGATGACAAAAAACTAGCAACCCCAATGGACGCATTGAGTGTAAAAAATGCCTGTATTGCGGCATTGTACCAAATCTGGATAAAATAATGACATCTCAAATTAATTATATATAATAGACTAAACACAAAAAATTATTTAATACTTTAAAATTATAAATCTAAAATACCGTTGGATTATCTAATGCTTCCATATCTGCAGTAAATAAATAATTTAAGCCTTTATAAGCTCCAGGTAAACTTGCAGTCTTTATAGCCAAGATGAATAAAATAATATATGGCAATGTTGCCCCAAAATATGCATAAGATCCTGAGGATTTGACTCCACTGTAAAGCAGCGTACCCACAAAGATCCACACAATAAACACGTAAATTAGTAATCCTGTGTCAGGCATAGAGATAGGGATACCATTGGAAAATTTTGAAACTTCTTTCATAAAATGCTCTCTGCAACAGAGAATGGATTTATATTTTGCATTAAGTTTAAATAATCCAGAAATTAAGGTAGAGTATTTTTTTAGAAAAATCTCTTGAGTATTATGATCAAACCTCCTTCACAATTAAGCATAAGATTTATTACATTCATCATCATAATATTTCCATAATACTAATTCATTCTGAAAAATATCTGATTCACTCTCTTTATGGGTAATCTCTCTATCAGTGACTACCTAACTCACAAAGAGAAGCTTACCTGAAGAATAAATCTGAGAAGGGGAAAAAAGGTCCAGTTTTATTCTGAGGAGTAGTTACATTGGAGTCAACACATGATGTCATATTTATTACATCTTTACAATGAACCCATGGAATTTTTATATTAAACGATTGAATGAAATAGAGAAGTCCATAAGAAGAAATTACACTATAGTAAGATACCACTGCCACCGAAGCAATTAACTGCCCCACTGCTATACCTAGGAGTAGAAAATTATTAATAAAATAAGTCGATAAACTAAATGTTACTGAAAATTCTTCCATGAGAAAGTTTCACAGATTGTTACCCCTAAGAGCTGGACAAACACACCACCATTTTCCTGAACCTTTACCAGTGAATTGCCCCATGGCTACCTCCAAATAAAATACTGGCTTGGCAACAAAAATCAAAATGACAAAGTAAGCCAATAAAAATGTTCCTCCTCCATGTAGATAAGCTGCTGCAGGAAATCGCCAGATATTTCCAAGGGCACTTCCAAGGATATTCACTAAAACATAGGTAAATGCTTGTGGCCTGGATTTAGCATGTTTTCTGTCTTTTTTCGTCTTTTTTTTAGGGCCCTTAGAGAGCGTGTATTCATCTGCATCTTCCCATAATAATCTATGCATAAGATAGCTTTGTTTACGACTGTCACTCTGAAAGCAAAAACAATTTTTAAAAAATACTTAAAATTTTCAGTGTTTATAATTTTAATTCTCACAAGGGGAGACTCTCACTTTTGTCCGGGGATTTTGATGAAAATTTTTGTGGTGATGCAGGAAGTGGAGTAATGAAAAACTGTATTGCCGTTCCTCTGAATGGGCCTTAGATTTTTTGCAATAATTAATTGAAAAGAGATAATTTGAGTATAGGCAACCACGCATTACACACCCGTGCCGGCCAAATCGGTAGAGAATAACACGCTGTTTGCGAGTAATTCTGTAATATTATTTTCATTTTCTTTTGATATATATTTCCCTTGTTACTCACTGATAGACTTAAGAGCAATATTTACATTCCTTCACGCGACATCCGATCGAATAACCTTATTTCAACCAAATGAACTTCGATTGACGGAAACCCTCACTTAAAGAATGATGAATGAAGGTTCGTAACATAGCTTTCTGGAATCCTCTGGTATTCGGTGGTTATAACTACATTGGCTATCCTCTTAAAATTGATATTAGTCCAGTAAAATATCATTCACAAGCGCGATTTTTCATTTAAAGTTCGTAACGCAAAAGATGCAAAAGAAACTTGCGTTCGACTGATTCAAGATTTCGTAATTAAAAGTAACGGATTACTTCCATAATTTAATTTCTACGCCAATCACTTGATGCTTTATATTTGTTAACTGGATAATGACAAAATTATAATATGTACATATATGTACATATTATAATTTTGTAGTTTATTTTTTCATTCAAAAGAGTAGGTAATAACTCCTGTTTTTCCCGCTGTCAAATAAGGCGGATTTTTTCTGTAAGAAGGCAAAATATACGAGCTTTGTCATTCAGCATTTAAAAACTTTGAGTTTTCAATCATACTTTAGCGCCTTTTCAACACGTCAACACAAATTTTTCAGTCAAAAACATGCAGGCTTATTCACAACCATAGTAATAGCATTCTACGTACGCACGTTTTACGATAATATTTCGCTGTATTGACGCAATTCGGGGTGTTTCACGCGGGACTTCGGTTTATCCGAAATTTTCGTTAACCAAACCGACCGCCATCATTTCGGATAAACGGGAGTTTACTGTATTAGCTGACAATTGTTGAGATCGATGACATGCATTTCCCCATTAGTTTATGTTGGAAATTTAGGACCATTTAAAAGTAATGGTAAGTTTTTATGAAGATGAGGCAATCATTTATGATACTAGTATTAAAAATTATGAAAGGTAAAAAAAAGATAGGAATAAGAAAATAATGTGAATTCTATTGTTACTTCTTTGAACCAACAACAATCTTACAATGGGAATTTTATTATCAAATTTCAATGTGAATTATTCGGTTCCAACAAAAATCCTGGCAACTTATTCGTACGCAAGTCTAAATTAGCTAGAATGAAGTGATTTTATCTATAAATATACGCTCAAATATAAAAGTTATAATGGTACTTGATTACTTTTTTTTTAGAACATATAGACTGCAAATAACGTTTGCGCGATAATTAACTGCAACTTATGCTTGCAATTCGTATTTGGCAATTTTCAAACCGATCATTATTATTATCATCACAGAATCACTAGATAAATATTAGTACATCAGAGATGAGATGTTTAAGCACTCTGAAATCTTCTTTCATTGAAAACTGACAGCGATCTGTTAATTCTATACAATTAACTAGAAAAAGAGATCCTTACCGTGAATGTGGACCCTGAGGGAGTCTCTTCCATAATAACGCTGAATATTGGAAAGCTTTATATCACAATTTATTGCTGCGCTTTGAGGAGTCTAAATTGGCGTTAAACGACTCAGATGTTTACAATCGCCGCGACTGATTGTAGTAACGAGCGTTATGTTCACTATTGTTGTAACATGATTACAGTAACAACGTAAAACAGGGAATGGTATTCATTCCGTTAAACATAAAATTGCACTATTACTGGCAGAACATTAACAATTAATTAATGCCTTCGGGATGTACTGGGGGGTTTTCCTCCTGACTAGGGTAAATACCCGGCAGATTATTTAATTTCCTACCCCCCACAATATGACTACCACCTGGCCTTGTGCCTATTTGTAGTATAGAATATTAAGTAAATAATTTTTTTCCATATATGACCTACTTTGAAATAAAATTGTATAACTCATAATTCACTCCCTATCTTAACAAGAAAGTTGGTTTTCTTAGTACATGTATACATCTGTAGGCAAGTGGAGATTTTGATAAGCACTATTGCAAATACCTAATATTTAAATGGAACTATCGGTGATAATAATAATAGTATCTTATATTAGGGGGAGATTGAGACTGATAAGTCTCTTCTTACATCTAACCCTTTTTCAAATAAATTTCAAAGAAATAAATAGCTTAAAAAAGTACACTGAAGAAAACTACATTACAGGTTTAAAATCCCAAGGTTTTGCTTAGGAAAAATCAGATGCCACATCTGGAAAACACCTGCAAGAAAGGGTGCATGAAAAATCTGCAAAATAAAAATAGGTAGTTTGCAAGTCGAGGGAAGTAAGCTGGAAAATTTCTATGCACTTCCTTATAAATATCTAAGAGATTCCCATAAAACATCACAGGCCGTGGTGGCGGAGTGGTTAATGTGTTTGCGAGTTAATGCTCCCACCTCATGGTCCTGGTTTCGAATCCTGGCTAATTGGATTTTTTCAGTTAGGGAATGGTTGTCTGTGCATGTGATATTAGTAAAATAAAATGTAAAAAAGGAATAAAATTAAAAAAAGGGGTTATTTGGAGGAATAGCCTTCCTGGGCTAAAATTCGCCCAAAAAAAGAAAGACGGCATTATTATTACTATTACGAGTAAAATGTAGCTTGCATACTGCAAGCAGATCGGCAACACTAATTTCATGTCGGCATCATATCGGGAAGGCCGTCAAAAGAAAAAAAAAATGCATTGAAAATATTCTGATTATTCGCTGCAATTTATTCGTCCGGCATCGAACCCTGGTCTTCCTGGTGATACTTACTATGCAGCACAATAGAAGATCACCATCTCTAACTATCTGTGAAAATTCAAGCAGAAATATTATTTGCAACTGCCTCAAACTACGTCCTACTTTTCCCTTATATTTCTTATGAGAGAAATGTTAATGTGCTCTGGCATCGAACCCAGGAATAGTTCGGTCTTCTGAAAACTGTTTTCTTTAACCAGATATAACCATACATCTTCCAGCCAAGCACGAACTTCCAATCATTTCGATAAGTGCATCAAAAAAATAATGAAATACTAATCCTATGTATTTTAAACGGGAGACATATTTACCGCCCGGCATCGAACCCGGGTCCTTCTGGTAAAACTTCCTATGCAACATAATAGAAGATATTAATCTTTAACTATGTGGGAAAATTCAAGCAGATATATTTTCCTGCAACTGCCTCAATCGAAGTCTTACTTTTCCCTTATATTCCCTCTGGCATCGAACCCAGGAATAGTACGGTCTTATGAAAATTTTTTTCTTAAACCAATTCTTACCTTACACTTTCCGGCTAAGCACGAACTTCCTATTATTTCGAGAAGTGCATCAAAAAAAATAATGAAAAACAGCTCCCATGTATTTTAAAGGGCAGATCTTTGCATCATCCTAGCATCGAACCCAGGATATTTTTTGTAAAGGTCATTGATGTTTTTGAAAGTCCAAGACCATAAGTATAGGCACCTTGAGTTTTATTTCTCTACCTATCCGGAAAGTATTTTTTTTAAATTCCCGAAAATCACGGCAATGCATTTCAACGGGAAAAATCGGGACTTTGGAGCCCTCTGGAATCAAACCTATGACACTGAGTATCAAAGTCGCTTTTTTCCTGGGGGTTTCATGTTATGGCCAATATGTCATAAAAATTTCAAGGCAATGACCCTTGTAGTTTAGCCTGTGAATTTGTATCCTATCTATATAGCTATATGGCTATATATATGAATGAATCCGGAGAAGCATCTATATATAATAGATAAAACATAGCAGACTGCTCATTTTATAGCTCACAGTTATATAGTTTTTTTTATCTCATCTCTACGATTTTCATGAACAAAAAGTATGCTTCGAGATAGACTACTTTCAGTTGATTTGCATAATAAGATAGTGCAAATACAAGAACTTTGTTCATTGATTCAGGGTCACTCATTTATTTATCTAACTGTTTGAGAGAGACCACGAAAGATCAGTGAAAGCGCTAGTGAAATTGGAGTTAAGCGAATTGATTATTTGGAAGCTTATAAATTTATTCTTAGTCTAATTTTCATTTCAATTTGTTAAATAATACAAAGAAAATTATTATTGTAGCTAAGCAGAGGTTGATCTGATAAGAAGACTTATGCATGTTCATCACAGTAGACGATTCCATAACAATTGCAGTGATAAGAAAAATTAAAAGGTATTAAAGTTCCTTGAAAACTATTTTACAAAGATGATACCTAAATTTTTGACATTTCTTTTAATTCTTTATTTTTCATAAAAATACAACATATTAAAAAATTAATTTTCATAAAAATACAACACATTAAAATATTCAGTCATCTTCCTCGCCCATATTTCTGAATAGCAGGCATTCTCAATGTTAAATCACAATCTTACATAACTTAGAACATGTCTGTTAAGATAATTTAATATTCTTATTTGCTAATATACTTAAAATCTCTTGATAGAAGCAGTCCAGTAGCATAGGTAATCTAATATTTTCCAGGAGATACATTTTCTTTCATTCCTCTTGATACACTGACTCTCCGGAATTTTGATATTAACTGTGAATGGAAATAAATACATAAATAAATAGTAGCAGTGTACTAAAATTCTTGAAAGTTCAATTAATTAATAAAAAATAATAATTAGTGGCATAAATGCAATGTATACCAAAATAAAGTTAGGTAATAAAACATACTGAGGTGGTGCATATAATACTATCCTTTTCATTTCCCCACTACTACACACACTATGGTTTTTCAACCATTTGAAATTTTCCTCTATCAATCAGTAACCTTTAGTTTGGAATAATTGAATTTAAGTACTGCTGGTATATCAGTAAGTTAGTTATTAGGATGATTGAATCTTTGGCAGAGCATTTTAGATACTACGAGGTCTGCAAGACTACGAGGAATGCATACGGCAATTTAAATGGCTCTCTGGGATCGAATGATCCCAGAAGAATGATCATGAAATGCAAAAACGGAGTATTTGAAATGTATCAAAGATCCTTACATACATACTGAATTTCAAGTTTCTAAATTATTGGGAAGGGGTACAAAAAATTCTTATAAAAACTGATCAGTTACTGATTGTAGAGATGCCTGGTGTTGAACCCAAAACATATTGGCAGCTGTGAATACACAGTATGACTTGTTAGGACTTGATCATATTTAGTGCAAAGTTTGAAGTTGATATCATGCCGGGAAGTACATTGAATTTGCTTCCGTTATATCTATAAGAAATGCCTTGAGGAATGTAAATAGCTCTCTGGGATTGAAGCAAGGACCATCAGCGGAACGTTCAATGGTGTACATAAAAGACATTCATGATTTCTATCTAAAGGCAGAGTTTCAAGTTTCCATCTTATCGGGAAGTGATTTTAAAAAAATCTTAAAAATTGTCACAAAGTAATTTAAACGGGAGATATTTGCCCTGACCTAGTGTCAAACCAAGAATAATCAGTGAAGATGTCCTTATAGTTTTTTGTATATTCACGGTTTCTAGCGATCCCTTGAATTTCAACTCTCTACATTGCCGGGAAGTGCCTCAAATTTTTTTTCGAAAATCCCTGCAGTGCATCTTTATGGGAAAACAGGACTTTGGGGCCTTCTGGAATCGAACCCATGACACTGAGGTTCAAAGTTGCCTTTTTTCTGGCGGTTACACATTATGGCCAATACGTCGTATAAATATCTATGATCTCTATCTATACGCCGAATTTCAAGTGTCTATATTATTGGGAAGGGGTTCAAAATAATTCTTAAAAATGTGATCAGTTACTGATTGTAGAGACGCCTGGTGCTGAACCCAGGACATATTGGCACCAGTGAATGCACAGTATAACTGGTTAGGACTTGATCTTATTACATGCAAAGTTTGAAGTTGATATCATGCCAGGAAGCACCTAAAATGTATTTCCGTTATCTCCATAAGAAATGCATTGAGGAATGTAAATGGCCCTCTGGGATTGAACCAAGGACCATCAGCAAATAGCAAAATTAGATTATAAAATATATTCATAACCTCTATCCACGTGCCGAGTTTCAAGTTTCCATGTCATCGGGAGGATATCCAAAAAAAATCTTAAATATCGCCATAATACATTTTAAAGGGAGGATATTTGCCCTGACCTAGAATCGAACCATGGATGATCATTGAAGATGTCTTTTTGATTTTTGTTGAATATGCCTCGCTTCTAGCGATCCTTCGAATTTCAACTCTCTACATTTCCGGGAAGTGCCTCAAAAAATTTTCAAAAATCCCCACCATGTATCTTTAAGGAGAAAATCGGGAATCAAACCCATGACACTGAAGTTCAACAAGTTTGCCGTTAATCATTCGTTTGGACACTTTTTGTAGTCACCTGACTGTTGATGTAAAGAAAAAATACGGTGCCTTGGCAGCAAACTATTTATTCCAGTGGGAATGATGTGAGTTTTGTAGTCATTGGATTGCAGCGTCAACAAAGACAAAGACAAAAGTACAGGAGCAATATTGAATTTGGCTCTTGTACGCAGAGAAGGAACTAATTTCTTTGGGAAAAATAAAATTCATTGATCCTCATTTTATCGCACATTGGGTTTCCAATGCATGGAAAGCTATCCCAGCATCAATAGTTGTGAAAGCTTTTAAGAAATGTTGCATCTCCAATAAACTTGATGCAAGTGAAGACGATATTATTTTGTTCGATGTCACCGACGATGAAAGTGATTCAGACTTCAGTGCAGTAACCACATCTACCAGTGACGACAAGTGTAGCAAATAATGATTGACTATGGTCATTACTGTATTTCTTCCTTTACTTATCTAGCTCATTTCTATAAATTACCTATACAAGATAGGAGGTTTGCCATGGATTCCTACCAATCTTTCGTTTACAAGTATATGGTGCTCCGAATGGCATGGCTGCATGTCTTAAGGTGAGCATTAAATTGTAGACAAATGATTTTTCAACATCCTACGCTCTGATTTTGGGGTGTGTGTTACATTTGATAGCATTTAAATTTCAAGTAAATACAGTAAATTGAATTACTGCTGAATGTAATGAAATTTGACAAAATTAACTGATTCCATAATAATTCTTTAAACCAAACCTTCTCTCTTCAACATTATTGTAGCTTTATAAATCAAAAAGGATTTATTTTGGAATTGGTTATAAATTAATTCAAGAGAAATACCTTATCCAATGAAGTGCCACCTTTACCAGGAGAATTCACAGGAGCAGTTTTTAGAGCACGATTGGGACTACCTGCTGATAGCTTGGCTGAGAGAGAGTTAGACCTTCTTAGAGGACTTTGGAAGGCTTGGATATTGGTTGCACCATTCACTTTACTCATGCTTTGAAAGAAATAAAATCACTATGAGAATATGACACAAAATTCAGTGAAATAAGCACAAAAATAATGCAAAGATGACATTATAAAGAGAATACAAAAAATACAGTGTATATCCCATATGTAAAAAAATAATTTTTCTATGTATATCTATATCCTAAGGAAATTTGAAATCTTATCTTCGTCATACATTTAGAGATTGTTATGAATAATTAATTCAAATCAACTACAAAGTTCACATAAAGATTGTTAATTTTCTCTAATTTACTAATTTATTCCTACATAAAAATTAATAAAATACAAAATATGCATCATAAAAAATGTCAAAATGTAAAACATAAGAAATAAATATTCTTTGTTTGCCAGGAATGCTAAAAATAGATAACACTACCTCTAATAATTTAAGAGCATAAACATACGTATAGAATTTAATCATGAATGGCACTGATAATCATAACATTCAATATACCTCATTAAATAAATATAAGATAGCAGTCAAGATGTTTGCATATACATTCACAGGAATTGAAATACCTTGGAGTTAGTGGGAGGTGCCCTGTGCTACTTGAACGTGCAACTGGAGTTCTGAGATTAGAAGTACTGCTTGAATATCTCTTTCCAACTAAAGGAGATGGGATGGATGCTTTTCTAGTTACACCAGTGGCAACAGGTCTGGCAATACCAGTATGTTTTCCTGTTTCTTGGCTTCGAACAGTATTTGAAGATCTATGACCAGATGGGGTATATGCAGCATCAAGATTTGATTTCAGATTGGTAGCTCCTTTGATGTTTAACTGGGAAAAAATTCAAAACAAATTTATAATCATTGCAGAACTTGAATATCTGCACATTGATTTAGTTGACATTCATTTTAATGTTATTTTTGAGGAAATTTTGAAAGGTAATGATGGAAATTGATTTAATTCCACCAACAAAGAACTGGAGAGATGATATGAAGCAAAGGTGACCAATATGTCCCTCATTGCAATTAATTTCATTACTTATTGATCAACAGCTGTTGCCATAGCTCTAGCAATTAAGAAAGATGAAATTAATAATTTAATTCCTGAGTGTTATATTGAATCCTCATTGAACTATTGAAACAATTCAACTAACTCAAACACTATTAGTCTAAATATTTGGTTTTAATAAAATCACTAGGAAATTTGGAAGTGTCTAAATGGCCTGTTGTGTTTGACAAAATATCTTTCTGCAATAGATTGATCACAATTAACATATGTGTTAGACATGATAGAGCAACACACAAAACATTTATGATACAAAAAATAAAAATTGCAATTTATATATTGGTTGCTGAGTTATAATTCAAACGCATTACTACTTTGTAGTAGTTAGAATACATTTCACATATGCCTTAGATTAGTAAGCTGACTATATGCTTACATATCAAAGAATGGATACTTTTCAATGCCTAGATAGGAGGAGTTAACATGTTTTTTATATAAAAGAATTTAATGTTACTTCAATGCAGATATGAAAGACATTTTTAGAGCGGAAACTTTAGGTTTTAGGCTGCCCTTTCTTGGACATTTTGAAGGAACAATATCCTCTTAAATCATAGGATTTATTAAAACATCAGCAGCGTACAGAAATAGATAACCAATTATTACTCAGAGAAAATTTATATTACTGTTTAAAAAATTAATACTGATTAATTTACAGTAAATTATGAGAAATATACATAATAAATGGGGGTACACAACATTTCATCAAGATATTAAAAATGTCTACATAAGAAAGTAAACTACAAAGAAAAAGATAATAGAAATTGAGAAATTTACTCACTCCATTTTTTACTGATGAAATCAGTCTTGATGGATTATGAGGTTTACTTAATATTGGCGTTGATGACATTATTCCAGAAGAAGTTTTAACGGGCATAAGAAAGTCAGGTGATGATTCACTAATTTTCATACCTATAAAAATGAAAATATTTTTATTACATTTTTAGAAAATGATGAAATCAAATTTGAAAAATCAATTGAAAATGAGAAATTAGCCCAATAAGTTTAGCCCAATACCTTCCAAGATGACAAACCATACCTTTCAAGCTACAACAATTATAAGATGTGAGAATTGCCTTTTAAACAACTTTAACTTCCATAAAATGTTCAAATATCCTATTTTATCAAAAATATTATTTAAACATACATAAATATAGCTACAGCAAACTTGTTAATCATGAACTTACTCCTGGGCTTTGCAGGAATAACACCCACAGGAGACACTGAAATTTTTACAATTTGAGACAGAGGAACAAAGGCTTTCATTGGTCCACCTCTTCCTGCCGCAGCTGTTGGGCGGGTTAACGCATTTTTCTTGAGCGTGGCCAACTTCACTGAAGCACTAACTGTCTCACTGGATTTTAACTTCATAAGATTCAATCGCTCCGTGGAAAGGGGGAGAGGTGAAATTGACAAACTGCTTGATGAGGAGGTAGTTTGTGCTCTTCCCACTGGAGCTACCTCTAAGCTATTTTTGAAGTCCTATCATTCAAAAACACAAACAGGGAATTTAAAGGATTAAAGAGATTACAAGGAAACATACAAAAACAAATTTCAACTTATTCCAACAGTGCAAAAACTATAATCTTGATTTACGTAATATAGCCAGCACTATAATAATTATGGGGAAACCTAAGGAGTATAAAAGAAAATATCAAGCTGGGAATTGAGCAAAGATCTTTCTTATATTAATGGAATGGCTGGATGCTCTAATGTTTGCCGGCCAATGTTTTCAGGAGGGCTGTATTAAAAATAACAAAATATTTGGTGCAATGAGAGAGACTATAATTAGACTACTTTATGTACAAGAATTTCTCATTCCTTTAAAACTAATTTAGTGGAAATTGTTACTAATAAAAAGCACATTCATATAAGCAAATAGAACAATGTTATAAAAAATAAACATGCAAATTAATTAAAGAGCTATTTGGTAAATGAAGATGTCTTGGTCAAAATGACAATGATATTTTCAAAATACTGCATTAGGTTTTCCACATGCAACAATTTATAATCTAAGGGTGCAAGTCTTGAAGATAAAAATTTATTTATTATACTGAGAAGATTGGTGGGTCAGTTTTAAACCTTCAGTGGACTGCACTTTGGCCAGCATCTCATATGTTAGACAACCACACTCTAAACCAATCTCAGAGAGTGGTGGCTCTGACATAGTAGCACCCACCAACCCTCAAAGAGAATCCATAACACGAGGGTAAAGGAAAATCTCCTTAAGAGAGAGGGATATTAGGAATAGAAGCACTTGGTGAATGTGCTTCAATGGCTGAGGTCATTTATGGCCTCACTTGTAATCTAATGTGGAAATGATTCCATCAAAGGTAAATAGACTGGCCCAATTTGCTATTCAGGGACTAATTTTAGGTACAAATTTGCATATAATGTTAGCAACATAGAAAATTTCTAAAATTAAATTATAGTGAATAATTCAAATGTGAGACTTTGAAAAAGAACCCCCATTCTAAACTCAAAACTAGAACAGAGTGCAACTTTTCTGCGTGATAACTATTGAATTTGAGCATCTGCCCATAAAGAAGAGCAAGAGAAGGTTTGAGCAAAGCATTTTCTTATTTCATTTATTCCTTGGTTTTCTCAGGTATGCTGCATCAGGAATATAGTAATTTCTAAAAACACTTTCCTCATCAATTATGAAAAAAGTATATTTGAATATTCAGAGAAATACACAGACTCACATAAGGGCTGACCAGGAAAACTAAATTATAAACATTTGCAGAACTAAGGGTAAGATTAAGAAGTAAGATTTATCATAAATTAAGTTTTCAGAGGTATAATATAGTAAAAAGAAGTATTTAAAATATAAGTACCATTTTAGGGGTATTTATCTTCATTTTTCTGAAACTTTCTTCCTCAACTAGATTAAAATTACTTCCTTTAGTATCAATATCTAATAAATCATCTAATTCATTTCCAATCAGTCCCATGTCTGAAAGATCAATGTCATCCAAATCTGAATGATTAGATACAACACTACTGGTTTCAGATTTGATTCCTTCACTTAGCATTTCAGCTTCTGAAAGAAAAATAGCATAAAAATACCAAGTATGGAAATTTTATTTGCAGTCATATAGAAGAGAATAAGGCATATGAGATAAAATCCGTTAGAATGAAGCCATAACCATAAAAATTGTATTCTGATATCTCTAGAAATGGAAGAATAAAATAATCACTACTTAAAATTAAGGTTTGAAAAAAATTAAAGTAAGGTGATGCATACCGCTGCTTGCCAATCTGGAGAATTCTTCTGCTATAGCTTGTGCTTCTTCAAATACAGAGTCATTAGGTGATTGAGACAAATTAACTTGCTCGGCAGGTGAATTTACCTCCAGAAACCCATTGTTTATTAATCCGCAGCTACTGTAAACACTTCCACTATCACTAGCACTTGGAATTGATTGTAGCGGCAATTTTAGTTTACTACCGTCTTGAGCTTGGTCGCTACCGCACTTGGCGTCTAACTTCTTTTCAAGAACTTCAAAATCGAAAACATCACCGCAAATGGCTGACTTAAACTCCTCTTGCACTGGAAGCAATTGACCAGTGGGAACCGAATTTTGCATATTCAAATTAGTATCAACACCATTACATATAACTTTCACGGGGCAACCAAATGGTGACATCAGATTTACAGGATTAGATTCTACGATGAAGCTTGATTCAAGAGTGTTGATTCTGTTTTCTTTGATGCAATCAAATGGCGATAATCCAATTAAATTGGAGTTTTCAATGTTGCTCGATTGTTGATCAGCTTTTATTGGACTACTCAACTGGGGAATCAATTCATCGTATTCGTTGTCCAAGATGCATTTTTCCTGAATTTTTGATGTAACTTTACTTCCTGTATTTATTGTGCCAATAGAAGAACTAAGAACAGACAGGCCCTTCATTTCTTTACCTGGATCAGAACCTAAAATTAAATTTTTTAATCAATTTTAAGTACATATAATAATATCATAATACCATAGCACTTTCATGTAACATAACTCTCAAAATAATAATAATAATATTTATTACGGGCATATGCCCAATTGCTCATAACATACAAATCATTTGTCGTTAAAATAAATCAATATATAGAAATAGGTATACAAAAATATGAATTAAGATTGCACAAAATGACAAAATACTAAAAATAAAACAAATACTAAAAATAAAAGATGAAAATGATAAAAAATAAAATAAATCCATACATAGAAATAGATATACTAAAATATGAATTAAGATTGCACAAAATGAAAAAAAAATAATCAAATGATAATTAATATTGCACTATAACATATATTTATACAGAGTACAACAAAAGTTCAGTACACTTATTCCTAAAAAAACAGGTATGGAATCACTGTGCATATCAACATTACTGATAAGAGAATTATACAGGCAAAGGATTCTAGTTATTGGGGAATTGAACGTAAAATTTTATTCGGAAGTATTTAATGTAGAATAATTTTGTACTTCTGGTGGAGAGAAAAGTAGTGTTAAAAAGTATCAACTTAAGCAAAGGTGGACAATTTATTAAGTTGTTGCAAAAATAGTGCAAGAACATCAACTCTGCAAGATGTTGTCTAACACAGAGTGGAAGTAAATCTAATACTTTCATCGTTTCAGTGTTAGACGACATTTTGCAGTTGATGTTCTTGCATAATTTATGCAACAACATCAACACTGCAAGATGACTTCTAACACAGAGTGCAAGAAAATCTAATACTTGCATTGTTTCAGTGTATGGCACATTATATGCAGGAAAACCAGCATAATAATTAACAATTCTTAAAATATTTTTCTGCAACCTTTCAATACTGTTAACGTGATTATTATAATGAGGATTCCAAACAATAGAGTTATATTCTAAGATAGGATGAACTAAAGATATATATATATAAATTTCTTAACATCTGGATATCTTTAAATTCTCTAGTAAATCTTGTAATGAAACCTAGCATACGAAGAGACTTAGAAACGATGGATAAAATATGGTTACCAAAAGACAAAGTTTCATCAATAAGAACTCCCAAATCCTTTATTACAGACGTCCTAGGTATAACAACACCATTGAGGTAATAGTTGAAAAGGATGGGAGATCTCCTATTATGGAGAGAGATAACATTGCATTTTTGGATATTAAAGGACATTACATTTTGAACACATCAATCAGACATTTTCAACAGACAATCATTAAGTTCCTGGCATTCAGTTGAGTTACGCACTAGATTTTTTTTAAAGCTACTGTTGCCCTTCTCTGGTTAACATTAAATATTTTAATATAATCTGCATACATTAAATGTGAAATGGGAGATATAACATAGCTTATGTCATTAATGAAGATCATAAAAAGAATTGGGCCAAGGTGAGAGCCTTGTGGTGCTCCTGAGAACACATCAAATACATGTGATGTAGCAGATTTAAGTTTGACTAGTTGTTTGCAACCCGTTAAGTAGCTTTGTAGCCATCTCAACCTCATACCGTTAATACCAAGCAAGTTCAATTTAGGTATCAAGATAGAATGATTCACCTTATCAAATGCTTTTGAAAAATCGGTATAAATTGCATGAATTTGGTAACTATCACCTAAGGCTTCAATAATGTAATTAGTGAACATCAACAAATTTGTTTGAGTTGACCTGCCTTGCCTGAAGCCATGTTGCTCAGGGACTAAATCATTTTTTAACAATGGTGCCAGTTTGTCAACAACTATACATTCAATCAGTTTGGCTTAGACTGAATAGTTACTGGACGGTAGTTAAAAATATCACATTTATCATTAAACTTATGAATAGGAACTTAATAACTAGTTTTCAAGATATCTGGGAAAGATCCCTCTCTGAAGGACATATTGAAGAGAATATAAAGGGGACATGACAAAGCAGAATGACAATTTTTTAATAATGAGGGGGGAACATTGTCAGGTCCGCAACCTTTACCTGCATCAAGCCCTTTCAATTTACCAATTATTTCATTGGCAGTCGCTGATAAAGTGTAAAAGTTGATTTCAAAGGGAAAATTACAATGTGGTAGAATATTAGGGTGATCATTGGTATAAACACCAGAAAAATGATTAGCAATTAGTTCTGCGATTAACTCATGGTTTTTGCCAACTGTGTCATTAGGGAACATCCTTTTTGGAAAAGAATTGTCCTTGCGTAAAGAGTTAACATACTTCCAAAAAGGTTTACTGTTATTTGATAAGTCAGAAGAGAGATTATTCATAAACAATCGATAGCTTTCCTTTGCCATTTTCTTACATTTTGCTCTATGCTCTGAGAAAAGAGTATAATCAATGACTGAACCTGTGGTCTTATAAATACAATGAAATATTTTCTTAAGTTTAATAAATGATTTAAGTTCGTTTGAATACTATTTTGGATAGTAAAAATAACCAAAATGTACTTTGGGGGTAAACATTTCAATAGCACTATATAAAATAGAATAAAACATTGAAAATGCTTCATTTACTGGGTTATTACACAACACAGATCGCCAATTAATGTTTTGAAGTAACGCACTAACAGAAGCATAATCACATTTTCAGAAGTCAAAACCAAGGTTAAATTTCTCAGCGAGATATAATTCATGGAGAAGAGGAACCATTAAGTTGAGAGCTGGATGATATACATCAACAGGTACGAAGTAATTGAGGATTTGTTACAAAAAGCTAAATCAAGCCTCCTATTTAAGGAGTTAGGTGGAGTAATAACCAGATTTAGATCCATAAAGTTAATTGTCTCACTCAGTATTTTACTTTTAAGGACTTTGAATGGTAGGTGTTATCAACATCACAGTTAAAGTCACAAATATTGTAATCACAAAGCAATAAAATACAAGTAAATTGAATTGAGGTAACGAGGCGCTCAACAGTATTGCAATGATCCACATAAACGTCAGGGTTGGATTTTTGGGGGATGTATGTAGCACCTACTAAAATACTCGGATTCCAGAGAGATGCGCACAAATAGGTGTTCAATGGCATTGGAAGAAATTTCCAGTTTTCGAATGAGAGTGAGGAACGGATAGCAATTAATACACCGCTTCCCCTTGATTTGGAACTAGTTAAATTACTTCTATCACTTCTTAGAATAACAAAACCATTTAGCCCCAGCTCCGATGATTCAATACTTGGTGAAAGCCACGTTTCAGTGAACACAATTACATCGTAAAAATAATAAATTGAGTACGTTATTTCGGTGAATTGCGTCCTCTAAATGATAAATGACAAAATGAAGATGATTTAGTAACAGCACCTTACTATCAACAAAAAACACGGTTGATGGAACGATATAGAACTTACTTGTCACATCCCTCGGTCCGCCAAAAGACAGCATTTTCGACGAATCATTGAAATTTATCAATAGTTCGTCCCCCATATTAATATGAACTATACCCAAATGTCGATAAACTGAGATTTTGTTTCAGATTTTTCGCCTCTGCGCACTCTAATACCATACGAATAGATGACATTCATTCACAGACCTAAAACGAAATTTAAGAGTAACGGTCAAATAACTAGAATAACTTAATATCATAATATGATAACATTAATAGATTTCTTTCCAAATATCTACACTTGAAACGATTAAGAAGCTCCCTAAACCTTAATTTTAGTCAAATTACCTCTCTGAGGCTTAATTAATCAGAATCTATCAACAACTATCTATAAACCTACGCAAACCAGTCAAATCAAATTCGTTACCGAAACATACCCAGCGCCACCAAGTACGAAAGTTACGAAACAATCGAATAGAGAACGCGCGCACTTTGTAATTGAAAGAAGTTCGCTAGAAATCAAGGATGGCTGTGTACGTTAAGAAAATATGTAAAACGGGGTTTATCTGTAGCGGATTTCTACCATTCTTTAGACAAGACCCGGACGAGGTTTCATTATCTTCCAAAACTGCTTTAGAGATAGATGAAGCGAAGAAAACCGAAACCGGTTTGGATAGACTACAAAGAATGTTTACCATTGAGTATGTTAATATTTAATTCATGAATTTCACTGTTTCGATGATCTAAAAACAACAATTTAACACTTATATATATTCCGGCAGCGAATTCGACAACCTAAGCCCGGAACTAACTGCTGTCACGCAGGCAAGCGTAATGGGATTATTTGTAGGGGCTGTCTATGGAGGTTTTAATAGATCGAGAGTGGCATACCTTGATTTTATGGAAAAAAATCAAGCTACAGCATTTAAAAGTCACTTGGATGCAAAGGTCGGTTGAATAATCTTATCCTATCAACATCAAAATTGATCTGAAAAGCCAGAAACACTCTGAGTGAACTTCAGAATATATTATATAATTATCATAAAATGTAGTATTTATTGTTACTTATATTGTATATCAGTTTTGAATCTTTACATTCGCAGAAAAAGTTGCAAGATCAAGTAACCCTTGGATTAGGTAAAGGTGCTTTCCAGTGGGGATGGAGATTAGGTTTATTCTCTGGCACTTACATGTAAGTTAAATCTCTACATTGTTTGTTAACAGCATAGAATTATAATAATGAAGTTAATGTATATATTTTTTGTGAGTAAGGTATTCATAAAGATTTTAATGGCATATGATCTCTTGCATAAACAATTCTGTACGTGTTTAATGAAGCAAGTATGGTTCCTCTCAAAGTTGGATGTATCCACGTGTATTCTCAGTATGATACACAATTTTAGTTGGTATTATTCCAAAGATTGGTGCAGCTAACGTTAGGTTGATGAATATTTCTAGTGGAAAGAATTATTTACATGGATATGATTTTGATCAATATGTCGAAATGATTTTAATTCTAGTTTTTATTTCAACATTACTCCAGAGGAGAAAATATTACTTCATGATGTGATATTCATTTAATGAGAAGACTACAAAATTTGAACAATGTAGCTGACGTCCATTCTTCTTAAACTGTTCTTAATTCTGCCTTTGAGTGGTGCTTCAAAATGAATCTCTCCAATTCAACAAACCATTTGAACCAAACCTTTTCCTTTCTACCTAAATGGTCCATTAAGTACCTACCCTCTATCAACTGGATGTGATCTTAGTTCAGGAACTTAGCATCAGTGAACATGTACAGCAGATCACAGCCAGATCAATCTTTTTTGCTGCTTTAATTTTCTACTTCTTCAAGCTTGAAGTTCCACTTGCACTAAATTCCTCACTAACAGGCTGCATTGTATCCTATCCATTCTTGTCTTCTTCTATCTGGTCCATAATGTCATCTTCAACGAGCGCCCTTGACTTTCCTCTAAGTTTTTTTAACCTCTATCCTCTCTTATCACATTTCCAATCTTTGAAACTTGACCCAAAATCATTGCTCCTACCTTAATATTCTTCTGTGAAAAATCCTTGATCTGAAATTCCTTCATTCCATCTAACGACAATCTCAGTACTCCTAAAATTCTTTGCTGGTGCACTTTACATGTCTGGTCTTGTCTCACCCACAATTTTTACCTCCTTCAATTACCACACTTCTGTTTATCTCCAGAAAATCTTATGTTCTGCCTCTTACGTTTCACATTTAACTCTTACTCCTCACTAATACCTTTCATTGTTTTTTTAACAAATAAATGTTTCTAGGAATAATAATGCCCACAACCTGGTTTATTTATAATACATCTTTAATTTTATTTAGATATTATTTTCCTTTTGTCTTGTTATTGTTTTAATATATTTGTCTCATTTTTATATTTTAATTTATTAAATTTTCCACTTTTATAGTTTACTATGTAAGTTGTTACCTATTTTTTATGGATGTTTAAAAAATAAATGACTATTTTAATTTCCAGGTTATTTACAACTGCTGCTGCAACCTATAGAGGACAATATGGAATATCAGAACATGTTATAGCCGGAATAATGACTGGAGGATTGTATAAGTGTAGCCTTGGTATGAGAGGCATTGTTGTTGGAAGTTTATTAGGTACACAGCATTATTTTCAAATATTATAATTTAGTGCATATTTTCTTGATTTCTGAGGATTTATCAATTTACGGATCAATTCAATATCAATATCAATGGGATCTTCTAATTAAGCTTCTATAATTTTCTTTACAATTTTCTAAGCCTCAATAGCTAACTGGAAGCCTTAAATTTATATCATCTTCTCCTTTTATAATTTGTCATTAATTTGCAAATTCAATACTATTTGTCTTTGATTTTCTTAAATCTACATAGACTAAGATATAACTCATGGCCAAGTAATTAGATTGATTGAACTGATTTGTTTTTTAAAGTTAACGGTCAACAAGTTGTCCCCAGATTTTAAAAAATTAAGGAACTAAATGCTAAATCATGATTAAGTATCATTGCCAATTACAATAATTTGTGAAATATTTTGTCTATCCAGGGGGTGCCTTAGGAGGATTTGCAGGAATTACTTCATATGGATTATTAAAATTGTCTGGACATTCGATGGATGAATTGTTATATTGGAGGAAACAATGGAAGGACCAAAAGAAAAGGTAATAATTTACTATTTTAACATTTCTATCTTTTAACTACTTATAGAAAAGCTATGAATTAGAAGGCAGAAGTTCTTATCGCAATTCGTAAGTAAACATCAATAAATGGCCTCTAAAATTTTCCTCTCTAGATATTTTCTCATCTGCTTTATTATAGGTTAATATACTTACCAATCTGCTGCTTGATACCATTTCCTTTAATTTGTGGTTACCCATATCTCCCTTTATTACACTAGACGAATTATAACTTTGTCTCCATTCTCTCGTTGTCTTTCCTTCTGTTTTACTTGTTCATAATCATAAATGAATGTTCTTAAGCATCCCCTCTCAATACCCTACTCTAGTGGTTCCCAACCTTTTTCAGCTGACAACCCACCTTTCCTTATCAGAATACCTCCACGGTCCATGGTGGAGTAAAAAACCTTATTTGTATCATATCAGTTCCTTATGTATATATAATTTACCATCAATATATCTTTTCTGATGGTTTAATCGATGGTTTCTCATAGTTTTAGGATCGAGTCGTGAGCCACCTGTAACCCTTCCGCGACCCATTAGTGGGTCGCTACGCACCGGTTAGGAACCGCTGCCCTACACTAATGCCTTCATTTGTTGATTATTTTGTTTTGTTTATCCCACCACTTCTTTATTTGTTTTTCTTATCAAAGCAGCTCCTTTCTTTCTTCTACCCCATGCACAAATCAGGGAATTCTGTCATTTCTCCTTTGGTTCTTCTCATTAAGAAAGCATCCTAGGCTAATGGGCTAGCAGGTCTTTCACTGTTATCCTTTTCTAGACTCTTCATCTTCAATTTCTTTCATAATATCAAGGCCTCTTTTTCAGCCTCTATTCCTTGTTTAACTCTATTTGTTCACCAGCCATCTAGATGTAACACTACCTAAATAATGCCATTGTCCCTCTTAGCTATTCCCAATCTACCTTTATTATTTTTGGCCTTGGTAGAGTAGGGGTTAGCATAGGTCTCAAGTTTGAATCCTGGTAGAGCATGGTTGTCTGTTTAGTGTGTCTGTGGATTGATTGTTAAAGTGGTGTTGTATTCTTCGGTTCCTCATGTATTTTCCTTACTTGTTAGTCAAGATTCATCATCTTTTATTATTATTAGTATTAACATTATTACCAATGCATTCCTAAATTTGTTTTCCCATCTTCTGCAATGTATATTTGGGCACTCACTGATACTATATACTTTTATCATATTTCCGTTTTCTCTTTTGTAAATTCTTATTCCTTGTTCCAGAAGCTTGCTAACCTTCTTTCAAAACTCGTTTGCTTTCTCATAGCTGGGTCCTTTTTAATTCCATGTTGGTCTCATTCTTGCTTGAGATATCTTTCTCTCAAATGTATAATAATATAAACTTTCCAATCTTTAATGATTGACATTAAAATCTGAATGAGAAATGGGATAAATTTACAATATTGTGCAACATTGTACAACTACTATATAAATCTTAAACATCTTTCTGACCAAAATGTAACTAAAATATTGCTTTGCCCTCTATCGTAGCCTTTTTTCATGTATATCACTGTGCACTACATAGCTGATAGAGTATTATTATTACATAAGTTATGGCTGTTACAGAGCTTTTGATTAATGATAAATCTCATAATCTTGGTGATCACTGGTAGGTATACCTATAACAGTCACAATGTAAGCACTGACTAGATAATAAAATGAGCTTGTTATATTTTATTAAAAAAAACTGATGCTTCCTTTCATTGATTAATAAATAGTAAATTATGTATATTCCTTTTCAAAAAAGTTTTTTCATGCATCAGACATATGACCACCACCACCACCACCAATGACCACCATGACCACTGGCCATGGTGGCGGAGTGGTTAACGTGCTACAGCGTTAACGCTCCAACCTCACGGTCCCAGGTTCGAATCCCAGCTAATTGGATTTTTCCAGTTAGGGAATGGTTGTCTGTGTATGTTGTGTGTGATATTAATAAAAATGCAAAAAAGGAATAAAATTAAAAAAAGGGGTTAATCGGAGGAATAGCCTTCCTAGGCTAAAATTTGCCCAAAAAAGAAAGGCGGCATTATTATTATAATGTGTAATCTGGCTGTTGATCCTGTCAGATATTTCCAACCCATCTTTTCAGCCTGTGCTTCATAAGAGACCTTACCTAAATATTAAAATTAAACATTCTAGAAGAAGCACATAGCAGAAAAGCATTTAACTCTTTAATCCTATGTCCTGAAGAGTAGAATTTTTTGTATCTTATCTTTATTTGCTATTGTTTGTAAACTCCCTACCCTCCGTACCTAGCTACCTGTTATAACTTCATGAAGATGAAAATTATATTAAAAACATTTGGTTTCCTTTGCAGGAAAATGGATGAAACTGCATTCGAAGGAAGGTTTATTAATGATGATCCATTTGTTAAGGAATATCTAGAGAAGCACAAATCATCACCTTTATTACCAAACAAAAATGAAAGTAGTTAATTTTTGTATGTAATTTAATTATGTATTAGTGGCACTAAAAGAATGTGAATTAAAAACTCGCAAAAGTTGGAGCTGTCTGTAATAAAACTGTAAATATTTGCAAATAAAATTTTATTGAATGTATGATTTTTAGATAATTTATACAACAGTCCAGAACACATTTGAGACATCTTTGTACACACAATAGATAAATACTTCACCATTCCACAATATAAGTCAATAATCACGCATAACATGGCATAATGGGACCAAACATTTTCTTTCTTATTGGTCAATAAAAGAACAATTTTAATAAAATAACAATTTCTGAAAAAATTTATAACATGAAGTAAATTAGATGAAAATCCATTTAAATTATTTTCATATTTGATTATAAATATCAAAAATCCATAGTTAAATTTTCCAAAATTTTACCGACAGTAATGTAAAGAATTTTTAAGAGCATATATTACAGGACTCAATAAAAGGCTTGTTTGAACACACACCATAAAGCACATGGTTTCAAAACATGCATTTTTAAAGCATATTGGGAGAGAATACATATTTTTTGAATTTACAGAATTCACTTAAATGTAAAAAATTCTTAGTGTTTCCACATAATATAATTAGGTGTAGACATGCAGATTTGCTTAGCTTTTATTCCATCAAAAGCAATCACAGTACAACTTAATAACAAAATATTTGCTTTACATCCTTAATAATTGAGAAAAAATTCCTGTCTACAATCACAAGATTTCTCGTTTTTGCTTCAGAAAACTGGAGCATATTTTACATCAGTGGACATTCTAAAATGCAAAAAATACAAAAATATGTCATACACCAATATGACTTTTTATAAATCATCAGACCTGAACCAACTGACACTATCATTGCCAGGCCACAGCTAAGTGAAATAGTTGAAAGTGGCCTTCTTAAATTCATATGATACCAAATTTTTACAACATCTCAGAACATTTGATTTTGCTAATAGATGTGTACTGGGTAAGCAGATTAATTTTCATAGAATTTCCTCTTTATAAATTCTTTAATCGATTAAGCAATTCCTTCACTTGGTAAAGTGTTTGAATTTGGAATTCATGCTTGATTATTAAAATGCTGTCTTGTGGCTGAACATCATTTTTATCTCTTCTAATCACGGAAAATAGACACTTGTATTGTTTCACAGCGCACATGAGTTAATCTACAACATTCATTTATTTTGTTAAACATCTACTATTACAGCACAATTTTTGGTGCAGCATTCACTATCATGTAAGCCTACTTTAATTCGGAAACAACAGTATAAATATGTAAACAAGTTTACTGGAGAGACATCAATGATAAATGCTGAAAAGTCTATTCAAAATGATATCAGCACATTATGTAAACAAGTAATAGTTTTATACCCATAGCACATGTATTTTTTTACAAACTTCTTACACACATTGCTCTTGACAAATACCACAATTTTTCAGCATTAGTAAGATTTTGATTGGTAGCATGTTCACAGAATTCTATGTTATGTGTTCCAAGCTGATCATTAAAAAATTTCATAAGCTTATCATTTTTTAATAAGCTTAATGAGAATGAGCCATATACATTGGTTCCATCATTTATGAACTCACTGTGTGTTCTAGTTTCATTGTAAAATTGATTGAATTGAGGGAAACTGGAAACTTTCAGCAGTTGTATTTAACAACTCTGAAAATGCACTACGGGATGGTTAAAAGGATGGAAATATCCCTATTCAAAATTTACTGAAATTCATCTCTTATTCTTCTAAAATTGATATTGAAATAAGTTGAAAGATGGATATGAAGGCCCCTTATAAAGGGGAACACCTGGGTCAGTGACCATCTTGACCCTTAGTTAGTCTCTTCGCTCCACGATTAGGAGGACCTTTGGGCTTCGCAAACTTTGGTCTGTGAAGATTCTTTCTGGGATGGAGCTCTTCCTGCAGGAAGTCCTCAGTAAGCTCAGACCCAGAGTCAATCTCCATCTATAAATTATTCCGGGAGAGACAAATAACCAAGATTCAGACTAATTAAATTTACTGGAAAATCACCTCTAGCCCTAAATATCCCTTTCATCACCAGTACAGGTACAGTTGAATGTGAATGGTGTGAACTTATAACTTGGTCTTTAGCATTTTTTATCTCAACAACATTAATAAATAATGGTTAATTTGAATTGTTCTGGTTCAATCAAATATTTATGCCTAAGGTAAAGTAATTTTACAACATAAACTTTCCAAATACCGGCCATGCAGTCTAGTTTCTTTGTCCTTACCCCATCCCATTCCTTGTATACACATATACTGGCTACCAGCAAGTACATCTAGTGCACAATTTATGCATTTTGATTGTACACAACTGGCCAAAATTAATGCAGCACCTAACTAACGATCCCTACCAGCCACCGGAAGAACTACCAGCACAGACTTAAAATGGCAACGGTGGTCAGAGAAGAGGATGTTTCTGTGCGATAATAATCTCGTTAAGAACCGAGCCATGTGATAAGTGCAGAAAATAGCCAATGGATATTCTAGCCAAAAGAAAATACTTTTCATGGCGTAGTGAGGATCCTCGAAGTTCCACGTAATCACCGTGTGAATCACCACATAATAAATAATTGCATAAGAAAGGGAGGGTCAAAGCCTATAAGAGAAAGATGAGTTTCATACACAGAAGGATAATTTTGACGGCTGCAACCAACAATTTTCAGTCTTATGCCTCATAATGATGATGTCTTTTTAAGGAAATGAAAAGAAGGGCATCTCAGTGATGTTTAAACTAAATATGCTATTATATGACTCAAATGAAACTAACCTTTTTGGCAATCTCTAAACCAATATCCTCTTCTATGGCAGTAAGTAATGGAGCCTTGCAGCTACTATATAACATTCGCTCTTTTATTGGGCAAGAGTATCCAGGCATGGAGTAAATGAACACTGAAATTCAAACACATTATAATGTTTTACACATACTATTTAAATTTTTAAACAAATTATAAAGCATATGATGTAATTTAAAAATACCTACCAATGGACTCTAAGAGATCACCTTCATGAGTATGTTTGAAAGTATAAAGATGGTAACGAGCTACATCATTTGGGACTTTGCCAGGAAGATATTCTAACCCAATGGTATCACAATCAGCAAGATGGATCTCCTCCTTCTCTAGATCTTTGAAAAAATTGAATGATTAAAAAAATGAATAAAGAAATTACTCCTAAAACTACTTGAATGGATCTATTCATAAAGATGAAGACATTCAGAAAATGAGGCAAAAAACATTGTCCCCCATCTGATATGTGAAATAAAATATATTTTTTTGATCTCTCAAATTACTCAAGAATATAAGCACTACTACATGTGAAGCTTTAGCATTCATCAAAGTAAATTAAAGTATTAATGTTTAGCCAAGTTTTTTGCAACAATTTATACGAAAATGTAATGATAAATTTTACTTCAAGAAAAAATAGATTGTGACAAAATATAGAGGTTAGTGGAGCTAGTGAAAAATGAACTTTAAATGTAAATGAATCAAGCCTGGTCAAAATAAAAGATTCCTCCAAAGATTGATAAAAACCCAATATCATCTTACCTATCTTTAATTGTACGTAGTTACGCTGACCCAAAATCAATTTTTTTATTGAATCTTTAGCTTCTGGGGTAATAGGGAAAGCAACGCCAGAGAGAGTTTGTTGTCTTGAATCAACTCCTACACCAACACCACCTGAGAGCAGAACAAAAACAATAAATAAACATATCCCTGGTAATATACTCAAATTAATTATTCAATGAATTCAGTTTTCATAAGAGGATGAAGAAACACAACAATTTTTCTTCGTATCATATAGAAATCAACCCATATTTCCAAAACATATTGTCATTACCGGGCACAGAATATTTTTAGAAAAGAACATTATGGCACAAGTGGTTGTGATGTGGATTTATGCTTTGTTAGCAAAGGCTAACTGAGTTGGAAAGATAACAGAATATGTGATAAGTATTGCCATCAATACCTGATTTAATCTGGTTTATCCATCCTGGCTCTCTAGCCTTCTCATTCAAATACTGCCATACTCAATAAGAAAATGTCCTCTGCCTTATTAATAATACCATTCATTTCTGGTTATTATGTTCAACACATAAGTTACTTTCTCTGTATTTGTACATATACTTGTACACTCTTTCTTTGTTTTCTAACAAAAATAGAAAATATTTAAGGCTGTCTTTAGTTTTAATATAGTTATTGTATCAATACTTATTTATATACTATTCATTTTTGATAGAGAAATTGATGTTCCCCCAGGTATAATTTTAAATACCTATGTATATAGTATACTAGCTGAAGCGCCTGTTGCTTCTCAACAAAGGATACAGAAGTAGATTAAATTCAAGTTGTCGGTCGTGCAATGAGTAAATACCCTTTAGTATACACAATTAAAATCCCAAAATATTCCATATTCCAAAAAAAGTACCGTATTTGACGGTATATAAGATGCACCTTTTTTCCTAAATTATGTCTCGAAAAATTTCCCTGCGTCTTATATGTGAAGGTTCAACCTCCACAGGTTAACTTTCAATACTGAATGCTATTTTTAGCCCAGATGGTCTATACTACCTATTTCATAATTGCATTCAACGATTGTGTTAATATTTGGCTTTTACGAAATGTGACAACTAAAAGAAACTACATTTTAAGTTATTGTGGTACTGCGCTTTCGCATTGTACCACTTAACCACGGACTATTAAAACTTTTTTTCCTAGTGAGTGGCCAACTTAATGAGGGTGCCTCTTATATGCCGGTGCGTCTTATATGCCGTCAAATACGGTACTTCCTTCCTGATCCCAAAGAACATTTACCCAACGTTTGATACAAATCGGGCTAACAGTGTGGACTCCAATCCAAGACAAACACACATAAAAACCCACTGAATTTCTGCTTAAAATATATAGAAGATTTTTTGGTTTTACTTCAATACTTTTTGGCCCCATTCTATAGCTTATCTCTGGTAATTTGAATTGTGCATTTAAATTGACTTCCTTCAGGTTTGCTCCTGCCATCTTCATTTTTCATATTTTCCCCTTTCCTACTTACTTAGGTAAAGCACAAAAAAACATAGGTTTGTTAGGATAATAGTTGGTAGGAGCAAAGAAGACGTTTGTGAGTGATGTTACTCAGCATTAGTTAGGCCTCACCTTGAGAGTGAATGTAGTGTACGGGATCCTGCCAACAAGTGTCATATTTGGGAATTAGAAAACATACAACAAAAAGTGTTATGTTTTGCAAAGAACTACTGTGAGAAAGCAATGAGTATTACTCAGATGATTCAAGTCATGGGATGGGAATCTTTAGAAGATAGAAGGTTTATACAAAGGATAAATTTACTAAATAAATTATTAGAAAGTACGTTTCCAGAAGATGTAACTAATATAATGCAATCTCCCTGATTTATAGGCCATTCCAACACTACAAGGAAGATCAAGGAAATAGATGCTAGCACAAATTGATTCAAGAATTAATTTTTTATGTTAATGATATGCAAAATAAATCAATTAGGAAAATAGTTATGGCTCTTCCACCTTCTGCCCCATGCCAAAAAACAGCTTGCAGAGGCACTCCTTTAAATCTTATTCACACAGGTTTCACATTCTCTCATTATCATGGGTGATTTCCTGCAGTTGAGGTATTGTTGAGTAAAACATATGGCTTTACATCAATGGTAAGCGATCCTTTACTAATCCACAGAAATAAAAGTTTTGTGGGCAACTGGCGTTGGCTAGTGATAATCAACATCAAGCCAAAGAAATAGGAAATGGTCAGGTGGAAGGGAACTGCAAAGTGATTAACAAAAAGAAAAAGGAAGAAAAGTCTGGATCATAGGGCAGGTAGATAAGGAGAATTACTAGAAGGGACCATTAGGAGAATGGGATGAGATTGAAACTAGTAAAATTTGGGTTTCTTTTTTTTTTTGGGCGAATGAGATTTGTAATTCTCAAAGCTAATACATTCTAAATGTAGAATGTGTGGTGTAAAGCTGGAGAAGTGGTTACTGAGGATACAATGTTTAGCAAAATGGGAGTTAAAGAACTAGAATTAAAAGGTATCATATGTTTAGATGACTCCCTATGGAATTTTCCTGCAAGGCTTTTAATTTTTCCCTAAGTGCTGACAATTTTTTTGTAAATCCAAAAATAATTCCCTCTTTTTCTTGTTTCTTCTTTTACTCAATTCATGGAAGCTCTTTCTTGATATCTTTGATGACATAGGATTAGATGTAAGAAGAGGCGAGCAAGTCTCAATCTTGTCCTGAAATAAAGCTGTTTTATAATTATCAAAGATCAGTTCTTCTCTTCATGGCATTAACAATGAGGGGTTTACGTTTTCATTTCCACCCTTGATTTCTAACTGTTCAAAAAGTGGATGTATTCCATTCCTAGGGAACTCTTATGATGACAGTTCAATGAGTTAAATGATTTGAGAAGCCTTTGATAAGTGAATATAGAAGACACCTTGATAGTATATGAAGAGCACCTTAAAGATCCTGCCAAAACGTTTTACATAGACTACTATGTTATCAATGCTATTTAAGTTGCAAGTTACACTGTACAATGGTAAGAATTCTAGCATTCCAATCTCCTATTAAGATGAAGCTTATTTCTGATATGTTGGATTGAATACCTTGTTTTAAGCTTAGAGCAGGAGAATCAAAGATTTTTTGACGCTTACCATCATTTTCAATTACATGATTGAAAAATAACATTGATGGCAGAGAAAATTGGCACATATCCATTTTAGATCATTCAGCAAATGGAGAAATATTTATGCTTATAATCATTTTTATAAGAATCTAATAGAGAAATAAAATTACTGGAGTTTTTAAATGAAAGATAAGTTAATTCCTATAATAGAACCAAATTACCATCATACCCAATATGTGCTAAGCTTTGATTATTTGATAAATTCAGGGTAAGTACTTTTTTTGGAATATATAAACGTTATCATGCCCCCCAGCTACTTTGTTCGATCCAATAATGAGGATAAATTAACAGAAGGAGATGCTAGGACAAATCATTTTAAAAATTCATTCTTTCTGCAAATGATACACTATAATTACAGAGTAAAAAAGTAGTTAGACAAATGGCAAGTACACTAGGGTGGAGTGTTTTTCCACTTTTTTTTATGGATTGAAATAATAAAAGTGGCCCACTCACATAGACATTACATATATAATTTTTTTTCAAAATCAAAAAATATCTTCTGTTTTTTTACTACCTCAAGGTTTCGAAATTTCGAAAAAAATAACAAAATAGTCATAATTTTTTTTTTCAGTCAAAAACATATTTCTGCAAAGAAATCTGGTTCATCACAGTTGGAAAAATTGTCACAAATTGAGATTTTGTTTGTAAATTAGGAAGAATTTGCCTAGAAAGTAACGCTGATTGTAATGTTGATGATGCCATCTCTTGCGTCACTACCATTTACTTGGGAGACTGCTTTAGATACCAACTTCACTATCTGAGAATGTGGCATGGATAGATGGTGAATGACCAGTCTGGCACAATACGGTCTGGAAGTGGGAGTTTTGCAATGAGTTCATTGTTTGATACTGCCCTGGTGGTACAGTAATAGATACATCAGTGCTCTCCCAAAAAAATCATTTCTGTGTAATCATTGGCCTCAAAATTCAACCTGGGAACAATATTACAATGAATGGAATGAAAAAGAATCCCAGCCTCATCTTCTTGTGCTCTAAAAATCTTATAAAGGGCATCTTGCCAAAAAGCAAGTCGGGGATCAGTCACCATTGGGAGATTGTCCCCTAGGGGGCATTTAAGTGGCATTTTGAGGATCGATCATCAGTTTTCATTGCAAGTGACATCTAGAATAGAATAGTAGAAATATGATGGTTTTGGCCGAAAAAAATATTGACAATTTTGATGTTTTTGTCAAAATTTCAAAACTTTGCGGCAAAAATTCAAACAAAAGATACTTTTTGAAGCATGCAGAGTATTAATGTAGATTTAATAATCACCAATTCACATTACTATATCTCTATCTTCTTCCACCTGAAATAGTTTCATCAGCTCCCGGACAGGCATGTGGACAGTGTGTTTGCCTTTGGTGAAAGTGGTTCAATTCCCAGTGGGAGCCAATGTGCGAAATGACCTAAGCTGTCGAAGCACTTTTAACAATACTACTAAAATAGTTTCATCATGATTCAAACCATTAGGTGGGGGGCCTAGTAAAATGGGTGAGATGGTGGATAACAATAATTTACAAAGAGAAAGACACTTTTTATGCATTTTTTGAAATGGTGCTAATCTAAAGATTTCTACTATATTCTTATCAAGCCAATACAATTAATTTCATTGCAATCTTTGCCTTAACTTTTTCCCTTTTAAACTGTAATTGTACTTTAGATGAAATTACAGCAAAAGATATTTAAAAATTCCTGAATGGGGAAATTAAAGAGAGGGAAGTGGTAAAAATATGAGGATATGGCTGTGAGTGAGGAAGTGGTTATTGAGACTGGAGATAGTGAAATAACTATGACACAAAAAAGTTTTTAAATCCAGGCAAAAGTAAAACAAATGGAGTAAGAATAGATTTCATGATGACGCTCATGGTAGACAGATGAAATAAATAAATTTAAAGTAAAAGTATCTGAAATCAGTATGATTCCAAAACAGAGAAATGTGGGCAGATAACAAGAGTCATAGTACATATAGTTCAAAGAGAACAGAAATATGGAGGCTGAGGCATTCATAAAATGAAAAAGTTTGTTGAATAATGTATAACATTAAAAGATGTCTATTGATGCACAACGATGTCTGAAGTACGTTGGAAAACTTAAGGGATAATCACTGGGTCAAGTAATTAAATAACTCTAACAGTAAACTAGCCAATGATTTTTGTGCACAGGTGGGTATAACATACCAGTTACGAGCATTTCTGTTTATACGAATGGAAATTAATTCTTTTTGTCTTTTGCATACAAACATAATGAGTACGCTGTTCTCCTTTGAGGTTTACAAGCTATTAACCTCCAATTATCAATATTGTTAGATATTTTATAATCCTTGAATCTATAATTTGTTTCAGAAAGAGGAAACCAGTGCTTTTAAATAGAATGTTCAAAAATATTAGCAAATGGACCATTTAGCTACATACGGAGGTATCAACTGCATTTATAAACATATTAAGAAAAGAAGACTTCAAAGCTGTTGTACATCAGATATTCCATCAACATTGCAATGTTGTACAAAACTTGCTTATCTCAAAGTAATAGCTGAATTACCATTTGAGTCTTATTTACAAATATGCAATGAGGATGTAACATGATTTTTTCCTAGGAAAACAATTGCAAAAACACAATCACAAACCTGTTACTCCTTCGATTCGCAGACGAGCCAATTCTTCTTCAGCTTGTGTTAAAGGGGCAGGTGCTTTTGCCGAGGCTTTGTGCTTCTTAAAACCATTTAACGTTACTTCTTCCTGTGATAAAATAAATGTCACTGAAATTATAACGAAAAGTATATCAAATAAATTTTAAACAATCGATTTAGACAACCACCTTTACAGTAGCATGGATTTCCTCTTTTATTTGCCCTCCACCAAATTGCTGTTTAAGGGTAGCCTTGGTAGAGGCATAAAGCATCTTTTGGCGAACTGATGAATCATCAGGAGACCAACTGATTAACGCCCAATCGTAACTACCAGTGCTACTTTTTGTGTCAAACCTGTTCAAAAGGGTTAAGATGCCATTTAAAAAGAATGTAACGCCTTACAAATATGTTACAGATAAAGAAATAGGATAACATTTGATAAATAAGCTGATAATATTTTCCTACCTGTAAAGAATATAGCAAGGTTGGTCATCTTCAATCAAAGGTACTACTACCCGATCATAATCTTGTTCCCATGTGCCTTTCGTCCCAGTCTGAGCGGAGAGAGTGAGTTCCTCTGCAAACAGTTATCTATTTTTAGTTTATGATATAGCAGCAAACGTTGCAAAGCATAGATATCATCGTGGCTATTGCTCTGATAAAGCAATAAAGGGTGGGCAAAAACAAAAAATACATACCATTCACGATTGAAACTTTAAATACTCGAACATGTCCATCACGGCATTTTCCAAAGAACTTCTTCAAACTCTCATTAGCTGAAAAATAAGCCATACATATTTTACAACATGGGGTAAAATTTAAGAAAGTGAAATTTTACCCAACATGGAAACAAATACTAATTGGTTGCGCTAAATTATAGATCATATATGTTTAGATAGCCTACATTCTTTTACAATTATTCTCAACATACGCATCCGCACAGTTTAAATAGGGTATTTATTTGATCAAAATTACATAGCGAGTTTCTTACGATATTATGATAAGAGAAAAAAATAATCCAAACCTCTAATTCCCGTTTGATGTGACATTCCAGCAGAAAAGAAGAAAGTTTCAGAAATTCTCCAAATAGAACGTTTTTATCGCAATGACTTCATCCGCCCACCTGCTGTATACTACAGTAGATGTCACCGTAGGTAATTTTGGAGCTCTTTTGTTGTTGGGATGGGCAAATATTGTGGATTTGGCGGTGTAGGGAGGGAAAATGTTCATCGAAGCTCTCGATCCACAGAATATTTTTAATTATTTTGGGTAAATTCCATTAAAAATGTGAGATCTATTCAAGTGTTTAAGAAATAGCAGGGATGCTTCATAATGCTTTTTATGCATCGTGAGAACCGGTACGACCTTTAGTTGTTTGTTTTTATGTCATTTTCTTGATTTATTATTGTCAACATGGCTATGGCAGTCTTACCGAACAATCCGATGAATTTCACCGAAAATCTGCAAGGAAACATGGTCCTTGAAAGTTTAAGAGCCCAGAAAGAGCAAGGAAGATTTTGTGATGTAACGCTTTACGTGCAAGGAAAGCAATTTCGTGCCCATCGGAATGTCCTCGCATCCTGTTCCCCCTATTTTGATTCGATATTAAAAATGCATAGAGTAGTCAAGGAAAGATTGACAGTTACCTGCCAAGACTCTGCTGTTTTTCTTTGTTTATTGAATTATATGTATACAGGATCCGTAATCATCGATAAGAATAACGTCAGTGAGCTTCTCAGATTATCCAACCATTTTTTGGTATCAAAGTTGAAGAAATATTGTGCTGAATATCTGGAACAAAATTTAGATTTCTCAAACTGTTTGTCAGTGAAAGATATGGCAGAAAAATATAACATGCCGGCGTTATCAACTCGAGCTTCGGCCTTCATTCAAATTCACATTGAAGAAGTTCTGCAGCAGGAAGAAATTTTAAGTTACCCCTTTCATAAAATCGAAGATTTAGTTACAGATAAGGTAGGTTCAGGGTGTGGAATTGCAAATTGCTGTGTAAAATAACCTTACGATTGGTAATTCTATGTATATTTGCTGACTTCAATCATAAAATTCGTTTAGTTTGTGATTCGAGATCATTTGCCAGTTGTAAGCTTACGATCATCCTGTTTCTTCGAACTGAATTATTAATCAATTGTATTTATTTCCCTACAGTCGCTGGCGATTCCTCAAAACAGTTTATTAAAATTTCTATCAGCGTGGGTGTGGCATGATGTTATAGAACGTGAATGCCACATTCGCTCATTACTGGGTTTTATTGAGTGGCATCAAGTAGAGCAATCGATCATCCTCGAGCATCTATCCCGAGAGCCGTTGTATACTGCTAGTCCTATATCCTTGTATTTCTTTTTAAAATGCCTCTACGAAAATGGTCTTTCTTTACCTCAAGAGTATTCTACCACTTATCAAGAGCTCTTTACTAAATATGGGAAACAGGTTAGTCAAATTCAAACTGGATATCGATTAGTTTTTCATCTGAACACGAAATTAATTATTGATGTATCTTCAACTATTGAGCATTATTTAATCGGTTTAACCGTATTAACCGTCCATTTAACCTTGACAATTTTCATGCCATTCTTCCAGTAAGTTCTTAATATATTTTGAATATATAAAAAGTATTTTTTATTGCATATTTATGTATAATCAATGAAGTCTTTATTCTATCTTTTTTGAGTGTGGCCGGGAGTAAGTCTACTCGTAAATTATTTGCAATGCAAGAATTAGATCTGTTAAGATTGTGGCTGACATATTAACTTTTTCCATGTAAAGCTTGAAGATTTATCTTCACATTTACAAGGAGAAAGTTTCTGTTATGTATATCCCCTGATTTTTATTTCATTTGCATATGGTGAATGTCAGATTCATTATCCATGTGGGCAGTCTGGTAGATTTGAAGAATTAAAACAAAAGACATTTTAGATGTATCATTTCATTTTTTTCTTTTGATAGATTTTGATTTATTGGATACCATAAAAATTCTTTTATTATTCAAGATTTTATAAATTGCACCCTATGACCAGGGCAGGCTAAGGAGGTTTTGTTGATGCCTATATAGCATTTTGGCCACAGTTTGAGAAGTCCTCATTTTGATAGCCTCATAAACTTTGTAGATGTGCACAATATACCTTTAAGAAAACATTGTTTACATCCTACCTTGTGTTTAAAAAAATACTAATGTGGTCAATGGAAGCCAAGAACAGGATCAGATGGGCAATTGTATTGGTAACCTTTTTCAGATGTCTGGCCTCAGCTGTGATGGATTGATATGTTCTAGGGAATGCTAAAGAAAGATAAATTTATTTAACAGTTAAAGTTTCTAATTAAACTAATTGTGTTTCTTAAGAACATAGATTGTAAATGTAAGGAGATCAGAAAAAGAATGTTCATACACCCTTTAAGTGTAAGATAATATGATCAATATTCATGGAGATCTCAAAAAATATTTAGGAATTTTTAAACATTTCAAGGATGAATTTTTAGTGTCATGAATTTATTTTAAGAATCAGAAAAAGTCTATAGTCATTGTGTGCAACAAACTAGGTAATAATAAACTTCTGTATGGCTATTCTGAATGTGTTCAGTAGTGATTTTTAAAATAAAATATTGATATTTTTGACAACAAAATTGCTCAGGTCTTAGCGGTAATAATTTCAATTCCAAAAATGACACACTGTTAGATTTTCAATCTCTAGGTAAGGTTTAATAGTTACTCAGTAAAGTAAATGATATAGAGGGGGATAGATAAGACAACAGTCCTGGAGAAAGGAGAATATTATCTCGGAAGAGCATGAGTAATTAGATTCAGTTGCCGAATCTTGGAAATGGAAATAATAAGAGTGTGCCTTGTGGATTTGAGTGTCATTTTTATTCATTCACAGTTTTGGTGGTGATTGTGAAGGTTGTTATTATTTAGCATTTGAAGGGAAACTTAAAACCAGCACAATTGTGTCTTGATAACTGCATCAGCCCTTGAATATCTCCTTTGAAGGTTAATTTCCCGCAAAATTTATGAAGGAAAATTTTTGTTTCTCCTGATTAGTAGCAATTAGGACTATGCGGTTTATTTTTAAGTATTACTATAAGATAATAAATATGCCAAAGATTTTTGGGCTTAAGACCAAAACAATAAACTCCAATGAAGGTTGATGAAGTTAGGTTAGTTAAATTGAATTGAATTGAAATGAAAAAATTAATCATTCGAGGAAATTTTTCCTGAATCCTTTCAAATTCTACTTGTAAAAAACAAATCTAGACAAAGTCTTCAGTTGATAGACTCATTAATCTATCAGGATCATCAATATTAAAGATTTTTGCTGTTACTTGTTAGATTTAACTTCTGCTTTTGAAGATATGCTGAAACTTTGCTTTTCTCCTCCTGAGGTGAGAAATTTCCAGGCAACCTCTAAACTCAAGGAGAAGAAATAGTGAATTTTGTTTACAAACTATTTTTCATCAGTAAGTTCATAGTTTGAACAGTTATTTTTGAAAGCTTATGAAAGCAATATTTTCTCTTAGAAAGGTCATTATTCTTTCAAAGATCAATATCATATAAACTTGCATGACTGGATTGTGATTATTTCATCAATTCTAGCCAAATTATATAGGCAATTACAGTATTGCATTGCATAGCATTATATTGCTGAAATTTAAGAAAATATCGTAACAAGAAGTTAGCTAGAAGTAAAATCTTTCATAATTTACAAATTACATAATTTAATTTAAAATCCACAAATTACTTTCATAATTTACTATATTATGCAACATAAACAATCTTTATTTCATTTTTATCAACTAACTTTAAGCTAAATATGTGTTATTAATTTTTATGTATATATTTTGAAGATATTTTTGTTGTATGTCAGCTTTTATGAACATTTTCAGTATATTCTTGAATCCATTCATCTCAGTAACTTTTGTATGGCTGAAGTGGTATGAATTACTTTGGTGGTAGCAATATTTTGATGTTCTTTGTAAGAGATTGGATAATATACCTGTACTTGTAATTTTTCCATTGATCATCAATGCAATATTTTCATTTAAAATAGGATATGGAGGTCATTGATGGAGATTGCTTTCTTTCAATGGCCGTTTCATCTGCCATTGGTGGGCTGCAAAACGTTTGCAATGATGAAGAGAATACCAAGGAAAGTAAATCTATTATAACTTCATCGGATCCACCTATGGACGTTTCTTCTGTTCTTACTGATGTAGTCAAGGTAAGACCTTCTTTCGATTCTGGCATAGTTTCAGTGGAGGCATTGTAGAAAGTAATGGTTGTCATTTGAACATTCTAAAATGTTTTTGGAATATTTTTGCCAATATTCTTCCTTAGGGAGGAAGAATATTAGCTAGAATGGGTTAGAAGGGCAGGTCACTAGATGTAGATTTTATGTAAATAATACTTCAGGTAGCAGAAGCTAGAATTACTGTTGAATGGTGAGCACATATGTTATGGAAAAAATAATTTGAGAAAAGAAATGCAGTGATACAGAAGGATGCAGGAAACTACAGAAAAAGTTTTTTGTACTGGGCATTGATTCATATGATATTGCAAATTTAGGCTTTGAAATAAGCAAGAGGAGTGAATTCAGAAAAAAAGATCTGTAAAATCATTTGGTTTGAATTGGACTGGTTTATGGTTTTAAGTACTTGGGCATGACAGGAAATATCCATGGGTTGACAGCTTCACCAATGCTTCTTCAGATGTGTGATGTTTCATTACCTAACTCTCTGGCCTCATTCAGGATTATGTTATATATTTATGAAAATGGGTACTGGCTGGGAACATTCTGGGGTTGACCCAAAATGTTATCAACCTGAGCCTGTTGTCAGTTATCTGGATTTTTTTGTGTCACTTTTATTTATCTGTTTCTCGTATTTCCTTCATATCTTGAAGATCTTAGATTCTTTGTCACATATTTTTGAGAGATTAAGTTAATGATGCTAGAGAGCTTCAGTTTGTTTTTCAGCTAATTAGTTCTAAATTAATGAGATAAAGTGATGTAAAAAGCAAACTTCGATATCTCCTGATCTCTCTTTCTTATTTTTTCAGACGTTAGAACCTCAATCAATATCATCAGAGATGTCACCATCTGTGGGAAATTGTCCTAGCAATAGTAATTCCATCAGCAGTGGAATAGAAGGACAAGAGAGGTTAAGTGGAAAAGTATGTGCTCAAAAGTATTCTATGAGAGAGGTTGAAAACTATAATACTGTGGATGGAAAATTGTGTGGGAACCTTGGCAGTTCAACAAGTGATGTCAGAATCGATTCTAGTTGCAACACCAGTGGTATGGAGTGCCAAAACTCTGGGAATGCAGATTCCACAACAGGTATCTGCAAAAAGAGTTCATTTTCAACCTCTTCTGTATAGTGAAAATAATTATTTTTTCTCTTACCTTATTCAAGTATTAAGTGCTCATGTTTATGATTTTAATAACTCTTCATTTTTCTGTCAAAGTATATGTTTTAGTCATGATTTGAATTTGATAGCCTTTTATTTGTTTAGTTTTAATAAAAATAATTTCAAATGAAATCCACAAAAAGGAATTATGAAGATATCCTTGCGTTATTATCCTTTACGTTATTGTTTATCATTATGCCTTGCTAAGCTATAGATACATTTTGATACTAAGATAATCAAGAGTTATCCTATATGCATATTTTTTTCAAATTTACATAAGTGTGTGTTTTGATCATTTATTTTGTGTCTAACAGACAAGGATGACAGTGGAAAATTGAAAGGAAGCGGAAGTTCAGAAAGTAATGAAAGCTATGCAGGTTCAAATAATCGAAAGCTGAATACAGATGAATCAAAAAATACAAATAATCGATTAAGTTATGGCAAGGATCCAAAACGCAACAAAACAGTTACTAGCAAAAGCACTGCCAGGTAACAACTTTTCTTTACTCTTTCTCCTTTATGTCTATTTTGCAACCATCCCATACTGAGAACGTCTGAATGCATATACATGCAGAAGCTAAAATAAATTCCTTAATACATATTTTGAAAATTAGGTTTTCTTATCTTAAGGGTATCAATTTAAAATTCTCCAAAACAAAATTTAAATTATTTTTCAGATTTAAAGATGGAATTCTTCAGGAAGAGGAAGAAGAAGAAGATTTAGATGATGACGATGAAGATGATGATGATGACATGTTTAGTGAGGAGGAATTTGAAATGGAAGAAGAACTTAATGAAGGATCTGGTGAGTTCTGTTCATTTAATCCTAATGTTCAGTAAGTCAAATCATTTCTTAATCAGCCTCTTTATATTCCTTAATTTCTAAGCTGAATCTAAATAATTGTTTATGTTGACTTGAACGTAATTGTCTACCTTGGCAATAATTAAAACCCTTAAAGATAAATGAACATTCAGGTGACAAAGCTGTTAACATAATAAAAATTTTCATTATTTTATTAAACAATACTGTAGACCTGTGTTAGTATTTGTCCGATGTCTTCATTCCTATTGGCCTTTAATTTCGTTAATCAAAAGATGTTGTGGAATATGTCAAGTCTCTGATAACGTCAAATGATATGATCTTGAACTGCATGGGTATTATTTATTCTGTATCATAGGTATGTATTTTTATATATATTAATAATTTATGAAGGTATCTTGATCATGAGAGAGTGGTTAAGGTTGACACAAAAGAAGTCTTGAATTATGTTTTTCATCGGAATGTATTATATTATTATATAGGAAGTGTGTTAAGAAACCTATATTTCTGGATAGATGTGTTTGATAAAGATGGATGCATGAAGATGAAAATCACTTGTTGAATTTAGGATTTATTTATTACAGTCAATCTACCTCCACCAGATGGAACAAAAAAGAAGAAATCAGGAGAAAGAGTGAAATGCCAAATATGTGGACATGTTGCTAGAGATTCTCGCCGGTTGGAGCGGCACACAACTTTGGCTCATTCTCGGGCAGTTACATATAAATGTGGGATGTGTGGATTCACATGTCGCTGGAACAAGGAATACTTTGCTCATGTTAAATCTCACTTTCGTGGACCACCTTATCAATGTGACTCATGTGAGTTTTATCTCTTTATCGAGGTTATTCTTTTAATGTGACAGTGAATTGGTGAGGATCATGATGTTTACCTAGAATTGGATGTATTGGGAAGCAACCTTTTTATGTATCTAGCTATCAGAGACCAAATTATTGCATCTGTCTTGAGGCAATTTATGTTTCTAAGATACACCTGATTTTTTAATGCTCTAGAAATACTAAAAAAAGTCTTGGATTTGGTTTGAAAATGAACAGTAATTTAAATGATAACATTTCATTCTCTACTCTAACATTTTTAATATTTGAGGAATATATTACAAATGTTAATTAATGTGATTAATTTTGAAATTTAAAATATGAAATGAATACCATATCATTAGGATTTTATGAATATTTTAAATTAGTAGGGGTTACCCCGAAAGACAATTGATGGTGGTATGGGATTGCTTACTAATTAGATGTCACCCCCAAATTGGTCTGCCTTAAATGTAAAGTGACCCCACCATTGCTGTCACTCCCCTAGGCATTATTTTATAAAGGCTGTGTAATCAAACATTGCTATCATGTTGTTTTATTCATAAGGATTAATCATTGTTGATTCTGGGTGCTTTCTATTTAATCAATCAATGCTTTTGTAATTTTAATCTCTTAAAATTATTTCTCTGTTTTTCTAGGTGATTTTTCCTGTGATCGTATTCATCTCATATTAGCTCACAGAGTTCGCCATGTAGAGGAAAAACCATTTCATTGTGAAGAATGTGATTACAGGTGTCGTTCCAAAGCCAGTCTTGCAGCTCATATGAGAACTCACAACCCAGACCCTATGCTGAATAAGTTCAAGTGTATGTACTTGTTTGAGATACTCTTTTATTCTATGAAATCTGTTGAAAGCATTTTTTATTTTTAAATCTTCTGCTCTTTCTCTTGAATACCTCTTTTCATTAATACCAAACCAAGAAATCTCCATCTTGTGCTTGTTCTGTGAGTTTTTTGTCTCATGCCATTGTGTTTTTCCTTAGTTTATAAATGTGTTCATTGTCTGAGTTTAAATATAATTTACCTAGGTGTTTGCTGTCTGACCTTTTTTTGACTGATAACCTTCTTTTTCATATGAAAGATCTCTTACCAAAGTCATGCATCAAATTTCTGCCTTCTAAATAGATTCATAATACTCTTAGAGGATAATCTATGTATTATTTTGTCTGAGTTCTTTACTTAGTCATAGTACTGCTACTTACACAAGAAATGATACATTATTTTTCTGGAAGTTTGAACAGGAAACCATATGTCATCACCGAGCAGTGGTATAATAGCCAGATCTCTCTCTTTTATCCTTCCCCTACTACAAATTTTATGTTGTCTTTCTCTAGTCCCATTCTGCATCAGGAGGCATCATCATGCATTAAGTACCAACCTCAAATTCTAACTTCGGATGGAACACTTGCATTCTTTAATCGTCATATATCCAAGAGGTTTTTCCCACGTCGGATGCACTTGAAATGATCTGTGTATACACTCTTCTAAGGCCAAACTATTTGCAAAGTGACTGATAGTTTCTGGCTAAAACTTCATGTGCTAATTCAACTAAATGAGCAAATAATCTTGTATGAGTTTTTGGGTAGCAACCATTAAGATGTAGTTATGTACTATTTTGATGTAGTTATTATTCACAGTAGCTAATACCATAGAGTAACTAGTATAGTTACTCTATGCTAATACATTATCCATGTTACTATTCAAAACTGCAAACTCCCTACAAACATGTCTTATTTTTGTTTAAATCTGTTATTTATTAGTAAAATATGATACATAGTTGGATTTGAGACATTTTTGGTCAACATTGGCCATTTTGTGAAGTAGCCAACTTCAGGATTTGACAGTAACATTTACCTAAAAATGCTAGGTTTTTTAGGGCTAGTGATAGGCCTTCATGACCACTGCAGTAGTGATGCATTTTTACGGCATGCATTTTATACTCCACAATATTTTATGGTAATCTAAAACCTTGTATCGTTTTAGATTACCCTTGTCAGAAAATAAGACGTTCTGCCCATTTCGTAAAATAACTTTGCAATTTAACTATTCCATTTTTCTGTTGTTCCAATTGGATGGATGACTTTATTTTGATAATATTCATATAGTTTATATCCTAACCTATCTTAGAACTCTGCCTTCCTTATTAACTTAAATAATACTTTCTAATTATTATCTGTCTATAGTTTCGTCTTTAAATTTGAGAAAGTTGTCTGATTGTTTTTTTTTGAACAGGTGGAGCATGCAGCCTAACATTTGACTCTGAAAGTGGCCTTGAAGAGCACTGGTCTAGCCATTGTCCTGAAGAGCCATATCTTTGTGATGAATGTGATTTCTCAACAATGTTTCTTAGCCATCTTGTACTTCATAGGCGGATCCATTCAGGTTATTCTTTTTGCATCATTCCAATCAACTTAAGCATCAAATTATAATATTTTATTTTTTATTTCCGACATCTATTTAGCTTTTTCACTCTTAAGATCATTAACTACCCTATAAGTCCATGCTGAACTACCGTATTTATCTAAATGTAAGACGATTCAAATAGATTACTATATAAAAGAACTGTAGATTTCAAGATTAGGAAAGTGTCTATTAGTCCATTCTAATTGCTTCCGTCATGTTCACTCAAACTGATATTCTCATGTTTCTTCATCACCAGCCCATTGCATCTAATCATCAGTACCAACAAGGTGTCTTGTTTTGCAAGACTTCTTCATAATGGGCACTAGTGAATTTTTCTGTTGATTCTCATTGCACTCTCTCAACAATTGTTTCTTTTTTGAGTTAGAGTAAGTTAGTGCCCTGACAGTAGTCATTCCCCATACATTTGCTGAAAACGATTCTTAAATGGCTTGTTTACAACAAAATCAAGGATTTGAAATTATGGTATTGTTTTGCAAGGAATGGTCACCAAATCAAGGTTAGAATGGACCCTTCACTTTTCACTATGTCTGTCAAATGTCCCTCAAAATTGTCAAGTGCCAACCTACCCCTTTGTCTGCTGTCATCTATTCAATTTTTATCAAAACTAGGGATTATTATTCATATTTCTTCAGTTATCCATTCAATTTCACTGAATTAGAATGCTTCCTCCCCTGAAAACCTCTTCTTTGATAGATTATCCTCATTAAACTCACAAACAAAAGAATTTCTATTCCATTAGCTTGTAAAGACTTGCATCACCATAATTTATCTACTTTCAACTTTCTTTTTGCTTCGTAGATGTATAATATACCTTTGGTTCTCTATAAGCATCTCTTTAGAAACTCAGAGGAGTTTCTGTGTAAAAGTATTTCTCTTCCAAAAACTAAGTCCATTTTACAGTATTTAACAAACATTAAGCAATAATTTTCCTTTTCAATTAGACTTGAATTTCTTTAGTTGATGTTTTAAAGTTTTTTGTACGCGGAATTGACTTTATAAATGAAAATACTGTGACATTTCTGTTGCATGTGTTATGATTAGCTTAGATGATACATAATCATTGTGTTGTTGTTTCTAAATGAAACTGAGCGGAGAGTAAATTTTATGGGGAATTAAAAGTAAATGTATCTCGGATGAATCTTCTCATATTTCAGTAAAATCATGTAAACATACAAAATCATTGACTACATGTAAATACTAATGATAAAAATTTAAGGGGCATAAAAAAGACAATATCTCACTATGTATGTGATACAATTACTTATTCTTTGTTTCACATATTTTATTTTTATGTTGATGAATAAAAGATCATCTCCATACTGGTGCTAAAATTTTGAAGATAATCCTTCTCTTGTGTTCGGGTAAATACGGTACTTAGCAACTGCCCTTTATGCATGTCTAAAACCTCATTTAAAAACTGATAATTCAAGGTAGTATGATAGAAGGATTGGCAGTTTTATGAAACATTGTGAAGGAATTGTTAAATTTTCGTTGATTTTATTGCCTGTTTGGTATTGTTCATATGGAAAATTTGATGATGCACTTAACTTATAATTAGTGTTTGATAATCTGTGAAGTTTATTATAACTTGCAGTTACCTTAATTGTAAATGGAATGCCTCTAAATATTGAAAGAAGATAGGGACTAAGAGTTTAAGTTTTTGTTACATTTTACGTTGTATAACTCTAGTATAAGTGCATTGAATAAGGTATCTATAAGAACAATGCCATTTATAAGGAGAAAATCAAGCAATCATAAGAGGAATTCTCTCTAGACGATTAGGATAGGCTCCTTGGTTTCTTCCTGGGCTATTTTGTGGGAAAAACATTTTTTATTTTTCCCAACTTCACACCCTCATAATTTTCAGCAAATCCCTGTTATGTATGCTTCATTTTACCAATGGTAGTGAAGAAATACTTTAGAGCATGGAAGGTAAGAGAGGCATGTGAGAGAAATTCATTTCATTTTTTAATTGTGGAAGGTAGTGTAAAGCTGTAGGTTTAGTTTTGAATGGCTAAATATTGTATATTAATATCATGTATGGATGAAAAATTATTAGCAACTCTATAATGGTTCTTTGATATTTGATAGTAGTTAGGAGGGAGAAGATTAAAATAGTTGATTTGCTGAAGACATTTAGAGAGAAAAGCCCTAAGGATACAGAGAAGTTTTGATGGAAGTAAATATTATTTCTGTAATTTAGGTGCCATTAAACTCTTGATCTCATTACCTTGCCATTGGAATGGTTAATAAAACCCTTCTGTCAGCTGAGGGTTGATTGAAAGATGTCGAAGACCATGATACTTTTGGATGAAAGTTATCTATTTAAATAATTAATAATAGTATTGTTGTTAAACCCAGAGAGGATACATATAATGTATATAACCTCTTCTCTTGTTATTATTTTTTACTGAGATAGTATGCTGATTTGAGTGGCTTTGTTAGCTTAAAATTTGACCAAGTTATTGACATATTTTATAAATTGTGTTTTTAAAGCTCCAAGAAACTAATTTTTTCTTTTTCTTTAGCCTCTTGCCTTCAGCCAAGGCTCCCAGCCATTCTTCTGGGGGATAAATTTGAACCATGGTGTGCTCCTGCAAAAGAAATCCCTGTGCTGAAGCAGCCATTGCAACCTGAGCCTCCTGAAGATACAAAGCCAAATGGTTCAGCCGTCTTGAGGCCTCATGTGTGTGGAGTCTGTGGTCGTGGTTTTCATGATAAGAGCCATTTGGTAAATATTTCTTTGATTTTTCCTTCTTAAGAAAACTCTTTATGTTCCTTCAAGTTAAAACTCCTTCTGTTCCTTAAAGTTGGTGCCATTTGTTTGCACAATTTCTCGTTTGCATATTTTTTGGGTAAAACAATTGGGTCAGCTCTGGACCTAAGAATGATTTCCTATTATGAAGGGAAATGGTTTCTATTATTTGCTAGTATTACTTATTTTTTCAAAGAAATCTTCTCTCTGTCTGTAAAAGTTTTCCTTTTGGTGCTAAGTTATCAGTTGTCTTTCTTTAGCCAGCTTTTATGAATCATTTTATCTTTACAGTGATGATGAAAAGATGTTTTATTTAGCATGAGGAAGTGTGTTCCTTGAACCCCAAAGTGGTTGGTAATTTAGTGGTTATAATACCTGCCCATAAACTTCATCAAATTATCTTAAATGAAAACCGTGCGATTTTAGATTTCCAAACCCTTTCAATCTCAAAGAATTTCTTTTTTTCATTTTCAGTATATATAAGTGATTAATTTTCAATCTAATTAAATTGCTATAAACATTATGCCATTTTTATTTCTTCTTAGTGCTAAGTGATGCTCATGAAATATGGAATGATAGAATGTATTACTCCTAGTGTGGTAGTAAATTTTACTTTAAGTGCAGTCAAGAAAGATTGTAAATGTGTCATAAGATTAGGTTGATATATTGGTATCATGAAAGTTTTTAAGCTAACAGTGAATGTCAGAATGTGTTAACTTGATTGTTTAGAGCAAAAGTTGCTAACTTATCATGTTATCATACTCCTATCAGCTTTGAGCGATGCATCCTCTACAGTCTGCTGATTGTTATAAGAAATAAATTTTAAAGTAAGCCAAAGTTCATTCAGTCTCCTCAGTTTCACTTGAATTTAAATGAGAAATTAATAATGAGCAGCTAAAGAAAGTTGTCGCAGACAACAAATTTCAACTATGTAGTTTCTTTCAAGGGGGCTTAACACGTTGCTGCCACCATAAGATTTTGTAAACCATCCTAAGGGGCTAAGAATAAATATTTCTTATTCTTATCATATATACACTGTATCATAGCCTAAATGAGAAGCCACAGAAAATTAGTAAGATTAAAATTGAATCGAGTCTGAGTATCACATGTGATCCTCGCGGCCCCATATTAAAACGAATGTGAATATCACCGGTGATACTCATGGCAGCCAACGTGTTAAGCTCATTAAATTGAAACATCATGTCAGTGCTTACTACCAACAAGTGGGAAACCAGATTTCTTTATATTGTACCCTTAGGATATCATCTCAAGGATGTCACTTCACTAAAGATTTCATAAAGTTAGGAAAGACTAGAGAACTTATACCAGGAAGGCAAGCATACCTATTATCAGGAGTCAAGATACAGCGTTGATGACCATGCACAATAAATTTGATGTCTATATGAAAGCAAGAATGCTTAGCCTGAGGAGTGTGGCCAAGTATGCGAGCTCAGCTTATATGGAGACCTTAAATGTAAACTAACAAAAAAAGGTCCTCTATGTATAGTTTTATCGAATGTTACCTGTTTAGGCATATTTCTGCCTTAAACCTAACCTTAACCCTGTCTAAGGTGCAACCTTAGACATGTTTTAGTGTATAATTATTTACAGAATTTCACTGTATCCCCTGTAAGAGCTTCCTTTATCTGTATGGAGTACATATGTATGTGCCAAATTTGGTAATTCTGATCTTGGGATTATGTGATTTATCACTTCACATCCGTAAAATATATATCAGTATTTTTTTGTTATTATTTGTACTTAAATTTTGCAAGTGTTGTATGCAGTATCCCATCATATCTTAGGTAAGAAAGACTTCTATGATACTTGGATATGTATGGTATAATGTATTCTGTTTTAAATTTATGTGACTCAAAGAAACAAAGATTTTTCACATGAAATGGATTTTGAAAAAGTATCCACTTTGTAAGTAGAGCTAAAGTGAACTGATATGAGTGAAACTAGGACTTCAAGGAAAACTTAGCTGAGGATAGTTGAAATAAGAGTCATGCCAAGTGTAGAAAGATAAGGGTATGGGATACAAACCTATGATTAAGGAATTAAACATTTGATGCTTGAGAAGTTTGTTTCTTGAAGAATGAAGGATAATAAAAGACACTACCTTTAACAGCCAATTTTTAGCTTACCTGTGGATGATGCCATGCAGTTGGACAAAACTACACACCTTTACCTATAATGTCTTCCAAAAGGCATGATAGAATTTTCTTTTTGGAAAGCTCTATTGATTTAACTACCAATCAACAATTATGTGATCTTGGTTGCAGTTCCAGCCATATCAGACTTTTTTCATGTCCATTCCTCCTCAGGAATGAAGAAATTCCTTGCAGAAGCAGTAATTATGCACTTTTGCATTTATTATAATGAACTATTTTTATCCTTATTCAGGTAAGACATGAAAGGATCCATCTAGGTGAGAAACCTTTCCGCTGTGACCAGTGTGAATATGCTTCTTCACGCAGAGATAAGCTGAAGGAGCACCAAAGAAGGCATCACAAGAAGAATGCTGCAGAACAGGCTGTGAATGAAAAGGTGAATGGCTTTTTCATATTTTTTTTTCTACTCCACTGCTGTTGCCACTGAATTAGATTAAGTCCTCCTAAGTTCTACGGAGCTAGTCAGGAGGTCCTTAACCAGGACAACAGCAACAATAGACGAACACTCACAACCATTCCCTGATCAGAAAAATCTGATCAGCCTGGGACCTTGGGGTACCTAGAAAACTAATCATTTGGCTGCAATGGCGGGTTGATTATAATAATAAAAACTGTACTTAAAGATAACGCGCACCCTTTTGGGTCTTTTCAGAAATCAAGGTGCACGTTTGAATCAACTGCGTAGAATAATTGGGCACAATACTACTCTTTCACAAGTCCCGTAGTGTATGCCAGCCACATCCTCGGCTCACCATGGTTCTATGTAACTCATCCAACGTTCCACCAATGCGCTATCGGTGTTTTTAATGTAAGAGCCCCCAAAGACTGTAGACCAAACCGTCAACCAAAATTTTTTATTGATAGGGAATTGGTTAGCCCATCAAATTTTTAAATGACCACTTTTGAATTGGTTAACGTGTGCACTCACCTAGGACACTTGGCATAGACAACTAGCGGCATTTTGTTTACAGTGCATACGTATATAGCAGAATATAAGTGTGTAATAAATATGTAGATGCTGCTGTGAATGGCATGTCTGAAAGTGCGCATTACATTCGATGGGGCATTATTCTTGAGTAAATACAGTAATTATAATATCTTTATTAAAGCAAGATTGAGACTAAAACTTTCCACTTCTATCATAAAGTATATACTAATTAGTTTACAGAGATAGAATGAGAAAAATTGTGGATGCAAATAAACCTAAGAGATTTGCAATGAAAATTATATTCTGCAGGAAAACACTCTTGAGGAAAGGAGGTGTGAAAAACCTCTGCAAACCTACCATTAGTAATAACTAATAGATGAGAAGAAATATAACAATATATTTATACACTATCAATAAGCACATATATGTTGAATATCAATAAGCATAGTAAAATTAAAATTTCAATAAGTGTTTTCTATATACATAATATAATAAGACAAAAATAAAATAAATTTGAAAAATGTAGGCTAAAATTCACAACTCTATGGTACAATAATAAGCTAATCTACCCTTACAATTCAATTTAATACATACAGTACATACTTAATATTGCATAATACATAGACATTAAGATCTTCTCAAACAGAAGGTAAAATATGTTTGTTATTATGATAAAACAGAATGAATTTTATTTACAATGTATGTATGAGTACAAACTGAAAAACATAAATTCGAGGTAAGAACAAGGACTAAGAGACCAAAGGCATGGTAACGAATGTCACTTTCAAAAATCACTTGTAACAAAAGGTATTTTTATTGTATTTTGAAAATTTTTAGAAAAATGATTCAGTTGAAGTTAAATATATACGTACATACTTACATATACATATTAGACATACATTTTAGTTACTTTATTTGCTAACCCTCTTTAGCGTAAGCAGTAAAATTTAATTAAATATCTGAATAAGAATTCTGTAAGAAATCTGTAATTCTCATATTTTTTATTAAATATTCAAACATGAATGACGTACAGAAAGATGTAGTTACGCTGAGATAATATCAATTTCATTTTGGATATGGTGCTTCTAAAATTATTTCAATTTTGATTTAAATAATAAGCATCTTAGTTTTTTACTGATAAGCTTATTTTATCAAATATTGGTCTCCTCCTTCCTTTGAAAAGTACATATAAATATGTTGCTGAATCAGAGTATATAGTTTAATTTTAGTACTAAGAGCAACAAATATTTCCTATTTCAAAGATAGTCCCAAATCATTGGCTTTATAACTATTTTCTTAGCATGAGTGATAGATTTTAATATTGTGTACTTGGTAATATAATGCTCATGATACTTTTCAAATATCATGAGCTGCATCTGTAGGTATAGATTGAGTTGTACACAGTATTTCTCATTGTAGTAGAATTATGTGATTATAAACTATTTTTGTATTCATTTAAGGCTTCTTACCGGTCAAATAATTCTGAGAGCCGCCCCGTGACTATAAATAGCTACGAAGCAATAGATATGGCAAATGCTGCTGCTCCTAATCATGAACAGATCGATCCTATGCTGATGCAAGGACATGCACAGCAGCATCAAACTCAGCCTTATCATGCTCAGACAACTCAGGCATCACATTTTCCCCAACCTGTGAATCCTCAGCAAGCGCATCACCATTCCCACCATCCTCTGTCACAGCAAGTTCAGCATGCAGTCAACGACCATCGCATGACCCATAGACCTCCAATTCCTCCCCAGCCTGCAATTCAACAGCAGCATTTTTATCCCCCATATAACCCTCAGTATCCAACCCCTGCAATCCACTCTAATCCTCATCCAGAGAATCAGAATTTAGCACACAAACAGTCACAGTCTCATGCCATTGGACAACACCACAGTCCGAGAGTACACAGGTCCCAGCAGCCAGGGATCTCACAGCATCCCCCTCCTCCCCTACCTCCACCTCCACCAGGGCCTCCTGTCATGCTGGATCCTCGATTTGGAGGGGTTCCTTTCGGTGCACCTGGTGCATTGGATAGCTCATCGCACCGTGGATTTCCTCCCGTCTCAATGGGCATGGGCCATCAACACAGTTCGGTCCATCAGCCTCAGGGAATGGGTCAACACAGCCTGGGGGATTACGTCGGTCTGCAAGCTTGCATGTCCCTGTTTTGAAATGTGTGCTCCTAATGCTGTGTGAGAGTGAGGCAATGCTGTTGAGTGTGAAATCTAGGCAATAGTTGGAATGCTTAGCCAATGAAATGAGGATCTATTTGTTTTGATATTGGTTTTAATATTTCTTATGTGCCATAATGAGATTTTATTATGAATTGGGAGCAAAGGTTATAGACAAATAAATAAGCCAGTGTTTGGAAATAAGAGGGGTGAGTGTATGTATGCAAATGCATGATGTTTTTGAGAGTTATTTATTTTACATTTTAATGAAGTGTTGAATTTTTGAAATTGATGTAGATGAGTTATGATTCTGTGTTTTGACAGATTTTTAACATTCCACATTTCTTGTTTTTTATTTTATCTGAAGTTGTTTGACATAAAGTTTTATATTGGCAAGTGAATATGTTTGAAGGTAAATAAATTGTTTTATCTTGTATTTGTTCTATGGAAATGACACATCAAGATATGTAAAATAGATTTCCGTGAACTGGATATCACTCAGTAAATATCCATCATAAAGGTTAAAAATCATACAAAAATTTTTATTACATGCTCTACATTGGTTACTCTCATGTTGTTAATGTAATAGATGTGCATCCACATGAATAATTTAATTACATTTTCAAAAAAATACTTCAATTTTGTAAATCTGTAGTCACTCTGACTTTGAAGTATCTTTTATGAAAGTTTGCTGAATGTTTTACATCTTTTTAAAGCTTGAGATTTGGTAAATCTTAAGGCAAACTGCAGAATTTTTAATTTTCCTGATAGCATGCTTAGCATTTATTGATGGATTCTTAAAATAGCACCTATCTACTCTTGACATTTGCTGAAAATATTAATATTGGGATTTATTTAAGTGTGGAAAATCTGCAAAAATGTCTTACATTAAAATATATGAAATATTATAATGGGAAACCATGTGCGCTGTAAGGTGCTTTTTTAATATCACAGTAAAGGCTGTAAAAGTTTTTCCCTCTCATTGTTAAATATGAGTACCCTACCACTTATCAATTTTAATTATTAATAAATCATTCTTATAACTCTAAAACATGAAGGGTATAAATCCCAAATTAACAGAATGAAGCAAAAGATTATTTCCTCTATTTGTATAATTAGTAGGGGTTTTCTTATTGTTCATGTGCCTAGTCCATAGTTCATCTTTTTTAAAACAACTATTCAGAAGTGATTGTAATTTGTTCTATAACTTCTGGATTAAAATTTATCTAGTCTCCTCTTTCAAAATTGCTCTGTTCTTCAGAGGAAAAATGGAAAATTTTGTGTAAAATCTTCAAGTAAACTTAAATGTGATAACTGCAAATGTCTAGAGTTGACTAAGTATGAATATACTAGACTCTTTTCTTTTAAGTTGGCTGATTTGATTCATTTACCCCTTGTTTTGGTCTTACTTTTTAAAACTGAAAGCCACACTTCACAGTCACAAGTGAGAGTAAAGCAAATAAGAATTTAATCCTTTATACAGGAATGTTATTCCTTTCAAACTGTTTAAAAGTGATATTGTGTATGATGGATTGTTCTTTGTAGGTTAAATCACTGGTTTTCTTCTCCATTTGTGCAAATGCTGTTTTTACTGTTGCATTATTTGGATGCTTAGCTTCATAAATGTTTATTCATGGTTAAATTTTCAATTGGTGAGCGTTTAAGAAAATTTTTGTCCCTTTTTTATTAGTTATGAATGAAAATATAAACTTTTTCATTTAGCATTTCTAATCCATGTGTGATTTTAATGAAAGTAAAAAAAATTAATAATCTAGAAAAATATCATAATCCAATATTTTTTATATTGTCTGAATTTCTATGACTAACTTTTAATGTTGGTGATATACCTTATTGGCAACTTTAAATATTATCGGTAAACTTTAAATCAGAGTGTTTTTTCACTATTGTATTGTTGGCTGGTTTTGCTAAATGATAGCAGCTATACTATAGAGCAATAAATTATCGGTAACATTTTCAGAAATATTTGTTTGTACGGTGTAGGCTCTCTTAGGAGATATTTTATCTGTATTGATGTTCATGAAATGTTATCCTTTATCTAATGAACTTCAAACTACAAAGCATAGGTAAAGCAAGCATTTTATCCTAATGAGTTTTTGAGATCTCTAAATCAATCACTGGAAAGGAATAATTATTCTCGGCTCTGATAACTTTTGTTATCAATAGAAATCATTTGTCAGATATTATATTTGGCAGTTAATCTATTTTTAAATCTATTATTATTAACTCAAGGTGCTTTTGTGAGTGTTTAAGCCTATGTCTTTCAGTCAAATTTTCTTGAGCATATTTATAGCCAATGGCGATGGTGTCATCTTAATCAGTTACATAAATAATTGGTACTACTCTTAAATAATTTGGTAACCAAATATGTATAAATTCATGATGTGAAAGTCATTCAATGATGGGCTTAGTAGTAATGTGCTTTTTTTTAAACATTTTGATTATTAAAAAGCTAAGATCAAGTATTATTCAATAATAATCGTTATCATTTCTTGGCTAATTGCTGACCTCAAGTCAAGATTCATGGTTATTCCTTACGTGATTAAAATTAGCATTGAAATTTTATGAATCCTAAATAGACTGTAATGCTCCCTAAGTTACAGTTGATCAAATTTAAATAAATCTCATGATATTTGTAAACAATTTGACTTTCAGATATGGGCTTGGCATGATTCCTTTCTTGGTTCTAAACCTGTGTTACTTGAAGTAAAAATTTGAGAAGATATTCCATTTACCAAAGTGATAAGGAATATTCAAGTTAAAAGTGATGTTAAGTTAGATCTTAAAAGAATGTTAGTTTTGAAACTTTAATATTTGATATGATATTGTGATATTCCTTAACCAAAATCCTATTATTGTTTGGAAGATGAGTGTGATGTTACAGTAGTCATTTTGCATCGTAGATGCACAATTTTCTATTAAGTTGAAAAAAAAAGATTCAATCTTTGAAATTTCCTTGTCCTTTTGCTTAAGTACCTTCTGCAGGATTCTGAAAAGGAGGTCAATTATGGTGTCTGATAGAGAATGAAAGATTATCATAAACTTGAAATTGTGATATGGTTATCTAAATTTAGTACGAGTTGTTGTTAAACTTGGTGGAAGTGTATACTACAATTTGATGTGAATGTAAGCTAAGTTAATGTCATCTGGTCAAATTTCTTTCATGAATATTCTAATACTTGATGACATGTACAATTTTCATGACTTTCATGAAATAAATGGCAAATAGATGTCAAGAAGTTGACAATTTGTAAATATTGTTCAGAGTTTGATATACAATCAATTGAAAAATATTTCTTGAAATTGATTTCAATCTAAAATTATAAACCATCTTTTGAGAAATGGGAATCCATGGATGATTGTTTTAGTACTAAAAATGTATGGTTTGGAACCAGCTGAGAACTGTGATAGTTGTACTTAATGTGTAGGTTTATTGGAAAACCTATTAATATGTCATGAGTGATCTCCTTATTCAGTGTAAAGCTGAAAGTAGATGTGACTTGAATCTTGTTCTAAAAAATTTGACCATATGACCATAGCTTTACATGAGGAATTGGAAGCTGTATCTAAGGAAACTAATTATCTTGTCATAGATATTATTTTGCGATTTGTGATTCAGATAAATAGTCTGGATTTCATATTCTTATTAAAGGTGTTATGGTGTTTTTTATGGCCTCACTGCCTACATCACTTTACTTTATGGTGTGAAATTAATTTTTGAATCCCATTAATGTGCCATTTAAGATTTTGATAAACTTTGCTATCTGCTTATAAATTATTCGCACATTGGAGTTTCATGCAATTATGATGTTATTCCAAACAATCTTAGAATTAATGTATGTATAATTAAATTCCATGCAAATGAAGATTTGATAAGTTAATGTAGTGACCAGATTTCTCTAGCTGACTCTATGGTTATATCAAAATATTGTTTCTGTATTTTTCTCTCCTATTAAATTCTGCTTAATTAGTAAGTACTAAATGAAATCATGTGTAACTTCTCTGGGGTGTATGAAATTTCTCTTGATGGATCATGCTGTGTACTGATTTTTGGCTGTGTTTACCACATAAAGTTACGTTTATATCTTTTGAAGAATCTTAATTTAGATCAGTGGTAAGGTTGCCTCTGTAATCATTATAGAAGAATTTTCATTAAATCATGTTTGGGAGGGCTCTTTCTTTTACTTAGCATACTTAATATCATTAGGATTCAGATTTTAGTTTATCATATCCTTTTTTTTAATTCTATAGGCTATTTTAGTGCTTTGTTATGTTTTCAAAAATCACTTCTTTTGTGGGCCATTTTTTTTGTATTTCCATGCAGCTACTGGTTTCATATGCATAAAGATGGGGAGCTCTTTGAAAGGCGATCTCTTTAATAAAATATGGAACTTTTTTTACCTTTTGTATTGATAGTCATTTCAAGTGACAGTCATTCTCATGTCTCATTATCTCAACTCCAAAGTATATCTTCTTTATATTAGCTGATTTTTAGAATTAGATGTGGTTTTTGCACAACCCTCTTAAGAGTATTTCCACTAATTGCTCTACTTGAAGCATATTTCATCTTCCGACCTTTGGGACTGAACCCTTTTTTTATTATTTAGGAATGTATATTAATGATTTATGATTTTACTCATGTGGATCATCATTATGTTGTCTTTAATGTTTTTTGATTTTCACATGAAATGCGTGATGGAAACATTCACTACTTAAAACCAGAAAGTCATTTAACTGATTTAAATAATTTTCTTTTATTATTAATGATTACTGAGATGGCAACCCTACCTTTAAATGTCTTATTTGTTTTATATGTAAGGAGAATACCTTTGCAATTTTTGTGTGCATTCGCAGAGTAATAACAGAACCTTTTGTATTCCAGCGTGTAACAGCTAAGAATATCAAGCTATTATATAGCTTGTTTTATTTCTATGTAAATGTTAGTTTAAAAGTGGTTTTATATTCGAACAATATTTTATCTGGACATTTTAAACAAGGTTTTGATTTCATATTTATTTTTGTGTTGATGTTAAAATTATAAAGTGATTTATACAATATTAAATAATAAATTTTGGAACATATAATGCATTTTTATTGATTCTGATAACATATATTGTTTCCTAAATCACGTATGGTGTTGACAGTGAGAAATTATGCGCATGAAAATGGAGCTTTACGTACGCGTTCGCCGATCAACAGCATTCATAATTTCATTTAGTTCCGGTTTCAGCTAATAGATGACACGACCTTAACCTCCTGAAAGCGAATGCTATCTCTAATGCCTTGAAGGTGTCAGCACTACCGTGGTTTTAATTCGTTCGTCGTATGTTTAACGTAGGAAATGATCTCAGGCATTCAGAATTGAAGCTTCGTGGGATGAGGTCGGGATTGGGCAGTGTGTTTAAAATGCGATTATGAAAGCTTGTATTTTGGAAGTCGGTGATTTGCGTGTGAGTAGTGCGAGTAATGCCCTCTGCGGGCATGATAGGAAAAATTGTTGTCATTCTTGTTCTTTCATCCTCGTGAGAAATATTTGTGACCGAGGGGTGCAAGCTTGGATTCCTCTTCTACATTAGCAAATTCAGGTATTGTTGTTCAACTTTCATCATTCTATTATTAGTAAACAAGCGCTTTAAGGTATATGCATGGAATAATATGAACGGAATATTTATTCGATTTTACCGACTGTGAATGAATTCATCATAACATTCGTGAAAGAAGTACCCTTATTCAAGCTTTTTATAATTAAGTTTATGATTGCGTTAGGGAAGTAATTTTTGCTTTCTTCCTGAAGGTTTCTATATTTAATTTTGATCCTTCTATGAGTTATATCTCAGTCCCCTTTACGGTTTTTAATTATCGTGGGCAATATTTGTTGTTCGTGTATCGAGGACCGGCTTTATTATGCCGGCGTGTTGAATTTCATTCCGCAATATTTTATTAAGAATATATCGTGTATCCTTGCCTTAAAAATAGCCCTTGACTTGTATTTTTTATAAGAAGTTTAGGGGACCAAGTCTGACTTTACCTCCTCTCTAAGGGTGAGGAGGCTGTAATCGCCGATTTATTTTAATTTTAAATATACTTCAGATAAATAGCTGTCTCAATTTTTGTGTTAAGGTTTTGCGGCGTTCTTTTTTCTGCCAAGCGCGGGCGGTTGTTGAGAAGGAAGTTGTGGAACGCGCGAAGAATGGGAATCTTGCCAACTACGGGAAGAGTTGGAGGGGTAAGGATGCTTGGGTAGGGAGCATTACTGGAACTTGGTCCCTGAAACTCGCGAACTCTTTCGTAGAAGCAGTTGATGATATCTAATCCAGAATTTTGCCTTCGATTTCGATTGAGATTTTTGATTTGTCACCGACTAGGTTTTCTTATTATGAATTACTCTACTGACTGGTCAAATGAAAGTTGAGTTTCGTTCTTAAGATGTATTTTTTCACTTTTCTTTTCTTATGCAAGAAATTCGCATAATCTAACTGCAATTTCTGACCTTGCCTCTTTACTAGGACCGACCGTACAATTAAGTTAGTAGTATTGAATTACGCGCGGAAACGCTGCTTTTTTGTTATTTGTTTGATTTTTAAAATTACTGTCATACATGGGATTTTATATTTGCTTATCGCTGTTCTGATTTGTTCCCGTTGCCTTTTATCATAAGTAATTTTCGCAATTATTTTGATGGTTTCTTTTAAGCTGATCGCTTAAATCATTGGCTCTGAAATAGTTAGCTGGCATTATATTTCTTTTAGTAATGTTTACAAATTTTAAAATTTTCGAAACAAATAATAATTATAAATACATGGACGTACGTGTGTGTATGGGCACTTACACGCACCTGCGGCCCAGATTCAATGTTCGATTTGGAAATCTCACTGTGGAATATTTTTCATTTAAAACAGCATAAGTATTCTGATTCTTAATCTATTTGTAGCTATTTCAATCCTAAACCCTTTTGCCTCTCCTGATCTGTTAGTTACATTATAATTTTTAGTTTACTTCAATAAAATGGTATTAACTCTTTGCTTGCTTCTAAACTCAAAGTTCTCTTGCAAGATCAACTAATCCCAAAAGAAAAACTTGTATATCGACTTCTATACTAGATTCGGATTCTTACTGCATTTGTCCCTTGACAAAGGCCCGATTACATACTACGATACCTGCCCATTATCTGGTCTTGCAGTCACAATCTCAATAGATTCCTGATTTATTATTTGATTTTTTACATTTTTATCCATTTATTTTTAGCTTGTCAGTATCACAATACCCGATCAAAGAATTCCGATAAATTGTTTTTGAAGTTTCCATTAGTAGATGAGAAATTCCAATGACAGATCTTGCAATTACAGAATTTTCCAGTTTGATTTTCTAAAAAATAAATTTTCACTTAAACGTAGGATTGATTTATCGAGATATCCTTGCATCAGGCTGTATTTCAGAATATGGTACAATTAAACTTTGATATTCTTTCTTTATTTACAAAGTTAAAATAATTGAAGTCAAATTATCATATGCAAAAAGAAAACGTCTAAGACAACATTTCGAAAAGATGGAAATCGTATGAAGTAGAAAAGGGTTAGGGTATATTTGCACGTAAGTGCTTGCACTCAGGAAAAAACGGCTTGAGAAAATGTTCTGACCGGATGGCCTAGCTAGGCAATGCAGCCTTCCGTAAGATCCCAGGTTCGATTCCCGGCCCCGTCTGACTTTTTTTTCAAGTCCATTTTTCCCCGTGAAGGGTTTGTGAAAAAGTTATTCCTGTAAACATCTCTTATATTTGCTAATAGTCAATTTAAAATCTCTGGTGTAACAGATATTGTATGCGCGAATAAGCAACCATAGTTATTTACCTTACTTTCACCCTCATGAAAATCACGCTGATGATCGTATACCCAATAGTATGATTGATGTGTACCAATCGGAGCTACATATTCAAAGATCGTTATGGTACGTACCAAGTCCTCCCGCGACAATGTTTTTGCTCAGCTATCCCTCCCACAGCCATATTTTTGCGTACCGTTTCGTCATCAACAGGTAGAGAAATCTCACGAAGAAAACACGATGTCTTAATCTTATAAGCAATTACGCACGAAAAACATCCAACATGCAGAATCGATGATATTTGAGTTTATGTAATCGTGATTTTTGATCTGAAGAATGATAGTTTACTAGCACAAGGCCCTCTTGTAGTTTTGGATGCTGTATTCCGACTGTTTCACTTCAGATTCCTTATCGCCTCAATAGTGTCACTCGCTCGGAGTAAGTTAACAGTCGGTGCGAGAGATGTCGGACTGTACATAAGACCCTTTACTCAGCAGTTGCGTTATCCGTCGGGGTGCTGTTTAAAAATGTCACCCACTCGCCCACACGTCTCCTCTTTCGCCGCCCCAACTTCGCTTATTCTCGCTCACCCCAATGGTCTTAATGAGCCAAGGAAATCGTCCCGAAACACCGCTCTCCGTCGCGGGAAACGTCCGTCTGAATTTTTGGAACGCGGCGAGAGAGGAAGGTTTCGATTAAGGGGGTTCAATTAAAGGGAGATTCGTCGTCTGCAATCTTCGGGCCTTTTGCTGCGCCGCCGTGCCAAAATGACAAAGATCTGCCGCGATTTCAAGTGGAATCTATTCTCTTCTCTTCCTTGATCCTTGCGTTTGCTCTCCTAGATGCAAGGAAGGAGGGTTAGGAAGGAAAGTGTTTTGCTTGCATTTTTTTTCGCCAATCAAACTGGTTTTATTTTTTCAGCTATCGCCCCTCTATATAACCCTTAAATTCTTCTGATTGTAGATCATACATTAGCTCAACCAGCGTGCTGCAGTATAATGATGTGGAAATAGCTGTGTAATTTCTCTGTTATTTTACCGCGAAGTATTAGAGAAGCTAATAGATGTCCAGGTTAGATAGGGATGTCGGTGTTTTACAACCCTTGTCCCGCGCCACTGGCGGATTGCAGGGTTTAAATGTAGATGTAGACGATTACCTATTTTTGAGTTTACATTTCCAACAATATTAAACAAATAGAATTTTTCCTGAGGCTTCTTTTCCTCATCAATGTGAATTAACGTTGTGACTGATACTCCTATGAATGTGACTACGAAGAATTCGTCAACGTGTAGAGTTACTGTATTGAGATGCGCTGTTTTACACAAAATATAGTATTCTGCAAGAGTATGACGACTTAGAGTTCACAGCTGTTACTGATCTAAAGATTGGAGGTGTTGGGTGAAGTACCGTTACTCATGGAGTATAATCAGGCTAAATCTGAAGTATTCATCGTTCTCAAGGGTACGTAATGAGTCTGAGGTTCGCAATGTTCCATTCTCATTGCGAGCTCCCGTCAATGGAATGTTATAGATGCTGTTGTAAACTGCATGCAACCTACTTTCATTTCCACGCATAGACACGACCGAGACGTTGGTTTGCCATTTACGCGGTCCTCTATCGTAAGATCAGATTTTTATACGTAGAATTTCCTGCCTCATGAAAGGGAATGAACTATCATTTACGACTTATAGGTTCTTGTTCATACATCATACCTTTACCAAATACATTCTCAATGACTTAATCTACCCTTTTCAGTTTATTTAATGCAATGAGGTACTACATTTATTTGATGATATTTTCTCATTTATCATTCATTTTGAGATATAAATTTCCATCGCTGTGGTTGGTCAAATGCTGAAATAACTGTTGGAATCTGGGAAAAGGTGCCATAATCGAAGTTTATTTACAGGGTGCTGTAAGATGCAGTTTGGATTATGTGCTTTGATCTTCATAGCTTTTAGAATAATTTTATTTTTGGATTTGAATCTGCAATTATAGATAGTAGTCCCCTGACATCAAAGAAATATCTCGTTCGAAGATATCGATATTGAAGGTTTTCAGCTGAGATCTCTAAGTGTCAATTAAATGATTCACCCACGGTTTAAGTTTATTTTAATATCAAACCTTCAGTTTAAAATTTCCGGTATGAAGTAATCCTATCCCAGCAGGCACTGGCATAGGGGAAGAGTTATATTCATTTATTTCAAACCTTGCTGCATTCTTACTCACGTCAAGTAGCCTTAACCCCCATTAAGTCTCATCAGATACGCCTTCTACGTTTTATATTTACATTCGCACTCTACTTTCATGGCTACCAAGTTGCAATATATCTTCTCAAGGAAAATTTCTTCGAGTACAATTATAGATAAAAACTTTATATTTATTATATTGAGGTAAATAGTCAGCAACTAACGTTGTTTAATTAAGTTTTAATTAATGATACCTACATTACATTCCAACTAAATTGTAATTATTATAGTTATAAAGTGCAAACGTTATTTAAATATGTACAAGAATTTTCTTTTAACAGCATTCAAAAAAGTTTCGTATACACTAAGAATTTCCTTGTATCAGTAATTTTATCACCCGTTTTTCTCGGGATTAATTCGTGGTGTGATAAAGTTACTTTCAAGTTTTCGCATGAGAATGAGTTACTTAGGCAGTAGCAAAAACCTTCCAACTTAAATTTTGCATTATTAATTTCTTAACAGATTTCATGTACATGCTTATCAGAACAGGAGATAATTCCCTTTTAAGCTGGTGACATTTAAAGCTGCGAATGAATTAAATAAATATTCTTTGCATTCCATTTGTTGCATTATTTGATAATGTTTTAATTTATTTTCTTTTGGATCTTACAAGGTTAAAATATGTGTTGTATCTTTTCTAACCGCGCAAATATTCTGTTTTCTGCACTAATTCAATTTAATAGAGCTATTCAGACTTCGTTGGTTAAAAATCTAGTTTTTAAACCCCAAGGTCCCACGTTAAAATCCTGCTTAATCGGATCTATCCTGGCTAGAGCATGAATTAGCGTGAACGTCAGATTTGTTTGGGTTCATTCTTAGTTATGAAAGCTGATGTGATTGAGGATGCCTGTGCTTGCTAATATAAGTATGCTTATATTATAATATAATTGTAATAATTGTTACTAAAAGTGAGGTGTCAGGTCTCTTTATTATTTGTCTGGCAAAGACTTATTGGAAATAAAAAAGATTTCGTCTCCAATATCGCTTTGAAATGAAGCTGAACGAATTATTTCGTTTATCGAACTTCTGATGCTATCTGCCTCCGTAATTGCTGACAAAAAATCATCAAATTCCACGTTTCATTATGAGGATTTGCAATTTCATTTTTAAAAAGTCATCACAGACGTATATCTTAATGCCAACAACGCTTCATTTTTTTATGAGAAAAAGCACTTCGCATTCCTTAATTTTCTCTTTTCCAGTGCCTGCATATTGAAAGCTGATAGCCTGCCAAACTCCAAAACAGTGAGAATGTTCCTTCGACACTTTTCCAAGAGTGTTATATAATTTCTAGCAAGGCTCTCTTGTACTTTTTCTCACCCGACCTGTTTCGTCACGTTTTACGCCGATTTATGCCCTCGGAAACTTCTTCGAACTCATTCCATCCATAACGCCCAAGAACAAGCGCCGATAACTATTTGGGAGATTTATTTTTCACCGCCTCTAAAGAGAAAAGGAATGAGTTATAACTCATCCGAGCTCCGTTCGCAATTTTCGTATTTTAGCCTCTGCGAACCTTTTTGTTTCGCGTTATTCGAATCTTTGTATTTTTAATCGTGTTTCGGACGCAAATACCTCTGGAACGGTTCCCAGAGAAGAGACCCTCGTTTTCTTGCTTCTCACTAGAGACTGCCTATTAAGTTTCCAGCTCCCCGTCCTACTCAATCTGTGGATTCTCCCGGCGGATTTATATTATTTATCCTCTTTGTGTAAATCTCAGCCTCGAAGTCCTCGCGGTCTGCAAATCATTTCCCTGCCTCAGCTTCACCTTTCGAGCAACAATTTCCAGAGGACTATATGGAAACTTTGATCTCTGCGTCCATTTTCCAAACGCAACTGTTTTACGACTCTTTCCTCTTAGGCTTCTATTATAGTGTTTTACACTCGAAGATGATTAACGTTGTTAACGTTAAGTGATTGAATCCTCGCCGCTACGCTCTAATGACTGAAAGAGGAGGTCTTAATTGCAGGAAAATACACATTAGTCATCGAAGGAAAGGAAGAAAGTCGTCAATAATTATCAAACAACTTTCTTTATATGCTAACGGCATGTTTTTGCAAATTCTACCGAGAGCTTTCGAACGCAATAAATTGAAAGGAAAATCTTTCTTTTCTGAACCATTACTTCACCCGAAGCCCCCACCTCGTCTTTATAACTTGTCGAGTGGAATAAAATCCAAGAAAATCCTATAAGCTTTTATCTTTTGCCTTAACACACAGAATATATCTGTGAGAAATGTTTCACGATATTTGTGATTTAACTATGTTATGTATTGAATTTCCATGAAGAAGAACGTTTATTTTGGAAGTAAAAACAAATTATTTTCATTGAGTATTCCCGCTTCAATTAAGCTTTATTTTGGTTGGCTTTGTTATTGATGGTTTCAGATAAGAATAATGTTTCACCTTAAAATATTTATATAACATTTCGCCTTAAAAATGTATATATTCTTATCATATGAAATACTGCGTATGAGTATAGGATTTAACTAGGGTAATGAAATATGCTAATGAAAGTAAGGGATATTATTGTGGTAACGATGGTTGAAGTAGGTGGTATGGATGTGTTGGAAAAGGAAGCATGTTCAGAATTAGTTAAAGAGTTGGAAATGAAAACTAAAGTTCAGCCTATCTTTTGGTTATCCTATCCTGGTTTGGTTTGGCCCATCAATGAAGTACTCTTTTGCATAAATATTCGTGTAAAAGTTTTCGATCTACCGCAGGGTTATGCTAACAGTCACTGCTATTTAATAGAAAAGAAAAAAACATTTTGAGTGGATACTAAGATAAGAATCTTTTCTAGTCCCTCATACTTAATCCTTGTACCACTGTACTCGATGCTCTTTTTCAAGTAGGATGCAATCGAAAAGAAATTTCTATTTTTAAATCAGTGGGTAAATTTTTTCACAAGGTCACCTTTCGCATCTCTTCTCCGAATCGATCGATGAATTAAGCGAGTGCACTCGAGTGCAATTTCTTATTTGAGAATTTCCTCCGCGGCGTGGGCGGCGGCGGCGGATGGGCGAACTTCTGAAATCGAGGCGCGGTCTTATCTAATGAGCTTGCGAAAAGGTACGAGAGGGTGAAAGTGTCTGGAGGGCTTAATTGGAATACTCTTGAGGTAGGGCGAAGGGCTTTTAACGACGGAGCGAGTTTCTTTATCATTCTACCTCTCTCCGTGAAGGCATGGAAAATTTCTTGCTTTCAATATTCACTCGAGAAGGTCTTGCGGATCGTTTCGTGTGATAAAAACATTTGCGGAATGGGGTAAAAGACCTGCCTTTGCTTTATGATGGAGTTCTTTGTAATATTTTAATGCCCATGATCGGATGTTTATTGGGCACGCAAAATGTCAAAGGGTGATATTTTCTTAGGTTTCCACATTTCTACGAAACCGCTACTCACGAAGCCGTTCCGAATTACCAGTATAAAAAGGATCGTAAACCTTAAAGAGAACCGTGTCATTATCCGTAGCTGCTAATGATTTTTCGGAGGAAAATTATCTTCTGATGCTATGTATACTCAGTGGCTCTTTATACCCGCCTTATAGAAAAGATCCATATTTGTGAAATAGTTCTATATTATTTCTTTTTCATGCTTAGCTACTGTTGCCCTTCACCAGTGAAGTCCTCCTAAGCTCTTATAAGGAGGTGCTTCACTAAGGCAACAGTAACAACGAAATCACACAACCATCCCCGGATTGGAAAAATCCAATCAGCCGGGATTCGAACCCGGGACCTTTGGGTAGTAGTGATAGCTTTGAAGGCATGCTATCCACTCGGCCACCAAGGCCGGTTTTTTTATTGTTACTATATTACGTTTATATTGGTTCTATATTATAAATCTATAATTTATTCCGTATCTCCTCATAATTAAAAAAAACTCCTGATTGTCGACTAAAATAGATATTGAGGCGGATCTCATATTAATCTGCCCTATTGAGCAGCTAATTAAAAATTTTATTAAAAATTTGGGATGGTTTCAATACTTGATATAAAATTACATTACTCCGTCAAGTGTCAACTCATATGGTTTTATACTGCGAAGGTGTTGACTAATTAATTGGTGTCTGTACTCATTCCATTGAGGACGCTTTCCTACTCTAGGCATTCCTTCTTCTTCACTCGTGTGTTGCCGCAAGTTTATCCATCTTTCCGCTTCGTTCGAAGTCGCAGGAGGCATTCTTTGCTTTGGGGCCTTCACCAGCAGCCCGTAACAACTCTCCTCGCGAATCAGAAGACGTATGTTTCGAAGTAGAGGGTCAAGCGGAAACCGGCAACCGCTTATTCCTGAAAATAATTAATTGGGGTGAGGTAACTTCCTGACTAGGAGGAAAACCGGATAATCTCCGTGAGGAAGGAAAGAATTGTCATTTATTTCGCGACTTTTTAAATGTGCAAATGCATGTATCTGTAAGCATGATTCGTCCTCAAATGATTCTGATATACCAACCGAAGGATTGTTTTGTTTTGCAAGAGGGGACCAAGGATGGTTCTTCTCTTACCTGTCTGTCTGTGAAGTATTCAGACCTTAGGCCCTATTAGATACCTCAACCCCTCTAACATAAGCTACCAAGAGCTAGCAGGGGGGAATGAGGTTTACTAGGCAAGATGAGGAGTTAGATTCTCTTACTCGTAATCTCATATTAATCATATCGATCATCATATATCTAATTTTAAGTAATGCTATCAAATAAAGCACTCACATAAGTTTGGGCAGTAAGAAACGAATTTTAGAATTTGCAAACTTTTGTTAAATCTTTTTGTGGTGTTTGATTATACAGATTTATTAACAAATTTAATCAGTTTGGCCTTCAATTGGTAAAACATAAACACATAAGAAAAAAACGTTTATTTTATATTTTGTGTATACAGATTTATTGTTGATAAGATAATGTTTTCATCAAGTTTTAAATAAATCTGGTTATCATTTTTTTTCGAAACAACACCAAATTTGCTTTTACTTCATCTATTACAATTAGGTTTAAAAATCTTCCCCCGGCGTGGTTCTCCTTCCAGCTACGCTTCCACTGCGAGGAAATTAAGTGAAATTTCCGAATTACGTGTTTAATGACGTCCATAGCCCTCAGCAAGTGATCTTCGCTCCGGAAATAGGTATAAACTCGCACCTCTTGGCGTATTACGGCATATTGACGTGAAGATTTTGGCGATATTAGTCCTAAAAGGTTAAGTTGCGAATCGATGGAAGGCCGCATGCCGAGGTCAGGTTCGGAGAAAACCGTCTCGGAGGCTTAAAAACAATCCGGAGCACTTAACTTGCCGCCTCTCTGCGGCAAAAGAGGCAGCTGCTCTGTTCGTGGATTAAGCAAGTTTACGTTATCCAACTAGTGTTACGCTAAGGATTATGGGTGCACCAGGTGCGGATTCTTCTAAGGAAGAGACGACAGGTGGAGGGAAAAGTAGGTTTTTGGGAAGAGGGTTAAGCCTAGCGGAGAGTGGACCATTAGTGATGGAGATATTTTTAGGCAAAACTAGTCCAGTGCCTCATTTATCAAACGTGAAGATTACAAGCTAATATTTGGAAGTATTTTATTGCAGTGTAGGAGTACCATAATGGGTCAGAAAGTTGCATTTAACCTTTTCGTTATAATTGTTGTTTAGTTATTGTTACACGATTCCAATAAAATGTATACATTAGCGTAAATGTTTATTTCTTGTCTTCTTTATTATCATTTTAGGAACGTAGCTAAAAATTCAACTTCCCACTCAAGACGATGCTTTACCGACCTTAAGTCGGTAAAAATTTTACCTTCTCCATTTTTTTCGAATTCATACATTCAATTTAATTCTCAAATTTTTGCCTATAAAAATTAACTCTGTTCCCATGTCATTGAATTTGCCGACTGATTCCACCGGCGCGTAAAAAGAACGAGTTTCAGCGGAATTTAAACTTGAATACAATATCCGGCTTGCTAGAGCGAGCCTTTATCATTATAAAACATTTCTCGTTCATTTTTTTGAAGGAGATCAGAAAATTTATTACCCCAAACATAGCGATGATTTTGTCAATCATTACCATCGTTGGTAATTGACTACATACTTCCAATTAATGAAGAGATGAGTTCATGTCGTTTAGATAGATGTTAAAAATCTATTAGCGAAGTATTTTTTAATTAAACTAGGCAGAATTTGTTTCTTTTTACTTTAATATAATAAAGGTATAATAAAATTTTATCTAGCTGATATTTTCAGATTTTATCCTCCTTTCTATTAGTATCTTTTGCACTGATGCGGCTGACGGAATAAGCTATCTTTATTATTATATTTTTGTGTATTTATTCTGGGTTAATTAAGAATGAGGGCCAAGAATGATCAATTTTTATACTGCCGCATAAATTTTCTTTGATTATCGATTAAATTTAAGGGTAAAGTACCAATTTTAAAAGATAGGAAAAATTTAAGCGTCATCATCAAGAACCACATTTTGCTTGACGACTTTTATGCGTTGCAGAACTTTTCTTATTGCCCGAATGTTACATGCAAAGTTGAACGCTACAGGATCTCGCTTTTTCGCTAAAATTTGATTCCTTCGTTTTATTTGGTTAATATGAGAATCTACAAATGAACCACCCTTGCAACCTTGTTTACTTTTACGTATGTTATGAAAATGCATACGATTTTCAGCTTGGTAAAATACATTATTTTCAGTATGAAGATACATAGCCAATACTTAAATAATCGTAAATATATTCGAAGATCTTGGGTTTATTAAGCTTTACTTTTTATACAGAAATATGGTGTCCATAGATGATTTGTTTATTTATTTACTATCTGATCCAACAAAAAACATTGTCGGCAACTTACATGCCATAACAAACGGATAAAAAATAAATGATATTTAATTTGATTACACCTCTTCAAAGTCTACCTGAGATAAATTTATTGTCTTTACTTGCCTAGATATATTCAGCCGGACTCTTAGTTCTCAAGGATTGGAATGACTTCTTATGAACTATAGGTTTCATTAGTATTGAGTTCACTTGGTAGTCATTAGACTGTTCCGAGATTATGAAGGAATCCCGAAGTCAGTATAAAAATTGTAAGTTTGAAATCAATATTGAAGATTATACTGCCATAAATCTAGTTTGCAATACATGCAAACATCGCTTAATCAGCGTTTATTGGAAGATATCTTTTCTTGTCACCCCTCAGCGATTTGCCCTCGATTCTTTTCCTCCGGTCACTATCGGCCCCCTCTCCCAGAAGCATTTAATCATTTCGTCGGGTATTTCGGTAGCTTTATTTAAGAGCAGACGACGTAAAGTCTCCCGGCTCATCGGTCGTTCACTGCCTCCGAGAGTTGCTGTCTATTCCTAGAGTCCGGATCCATTATTCGCTGGATTTCTCTTCGTGCGTGCGCACGCATCTCAGCCGTGCGTAATGGCCGATTTATTCCGCGGAAGTGCGGTTTAATAGCGTGCGGAATTATTCACGAAGAGGAATTTCCAAGATATGTGTCCGTAGGCGAAGAGGAAAACGGATTTCTCTTTCTTCGGAAATGGTGAATGGGAAAAGAGATCATTCCGTGAATGCGAATTGAAAGTACACCAAAAATGAATGTGCGATTTCCTCGATGTCTTTGCTTACGGTTTTTTCATCTTGTTCTATTTTAACCCTAAGAGGTGATGGTTTTGTCTAGTATTTTACTAATTTTTCGATTTATCTCACAAATCGAATTGCTCTAATCTTTCTAATCAGCAGTAAGGATAAATATATTTAGAAGTGATAGAGAAATATTTTTTCCTTAATGGAAATATTGGATGTACCCTATACTACTCTTATGTATACCGCATGTCTACAACTGTAATTTGCAAGGCTAGGGTTTGGTTCTAAAATATCGTCTGGAAAGTTTTGCTTCACAGAAATTCTTCATAAGCCTTAGTATTAATATTTTACCATCTATCGGGCTAGGTCATAGTGGGCATATCTTCCACCTAACCTCATACGTCAATTGTAAACATTTATTTATATGTATTACAAATTGTACAAGAAAGATTAAAATGAAATAATAAAACTAAAGGAAGCATTGGTTTGTGAGGAAAAAAATGTCCGCAACTGATAGTTGAATGACTACTACTTCGTAGGTGGAAAAAAACTACAATAACACAGAGAAAAATAAAATAAACAAACAAATTAAAATGTTAAAATATTAATATTCATACTAAAATGATAAATTTGATAAACGGTACCTAACGGAGTTTGTAATAAGCATTAACGCATCGCTCGTCATTTTAAGTACCTATTTTAAAAATAGGTTCATGTTGTATTTCATTTCAGAATCAATTAATTTCACTCGAGTATACCACTGAGTCACGCCCATGTGCCATTTCCTTTGAGGTTCTCTTCACTCACCGAGGTGTGATGTTATGTCCTCCGCTTTGGTATCTTTACTACATCACTTCACGGTCAACTTAGACAGTAAGAAGTGTCGTAATGTTTTGAGGACTCGAATAGTTTTGGGACATCCACTTTCACCTCTGGAAGGCGTCGGTTTTCTTTTCTTAGTGCCAAGAAAGTATTCCTGGAATGTCTCCACCAGGAATAGAGCATATATAAAAATCATTTCCACCCTTACGTAATATATGACAAAACTTTCGTAATTCCAACCTCCTGGGAAGTTTGGTTTTACGGAGCTTCCCTTCCTCGTAAGTTCGAAATCCCGCGTCTTATTCTCTCTCTCTCTGGGAATTTAGTTATAATCCGATTTTGGTTTTGGAGGAACTGTCGTAAAATTAGTTACATCTCTTTTCATAAAATTATGTATTCATGTCTATCTCAAAGCACAACCAACCGGGATCTGATTTTCTTACAGATTTCCCATAAGTTGTAAGTATTCTAAACATAATCGAGGATGCTTCAATCAATTCTCTCCGTCTTGAGGGTACTTTACTGAGATTGAATTCCTTAGAAGAACGTTCAACTTATATTATAATAGAAGGTCTCTATCGTGACCCTTGATCCTACAATGAATTTCAGACTTTTTCGTTTTGTTTTTTAACCTGTCGTTTTTATCGTTAAGTCTTAGAATAGCAAGCAAATCGCTAAAGTTACGGATCTCACACAACTAGTACATACAAACATCTAATAGCTATCGAGCAAAGAAGAAAAAATACAGTTTTCTTAAGATGTATTCTAGTGTTTCTTTCAAATATTGCTATTCTACGAGGAGGTATAGTGCTGAGATAAATACAATGGTAGTTTAGGTGATGATAAAATCCTAAGGATTTTTAGATCATTTCGTACATCAATATTCTTAATTCGTATATACACGCTATCTGTCTATTTTATAATCGTTCGCTGTAATTATTGAGTTTTGCTGTTTTACGCGAGAGGAGAAATAAAAAAATATGGTAATTATACGTGAATAACCTCTTTAATAACTCTAGCCGATCACGCTTCAGATTTACCGCCTTTCCTGCAACCCGCATTCCAAAGCTATTCGAAGGCCCGTCAGCTCCTCCAATCACGAACGGAGATCATGGAAGTTAAACGATCGATCAAAATGATCGCTATTCGACGTTTCCTAGCGACTCTTAGAGCAAGTCCGTCGTGACACCACGTGCTTCAGTCGCTCCAGATCACATCGAGGGAGACGACGCAGCTGCTCAAAGGCGACCGTGACGAGGAATAAAAAGCAGCTTCGACATAAAAATAATTGGCATCACGAAGACGTCCGTCTCGACGACGTTCCCTCGATTATGCTGAAAAGCAGACCGCAGCGAGTTCCTTCATTTTGCCTATTTGGTTAGCATTTTGCCTTAAAATGTCAGGAGCCATTGGGTCGCATATGAGACCACCAGGCCGCGAATTACGCATCGCGTACCGTCAACATCGAAATGTTAAAAAGGAGAGACAAAATATGTTGGATGACCTACGGGGGGGGGGTTAACTATAAGGAAATGAAGGAGATGGCACTTAATAGAGATTTTTGAGTGCACGTGAATCTAACAAAAGGTAGAACACCCATGCATGTTATAAACGAGATGCAAATACCATACGGTCTAGTGGCTAGGATAACAGGTACAGAATTTATGGAACTAATTACGTTTAATCCGTATCTTCCCTATGTTTACATGTTCCATATGACGTTCATCAGCCGCTTACATCCATTTTTAAGCGTTACTATTCCTTCAACAGCATCCACTAATTGTCAGTCTTACCCTTGCTGGGTTTAATTTCTTTTATGTGTATTGTCTACCGTAAATTTAATTTCTTACCGTTCTTAATATTTCTCTGTACCTTTCTCTTTTTTCCAACGCTTTGAATTAAAACGCTTCTCTCTTCTTTGCCTTCACTCCTAATCATCCACGAATTAGCTTCCTATAGTGCTAATCAGCACTGCACATTCAAGAATCCTCTCTTTGAATGATCGCTTAATCTTTACTGTATAGGGAACTCTTCCTAATGCAGGAATGTTTCCGGGATGTAACTGAGAATTCCGAACTCGATTGATGAATACCTTGTGAAATTAGTCCTGGTAGAGAACGATAGTTTGAGCTCGGAATGGTGGAGCAGGATGTATCTGCTCTTGATATAGGTGTGGGGACCCTTAGACCCTTTCAAATTTCGCCGCAGTGCACTTTACCTGCTCTTTCGCGCACTATATAGGTATTGTGTGATGAATTACGGCGACTAAATCCTATTCAGAGGGTACAGTATCTCGGAATATAATCGATCACGCATAAATCGAACATGAGACTCTTGGAGATTATGCAGTATACCAAGATCTTCCTTACGGCTCACCAGTGTGCCGGGGCACACCTTTTGGGAGGCGCTACCGTGTAGGATTCTGGGAGCTTTACCGAAGGGATGGCGGTGCTTCTCCTCAGCTATATATTCCCTCTGAAATTCTCCCTTTCCTTGGTTCCCTGACCCCACGGGAGGGGATCTATCGGCACCTCGAGGAAGGCGCGTGGTGACGTAAGCGGGCGGGCGCCTACGCGAGCCCAACGCCCACGTCTCGTTTCTCACTGGACCCCAACGCTCTTTACTCCCGAATTTCGTTTTGCTAATCCGCGCTCCACCGTTTCTCTCTCTCTCTCTGGAGATGTATTCTTCAGGTTACTCTGTCTTTATTCAATTACGATCTCTCTCGGAGATTTTGTTTTATTTCTAGCTCGGAGTTTGCATAGTTTTCGCTGTGATTTTCTTTTGATGTGTTTAGCTGAGCCTCTATTATTCTGTGCCCCGTGGAAATGGAGGAAAGTTTGTTTTAGTTCTGGAGTTCTAGTTTGAGAAAGGCTCGCAATTTTCGCATAGAAGTCATTTCAGTTGTGGAAGCTGGTAGAATGCGAGTGGTAGTGTTAAATCCAGAGGAGGCCAATAGTCTTCTGCCTAATAAATTTAGGTCGACAGTCTCTGAATTACGTTGAGTTATAAGGAGATTGAATTTAAACTGAAAGCACGTTATCTGTATTGTTTCCGTACATAATTATTGCATTTTTTACGACAAATGCTATTTTCAATTTCATCGTAAAATAATTAAGGCACCAGGATTATCGAAACCTTAACGAAAGTTATTTAATAATATCTTGGTAAACCGTCCTATCTGACTAGTTTTGAGATACTTCTTATATACATATTCATGTAAAAGTCGTTTCCTATCCTTGAGGGTGTGAAATCGAGCACTTACGTAAATACAGCTAGGCAGTGTGCTTTTGATTTGGCTTTTATATCCTTTCTGTGGAATTGATTAAGCATCGGTAAATTGTTCGCAAATCTATTGTGATATCTCTGAGGTGATTACCGATGTTTTTACACTGAATGCCTAGCATTCTCCTTTTTCAATAGGAGATCTAAAGAAACGCTACTGACCATTCCAGATCGTAATGATAATAATTGGTCACTTTAATTTGAGTGGTATGGAGACTCAAAAGTCTTCCTTTCCACGTGATTTAGTTCATTTGTAGAGAACAAATTATGTTTACGATCGTCTCTAATAGAAAAGGAACCATTGTTGGTGAAATCGAATTATTCTAGTACATGTTATTCGGCTTAAATGGAAGCCTTTGAGCCAATAGACCTCGTAATTAATTTGCTCCTCTTTGAAAGGCCTATTGACTTCGAAAGCTCAGACAACACCACGAAAATTTGTAACTCTTTTGTTACAATTTATCCGGGACTCGGACAGCGCCGAGTTTTCGCGCCGAAGAATGGACCTCTTTTTCCTTTCATTCATTTTTCGGAAAGAGCCCGGATTTGTGAGAGAATTAGGGAATAAAGCTGTTTCGGTGATTCGGCGATGAAAGGATTTTTTTTTCTCTCGCTAAAAGAGGAAGAAGTTGCAGGAAGCGGCCAAAGGCAGGAATCTCGCCCAGAATTAGATCGTAGGGATATTGGATTAAGAAAAACTACGTGCTTTGCTACTATGAATAGACTTTGATGAGGCTTACTCTCTTCCTCCGCGATTTTGCAAAGGGAATATATCTGAGGCTTTAATTATCTTACTGATACGGCAAAGTTTATACCGATGCTCGTTTAATCCATGATGCTTCGTGATCATATTTTGTATACAGAATATACAAACTGTTTTTTTGCATTAAGCTTATATTTCTCAAAAGAAATATTTTTTCACGGAGTTTTTTTTTGTAATTTCACTGTAGTTAAGCTTCGTGTCAATTATAATTATCGATCACAGGTACCTTGCCAACATAATCAAACTCTACTCTCTAAAAAATAAATTAGAGAAACCAACCAACAATAATGCAATAGCACAATAAACACACATACACAACCCAGGTTTCAATGCATGGCATTATGTTGTATTGGTTAAAAGTGCTTCGACACTTTAGGTCATTTCGCACATGAGCTCCCATGAATCGAACTCGGGACCGCTTTCACAGAAGCTGGCTACCTTGGAGTCTGCATGGCATTATCATCAGGTGACTTTTTAATTTGCGAATTTTCTTTATTTCGTTATGCAATACTATCTAGTGATGGCCAAAACAATCGACTGTATACATTTTTAATAATCTTTTAAATTCAAAGTCGCCCATTTCATAAATATTAAAAAATTTCCGGGCTAGTAAACTTTTGGTGGACGTTTTTGCATAGAATGTAGTAGTTGAAGAATTTTCGTTTCGTCCGCATGCTGTCTCCTTTACTTTCGGTAGTGTTCCATCTTCGATTTGGGATTGTTTAGGATCGATGATGTCAAAGTCTGGACGTAAATAAGGATGGGACGGAAGCCATCAGTCGTGGATGGATGGAGATGGATTACTACCGAATGAAAGACGCGGGGCGTGCTCCTCTTTTCGATTTGCCTTCTTTACTCTCTTCTTCTATTTCTCGTCCGGTTTGATCCGTCGCATTTATCTCAATCTTTTCTAACGTCCCCTTCTTTATTTTGGTATCGGTTGCGTGAGCATGTTTTGATTTTCCCGTCCGAGCCTGCTATATACAGCGGAAAACGGTCAACGCTAAAATATATGACACAAAATAATGGTTAATGCGAATTGCAGCTTTGGTGTCGTCTCATATAACTCATAATTAATTAATTCATATGAAAGTCCCCACAAAGATCCAGTTATGGAATATTCTTATCTTTTATTCTTAATGAAAAAACGTTGGTAAATTGTTCGAATATCTTGAGGCAACTTTGTGCACTGGTCCAGTGCTATGAGCACATTACGGAGCGCTCGAATTATCTTCGATGCAGGAAAGAGATCTTTCAATGGAATTGGAATTTCAGTAATAGTTCTAATGCCCATAAGGAAAGGGTTGAGGTGACTTTGCACATAAGGGCGTGCACCCAGGAAATTGGTTCTGGCCAGGCAGCCTAGATGGTTAAGGCAGCCTCCCGGATAGAAGAAGATCCCAGGTTCGATTCCCGGCCCTGTCAGACTTTTTTCAAGTCCGTTTTTCCTTGGGAAAGTTCTAATGCCACTTTCCTTCGCTCTAAATGATCCCTTCATTCGAATTAAATTTGAAACATGTAAGAAAGTTTATATTTCATTAAAGAGGAGAACGAATTTTGGGGTGCTGATCGCTCACAAACTCAGAACTGGATAAACTGGCAATCATCTTCTTCAGTTTTCATTTCGTTGATTATTAGGAGGCGTATATGACAATTTACGCCGCATGCTAAATCAATCCATTATCCCAGCTAGAGATACCCTGGCCATCACGCATTACGACCTTAATTTACCAAGGGTTCTGGAGTTTGGTCCGGTAATGCCTTATATCATCATCATGATTTCAAATGAGAGTGGTCCAAAACAGTAAGTTCGAAGGATCATCGTAATATAATAGTACTCATTAAAGTTTTGAAGACATCCTTAATTTTCGCTCAATGTTTTACTACCACCATTCTTGACGCAATTTGCTCTTTCTCAGTGATAGTGAATTTTGGCGCGTTATCCAGCTAATATGGAGGGAGCGCGGTTATAGCGGTATTCAAATGACTCCAGCCTCGTTACGGCTTTTAATCACATAATCGGCCTTGAAATTCTCCTAATCGGTGTTCCGTTCACGCCGGGAACTGGCGTCACATCGGACTGCAAATTGAGCACCTCATCAAACATTCATTCAAGTCCCTCCACAGATTCGAAAATGCGAGGTCATTGTCATGAGTCAGCCATTTTATCGGAGAAGCATCTAATAGCTTGTTTTGATTTAGCTGATCCTCACTGTGTTAGATCTGGGGGTAAATTGATTTGTGGGCTTCGTTGATGACAACCCGCGCGAGAGTGGCTCTCGTGGTGATAGCTATCAGTATAAATTAAATCGATCCGGTGTATCTCCTGAGATTGTTTTGTTGTTCCCCATCGTCTATATCCTCCCGAGACATCTGTTGGAGCCAAGAAGCGCGACCCGATGACTATCGCGTCTCTCTTTGATGTCTGTCGTCGGCGATGATTGGAGTTGTCCCATTCTGCGAGATTTATGTTAATTGACTGAAAGGCAGTGATACCAATTTCATCTACTTCGCAGTGATTGGCTGGGGTCGTATTGATCGTGTTAGTAAGGCATTAGGGTTGGATATGAAGTAACGGTTTTGATGTAGCTATGAATCAATCAACTCGTTGGAAGGTTCGTGTGGGATATATCTGTTTTATCACGTTATGAATTTCTGTTATCTTGTTAAATCCCGTAGAAGACAGTTTTAATCTTAAGATTAAGTTAGAAATAAAACCCGAATTTTATTTTTTATCTTTACCTTATTGTACGTCACACTTAACTTCTATGCTTTGTTAATTATTTGGTTCACAACAGAAAGAATCGAGACGTAAAGTCATTGGAAATCGTATTTATAAAACGTTCTTTATTTTATTATTATTCCTTCTTTACTATTTACGCTCCTTTGTAAATCATTTAGAGAAAGATGCGTGCTATTAGAAGGCTTTTAATTTGAATTAATCCATTCCGTCCGATTTTTTTAAGTTTTCTTCCCATATTTGTTATACATGTTAGATACAGCTTAGAGAAGAGAAATTGCATAATGAGGAACTTTTTCAATTATTTATTTAAGCGCTTGGCTTTCTTGTTTCCCGCATTTAAATTCTTTGGTAAATCTCAATACCGAATATTGGTAGCAAAATTATTTTTCTCATCTGTTTATGTCTGAGAACATTCAGCCAGTTGGTTCATTTTTTTGGTATTTCAGTTTTAACGATGACATCCTCTTCAAGTTTGAATTTAAAGAATCAAGAATTTTGATAGAATTCTTAAAGAATTGCAGAGTTTATATTTCAGTCTAGCGAATACAGTGCTTATTTATGTACTTCACGTCTTTGCGTATTCGTTGCTCGAATCTTTTTAAGCATTCAAGTTTCATTCTCCTCCCCTGCCTTGCTTATTTCTTCAATGAATTCCTTTTGATCGACTGTGGAGTTTTGTCAACCACTTTCTTCGCTGATATTCCACGCTTGTCCTAAAACTAATCTTATCAACTTGAGCCTTCCTTTCCCTCTACTCCTCCTTTTTTCATCTCCTAGAATTCCATTGGATTTCCATACATAAATTGATCCATCTCCTCATTTCTTCCTCTCAGGGTTTCCTTTCAGCCCCTCACATATAAATTCGATTCCCCCCTCCTGCTGTAGTGGGTGCGAGGCGTGGGTGCGGCAGTCACGCGCATCCATTTCTCCCTTACGTCACAAAGGTGCGAAGGGAATCTTTAGCATCCGCCAAAAATGAAAACTCAAAGGAAGATCCTTGTACCCCATAGCTTTTGTTAAACGAGCCGTATCGCGTTGTGACCACAATCAGATTATTACTGCTATTGACTCACATAATTGACTTTCCATACAGTTTTTGTAGGTTTAATTCTCTCGTGACTGAATTGATTGTTTCAATGGAATTTTTCTCTACTTTGTAGTTGGACGAAATCAGAAAGATTTCGTCCAACAAAAAGTCCTAAAAAAAGCTTACGATCCTAAGCTTTTTTTAGGGCTCATCTTGCGCTTGAATAGTTCCGATTACGGATCTTTCTCAAGCTCAAAGAAACGGATATGCTTCATTTCACTTGTTTAACGAGGTTAAGAAGACATTCATCTTGAGCTCCGTTCGCCATTATCTTGAAGAAATCTTTTCCACTCTACTATTCTTCTGTACTGTTTATTTTCTACGCTTCTATTTGTACTCTCGGGCTTATTTCTCAGAAATAGTTATATTTAGCCTTTTAGAATGCTTATATTCGTTTATTGTTGTTTAGTTTTTATTGGTGACATAATACGTTATCTTTGCGAAGTCTTCAATCAGCGGGGCGTTGTTCTGCAATAAACTTTGTAATGGCCCAGTGCACTGATACATTTTCTTTTGAATAAACAGCTACTGCTGATAAATAGTCACCCAGTGAGCTGGGTGACTATTTATCTTCATTGACAAAGAAGCAACTTCAAAAAGTGGTTTTATTTACTTTCTCTAGACCTAGGGTGGGGAATATTTTTCCAGCGTTTGGCTGCATGTGAAACCGCAGGCCTCCTGAGTTGAAAATCACCTATAAGCGAATTGTTTAAAATCAAAATTATTTGCGAGAAAACTCTCTCCGAGTGAACTAAAAGAGAATACATTCCATTTTGGTCCACTTGGAATTATTAACAAGATTCGAAAAATTATTCAAATAGAGACATTTGTTTCAAGAAGTAAACAAAAGGCCGCTGTTTCGAGTTTCTAGGACCTTTCGTAGTTTCATCAGGGTGTCGTAATGACATAGAAACACAACACAGGTTGGCTGAACGATTTCTTTATTTACAATTACGAGAAGCGAGCGTATGTGCAGGGCCATCGAGGAGTCCGTGCCGGGTGGTCTTACTCTCGGCAGACCGGGAGGGCAGTCTTACTCTTGGCAGACCGGAGGGCAGTCTTGTGGTCTTACTCTCGGCAGACCGGGGGGGGGCAGTCTTACTCTCGGCAGACCGGAGGACAGTCTTACTCTCGGCAGACCGGGGAGGGCAATGTCTTTCCATGGCTGAGCGACAGGAGTGAGACCGCTGCCACTTAATCGGGCGTGGCCCTTAAATAGCAGCCCTGCTGTTTACTGATGGGGGAAGAGGAGCTGAAGGCTCCTCGCTGAGGGTCCAAAGGACAGTACGACTCATGGGACCACGTGAATTGCACTTAGTTTCACGTGATCGCAAGGCCTCCCAACATCACCCCCTTGGCAGTTAAGATCCTGGGTGGGAAAAGAAAAAAGTGGATGCGACTCCTCTTGGCGACGTAGTTTACAATAATAATAACAAAAAGTAAGGACTACAAAACATAATAATGAAAAAAATTCCCATTTAGCTCGACCCAAAAAGAAATCGATGAAAATAAGTTCCAACAATGTTAAATTTCAGCCAATTGTTTTTTGTCCCTTTTTTTCTTCACTTCACTCTCATTCTTCTAAATTATATGCAAAAAATACCAAATACGAAGAACACTAATCACTTGACCACCGTGATCACAATCACTTTTCAATTCACAATCTTACCAGTTGCATAGGGAGGGCTTGTCGAGCATGGGGAATATGGGTGAGGGCACCCAGTGTTGCATTATGTTCACACTAGTTACCACTTTCCACGCAAAAAGTCGGTTTCTCCAGTTCGGAAAATAGGGGCTTAGGGAGCACACACTGAGCAATGTTTATTACTTGGAAGTTCTCACTTTTCCTTTGTGTATACTGCATCTCCCACAGCTTTACCGGTATTCGTTTTTTCTTCGCAGCAGGAATTTTTGATTGCACGCGAAGACCACTTCTCCTTAACCGTCGTCTTCTTTTTCGGCTTTCCCTCATTGGCTGTTTTATAAGACTGATTTGTCGACGTTCTCTTCCCCTCAGTCGCTTTTCCTTCGTTGGTGGCTGCTCCGCATCCGTAGGTGTCTGTTCCGCATCCATCGCTGGGTGCTCCGCATCCGGCAGTAGCTTCTCCTTTTCCGTCGGTTGCCACTCTGCATCCTTTGGCTCTGGCTCAGCATCCGTCGGGGGTCGATGAGCATCCGTTGCTAGCCTCTCTGCATCCCCTGGTATTGTCTCCGAATCCGTTGATGGTCGCTGCGAGTCCTGCCTCTTCTTCGGGAACTCCGTCTTCCGCATCACTGGCAGCTGCCCCTGCACTTCCTCCTTACTGGTGACCAGGAGTACCTCTTCGTGCTCTGACTCCACACTCCTTGCTTGCCTCACGAGGGGAACCTTCTGCGATACCTCCAAACAGCCGTCGTTTTGGGAACCTTCAATAACTTCTTCGGAGGCTGTGGTCCGCTCCCTGACGTCGTCAGCACCCGTGCAGCTCACCCTTTTCACAGAACTCACGGGACCTCTCATTACTGACGGTTCGGCGTCCACATCTCCTTTCATAATCTCGACTGATTCCCTACTCAAATTCGAGGCTTTCTTATCAGTGCACAATAAAACATTCCCCACTCCTCCCTCACAGATCGTATTTACATCAGAGTTATTGCCTACGATCTGTCTTAACATGGGCTCCACGTTCAGACCATCGCGCTCGATACAGTTATTCGCGACCAATTGAACTTCTTCCTTTTTTCTAGACTCGTATATACTCGTACCTTCAGAGACCATAGCTCTCGTTACATCGTACTCCCGAACTCTCGGTTCGGAAATTTCATTGAATTCTCTCTCTTCGTTCTCGATATCTAAAAGGGATATCATAACATTGTGGAATTTCGGCTCTGGGAGTGTATTGTCATCCCCGAATGATATTAAATCGATTTCGGTTCTCCTCAAAATTAATTCTTCCCCGGTTTTGAGACCGGGGACGCTTAGTTTCCCGCCCCGTTCCCATAGTTTTTCGAGGGGCAATTTATAGGCCGGTGGTCAGATTGTTTACAGAGGCCACAGAGAAGTAGTGGGCAATTTCTAGATAAGTGATTTTTCTCCCCGCAATTGAAACAATTGATCGCTTTGGAGCGGCAAAAGCGCGCGAGGTGACCTCGTTGACCGCAGTTATAACAACTTCGATCCGCCTTTTGACACGAGCCCGTATTGTAATAAGCCACTGGTTGCGAATGCGATTTTTCCACGGAATGCATCTGGCTTTCGGGATCCGTTAGTGAGTTTACTCGATAATGATGAGCAATCGACAAGGAACGATCAGGGAGAAAGAAGGAATCGATAGGCATATTTGGTGGCAAGATTGATCTGATCGCCTGAATGTTTGCGTCCCTAGTCGCGTAATTCCTTGCATTTTCCTCTTCCATCAATGCGAATTCTTCTGCTTCGATCAGGTTTTTTGGGTTACGGACAAGGACGAAGCGCCCAATATCCTCTCTAAGTCCAATCAAAAATTGTGACAGGAGACGGTGTTCTATCATGTCTCGACATGCATCGGAGTTTGGATCGCGCAAAACGCTCTTTAATTGCCTCGCAATTTTACGGAGACGCGTGGAGAATTCACTTACGGACTCTAACGGGAGCTGAGTGCAGCTAGTGAAAGACCTTTCGACGGTGATGGGGGAGAGCCTAATCGCAAATCTGCGTTTCAGAGACGCTGCGAGCACGGAGTAAGAATCAAGTACGTGCGGATTGGTTTGTACAAATTCAGTGGCTGCGCCTGTTAATCTAAGACGTATTATACATAGCGTCTGTTGTTCAGTCCATGCACTGAGATGACTAGTGATTTCAACGCTTTCTAAAAATTTTTCTACCGTAAGTTCATCTTCTCCGCTGAAATAAGGGATAAAATATATTTGAGAGCCGATCGGCCCGGCTGCGTTGATAGCATTGGGAGCAACGGTATTCGTATTGGCCATTACGGAGGGCTGCTCTGGCGTGATGACGTTGATGCTACGCAATCTATCAAACAGTGACGAGGGTCTTGCGGCGAGCGGGTTAGAGATAGCGAGATCAGGATAGAGCGAGTGGAAAAGAGCCATGACTAATCAACCAAACTTACAATAAATTATACGGAAACACTAAAGCCATTGAAAATACGACAGAAATGGCAACTATTATAATTTTTTAAAAAACAACTTTAACGAAGACAATAACAATACTGGCCAGATGGAATCGTTCCTCAATACTCGTGACAAATTTACTGCTGTAGCGGGAGATTAAAAGAATAAGAAAACAGTCCTAATAAAGTTATTCAACTGAATCTTTCACTCAGGAAACAATCTAACAAATATTACAATTAGTTAAAAGATACATCAGTGGCAATTAAGAAGCTTCAGCAAAAGTTTGGCAGCAATTTGATCCATATAAATCGATCAGTCTCTCAAAGAAAAATTCATATATTTACAATACTGAAAGTACATGTAAGCAATTTCGAACATGGCACGTAGAAACGTCCACCTACACACCTGACAACCAGTTTATGTCGTAATGACATAGAAACACAACACAGGTTGGCTGAACGATTTCTTTATTTACAATTACGAGAAGCGAGCGTATGTGCAGGGCCATCGAGGAGTCCGTACCGGGTGGTCTTACTCTCGGCAGACCGGGAGGGCAGTCTTACTCTTGGCAGACCGGAGGGCAGTCTTGTGGTCTTACTCTCGGCAGACCGGGGGGGGGGCAGTCTTACTCTCGGCAGACCGGAGGACAGTCTTACTCTCGGCAGACCGGGGAGGGCAATGTCTTTCCATGGCTGAGCGACAGGAGTGAGACCGCTGCCACTTAATCGGGCGTGGCCCTTAAATAGCAGCCCTGCTGTTTACTGATGGGGGAAGAGGAGCTGAAGGCTCCTCGCTGAGGGTCCAAAGGACAGTACGACTCATGGGACCACGTGAATTGCACTTAGTTTCACGTGATCGCAAGGCCTCCCAACAAGGGAACGACTTATTTCCGCAAAGACAACCATCGATATTAAGGTCTTATATTATATAAGTATTCAGCCCGAAGGCCGGTTGGTACCTTACCCCCTCTGATAAAGCTTCCAAGCGCTTGCTAAGAGGCATGAGGTTCACTAGGCAGGATGCGGAGTGAGGTAGTTTGCCATCGCTTTCCTCACTGAGCCAGAATGCTATAAGCGGAACATGTCCACGCAAGTGAAGCACAATGACTCTTTGAGTAACACTTTTCTTGGCATTCCGTAAGGAGAGACCTTGATTAGTGCAATTTTTCACTCATACCTCGGTAGCTTTCATTTCATCACCGCCATGATCAGGACTGGGATAAAAGAAAATGAAAGATACATTTTTCTCTATCCTGTACCAAATGACAAATGAAACTACCCCATTCATCAGCGTATGGTTGCAGGAACATTGATACTTTATGTTTTGTAAAAAAATCACCAAATATAAGTTTAAATGAAGGCTTAAGTTCCTAAATAAAAACATAGGAAAGTATAATTGCCAGTCTGCGTGATTGAATGTTAATACCATGCTCTTTATCCTATGTCGTTGACCTCTGTGGCGACTTAATTAATTCATCAGAAGGGAAAGGTAGCCGTCTAAACGGTCTCGTGATCTGAAGGAGTTGCGATGGTGGTTAACCTCGGAGGAAATTGCCCATCACCACCGCGGACAAAGTGGCATGCGCTATATAAATACGCTCACAGAGAGCATTCTCATTTAGAAATCAGTCCCCGGGGTCGCAATGCCCAACCCTCTCCCTCTACCCCCCCCCCCCCCTTGGGGAGTACTAGATACTGACCCGCTCGATTTAGAGGAGTGAATAATTCGATTAAAAATAAATGACGGCCTTGTTTCGATTCCTTCAAGGTTTTTTGCAGCGCGCCAGCTCCTTTGCTCGCTCATCCGTTTCTCCTCTTCCCAATCGTCTCTAGCGATTCGCTTTCTGCCCGTTTTCGATGTGTCCAACCGTGCTTTCTTTTTTCCCGACATGTCCACATTCTACCGGTCTCTATTTCGATTCGGTTCGTCGACCGTCGAGATATGTCGTCTCTTCCCTTGATTGCTTTTTTTATTCCGCCGTTTTGGAAATGTACGGCAGACTTTTTATTGGTCACATTGTTGCTCGTGTCATCGAGAGATGTCGAGTTATTCGGTCTCTTCGCTTACATGAGAACATCGCAATCGGATGTAACTTTATATAATTGGCGTGGGGGAGTTCTTGCCACTGGATTAGTATGCCTTTATGTACGTAATGAGGCTAACACTGCTGAGGAGAGTCTACTTAGAGTCTCTCCGGGAGTCTAATGAGTGACTATCAAGCTGACAATAGCGTCAATCGCTCGGCTATTCAAGATCTATAACGGTGGTTGAATCTTGAAAGCATTGTTTATGGAATTTCATTCCACGTATTTTTGCAGTCATAAAAAAATCTTTACAATTTCAAATCCTTTATGGAACCCGATAGCCTTGTATGATGGCTCTAATTAAACTTATTCTGCAAAATCCTAATTATTCTCTAGAGGAAAGGAGGGAGATAGAAATTTACTGAGCTACAGTTCAAAATGTTTAGTGTCAGAACTATCCAACATCCTTTGTTTCATATCATTCATTGAAATGTTGTATTGTTTATTTCAGTAGAGTTGCAGGTTCTACTTCTAATTCTGTGTATAACTGAAGTTTCGGCTGTATTGTAGCCTCTAGTGGTTATAGGTTACACATTCATCCTAAATAACTGATCGATTTGAGGTCCAACAGACCCCTGATACTGTTCTACGAGTAGAAAATATACTAAATGTTTTAATCACTTCTTTAATAGAAACAGTAAGACCCCAATCCAGTGGAAGGGTTCGAATCCCTAGACCTCGGCGTTGGAGAATTAGCATAGTTACCATTCTGCCATTTCTGGCAATTTTTTATTATAGTTATTGAGTGTTCTATTTGTAATGGAGTGAGATTCAGTCCCAGAATTACGTGGGGAACACTTCGTGGTGCTGAATCCTGCTCAGTACCGGTTTGAATATCCCGTATCCGTGATTCGAAGTTCTCTTAAATTCATAGTGCTGTTTGAAGCATTCTTTAAAACTTAATCTCGGTTACAATTTCATAGAATGGTAAAGTCACGAATGGCTGTATATAAGATGAAAGGAAGGCTTGCAAAACATATCTTCCAGAGGGAGGCAGAAGACAAAATTTCTCATATCGTCATATGATCCCCATTCTTCATCCTCAGAGAATTCGATATTTCAAACTTATTTGTTTCCCCTCCTAAATTAGATGAATGAATATGCGTTGCCTTATTTGCTTTTTTATTCATTTTTTATTTCTCTAGCATAAAATAATTTTTCTGAGACTTGGTTTTTGTCACCTCCACCGAAACGTGTATTTCGAAATCCGGAAAAATTCAAATTCCAAAACAACCCAAGATTCGGGATACCTCAGCTTGTCTTTTGCTCTTACTAAAATTCGCGGATATTAAAAGTTCGCTAAAAAAATAGTTTTAAGACAGTTGATTTCCAATAATCATCATCGAATAGAAACTCGTTTGAGTCATCGATGCCTTTACGTGTCCTAAGTTTTCTGCAACGTTCATTGTATTTTTCCGAATTAATTGATTAATTAGTTAATTCAGTGGTTTATTCGCTGTCTCATCCCTCGATCTCTGATATCAATGAGCGAGTGAATCCTCTCCTCGCCATGTTGCATATGTTAGAGATGCTGATGATTCACTTTTAAGCAAAGACTTTATAAATAGGAGAGCCGCGTATCCCTTTCCGAACGTAAAATATATTTAGAGTGCGCTCACATTTATTTCCATCCCCAAAATTCTCTCGTCTGAAGTTTTACGCTTCCTCGCAGTCACATTTTTTGCCTTTCCTATCGCTAGCCTTTCCTTCCGGAAAATGTCGAATTTCTATTCGGCGAGGAAAGTGGAAGAGGGAGGTTTATTTGGCCTCGTATCAAAGAGTAATTCGTTTCGCGGATAAACGGAAACCCTTCAAACGAAATAAGTTCGTTCTGGGCCTCGTCTTCGACAGAAACGTTCACCTTTTCCTCGAACTGCTTCTTCCCTTTCCGGCTGCAAGTAAATAGGAAGCCGGCTAATAAAAAAGCGAAGCCCATAGACTACTACTTCACGTGTTGTTTTTTCTCTCGTTAACTGAATCAGCTCTCAAAGTAAAGTGGATGAGTTCTTACCGGAAAAGGGTTGAGTTAATTTCCCTCCCTTGCCGGAAGTGTTAATTTGTTGAAAAGGCGGAATGAATCTTAGGGTACTGGAAACGGGGAAGGTGTGGGTTTATCATTTTATTTTCTCAAAAATACGTGGATACGAAAAGGAAGGCTTCCCAAAACTTTGATGTGTTTAAAAGATGTTTAATGATTATTCATGTTTTATATATAGAAGTACATAGACCTGCGTCATATACCTACATATGTAAGACGTTTTATTCGAAAGAATATACTCTGTCCTTGCTGAGAATACTGAATAATCAATTTTCAAGGAGTTTTATTTATCAGTGATTTTTGATTTCTTTAGATGCATTACGAAATATTCGTATCCAGGAAATGCTATAGAAAGCGTTAAATGTAGAGGAATAGAGCGTATCGTCGAATTAAAATCACATTTCTATCTCAATTACGACAGTATGGCAGCGTAAATGAATTATCTATTATATATAGATGCTTCTCCGGATGCATTCATATATATAGGTATATAGATAGGATACTAATTCACAGCCTAAACTACAAGCGTCATTGATTTTTGAAAATTGAAATTTTTTCGACGTATTGGCCATAACGTGTAACCGCCAGAAAAATTGCGATTTTGAACCTCAGTGTCATGGGTTCGATTCGGCCACAAATTCCCGATTTTTCCCGTTTAAATGCATTGCTTTGATTTTCGGGAATTTAAAGAAATACTTTCCGGATAGGTAGAGAATCAAAACTCAAGGAGCCTATATATATGGTCATGATCTATCGAAAACATAAATGAGTTTTACGGAAAATATCCTGGGTTTGATGCTAGGTCGAGGCAAAAATCGGCCGTTTAAAATGCATTGTGGCGATTTTTAAGATTTTATTTGGACCTTCCCGATGGCATGGAAACTTGAAATTCGGCATGGAGTTGGAGATTATAAATATATTTCATAATCAAATTTTACATATTCGCTGATGGTCCTTGGTTCGATCCTAGAGAGCCATTTACATTCCTCAATGCATTTCTTATGGAGATAACAGATAAAAGTTTTAGGTACTTTCCGATATGATATAGACTTCAAACTTAGTATGATAGAATATGAAGTTTTAAAAAGTCATGCTGTGCATTCACAGCTACCAATGTTTCCTGGGTTCGATACCAGGCGTCTCTACAATCAGTAAATTATCCGATTTTTAAGGATTAATTTAAACCCCTTCCCAATAATGTTAAAACATGAAATTAGGTATATAGATAGAGTACATAGATAGATTTCAAAAACATGTTTTATATTTCCTAGATCGTCCTTGGTTCGAATCCAGAGAGCCATTTACATTATTGAAAAGTAGAACGTAGTTTGAGGCAGTTGGAGCCAATATTTCTGCTTGAATTTTCACACATAGTTAGAGATGGTGATATTCTATTGTGCTGCATAGTAAGTTCACCAGTAAGACACGGGTTCGATGCCAGACGATGAAATTGCAGCGAATTTTAAGAATATTTTCAATCCTTTTTTTTCTTTTGAGGACCGTCCCGATATGATGCCAATATAAAATTAGTATTGCCGATCTGCTTGCAGTATGCAAGCTACATTTTACTCGTAATATATATATATATATATATTTTAGAGGTGAGAGTAGGGTAGAACTTCGGCATATATTCTCTCCTAGAATACAAAAAGGAGAGGTCGTTGAGTTGCAAAAAATTGCACTTTATCAAACCATTACCTTCCGGGTGCGATGCTGCTTTTTATCGTTCAATCATGTAAGGTCCAATTCCTGGTAGTTTTGAAGACCTTTCATAATAATTGTGTATAATGTCCTTTCTTACTTTAGGACGATATTTATTCTGCAAAAATAAATTAGAAATAAATGCTTAACGAGATAGGTTATGGGTAGCAATACTAAGATTTACAGCAAGGTTATAATCGTCAAATATTGGTTTGGGGTTGAAATCACTTATAATTTGGTGAAATATACTGAAATATCGTTACCTTGGCAATCACTGGCAAACATGTAAGTATTAAAAAATAAGTTAACTTTGTTTAAGGAAAAATTATCAAAGTAATTTTGGCGGTTTACCCTGAAGACATTGCGTATTTCAACTAATTCTTAGAGTAACTCTGGAGAACATTTTGTATTGTAGTAATCGTTCAAGTACTTCATTCAGCCTCGATGAGGAGTTCTTATTTATATCTTTCAGTTACGACATACGTGGAAGTGAAACATATCGGTTTAATATGTACGTGGTAACTTTGTCCTTTCCTCTCAACGCCCTCCTTGTTTTCAATACTCCCTTGCGAGCTTCATGTTCCATAATTTCCAATAGCTCCTTGAGCATGTCATTCGCGTGTGCGTTATCGATGGAAATGCACGACTCGTTATTCGTCTCGCGATCTTTTTTTCTTTGGAAATTTTAGAACGCAATTTCCTTCATCATTGAATCGTCACAACGAGACTTCATGCGTCCGTGCGTCGAGTCATTGTTCGATATCGTTTCCGATCGATCGATCTCTCGGAATGCGGATATTCGAGATATCGAATTCAGTTCGCTCTCGCGGAGTCCTTTTCTATTTTTATGCCGCGAAGCAGGGCCGGTCCGAGACGGTAAGCAAGCGAGACAGACGCCTCAGGGCGCACAAGAAAGAGCGGCTGTCTTAATCTGTTTTTTTTTTTTAGAATTACGCTTCGCTTTCTCACCAGCTTAAATTTCGTAGCAAAGTCTGCCACATATTGTGTATGTATTTTTGAGAAAAACGAGGGACGTGTATAATCTAGTAATGGCTCAGTACTTATCATATTAGCAAATTAGCGATTTCTGAGCTACTTGTCTCCGAGGTAAGGTATTATGATATTTTTAAGAGATTTTCGGTTAGATATCCCTTTTTTTCCATTTTTTACATTAAAATTAAAATTTTCTGGTGATAATTTACATAGATGAGTATAAATCTTGGAATAAATCAGGCAAAATTAATGTTTCGGCAATTCAAGATTAGCCAATTATCTCTATGTCTATCTAATGATTCGAAAGAGTTTATATCATTTCGAAAGATTTTATATCATAATATCATTTTTTGTGATAAGGCATCTTTAGATTTAGATTTAGATTTAGATATATACCCCGCGAGCCGCCAGAGGCGTATGGCAGGGGGTGTAATACACCACCATTATTCATTCCTACCTATTAGCATCTCTAATAGCTTGGGGAAAAAACGACCAAAAGTAATTATCCGTCCTTGCGATTACTTCCCTATAACGCTTCGTCGATGCCTCTCGGAGATCGCGTTCGCTCCTTACTGGCACTAACATTTCACTTACTTCGTCTATAAATTCTGAACGATTGAACTTTTCGAAAAGTTTCCGTCGATATTCAGATCTTCTCATCTGTAGTGAATTCCAACTGAGGGACTCTATCATTGCCGTAACGCTGCTATCAAACCTGAAATCCCCGCAAACGAATCGGGCTGCTCTACGCTGGACCATCTCTAAATCTGAGACTAAACCTACTTCGTGTGGGTCCCAAACCGCACAGCAGTATTCAAGACTCGGACGAATAAGAGAAAAGTAAGCTATTTCTTTGACTCTCGATGAGCATCCTCTCAACGTTCAACCAGTTAATCTTTGCATTCTATTCGCTTTTCCTATCGCATCTCGAATATGTTCTTTAAAAGATAAGTTACTGCTAAACGTGACTCCTAGGTATTTGTTGTCGTGAACTAACTCTAATGGATGACCTGAGATTTGGTACTGCGTGGGAATTATGTTTGTGGAGCGCGTAAAACTCATGACGTTATAAGACGTATCTTATGGTGTTATGAAATTATTGATACAATAATATGAAAAAATCATTACAATAATGTCCTTTTATAATGGAAATTGGAATTACTATAGGAAATACGGAAATGAATAACATCGAAACACCTTTTAAATCTTTTGCAAAAAGTTATTTCCGCGTTCATTTCCATACAAAGTTGTTTTCAAGATAAATGTCGAGGAGCGTTTTGCGTAAAACGGTATATTTACTTAAGAAAAGCAAGTATTTACGATATCATCTCGAATACGTAGAATATTTTTGCTACGCAGCAGGTGCGCGTCATCTCGGTAGTGATATTTTCAAATGCGCGTTACCTATTGAGTACCCGATATTTACCCCAAAATTTAGGACTTCCTTTCTATTGACCTTTGTAAAAACGTTCATCCAAGCCATAGTTGGGTTTTGGACAACTGGTATTTGGTCAAATCATCCATCGAAAAAGGCCTAATTTTTTGTAAGAGCTTAATAAGTTAGCCATAATTTCTATTTCGGCCGATAGTTCTTTCCGTGAAAAATAGTTTGACGTTCTGATTACATTTTTTTCCTGGATCGACTCTTAAACTTTGCGGAAATTCCCTTATCGTGTCTTCCGTGCGAATTTTTCCTGCTTCGCGTGTCACGTGAGCGAATTCAATTTTCCCCTGACGTCTCGCACCCTTACGTCACGTCACGTGGGGGCGTTTCGTTGCACACCGTCTCGCCTTGCGTCATAATCTCTTCAGTGTAATGTAAAAAACACCCTCATTGTTTTCATTGCCTACTTTCTTCCCCCTCTAAGGGCTCGTTAGATAATCCTTGCGTTTCATCCCGACAGATATATATATATTTATATGTATATATATATTCGCACTCATCACAAAGGCCCGTCCGACTCCAAAAACAATTTCAAACAGATTTCCTCCGAATCATCGGTAGCGAAAGCCGGGAGCAGTCGAGGACCGAATTTACAGCGGCACTATCAATTTTCTCTCGCTTTTCATAGGCGGTCGACCGGTTCGAAACGTATCATCCGAGTTTGCATATCCATTACTTACAACGCCTTCGCTTCCATATACGACTATACCTACCCACGCATTCAGATTATCCTTTCTCCCGACAGATTTTTACGGCTCCATTGGGAGGGAAATTTGAGCAGAATGAAACTGTTCGCCTCCGGAAGGTTGCCTCATTCAATGAAGTCCACCGCAATTTCGAGTCTGAAAACATGATGGAAATGGCTATCACGGTCGTTGTTTTCATTCACTTAACATCGTTCTCTTCACGTTGGATTGTGTTTGTTAGTCTTGTTAGCCGAATTTAGTGCCATTGGTCAAGTTTATATCATATTTATGACAATGAAGATATTCAATTCTGGTTTCTTCCATTATAATTGTAGTTTGGTAAGTTCTGATAAATTTTCTGTTTCTGACTGTGGTCAATGTAATTATAATTATTTCTTTGCCTGTTACACTTGGGCCGTGGAATAAAGTTATAGAAGTAGGGAAAAGAGTTATAATGTTTTATCCTACGGATTTTTGATTCAAAAGATATTAAATAATTTATTATTACTTCACCATTTATACATTATAATGGATGAATTCATGCGTCGATTTTAGATTTTTGTCCCTCTTTGATCAAATATAAATTATTATTAATGTAATTAATGAATAATTATGATAATTAAAGTAGGATTATGATATTGCAGGAATAATGGTCCTTTTATCTTGAAGATACTTCTAAATTTGATGTAACATTAATTTTTTTAATTTTAACTTTATTAATACTAAAAAATTTTGTATCACATCAATGTCCAAGAGTTTCAAGTATTATTTTTGTGCCGGAAAATACTTTTTGGTTGCGAATCAGTAGTCAATTCTCGGCTCACATAAAATAAATATGTCGTGTATTCTTCCCTTCTGAAAGTAGTAGTTAAGAATCACGAAAAGATATTTTTGCCACTTGCGAACGAGCGATTGTTGAATTCACCACAGCATAGCAGTCTTAGTTAAAAGCAATTTAAGCTTCTGAGTCTGATTAAGCTTCATTTAGAGATTGATTTATGGTAACACCAAAGTTGCTCCACTGTAACTATTTTCGAACCTAGGCTTTGGAAAATTTCCTCGTCTTACAATACCAGCTGCATTAGTAACTGACATTGACGTATAAGTAAGGTATATTACCACTGTCAGGTAAGGTACCGGCTCCTTCCGTGCCAAAAGACCACTTCCTTCTCAAGTTAGAGCTAGAACGACCTTGGGGAGAAGGATGCTCATCACGCAACCCCTTGTTTTTTCAGCCATTCATTTTTTTAGTTGCATAACGCCAGACTTCGCGAAGAGAGTGTTTATTTTCACGGTTTTATGCATAAACGCCACGTTTATCCTTCGACTTTTTTTAACTCACGCCTTCCTTTCTTTACCTCCTCCCCCTTACTCTGAGCAGCACCCTTTACCTGTCTGCTCGGAGGTCGTTCCCCGCAATCAAATGTCACTCCCTATCTTTCCTCTTGGCAATTCCTCCGGTTGTCGCGTGGGCGCCGCGATGGAAAGCGCCGATTCTAGTTTATCGTCGTCTTCTCAATGGCGTGCCCTCATCCATCGGAGATGAATTGGGCATCTACTTTGCGTGGGAATCTTCGCTACCTTTCGATAGGTATCGATTCGAGCTGGAATCGTTTGCGAAGTAATCTGCGATCAGTCGGAAAAATCGCGTCGATTTTCATCTCGAGATGCGTTTTTCCTGCAAATGGATAACCCCGGGGTAGTGAGATCGGTTCTTCGTGCCGCCCATTTGCGGAACTACCTTCTTATGGCGTCTTCTTCAAGATTGAATGCTGGGGAAATTGGTTGCAAATTGTCCTCGATTTCCTCTCATTTCGACTAAAATAGGGATATCCTTACTAGTCTCTTCATCGATTTGGACCCTTGACATTCAGGATGATCCTTCCAAGGTATATTTTAATATAGAACATTATTTCCCTCTTTGATGTGTATGGCCAAGTTATCTCTCTGTCGTATTTTAACGCTACCCAATATCTCCCTTTCCCTCGCCAATCAATTAACAGTAAGATCTCTTTTAAGATGAACTGTTCTTTTTTTCTCATCATTCTGTATTTTCTTACCAAATCTCCATCCAGTTCAAGATCCATGTCAAAGCACCATGTCCCTGGTCTGAATATATATGGGGATTTTGGAATATTTACTTGGCTGAATATTTATTAGGGTGAAGTATTGTTCTGCCTACGAGTTTTACAGAATCAAAAGCCAATAGAAACATGACTTTTTTAATCCCATTGTAGAATGTTGCGAACGCTTTGTTTTGATAGTAAAGGGTTACAGTATTCGAGAGGCGTTTCCTGTTGTAGAAATCGTGGAAACTGAATTGAATTATTTCGCTATTCCATTCACCATCTACAGAACTATGATTTGGATCTTTGCCCCTGTCTCTTGTTGGTCGCGTTTTCGTTATGACTAAATTTCTCTCCTATAATCCCAATATCCATTGGAATTAATGTGGAACCGATGCTATTCACTCAATTTTTTATTCAGTTATTGACTTGAATAAAATTATATGTAATGAATGTTTTAAATGAACACTGAGATTTTTCTAATGTTTGCTTATGTAATCTGAAGACTCAATCTAATTGTAGGGCTGAACTCATTGTTCTTTAACAGCATTAAACACATCATGCATGATTTTCAAATTTAAATTTTAAATTCAATTTTATTATTGAATTAACATCGTCCTTTCATGTTATATGAAAACGGACAAACCGTTTGGTAGCAAAAATTTGTATGAAGCCTCCTACACGTTAAGTGATGAGGACATACTTGTTAGCGCTATATGGAGGGTCCATGCAAGATGATCCTGATCGTTAGTGATTTTCGAACCAGAAGTAGATAATTTGCAAAATTGAGCTAAACAATTGAGGTGAAGTCGACTTGTAAGCTGGAAAATACAATTTCCGATGATAACGTACTCGTCAGAGACCAGTTTTCTGCTTAATTTGCATGGAAATGCAGCTTTCGAATCTCGTGATGTCCCGCGGGGCCTTTATATCGCCGGGACCTTCGCGGTAGTTTTTCAAGATGCCATTTAATCCGTGACGTCAGTTATGCGTGTCGGCCTACGCACCTGTCCACGCACTTAGGGCGTAGTCAGAGATTGAAGGAGCAAGGCCAGTCTGTTTATCCTAAAGAGCGTGGGCTTGAGGTTTCACCGGTTGACAAAGGAACCAGTCCTAGACCCACGCAAACCACTCTCTGAAGGGCGATGCTCGCAGTTAATGAATATCATAAAGACGATGACGAAATCGATCTTCGTCGTAAAGACACTCGGGAAACAATTTCCTAACGCTTTTTGTCATTCGGTCTTGACTTACCTCCGGGTTGGTGATACCAGAAGGTTTAGTTTCCTCGATGCGAATGAATATACGCTAGCCTGAAATCAGTTTTAAATGGAATTCGTTGTAAATTATAAAGGAAATGAAGGATTTTTTCCATTTATCTAGAAAAAGTTGAGACATTGTGGTAACCCAGAGCATTTCATACATGCGTTGATACTCTGATAGAGGGTATATTTTAAAAATTTAATCACCTTTTTTAGTCTTCTTTCATCTTTAAGTCATTGTCCACTTCATAGCTAAATTTTCCTATTCATTGGATAATTTAGTACCTTACCGTATTTTCTCCTTTGTCAATCATGCAATTATCCTAAACAGTAATTTTTGTGGTATCGAAGGTCTTTCAGAAAAATATTGCCAGCTATGCCTCATAGATATAATTGTTTACGAGTTCTTTTGCCTACAAACTAACGGATCTTTTAAATACTCATGACCCGAACTTATCGTTTGTTTTTATTTATTTTCTAATATTTATAATTACTGCTCTATATGCAATATTTACTATGATAAGGAGTTCACATTTAGCAAATGCTAATTCGAGTGTTCAGTCATAATCAATTCCTTGCCTATGTTTCCCTTGTGGTTCGAACTTGTGTTGCACATGCTGCTAGATGTCCTGGCATTTTTCTCCCTCACCAAGGCCTTGCTTTCTAATTTTTACCTCAAATCAGTATGGCATTTCTGTGACGCTGGTTTTTATGGCTCTACACGTTTTATTTCGTGAGTTAATTTTTTTTATCACTTCTCAGATTCTTCCATGTTTTCCGATTCATTTTATATATCTGTGATTGAATTAAATTCCATTATTATTTGCATCTAATCGAAGCATATTAGGCATTAAAAATTCGATAGAAGATAACGTGCCATATCTTTCTTCTGTTTCTGCCTCAGTCTGACTTCGGCTACGAGTCTATCATCTCCTTTTCTCTTAACTCAGCGTAAATTTCATGCCGGAGATGTTCATTTGATTGATGATCGCGGTGGAATCACGAAGCGTGCATGAGATTCAGTCGCTCACGCGTTCCGCGTTCTCATTCTCTGGGCGCACGTCGTGACTCCGTGCTCATCAACTTCTTCCTCCACCACGTCGCTCCTTGGAGGTCATCCCTCCAACGGCTTAATGTTTCCAGCTTTCGGCCCCCCTGGGGACTTGGATATTATTTTTTGAGAGTCTGGAAGTCCGGCGAAAGTAAAATAAATCCTTTGAAGTTTATTTGGAAGTATAAATCTCTTTGCCTTCTCCGCGAAATCCGGTTAAGGGGAGTTACCATCCTGTTTCTCCAAAGATTATGACGGAAAACCAGTGCCCTGTCCTTGGGACGTTTTTAGAGGAATTCCGGGTGGTTAATTTTCCAGGAGAGATGTATGCCCGGCAATGAATCGCCAGTGACAATCATTTCCGGAGCAGCTTATTGAATGATATGCATTTTCTTATATGTACCAGCGTTATTACTCAAAAGTTGCGCTTAATCGAATTGTAATCCTGTCTGAGTCCATGGTTTTGAGTGGCAATTTAATTCAATGTAGCTTTTTTTAAAGATCACGACGGCTTCTCCCGATAAAATTCCAAGTATCAATAGAATATTTTAAATAATTTAAACCTGTTTATTTATAGCACGTTTATAATGTTTGATAAAGGGATCCTGTACGCATTATCGTTCTCTATAAGTAACATAAAATTCCTTCTTATCTTCGCAGGTTTTGAATTTAGGTAGGATTTAATTTATTTCTTAAGTTTACGAAAATATCTCGCAAAAATAAAATTTTTGGTAAAAGAAAGGATGTGGAATATGGCAAGGTAAATAAAGTAATAGGTATATGCTTCAACAGAATATCAATTTAAATTTTGCGGCCCTGTAGGATAACCGACCAGTTTGTGAGTGTATTTTAGGATATTTATGTATGAATATCATTTTTATATACATATTATGGTGCTTGCTTTTGCGATGAGTAGTTCATTTTGCGACTAAAATGGAGTTTGGGACTATATTGAGGGATGAGGTAAGTGATATAATTCTTTATTTCCATGTAAAAACATTATGGTGATGATAAAACCAAGTACTTTATCTACGCAATACATCTTAGGACTGTATTTTATAGAAGTTAGATTTTTGATTTAATATATCACGTCAGTCAGTGTAAGAAAAGTACTTACGTACGTTTATTGATTTTTGTCATTAGGATCCACTGTAAATCGTGTAGCTATACCCATGCGTGAGACAACTGTAGAATAAAGTGTCTCGTCTAAGGTTGGCGTGACTTTTGGGGAGAATATGTTTGGAAGCGATGATGGGAATCCAACTTACGAAATGGTCGATGATTCTTCAAATAAAATTACTTGCCAAGATTTCCCATTAATTCTATTTATAGGTACATTTACTTTGTTATGATGCAATGTCATTGCGGATGGGTTAGATAGAAGAAGAGTTATTTCAGTTTATTCTCTTCTAAATAATGACTATGATCATAATCATTATTAGAAATCATGCGGTAAAGTAAAGCAATGTTGTTTTGCATCCAACTCTGTCCTTTATTCAAAGAAGTATCGCGTGTTAGAAATGAATATCTAAATTGCTTCATTCAGTCACATTTATCGCCCATCTCCTGGCACCAGATTTCTCGTTGGAGCATAAAGGTCATGCCCTCGCCTATTTCCCATACTTTCCGTGAACTGCTTTCAGCTACCTAAACATCCCTCGGAAGCCAATAAACACGCCTTTTTGTACGTTTTGCGATACTTCTGATTTTGTAGTTAAGGCGTGTTGCACTTTCACCTCTCGCAAGGAATTAAAATCGTCGCCCTTAGAAACGGAAAGTGTTTACCTATGTCCTTTTACGGTCGCGAGTCTCGCTGACGTCACCTACGACGTTCCCGTAGGAATTCCGTTTGATGTATTGGAGGCGCCTACTCTCCCTTCCTCTTCTCTGTCGCGTCTCACCTCCATACACGTAGCGCCGCTTGTTTACATGATAATTAGTCAGAGATGACCCATCCTTTTCATATTATACACATGCATTTACTAGCACAACTAACATCGTCCTATTAAGTCTCATTCACTTTAATATCTTTGTAGTATTTTTTTGCTGCCCTCCTGAGGGCTTAAGAAAGATTTTAATAAGTTATTCACTCACAAAATATTATATTTTATTCACGATGTTCCAGATGAAAGGAGATGATCTTTTATAAATTTCATTAAATTACTCTAAGGTCGTTTATGGTGTATTGCTGTTGACTTTGTACACCCAGAAATCTACAACGGTTTTTTTATCCTCGTCCTCATTTCTTGAATCGTAAATAAGGGAACTCCAACCTTGATTGTTTGATAATGAAGAGATGAATGAATCTACTTGTCTCCGTTTCGTAATGTCTTACCTCGAACAAAGAACTGGAGATGAAAAAGTTCTTTGAATTTTTTAATACCCGTAACATATTTCTTTATATCACAGAAGTAGGGCTTTTCATAAGGTTAAACAATAATGATCCTTGTCCTTCAGGTGTTGGGTCTAACGAAAATTGGTAACGCCTTCGTCAGAGTAGGTCTCTATTTTAGACGTTAGAAAAAATGCTTACTTGCAAAATTCTTTCTGATATTTCCGAATTGACTGAGTGATCGAGAGAAAATATCACATGAGGTCAAAGACATTGGGACTCATAGAAATACGAAATCTATTCTTACGTTTACAGTTTGTGGCGATGTGTTTACATAAACGATTTTGTCGATACTTTGCGGAAAGTTGAATATTTCACAGATAGGAAGAAGATGGTGAATGTGTAAGATAAGTTTGGAAAAAAACTTTCGATGGAGAAATTCCAGAGCGTAGGAAGTTACTCAGACCTCTCCAGGTCTTGAAAAATGTACTGTATTGTGATCTATTAACATTGCCTGTGAAGCATTTTTCATTATTCTACTTAAGCTAGCAATTAAGCGTTGTTATTCAGGAAGTTTAAATTGAATTAGAATATACATCTGTTCCTATAAAATAATAGGTGGTATAAATTTGTCAAATAATCAATTGGTATATTGGCAGTATTCATGCCAGTGGCACTTAGAATCATTGTCATCACATTTTTCATAATTTTTAATATTAATATACTTTGCAATTAGTTCAAAGATCAAGTCCTGATCGGTACCACATGCATTATAACGGATTTCATTATTAGAATCATTTTTATTTAATATTTTTGATTCAGTTAGTCAATGCAATCATCAATTGTATGCAAAAGCATCTTAAACGTTCACTGTCACACCACTACAGATTTAAGCACAAAGCAAGTAATTACACACATGTCCCTTCTACGCAATAATTTCAGGATATTTCCTCATGATGAAGTTGCTCTGTGTTAACTGATACATTAAGCAGTATGAAACAATGATGGGATATTTCTATATAAATCTTTTCTATATAAATTGTTTTGAAATTAAGAACGTAGAGCTTTTAAGAGAAATATTTACCGATAGAAACTTCGAAAATAACTTTAAAAGTTATAAAAATCAAAGTTTTAAATAAGCAAATGTATTGATTACCTCTAATTTGTATTTTTCATTCGAGGACAAGGAGCGAGTTTTTCCTCACGTTATTGAAGCCCGTGACTCAAGCAGTGGTGACACGGATTCCCGTGCAATATTTCTTTCGCATCCCACTTTCGCTTTCGCCTCTCCGCAATCCGCAAAGAATCCGCCGCAAATGTTGTAAAATTATCATCCAAATCCAAATTTTATTCCCTTTGTGTACATTTTCAAGGAAATTCTCCACATTGCATACCCGATAAGATCCAGTGAGCAGATATCCGAGCATTCAAACGGAGCACCTCGAGCATTCGAGTGGTCCTCTGCCAGATTCCGCCTACTTCATGCTGATTTGCGCCGGGCCGTTGGGCACGATAACCACAGCTCTTTCCATGCCGGTTTGGGTTATTAAGGATAAAACTCGGACGGGAGTCTTTGACGTGCTGTAGACGTCTGCTTGTGACGTCTTTTCTGATGGGTGTATTCCCGGTGAATTATTCATGCGCAAACAGATAAGCGCTCTTGAATCTCAGCAATCGGGCGCCTCTCTGTTGTCTCCTCATGCTTCTTTACTTGTGTTGATAATTCCTTGGTTTCCATCTTCGCTTCAAGAACACACACTGAATGATTTCTCTTGGCGGTCAGCTTGATTCTATTTTATGAGGTACATGGGTTGTCTCCAATCTCTCTGTGACATATCATCAGCTCCTCTTTCTATATAAATCGGAAAATTGCTTTAAATGATAGGCTGATGTTTTCTTATTAGTTAGGGTGTCATGTTTTTGTAAAAGAAAACTGATTCATAGTGTACAAGAACTAAATTCATCTCTAGCGCTGTCTTCTAACTTTTAAGACAGAAGAGCCTCTTCTGAGCACTGTCTTGTTCATAAAATATACCTTTAACACAGTGGAATCGACACGGCATAGTAGTTTTATGCTGAGAATGCTAAATAAGTGGTAAACCTGAGTTCGAGTTCCACTCATCTCACTAATGTTTACTCCTGTTTAGCTTTTGATTTCAAGGCGTGCGATTTCTGGTGCTAAGTCAAATTTAATTTCATCTTCATTAAATTTACAAATATTTAAGAGCTGCTAATCTAGTGAAAGAACAGATAAAATTTAAAGATATTAATTTAATTTATATTTAAAATTTTAGAATGAAATCATTCTAAGATTTGAAATATAAATTAAATATTCGTGCACTATCTGAGTTGTTTTATTCGGTCCAAAATTTAGTAAAAGAAACCATTCGTAGAGATAAAGCCTTCCTTATGCGTGTTTTTCACCTTTTATGGCATAAGATAACTTCAAGGAAAAAATACTTCTTTTTGTGTTTAGTTTGTGTACATTTATCAGCAGTATACGCCTAGAAAATTAAATAAAAGACTAGTTGACGTAATCTTTTATGATATTTTTATCTTTATTTTTAGGTATGATTTCAGTCGTTATATATAGGATAAATTCTGTCGAAGTTGTATGAGAGCTTAATTTGGAGGAGTATAGTAAAGGAAAGTGGATATTTCCATGTATTCTCTCTCTTCTTTCTCTTCCTCTTTATTTGTCGCTGCATCGCTTTCTCCCTTTAAGCGTGTCTCCTCTTTCTACCGCTGGAGAGGGTGCTTGCATTTAGGTGTCCCCGAGGTAATGCTGTTACGAGATTCGCGGCATAAATAATGAAGGCGATGGGAAAGCTGAATTTTGATGGAGCGTGCTCTACCATCTAAGGGCCAGACGACAAAATAAAAGGCTCATTTATTTTGGGAGTCATCTTGCATGTCAGGAATGTTAACGACCATAAATATATTCATGAATTGCGAGAAGGAAGACTCTCCGTTTGAACTTAAAACCATTATTTATTCCGAGGCGTTGTATTTTGTTTACGCTTTTGTTTTCTCGGAAGATTTGTACTGCTGGTTTTTTTCTGTATTTTTTCTCTTGCAAAGGTGCATATTGAGTTTTTATGTGTGGATAACTGATATATGCAGTAATAAGCACATTATCATTTGTCATTTATGCATACAGATAAAAATGGTAATTTCAAGATTTTTTTACTTCTCTCTTCGTTAATTTCTTTTTTATCTTTTCGTTAATTTTATATTAAATGTTGAATGAATTTACAAAGATCAAAAGTCTCCAGCTCTCGTAGAATGTATCCGAATAACTTGGAAAAAGGGTCAAACGTAATGCACACAACACTCTGGCATGTAAGGAACTCACTAATCATTTGATAGCATGACATCTATCGGAGGCTCCTTTGGTTTTTGGTTCAACGTATAGAACGACTCAGTTATGAAATTGCTATGTGTGTTGAATAATTAAGATTTGCAATATTGTCGCAACTTGATGAGTTAGAGAAGTGCATTTAAACCCAAAAAAATCAAGGAAAAGGTATATTGTAAGTATAGAAGCGAATCCTTTAGATAGAAAATATTAATATCAGTCGTGAAGCAGGCGCCACGTCCTTCTCTTCTGAAGAATTGTATCTTGGGTATGCTTCACTTCTGCTCTAAAGAGTTTGTTTCGGATATTTGAAAATAGCTTTTGTTTCCATATCTTGACGGACAGAGTATTTTTCATTTGTCTCATAGTACTGAATGGAGAACAATTTATGCTTCATTTATTTTCATCTCAGTCTTTTCCGTTACTGTGATCATTCGAGGTTACTTTTGTATGAATAATTTTGGTCACTCCTTACTGAACACTATGTAGTGTTATTAGTGGAGCCATTGTTTTACACTTACTCGGACTTGTTCCACTTCTTGCATTTTCGCTCAAATTCATTGAGGAAAGAAAGGGCAAATTACCCCATCCTTATCTCGTGTAGTAGAACTCGTTCTCTTCAAAGCTTACTTGTAGCTAATGTTGGAGGGCATGAGGATCCAGAAAACCTTGGGGCTGATGACTTTTCAGGCAGACGTTTGGAAATAGACATCCTCAACCGTACTCTCCCACATTTCCTCCTCTTTTCGCAGCCTCCCTGTGATTCTCCCTCCCTTTCATTACCCTCGGGAGCCTTTTCTCTCTCATCTCTCTCCTTTGGAAACCTACACGGAGTGACCAACCCTTGCACAAGGGGTCGGATCTGTTGAACTCGAGAAGGGAGAAAGGATTTCGTAACGATCCACTTAAGAAAAAGGTGACGGATTATAACAATTCTCTCGTGGAGTTAATCTTTCGATGGAACGGAAGTCTGTCACGCGAGGAATTCCGTATCTCTCTATCTTTCCTCTGAAATTGGTTCTCGCGACGGAAGGTACAGTTACAGGAAAATTCGTATCTTTTTTTGAGGATTAGTTTGTATGCGAGATAAAGAGCGTGCGGGAACTTTGAGAGAACAATAAAGTAAAAGAGTTGTAGGTGTTCCGGGATGAAGATAATAACGGTGATCGGTCACGCTTTGTCTCACGAAACATAAGCATTTCCGTAGCGTCTGGAAATTGATAATGAGAGGTATGAAGGCGAATTTTTGCATGGTTTAAGTAGCGAATACCTCTGTGGATGTTTCATCCATTATGTTTCACTCAAGAGACGGTCCACCCTAAGATGTTTCTCACAATGGTGTTTTACATTGTCAACAGTTCGTAAAATGGCAGTTCATCCAAAGACATTTTAATGCACCCCATAGTTTTCACTCACGATTCTTTTCATTTTAGAGATATTATACCCAACGAATATTTTTTTCCGAATGGTATTTCAAAACAGCGATCGTGTTATTTTCCAGTTTGGCTGAGTATTCATTGTTAAAATTGATTTCCATATTCAAAATGGTATTTTCAATAAATAAATAAATAAATTTATTTCTACTTCATTTTAGGGACTTTTTACGTGACTACATATATTGAGACTGAGACGAATTACAAAAAAATAGGTGATCATCTGAAATCTTCTCGTATTATATATTCTGTTATCTAAAATTAATTACAAAATAAATTACTACATTTCATTATTATCTACTGTCAAACAAATTTCGAAATTGCTTATTAAACCCCTAAAGGAATGCATTGTTGAAATATATACATTGACTAAAATATCACCTTTATTAATGGACGCTTGGATGTAAAACCCTCTGGTACAAAGTGGGTGTAACGTCTCTAAATAGATTAAAGTTCCCTCGGGCTAGGGGAGTTTCTCGCAGAAACAAAATCTTTGGGCGAAACGTCTCTTGGGAGGAACGTCCTGGGACCCTGAGAATGTTTTAGCTAGTGTTAAGATAATTTGTGATGTATTCATTATTTTAAAACGATTGCAAGATAAAATTCTCTCTTGGAAGGGAATTAACAGGTAATCGAGTCCCGGAGCTGTAGTCTGAAGGCACCTTTAATTCTAAAGAGGATATCGCCCGAGTCCAAGAATCGATTTCCCAGCAAATTTGTCTCCTCGTAAGGCGAGATAACGGTCATTTGCCGACGAGGTGTTTCAAGTTTATACGCAAATTAACATGTTCACGATTAAAAGGTCGGTTTACGCATGTGTGCTCGTGTAGCAGCTGCGAAAAATAAAGATTTGCAGATAACGCTCCGCAACATTTGTATTTAAATGCAAAGTATTGTTCTTAGCTTTAACGTATGTTCATGATATTTTTAATTAGCCTGTTTCGTAACTGAATTCAGCTTATTTAATTCAAAAGTCATGAAAAAGGTTTCAGGCCATCTTTTTAATAAAAATATTATACTTTAAATTCTAATTGAGAAAGTTGGTTTCGTAAAGTATCAGCTATACTTGCCTATCTTTCAGAAATTTTCTAATATGTTATTTTTATGTAACCCTTGATTAATGATCATAGGTTACTACTACCTGTTTATTTATATCGAGTTAAAATAAAATCTCAAGGTGGAATATTTTATTTTAGGCTCTTTAAATGCCATCTTAGGTTATTGATGTTTATTTTAAGATAAGATTAATGTTTTGATTTTCTATATAATGTGATTTTTTACAATCTAGCCCACTTTAAGTTGATTGATTCGTCTGGTTGCTGAATGTATAGCTTCATTTTCGTTCCCTAAGTACATTAGACAAGAGTTAATTGAAACATAAATCAGAAGGAGTATTTTTGTTCTTTTTTTTACTTCCAATTTCCTTTACATTCATCGGCATTTATCTCCTCCGCGGAAACGAATAAATATTCAACTTGAATAAGTAATTGGCTTTGAGTTCGCTGTTTTTCTCTACTCGACTAATAAAGTTGAACGGAGTTTGTTGTTTTCCTCTTTTTTACCATCTTAATTTCATTTGAATTGTTTTTTCCTAATTTTTTATCCTGTGAAGTGAAACATTACTTTTCATTTGAAACCTGAATGCTTTATCTGTATTTAGAGGATGATAATAGAAACAAGGAAATTTAAATACCTGGAAATTAACCCACATTTGGTTCAAAAATATAAAGGGGAATCGCAAGGAGGCAAGGAAGTCGTCGCTAATGATTGAAAAATTACTCGTCTTTGAAGGAGAGAGATAATTGCCAAATAAGTAGCAGGTGGATATCTTCACTTCATTCATTTAGATCCGTCAGCGTCTAATTTCGTTCACATTCGTGTAGAAGAGCAATATGGTGAGAAATATTCCATTTCATAGGTGAAATAGTTAAAATGCCCCGTTTGCATCGTTTGTTCGCAATTAATCACTACCATATACTAAAATGAGCTTAATTACCTCCACGGCCACATTAAGTTCTGAATATCAGTTCCGTTTATCATGAACTTCGAAATTCACGCCGACGAGCAGCGCTTGTGCACCAGACGAGTTTAGAATATCGTCAGACCGTCTGCGGGGATTTCCCACTATGCATCTAAAGGCCCTCGCCAACCATGTACTACACACAAGCTGAGGGCCATATCACGCCGGCGGAACGCTTTCCGTCTCCCATTTAAGCCCGTCGGAACATAGCTCGGATGTGTATAGTTAATACCCTTTCGCCTGCTTGAGGGATAAGGGGTCTTTGCCTTCCAAATCCCCATTTTGACCCACAACCTGCTTCCTCTCAGAAAAGAGGCTGACATTTTCGCCCCCCCTCGTTTTCCGCTCAACCCTTTATACCACGTGCCTTTTTGCTCCACCTGCCGCCACCCCCACCTGCCTCAACCTTTGCTCCATCAACCTCTCATAACTTCGACCCCATTTCAACCCAATTCTTCCATTCCTCCGTCGCTTCCCATTCATTACGTGCATTAAGGCATTCTTTCGCTCCTCCGCTCTCGCATGCTTCCTTTTCTGGTCCATGAGGCATCATGATTTAATTTGGCCGCGAGATGCCTCTTAGGAATCGGAGAAAGAGTAAATGAGATTCTGAAGTATTCTTTGGCTGCACTTTCCTCTCCCTTTTGTGGTGGAAGTAATGTGAATTTTCCCCGAAGCGGATGTCTATCGCGAGGTCGTCTTTATTCGAATTTCGGTTAATGTGAGGGATGAAGTAGGGTCTTTAATTCTCTTGTATTAAAAGTATTTTCATCCCTTTCTTTTTTATAAGCATCTCAGAGATTAAGTACCATTTTCTCCGATTGGTCGAGTAGCTAATAAATTCGAGCCTTATTTCAAAGGGTCGATAGTTCCCCAGAAAGATATTATGCGGATGAGCTAAGCTTTTACTTTGTGGAATTCCATATTAATAGGAGAAATTATACAAAAAACACCGCATTTAATATTTATCTATCCAAAACATGAGCCTTATAGCACGACCTATGTCTAGAAAGGTAGCCTCAGCATCTATTATACCTGTCTTAAATGTGTTTTATTAAAAAAAATTGGGTCATAAATATGTTTTATTTAAAACATTGGGTCTTAAAGTGTTTTATTTAAAACATTGGGTCTTAAATGTGTTTTATTGAAAACATTGGGTCTTAAATGTGTTTTATTGAAAACATTGTGTCTTAAATGTGTTTTATTTAAAACATTGAGTCTTAAATGTGTTTTATTTAAAACATTGGGTCTTAAATGCGTTTTATTTAATATTTTTGTTACTAACTTAGTCATTCTGATAAAAATACTGTAGTACAAAGATCACTTGGAAGCCCTACAAGAAGATTAAAAATCATAAACGACAAAATGTGCGCTTTTGGGTCCCCTTTACAATAAGGTTCCCTTCTATAGCCAGTTACAGTTTTTCTAGTCAAATACGATGGATTATATGGGTATGAAATATTATGTATTTTTCCCTGTACTGCAAGAATATTCTCACTTCTGGTCTTCTCTTTGTTCTCCATCTGACTATTTTTAATAACAATGTATTGTCTAAATTAAAATATTTAAACTACAGTTTTCAGCCCTTAAATTGTAGTCACTGATCTTTCACTTGCGTCTTCTCATTGGCTAAATTTCATCATCATAAGCGAACTCTTTCCAGATTTAAGTTTAGAGGTGTAACACAGTTACACCCACTCGGAAATGTTCCAGTAATTTCTATTTCGTCTAGGTTTAAATTAAAACTGTTCACCCTTTTTCATCTGTATATTTTTTCTTCTGTTTTGCTCTGGGAGAAATTTGTATCTCTTTCGGGTCGCAGCCCATTCATCGTCGCAACAGCCTGGTGAAAGGAATGCCGTGCGATTAAACGCTTTTTACCACACAACGAGGAAAATTTGCGCGAGGAATTCTCGTAAATCATTCGAATCGATTCATTTTGGGGCAATTATCTTTTCATTATATCTCGGTAGGGTAGTTTGGAAGCGAGCGTGGCACCAACAAAAGAGCCAAAAGACTAGATGCATGGATGCTCTTATGTTCTGTGTGCTTTGTGGGAGAGGGTTTATAACAGCAGTGAAAAACAAAAATCATTTCATTTATGAATGATAGCGATGAAGTAGTAAAAGAAAATCGCGCTTACGACTGCACATTGTAGCACCTCGATATGATGATGATTACCTTTTCTAGGGCTTCTAGGGTAGTAAAATGTACGTCATCAGGAATCACTACGGATCGGTATCAAATGTTTAGTTAGCATGGAGTTCAACTGTAATTTTTACTTTAACTCTGACAAACCATTTTATAGTCGATAATTAAGACTTCACTGGCAATTAAAATAATGATTAACGTAAGTATTAGTAGGCAAGTGCCAGATTAAAGCTCGGTATTAGAATGTCTAGTCAAATGAGTTTGTTAACTAATCTAAAGATTGTGCTTAAATTAAAGTTAGTGGCATAAGGAGTATTATAATAAAACATTATTTTCGAATTTGAGCGCACTCAATCTGTTATTTACGTTAATCATTATTAAAATACCAGTGAATACTATTGAACAGTTAGCCTGTAAGTGATGTTTGCAGCTAAACTCTATTTCTGCATTGTAAATCCAATATTTCCTGATTCTATGCTCAAATATACTCTTCTCGACAAATCTAACTCTTGACATTAACACATTAACATCTTGAGCACAGCACCTGCTCGACTTCTAATGTTCCAACCAAAGGAAGAACTACGTTCTAATTAACTGGAGGTTAAGATTGAGATAATGTGATTGTGCATCCAATGGATGTAATTCATATAATAATTTTAATGATTTGAAAATGGCAGCTGCATCCATAAAAAAATAATTACATGATTTCCTTCCTGCATGAATAAAGTTGATCTTTTCACATGATGACACGATACCAATATAAATCCACCATTAGAGATGTACTCAAGTTAATTCTTGCATTTTATCCCTGACTCTACTCCTTAAGAAAGCGCATTGTTTTCCAAACTGCGTAATAGACATAACCTCGTTCTATTGGTGGAATTATCATACACGATCAAGGGATCTCCACGAGTAAATGTCTTTCCGCAGTTTCCTTAGGGAAAAGCCGCTTGATCGCTTCGGTACCTTTTGAGGATAGATAACCCTTTGTATCTTCACGCGGACCGAAATAAACTGACTGACTTCATTACTTCTCCCCCCCATTTCCATTCGACGCCCGACTTAGAAAGGGTTCTTCCTTGTATTGCTCAACTGGCATAAGTCACTTAGCAAGCCAACTTTTCCGCTGATGAGGATTTTGCGTTTTAGAAATTAGTCTGTTTTTATCAGGATTTCTTCGTTTCTTATGTACAAACGTTGATCTCCTCCTGTAGAGATAATAATATTTTCCGAAAGTGAATGTAGTTTTTTCCATCTTACATTAATTCCCTTTGTGATAACGAATAACTGAAATCCAAAACTCACTAGTTAGATGAATATTATCGATTTCGAGAGCTTTTTCCCGTATTTATATGATTGGATTACGTAATATATCAGTAAATAATAAATTGAAAATGGAAAATGATATTAAATATTTAATCGAAAATAAAAATTTGTTATAAATCCTGTAGAATTCGTAATTCTACGAACACGGACTACGAATATATTTTCCTGCAATGCCAAGAAACAGATTATAGGATTCCTTTTTTCCATATTTTACAGAAATCTCTGTGATAAAAATATAATCTTCGTTAATATTAAATAAATGAAATTTGTAGAGAGTCATGAATTTTCATTCGTAAAATACCACAGACAAACATGAGCAGTGTTTTTGTGTTTATTGTTCTAAGTGAATTTAAATATTTTAATCCCTACTAATTTCCTGCATTCGTTGTAGTATACCTCCAAGTGAAGGCCAAAACAATCAACTTCGTTAATATTCTGGGATAACTTCCTTAGATACTATTTTATTAATTAGCATGAATCTACAAAGCAATAGTATTTGTCTGACATTTTTTTTAACTCTATCTGCATGATAAGTTCATAGCTTAATTAATATAAATACTTTAAATTGTACCAAAATCAAGTGTCAGAATGGCCAAAAACGCTTTGACTTCTATTTTAAATTTGGGAATGAATTCCGTATATTGATTCCAAGATACAGATTTCGGATCACTTTCTAGGGGGGAACTTAAGAAGAAGGTAACGATTTAACCTTTGGCTCGTGGTATCATATTCCTCCCTATACTCTTTTAATTATATTTTCGCGGAGTTATCGATGTTTTTGATACCGGAAAAAGGTTCGATCAATTATACGATTGCGTCATCACGAAGGAGGTAACTGTAATCATTTAACCTTTAGTTCGTGTGTCTTATTTCATTTTCTTCCTTTTCCTCTCGTAATGATATTATCGGGTAGCAATTAATGTATTTTCTATCCTAAAAAAGATTCAATCGATTGCGTCATCGGAAGATGGGACAAGACGGGTGTCGTTTCCTCCCGTCAGAATCAAGATAACTCGGTAGCGTAATATTTTTAGCGGCCCATCTGAAAATTAGGGAAATAAATTAAACGCCTCCTTCTCTCGTTCGATCGTCACGTTCCAGGGGTTTTTCATGTCAGTGACTTTCATCGCATAACATTAAGGCCATTATCAGTTACCTACGTGATTACGGTCCCCGTCACGAACTCGGTTCCGCAGAGTCGATTCTCCCTCTATTTTCCCCGAAAGGTAATTTTTCAATTCGTCCTTATGAGCCGACGGATCTGATTCCTTCTATTTATTTCGGAAATGTTCCCGAGGCGTAGATCCCTCAAAGGAAAATGGAAGAGCCCAAGGTCGTTCTTGAAAATCGGACGGATTTGATTAAATTCCCATCAGTTCCTTTCCAATCTCCTTTCCAAATCGACCGCCATATTTTCCTGATCGCGTCTCGATATTTTCGCGTAAAACTTCTTTATTTCTCCGACGATCTCCGTAGTATATCTTTCGCATTTTTCATCCGCGTTCGGAATTATTTTATCCCGTCTCAGGTTTTAGAAAGCGTTCGGCTTAAGTGGATTTCCCCTATAAGATTTCATCTATCGTTTCAATTTCATGTTTGGCCATTTCTTCGATTTGGGTACCATTTATATTCGTGTATTACCCGAGTTTTTCAGCTCATTTTTATTCTAAAAAAGCCCTCCTTGGCTCATACTCGAGTGAGGGTCCAATTTAGCTATTTTCCGCTGGAAAAAGTTTGCTGTAGCCGGAAATCGGCTTGTAAATTCCTCACTCGTTCTATTAAAAATTCTTTGTCAATTTTCTTCTACTAACCTACTGACGCTTCAGTTACTGTAATTTCAATTTTATCTATTTTTTATCATTTATCAGTAGCTGCTTCATTTCCCACACTTGGCTTATACTCGAGTCAATTAGTTCTCCCAGTTTCTTGTAATAACATTAGGTGGCTCGGCTTATATTCGGGGCGGCTTATAATCAAGTATATACGATAGGTACATATTCCTCCTTGAACAATTGTGGAGGGTAAATTCCTTCGCAGAAGTTAGCAGAAAGGTTTTTCGTAAAAATGTTCTCAGATCTGCCGACGACATGGGCCAAAGAGTGGCCCGTGGCCCATGGAGATTGCCGAAAATGTAAATCGTGAATCTTCGGTCCGATTCTGCGACCCAAGAGGGAAGAGAGTCATGTGGATTGAAAATAGATTGCTTGTATAATGGTTTTCGAATTTCATTACGCGAGGAAACGAGTCGCAAATTTGCGGGTAATTGCCTTTTTATGTGTAGTAGAATGCCTGTATCCCTTGAATGCTCTTGGGACTAAATTTAAAACTTAATCTCCATAAAAGGCAGTTTTATATTTCGTAAATGCAAGAAATTTTTATTTTGGGCCAATTATTGTACGGCTGATAATTGAGTGGAATATTTATGACAATGGTTCAGTATTCAAAGGTAAGATAGAAGAAGCAGAATACTATTTTTTCCTAAAATTTTCGAGGCGCAATTCTTTTCCTTGCGTAGTTCCTTGCAATTTTTTCTCTTTGCCTTTAAAAAATATAATCCGATATGAAACCCACGTTTTATTTAAAATCATCTCGTTTTCATGAATACTCCTGGAGCCTCTGAGTATTCGTTTTTATTAAATGCATTATTTTTAATCTAAAGTGATAGAAAATTATTTATGTCTGAATGCAATCGATTACAAGCTTTTAACTTACGAGTCATCGAAAAAGTTGTAGTATTTTTTTCAATTTCTCTACGGTGTAACTAATACTATTGTTCATTTCCAATCGTATACAAAAGTTGATGACATTTTGATTTATTTCTCTGGAAACGCTGAGTATTCCCGAAAATAGGATGAATCTCTTGTATTTTTTATTTTCCTGTGATACGAAATATATTTTGTTCGCCGGTTTTCCATACGGTATTTGAATTGCCATATTCAAATTTAACATTCATGTTATGCACCCGAAGAGGCATTTTTCCTTTTTCTAGTTATCTCTTCTGAATTATGAGGGCAATGAATACTGGCCTAGAAAAACTTATCCTTGTATCCATGCTATAAAAAGCTGCACTTGAACTATTCAAGCAATACATCACGACGCGATACCATTTTATCGCTCGACATAAATTTCCTCTCTCGTAGTCTTCGATAAAACTGTTATTAAATCCTGCATCATCGAGCAAATTATATGGATGCATTCGAAAGCTAAAAAATTACGCGAAAAGTGCCTGGAAACCCATGTAATTTAAAGTCTTATCCGATTGACAAACGACCCTGCAGTTCATCAAATTCATGTGCTTTTATTGAATTTCGGTTCCCTATATGTTCATATTCGTATCCTCGGTTGTATGGGCTGTTATTGCTGTATACTTTCACATTTCCCGTCCTCAATGTTAATTTTTTTCTCGTAACCTTGATCGATCCTTTTTATGAATGGCTGGATTCATGCTCCTCTGCGCATGTGTTAGCCGTGGTGCCCACGAGTGGATTCATTTTATTATCGTTTGTACGTCGCCTACAAAATATCCCATTTCATGAGTCAATGCATCTCCTTTTAGCGGTTGATTAAGTGCGTTTTGAGTTTGTACCGGAGGGATTGGAGATTTTGTACGATATTTTCGATCCGTGGTGACAATTAGGATTATGTATTTGAAGGTCAAATATCTAATTATTTTCGATTGAATATTGCCTTTTGTTCAGCTGTTAATTTATGTGTAAGCAAATCTATTTATGAATCCTGATACCTATAATTACGACGCAATCCGTTTTGACTACGGCTGCCTCGGTTTTTCTCCCAATCAATGAAAATGCCCTGTGGACGGGATTAACAAAAAATACAATTGATAAAAAACGTATAGAATAAAAAAGTGTGTTTTTTGGAATTGGCAACCATTCAACCGCTTGAATTTATTAATGATCCATCGTATTTTTAATTAATACTGTGCAATATTCAGGATTGTAATCATATTCATTTTTTGTGCTAAATACCTTCTTACTCCTTTTTCACTGTCTTCGAAAGTGTTGCTTGTTTCTATACTATGTAATATTGTTTTAAGTGCTTTGACAGCTTTGGTTGTTTCACATGTGGGCTCTCTCCGGGAATCGAATGCGGGACTGCTTTCACAAAAGCTGCAATTGGTTGTTTCTTTTTCTGAAAATTAGATCATGATGATCGTATCGGTATCGACCTTTAATGCTCATTATTTACCGAATCCACGACATTATTATTCATTTGGGTCGTTCAGCAGATTTATCATGTTTTCCTTCTGCAAAAGTTATAAAACTCTAACGACAAAAATAGCTTCTCTATTACTATACACAAACGTATCAAATCTCATTAAAAAGAGGTGATGCTTACCGTTTAATAATTCTGAAAAACGTATTAAACAGTCAATTGAATGTTTTGATACTTCCTTATTTACTTTTCCTTTAAGGGATCTATTCACGTCTCCTCTTACCGCATAAAGGACGCGATTCCGTGGTTTGATTTTCATTTTACCCCTGAATGATTTGGGTCGTAACAAGCCTCTTTCAGAACTTTCCTCTCTCCTTTTCTATTCCCCTTTTTCCCACTGTGTTTTTTTTTTGAATCCTTTTGGGAATCTGGTAGCGGAGCGTTGCTATCGGCAGCAGTCGTTGATTGAGTGAACGGAGCGTTCGACTTCGCCGTCTCGTAAACTTCTATTCGTCTTTCCTTCCTCCGATTCTTCTTCTCTTCTCTATTCGTTTTCCCCGACCGTTCGTCACCTCGCCGCACCCATGATTCTCATTCGTCTAAGAACTATCCTCGTCTTTTCCTCGGAAACGGGAATGCGTAAAAACCCACGCCTTCGCTTTCCCCCATGCTTCCTCTCCCTTCTTTTTCCGTCTTCCAGACATTATTTCCACTCTTCCCTATTAATCTCTATCGCCTCTCTTATCTCCCCTCCTTCTCTCCTGCCTTTCTTATTCCTTCGAAATGATGGGCGTGTCAACCGTCTTTCCAGCATTTTGTAAATATTACATTTTCTTTCTTCGCTGAATCTCGCTCCTTTGAGACACGTATCTTTTGTAGATACAGCTACAGTCTGTTGGTACAGTATTCAATACGGAGATCGGTTTGAACCTCTTATACACCATCACACCAAAAGCTCTGTGGTGAAAATGAGGCTTACAGTGCAAAGTGAGGAGTGAGGTTGTTTGATTTAGATTTTCTCATAAAAACACAAAGTTGGAACTATTTGTGTACAATGACCGTATAATTAACTCTTCCTAGCAATTTACTGTGGAGTAATCAAGATGGATACCAGTTATTAGACATCACTATTATTCCAATGTTTAAGAATATGAACAATGTTGTTTTTGTATATCGGTTGATTTACTTCCATTAGATGATTTGTAGTTTTCTATCCTAGTTGTATAAAATTATTACAAAAACAAACATTTGTCGTAGAAGATCAGAAATCATATTATGGGAACAAAGAAAAAATGCAATTATGATGAACCTAGAATCTAAAAACAACATGGTTGTAACAGGTTAAATGTCGTGGTACCTAGAGTTTCTAATAATCCGCCTGACAGCATGCATGGCCCCAATTCCGTGTATGAGGTTTGAAGAAAAATGAAGTTTAGTTAAAAGCTGAATCGTTTGTTTAAACAGAGAACTCCATGTTGAGCCAGATTAGGTTCATGAGGATTCGAACGTTTATTTTTTTCTCATTTGAGATATTAATATTATTATTTTAAAGAACTTTAAAAAATCAAATAAGTTATGTATTTAATTTTTGCAATGATATGTACTGTTATAAAAGCAAGTATTTGATGACTCAAGTGTTAATAAATATCTCATTCAGTTATTCATCAACTAAATTCTATAAACAGCAACAACCACGTCTCTAGTTGTCCCTTTTGCAAACTCTTGGTTTTGAATTTTTTCTACCATATTGACTGGGATATTATTCATTTTTCGAAAATCCTTTCTTTTACCCCTTTCTATAATTTTTCCTTTTTTTAATTTTCCATGTATAAGATTTTCATCAGCTTCGCTTGCCTTCCATCTCCTTCCATTTCAATACCCTAACTGCTTCTTCGTCCCTCCGTCCTTTCCGATTCTCCCTTTTACCAGTCGTCTCTTTAGTGTAAACCTTTAAGTTTCCCTCGTCACATTGAGAGTCCTGATTTGTTGTTTGTCCTTAAATTTAGAACGACAGAAATACCTTTGGAGGGAATGGTGCCTTTCAATCCACTCAGTATAAACTTACTTTATTTATTTATTATAGTTAAAATTTTAGATGAAGTAAATTGTTATTCATCTTCGCTAAACGTAAATTTTATACTGGTAGAAGTTTTTCCTCAGTTTGTTTATAATTATCTATACTTTTAATGTCTTTGAGGGAATAGTTATCTGCTATGTCGCTTCTCATCTACGTATATTTGCGCGTAGGATCAGTAATATGGTAATTGACATCCATTTTGTATCCAACGGAGGTAATCTATCTTATTTGAGATTACTCATTGTTTCAATTCAGCGATTAAGCGTCTTTTACCGCTGTGTAAATTAGCATGTCACAAGTATCCATGTCTTATTGGCGAAGATACAACATGAATTTCGGAGCAGAATGTGAATAACACTTTTCATCTGGTATTTCACTGCGCAGCATATTTTTATTGGTATTTGACATTGACCGTTTATTTGTATATTATATTTTATTTTTTGTCCTAGTAGTCGGAGGGAAAGTTTACTTTTAATCTTTCGAGTTTTCTGCTCCGCTAGAGAAGTAAGTAACGGCGCAGAATGCCATATTTATTTTAGACGAGAGTTACCGGTGTTCAGGAAAAATTTAAGTAGGGTTACTTAGGTGGTTTTGATCAATGCCAAGCTCAAGGTGAACTGCTCGGAGCTTTCTCCATTGTATTCATAAAGGGGGAATTTCTGAAGAAGATTGACGTTTGCCTATTCATGCCGAGAGGGCTCGTGTGATCGCATTCACCTGAGCTAATAAACCCCTTACATATTCATCGTTCAGAAGCCAACTCATTCTCAATTACCATATTTTCTTGCAATAACAAAATCACGGACGACGGAGCAGTTATTTTGCTCCAATTCTTTCGCCTCTTTTCCCCAATGAATCATTCAAATAGAACAGAAACCAATATTTTCGACCACTTTAAATTAACCAGAGATTAAATCAATTAAAATAATATATAGGTTTGTTCGTTTTCTCTTGTTACTCGTTATTGTATGTTCTGGCGTCATGGGCAGGCTTTCTACCAAAAGTTTGTGGATGGAAAAAAAAATCGACGTCAAGTTAGTAAAAATTCTATCGTTCAGAGAAATTTCCTTCCTGGCGAAAATTCCGCGCCTTTATTTCAGTTTCGAGAGCTCGGTTGGAATGCTTTTTGTCCTGTTTTATCTCTGCCATCGATTTGGGCCTAAAGCTTTAAAAAGGGTCAAAGTTGGTAACTTTCAAGCGAGAATTTAAGCTCCACGTACGTTTGCTGAGCATTCATTAGATCTTGCGAATAGGGCGTAGATATATGCACTAAGCGGTAAGAGAGTAATGCAGATGTGACCATCTCTTTTTAACATCGTCATGCTGAATAATTCATTATTTACCTCTCAAGCTTTCCTCTCAGCACTTCCTCTCCGAAACATTCGATGACTGCTGTGGAAGACTTCAGTCTGATATCTCCGAGAATGTTACTCCTCTGTGTGAGAAAGCATTATATGCAAACGTCTTTGCGGACGGTAAATGCTTGCTCATTCCAGATTCATAGTTCATCACAGTTTTAGTGTGGTAGTTTGCCATGTAATATCTTCCGATCCTTGTGGGTTTTTTCCTTGAGACTGCAGCTTCGATGTACCTGTCGTAAGACAAGATCGCAAAAGCATTAATTAAACTCCAACGTATGTCGAAAGACTGTATATTGCATTAGCAAAATTAAGATAGCAAAAATATCATTCAATTAAAACACTTAATGAAACAATAAAAACACTTTGTCAAAGTTCCACACGCTTATGTAATATAATAATTAATTGCTTATAATAATTTAATTGCTTCATTTACAGCTAAGAATGATTAAAGATTAATTTTATTAAGAACGCGGGTAAACGGATTTGAGGTATACTGGCTAGTGGTAAAAATATTAATTCATCAATCGAACATTTAAAGTGACCTTAAAGTGATATCTTATAAACATATACATAATATAATAAATATATGTATAAACATAAATATTTTGTGAATTAATATTTTTATATTAGTTGCAAATGGTGGTTTGCGTTGTTGAAAATTGTTTCGCGAATAGACATTATTTATCTTCTTCAAAACTCCAAACTTCGCTGATCCAACGTTTGTGTTTGCCAATTCTTTATTCTCTTCATATTTTTTGTAGAAGCGTGTCTTTAAGTACGAATTACTCGTATGTATATGCAATTCACATCATACACGCAATTGAGTAGGCAAATTCTTTAAGAGAGGGAGAACTAACGAAAGTTCGCCGACATTTTATACTGTGGAATTCGTATGATAGATGTATATCGGTATGACTCAACGATAATTTGGCACATTTTCCTACTGACGGTGCAATGTGCGTTATCCAAAATTCCATAACTTGGTCATTACAAAAATACGTGACTGGCACCGATATAGCAAATGTATTTATGCACCCCTAAAATTAATATCTCAAAACTACTTAAACATAATTACGAAGGAAACGATTTGAGGACATTATTGTTTACAATTAAATCGGAATTTTTACAAGTTACATATATGTACATTATCATTAAAACAGATGAAAGGGAATTGTTGTTGGTTTATTTTTATGTTTTTAAATTGTTTGTATTTTTCTCCATATATTTGATCTATATTTTGTTTTGGTTTTGTTATTTATTTTCTTATTTTTTTCAGATTCGTTTATTTTTTTCGTTTTTCATGCAGTCAATTTTTAATAGAGATATACTAACCTTAGTGACTTTTGGAAAGAAAGATTTTTTCAGCCTCGAACCCTAACGTTAAAAAAGGTTACTTCGTCAAGGTTGAGGTTACGGAATTTCCTTGGCGATAAAGAGTATTTGGGGATTGCAATTGCGGCAACAATATCGATTCACATGACCTCCAAGTGAACTTCAAACCCTTTCGTGCCTTCTGCGAGAGGTTCATAGTTTTCCCCTTTCATGCTTCTATTCGCGTGCCCTCTATCCGACGAATTTATAAACGCTCGCTTTCGTGGAGAGGCGCAGTTATTTCAGTAATGCCTTTCCAATCTCGTTCTAGGAAAGCGTTTCTCTTTTCCACTACGATGTCAATGTTCCAGAACGGAATGGCATCCTATTCATAAAGCTCATCGTCCTCGATTGAGTTGTAATGAAGTATTCCGAGAATGGGAAGAAAGTATTCGAAGATATTTTTGCAGCAATTCAGGTGAATTGAGACTCCATACATTTCGAAATTAACTTTGAAAAGCGTTGATGAAATTAAGTGAGCATGATAGATATTTACAATTTATCAAATATAAAAACAGCACTGAATATGAAGTAAATGTCGTCAAATTTTTCAAGAATTCAGCTTCCTCGTTTTTTAAACATTTCTCTAAAACTTTCGATGTATTTGATTTTCTATATTCCATATTAAATTTTCCAAGGTGTTTTTACGTGTCAAAATTAAATTAATGGTGATGTTTTAGTTTCACGCTTTATTTCCATTAACGATATTTGCTAAAATATGGCATTTTGATAACTGAATCTGATCAACGAAAATTTAGAGGATTTATATCTATCTATCTATTTATAAAAATGATTTCTAGCCCTAACTTGGAGATTCGTCTACAGTTCAGTTTGACGAGTAGCGTCAATAAATTGTTCATCGAGAGAATCGGAATACTATAAAATAGTACTTCTTTAATCGTCAGAAAATTATGATCCATCTATGAGGTACTTAAGTTGCTATCGAATTTTTTTATTTAGTTAAAATTTTGTGTTTATCAACATATTCTAGGATTTTATTTAATCTGATTTGAAAAAATTCATATTTTAGTTCTTCAAGTTTAGATCGCCTAGGTTCCGCCAGTGCCTATTCCGTTATGTCTCTAGTTAATGACTTTAATTCAAGTTGTTTTAATTTCACAGTAATTTCCTCTTAAAATAAAAATTTTAATTTATGTTTTCTTACTATGGTATTGCGAAAATTGATGAGAATGATCTGTATCTCGCTTCGTTGATCCCATTCATCAAATTACTCGTATAAAGTGTTTAATACGAACAATTGCCCGCATGATTCGAAATAAGATTGAAGTTGTCACTTGTGTTTCACAGTGCGATGTTTTCCATCCCACTCCGTAACAATGCAAACCATAAGCTCTGCGTCATTTCCGACCTGCATGGGAAAGTGTCGGTGCTCCACTCGTGACGCACTTCCTATCTCTTCTTCGTAGAATTGGCAGCGTCTAGTTAGCGGTGCGAATGGCTCATTTTTCACATCATGAGAGAGACTTCCATTGTTGGAGAAGCGACAAAGGCGCTTTCAGAGCACTCGACACACGGGAAAGGATTGACCCGTCTCCATTCATCCTCGTTCGTGCTCCAAGTCCAATCAGCCGCTGACGAACACTCCCCTGTGAGCGGAGGATCTTCGCCATTCACACCGAATGCACTTTTTTTAGCGGTATTCCGCGAACGCGTGCGATTGGGCGGGTTTTCGTTCCTTTACTGCGGGTTCCCACCCATTAGATTGCAGTACTTGCGGAAGACGTCGAGCGAGACGGGAATTATGGGCAATGATGTGAAGTTCCCTACACCGTTAAAGCAGTACTTTTTTCGCGTTTAGTGAGACGCTAATGGAGGGAAAACATTAGGTACAGCAGGTATTATGTGGCTGGAATTAGATAACATCCATTCTTCCATCATTTTTGTCTCGGGAATGATGTCCTTCATCTCAAGATACATTCAGCACGAAATGTTTATGAAGAACGATGAAGTTGTAGGAAAATACAAAGATTTCATACAACTCAATGACTTTTACTAATAAAAGGTCAATAATATGTGCATAGTTTATGAAGAAATTTAAATCGTTTTTAAAGATTTTTACGGCTTTTTATCTCTTGGAAATTTATTTGCTAAAAGATCACACGCATTGCAACTAACAATAAGCTAATTTAGATTGGATCTGAGTTAAAACGTATAGAATAGGAAACATATTCATAATTTATTTGACTTTAGTTAGGGGTCGTACACAAATTACGTAACGCATAATTCTCCAATTTTCGACCCCCCTCTTCTCCCACGTAACGCCTGGCCGGACCCCCTCCCCCAAATTGGGTTACGTAATTAGTGTACGGCCCCTTAGGAGCCAGACGATGGGAAAGTGTAGCTGAAATTCATTATTTACGCATTTAAATATATTCTATTTGGCATCATGCATATTTTAGATTTCTATTCATATTAGTCCTCTTCCATAATACTATGGTACGTCCTTTTATTGCATTCAAGTTGACAATAATATTTCTTAAAATATGCAGTTTGATGTTTTGAATCTTTTTCCCTTCCTTGTAAAATACAGGTTAAGTCGTCACGTTTGTAATTATGGATTTTCTCATAAATTTGTTGAACATTATTTATTTTGTATCGCTTCAGCATAGCAATGGAAAAAATCAGGACCGCTGTAAGTTGTGCCTTCTTTTACTTAAGTTTTTAATAAAGAGGCCTTGAACTTTGTTTATATTTTACTTTGATTGCAAGAGAATGAAACTAAAGCACGTGTGTGTATATATAGTTTCAATTAAAATTGTCACTTCTATCGCTTAAGCATACTGAAAAAATACTCAAAATTTGCGGAAATTTTCTTTCTCGTTCGCATTTTCATGCGCTTCTCTCGAGGAAGTTGATAATTAGAGTATATAATGCCACCTGAGGTATTTTCTAAAGAGCTCTCGCAATTACTATTTTTTTATCTGGAATTTTCCCCGTTTTCACGAGCGGTGATAATGAACTCTTTTTCTCGTGGTCTTTCATGCGCGATGGCTGTTATCGCCACAACGGGCTACAACGTGAGGTAATGGGTGTGATAATTGCGATGTTAAATTTGCATGAGATTAATATTTTTGAGCCGTGGTGGGATGGAGAAGAGTATACACAATAAGCAATATTTTATAAAACAGTTCATAATAAAAAGCTAAAAACTATAATAGATATTTTATTAATAAAGTTCATTTAACGAAATTAGTTTTATTTTGCAATATTTTTACGAGGTTTGCGATCAAGGTGTAGCTGTTTTCAGCTTAGATACTTTTTAATATTCAATGTGTTAATGTTTTATAATATTTTTCAAAAATTTAAGATAGATTGATAGGTAAAGGACTTTATTTGATGAAATTGAGGCTTTTAAGTTCCATATTACATTTAACTTATGCAAATATTAACATACAAACTTACGCAAATATTATAATAAAACATATACAAATATTAATGTTATAACCCAACATATATAACTATTAAAATACAAATATTACAATACAAACCAAGTGTCATCTTGTTAACTATATAATTAATCGTTAGGGCTCTTTTTTATTGTTTACCTAATTTAAACCTCTTTTTGTCGAGATTTCGAAAAATTCTTAACTACTTCCTCTTTAATTACGCTGAAATTACTCTTCGAATACCTTTCCCTGTTAGTTTGATGATTGCTCAGTCGCAGAGCACACATCGATGCGTTTTCATTACCTTCTTATTGCTATAAAATACATTAGTTTTTCAACTCCTTAGCATTCCTCCGCTCTTTTCCTCCGGAAGTGGCGGCTTCTTTTATCAGCTTTCTTTTTAATTTCAACGGTTCCTTTTTTAATGAAACCTTAACGTTCTCTCTATTCAAACTCCATTTCCCTTTTCACCTTCGCTGTATCCTCCAATCTTCTTTATTGTCTCTTCGTGTCCTCGGGGAGTGCTTAACTACGCCCACACCCTGCTTATGTCGCCAACCTTTATGGAGATCAATATCCTCTCGACCACCGTCTAGCTTTTCCTCTATTTTGAAGACAGTCGCGCCTTCATAAAATATGCATTTACCTGGGTGATAAATTTAATATTGTGGTTTGTTTATGCTCTGTCAGTTTATTTTAATTGGGAAAATATGTAATCGCTGTTATGTATTAAGTTAGATATTATATTTTGATTACTCCATAAATAAATATCAATTTTCATTTCCTTTTTATTAGCTCACTTACTTGTATTACATCCCCTGTTCTGGCTTAATAAGCGGTAATATTTGTCACTTCATTTTATTTGTTTCTTGCTGAAGAGACTTTAACCGCCTCCATGGATCATGCTTTGCATTACATTCTATTCAATCCAACGTTTAGCATCATTTCAAAATCATCAATCTCTTCTCTCCCATCTCTGCTGATTTTTTATGATGGAAAATAAGCTATCGAGTTTATTTCTGTACCAAACTAAAGGAGCTGTGCAGGAATAATATCAAGTAGAACGTTGGAAATGCTTGAGAAGGTGTTTTTGGCAACGATCTAACTGGTTGACGGGAAGATCAATTTGTATTCTCAAAGGAAAACATCAGGAAATCAATTAGATCAGGAAAAATCTTATAAGTATCGGTGAATGGAGTTGTTTGACGAAATACAAATTTTACAAAGTCGTTGAAAGTTACATTTTGCGCTGGGGAATGTGATTGATGCATATTCAAGGTTGTATTTTCGTGGGAGGATTAAGCAAATATTTTGAAAGGCTTAATTTCAACATAAACTGCGTAATTTAAATTTAATTGAACTTTGTTCTTCCTAGGTGTTGCATTTATAAAATCATTAGTAAATTCATCTCCTCTACAAAATGTTTTATTTATATCGGCACTTGTAATGTGGTTAATTTGATTTTAAAATAAGTGTACCCAAAATTCATTTTCACTTCTGGATCACCAAATTCAATGTTCATTATTCCATTTTTCTATTTTATTTTAGCAATTAATATCTGATTCAATTTACGGCTGAGGAAATTTGCCAGAAATTTTAGGCCCTCGTATCGAAAATGCAGTGCAGTAAGGTTTCGGTTTAGTGCTGCCGTTAAATGAAATACTCCCTCGTTTTAGTGTTTGTTCTTCTGCAAGATGTTACCTTAATATCCTCTACCCGTCAGTTGCGCGAATACTATCTTCCGCTCCTTTCTCTGTAATATTTCATCGTCTACGATGAAGAGTTATTTTTTCTATTGTTTTTCTTTCCACTAGATCCAAGGTCTTTCCAAGCTGTTGTCTAGTCTCACGTAGACTTTCACTTCACAGAAGTTCATATCTCAATATTTTATTCCAACAATTTTAGCCTTTGTTCATGATAATAATTGGTTTCGTGAATAATTCCGAAGAGATGTCTTGTGAAGGCTCTTAGCAGTTATGAAGCAATCAGAAGTTTGCTCATATAGTAAAATTTTAAGTGATGGTTGATTGGATTCGACAGTGTGGTTCTTTTTGTCATGAGAAGCTATTCCGATTCATTACTCAAGTATATGCACTCTTTATTATTTGCTGAGAGCGATATTATACAGATTTATTCATGAAAATAGTCGTATTGAATAGATCATTTGTGGTGTTTCGTATTGAATTAATCATTCAAGGAAAAGTGTACGAAACAGTACGAAAGTTTCTGTGACGTAATACTGTAACATTTAATACAGCATTCATGCGTATATTGTCAATTTACTGACTCTTTCTTCATCTAGACGGAAGTTAAGCATCAAAGTTCTCTTCATACTGAGAAGTTTTCAGTAACCACTTGCCCGAATTAACTCTTTCGATAAGGTGATAAGTAGTTAAGTGTATATACGCAAAGTGACACGCAACTGTTTCATTCAAAGGAATTGTTGACCACTGGTCTTTCCAAGCAGCTTAAGTTCGAAACATCATTATGTTCTACTTTTCTCTCTGTGAAGGCAGCAGTTTTTGCCTGTTTTCCTTTGACGAGAGAACCTTTGAAGTGACTGTTCTTTTATATTCCGTTGAGCAAATGTCTCCGTTTTTCATCAAATTTCATAAGGAAACTTACGTTGGATGGAAAATAAAATTCTCGCTTTGTTTCCTATATAGTGTGTACTTCGGAGTTGATATGTTCATGTTAGCGAAAGTAATCCCTCCTAAATTATTTTATATCCTCAAATTCTTTTATGCTTGAACTGTCAAAAGGGAATCACCCCTTCGCTTATTGCTATTAATGTTGCTTACTTATTTACCCGCTTCGGTAGATATTTATGCTATGCTTCCGAGATATTCAAGGCGTACCTACGTCATGTCTATCCTAGTGATAGACGTCTTTTTTAAGCGGATGTCCGTAATGTTTGTATTTTAGTTGGTAGTTATTTACGTACATATTTATCAAAGTTATTTCGTTCTACCGTACAATTTTTCACATGCATACCTCCTAAAAATATTGTGAATACTTAATATTATGTACTACTTATTTGGAGAGTTACACAAACGGTTTTTGTAATCAATTTTATGCTAGATAATTTCTTTTTAAGAGTTAAAAATTTGGATGATTATCTTAACGGTTCATTTATATAAAATACTCCAGGTTTGGCTTGTTCCAATCAACCGAAGAAAATATTGAAATTATGTGAAATATATTTTATTTGTTTGATTAATAGTGTTTTAAATTATTTAATTACATTATTTATTTAAACATTTTCTCTAATCAATGCTTCATTTTCTCTTCCAGGTTCGTAGTTCTCTACATTACATTGGCTAACTTAAGTAGCAGTTGATATTTGTTCGGCCTGCTTGTTCCAGAAGTGAAGGTATTTATGTTAATTGAATGTTCTATTCGTAATCTCAATTGATGTGCAGAATGCAGTTTTTTAGGCAAAAGTATATATTTAAAGAAGCTTTATATTTTATTTGCTTTACAATTACTCATCCAGTTATTTAAATGAGTGTAATGCACTTTGTTATCTTGAATGAGTTTAACGATTACTTTGACAGCGTATGGAAAAGTAATTGATTTTGCTAGGAATACATTTGATTCTAATTTTGTCTCTTCGATGCCATTCAAATGGTTTAAGGAAGTCGCGGTGACGCATATGATATTTATATGCAAATTGTAGTTTCCATTGCTAAGGAAATCAATATTCCATCTTTTAATTTATGGATTAAGACCTGTTTTATTTGTCTGAAAGTTTATTTTATGGTGAATGGTTAATGATTAGAATCATATTAGAATTTAAAATATTTTTAAGTACTCGATCGTATTTTTTTGCTTCTGTTTCTAAGTCTTTTGAGTGTCTGTTTTCATGTAGCTAAACGGAAAATAAATATTATATATTTGGGGGAAACTATATAAAGAGATGCAATATTAAGGTTTCTAAAAATCTATTGCGGAATCTCCTCCCCTTTATTCGTACGAATGCCCTTTCATTGGTAAACAAATATATGTTATTTAAGAAATGGTTTTAAGTTTCATTGCTAGCAAAAAAATCCAGTTTGATTTTTTTAGTACTTATTATTTTTATTATTTGATTCGTAGTCCCTTCTGTATTATTTCATGCAGTTTATTCGATTTGATCGTTTATTGATAGATATTTGATCGAAATACTATCCTAGGCTCCTTCATCCGTGGATATATTTACATTCCTTCTCGATTCGGTGGATTTCTCAAGCATAGCCCTCATCTCATCTCTTCTTTTGGAAGCTTGTGTTCATTCCCGATTTTGCAAGAGTGGATGGTTGATTTTTCTCTCTCCCCATCGCCGTCAACCTCTTCCCGTCTGCTCCATCTCCTACGTCCTCTTTCTGTCTATGTGCCCGGGGAACTATATGGGGCATTCAGATATTGCGTCATTCGGGCAAGAAAAAAGTCTTGCGAATGTCTGCGTCGGAAGCACCGAGTCTGAAGCGAAAGCGTCTCTTTTGATGCGGGATGTGGCATTCCAATGTTTCTTAAGCGCTCCGAGATGTTTTCATTCATTTCCGTGGGCGTGGCTGGATCCCCTTTCTCTAGTCTTTTGACTCCGGGAGATGTCAATATTTTTCCCTGCCCTAATCACCATTCCTCGGGACATTTTTTTTTTGCTTCTAAAGGGTTTTTGAGGGTATTAATTTTTCACGGGGTAAGGCATTTTTCTGTTTGAGGAACTTCCCCAGAGAGGCGGTGGGTGAAAGAGATGCGACATTTACGTTTTTACTTTCTCCGTGCACGTAGAAAGGCTCCAAAGAGATCGACCTTGGTATGTAAAGGAAGTGCACGGGTGAATCGAGATCCCACGGAGTTTTTATTGCGAGTTTCGGCGGTGGTATTTAAATTTGTCTGTAGCACGTATTGGAGCCTTTGACGCCAAAATTTTCCTTGTACTTTTTCCGGCGAGATACGATACTACTACACCAGTTATTCGTCGATTCACATCAATCTTTAATCCTCTCTTATCCTTGCGCTAGATCAGGATTGTCAAACGTGCCGATCGCAAGATAAAAGGAATGAACGCTACTCCTCCCAATGTTTGGTAAATGAATTTCGATCTCCAAAATTTTTTTCCGCTTATGAGAACGGAATAAGTTATCGAGTACTTTCAAGATCGCCTAGTACGGTTATTCTAACGTTAAAGATTCGTTTTCGTATTTTCGCTTATCGACGTAAAAATCTACTTAAGTAGCTCCCCAGACATTAGAATTACTTTTACGAAATTGATTTTGACAGATCTTTAAAGCTATGTTTAATATATTAATATATTGAGAACTTTATCTTAGAAAGTGTCAATTTTATAAATTTATATAAACAAAATAACATACATTATGTATTAAAATTATCCTTTAATTTGCTTTCTCAGTTCATAAAAATTATTACCAATGTTGAAATTTGCATTATGATTACAATTTCGTATTTCCATGTAAGCTTATAAATATTTATTTATCATTAAAAAACTAACATCTTGCTAATAATCATCCTTTTAGAACTAGACTATCCCATGGTTGATTTCCCAGAATACTTTACCGGCGAACCCAAGCTATGTTGTATTTTCCATTTTCTTCCTTAAGGAGGTTTTTATTTTAGACTTTTTGGCTTCCTTCATGCTCGTAAATAATAGCACTTCCAATAGGGCGGTCGTCATTCCTAAACCTGTGTGAAAAATATAAATAGTCGCTTTCCTCCTTACATCAGCTTCGAGAGTAACTATGAGCATACGCGCGTTTGGTTAATTTTATGCTGGCCGTACGTTTTCGGATTGTTTACTCTTTGGGCTCCTTCCTTCCTTTCGGCCTAATGTTTGTTCCCCGGTTACGGCTTCGATTTTACGATATTTACTTGCGAAAGGGCTCAGTCGAAATAGATTCTTCTAATTCGGAATTAGGTTTAATATTGATGAAAGTAATCTTTGCTTCAACATAGCTGGTGATTTTTACTGAACCAGAATAGTTTCTCTAATTTTAGAAGATTTTAGCTATCCAGATTTAACATAAAGTATGCCTTTTATAGTTTAGTGTAACTAAATGTTGGTTAGCTTATTCATTTTGGCTATTTCAATAAAGAATCACCTACGGTATTAGAACAAGAAGTAGGTTTTCTATGAGACTTCGTTTCCATTCGCCTTAAGCGAAATTTCCTTATGATATAACTGTTCTGAATCAGAAACATTAACTTTATCTTGAATGTTAAACTATCTCAAACCCTCAGCAGAAATCGTAAATTTATTTTTTAATTTCCGGAGAATGGATTTACATTTCTTTGATAAATTTATATTTATTCAAATATGTCATACGAAATACACATCTTAGCTATGACCTTTTACTTTTAAGAGATATCTTTATATTTTAGAAATCATCGAGCTTTTATGCTTCTACTCATAAAAATAATAAAATTCATGCCCGAAAAGGTTTTATGCCTAAATTTGTTCCTACATTTGTCGCTAGAAACAATAGTAGCTTTAAAGTGGTTGTAGGGTTAGAAACTTTGCGTTTGTAAATTGGCTCTCATTACCTTAATTGGTAATCTTGGAAATGAAATTGTGTAAGTAAGCTTGAAATTTATAGTTACGATTGTGACATTTTGTTTCATTTGTTACAAAGTATGTCATTATTTCCTTTATTTGAAAAGGTTAACTCATCCGTTTAAATATCTTGTGCAAATACCCATTTCGGGATAAGAATATAGCTCGAAGCTTAGACACGCTTGCGCATAGTTTCCTCGGCAGATAATACAATTTCCTCGAAAGCAATCTTAGCCGAGGTAATTAGCTCTGTTTCGGAAATTCCTCTCGTTGGATTTACTCGGCGAAAACTTGCAATGGAAGACGAAATCGCCGTCTTAAGCCTCCCTCATTTCCGCTCTCTTATGCTACAAATTGATTTTTCGGTCCTCGCTCACATTTTCGAATGAAATCGGAGATTAAGAGGGAGAAAGTAGGCGGGATTTACAGGGGATAATCGGTCGTCTTATTCCCATCGCCGCGTTCCAAATTCTCGGCTATATTTCCAACTCCAGTGAAACTCCAACGAAAACCGAGAGCGCGACTATTTTGGTCCACTTGTCGTAAGCTCATCAATTCTTGCGATGATTGCCCAGGGCGGCTGCGCGGTCGGAAGTGACTCCTCCAACGCGTTTTCCCAAAGTTTTAATTATCCAGAATATTGAAACTTTGAGTAAAATTCTTTGTTGAAATTAAATCCCTTAAAACCGAGCGGAACTGTGTTCTTGTCTACGGAATATATCAAAAACTAAAAAACTCAATTGCTTTTGTATTAGGGATGGATACGCACTTCGTACAAATGCTGTGAAACGTGAGGTAGAATATTTAGAGCAGAAGCGGCAATGATTATATCATCGAGACACTGCATCCTGACAACCCCCAGACAGGCAACTGGGTACCACCTACATCCCACATGGGACCATCGCGGTATTCCTGAACTAATAGTTGTTTTATCTCACTATCTAGAAAGGGCTGTAAAATCGTGTGGGATTTGATTCGCTGACCACTGTTCATTAAGTATAAATTCCTGGGCTCGTGTTGCCCAATTGATTTAAAAAATAATCAATCTTGAGTACCATTGTATTTGTATTCGTCGCAGGACCAAGATGATAATTATTGGTGCTGCGCTGTAATTTCTCAGGAAGCAGTGGAGGTAGCTAATGATCGTGAATTTTCTAAGCTTCGCTGAGGTTTCTTATATCCATTAACTGGCCTTTTTAGTTCTTGCTTTATCTTTTCTAGAATAAATTATTCCATATGAAATGTGGTAGCCTTATCGATGAGTTAGATGTAAGAAGAATCTCAGTCTCGTCCAAATAAATTCGTTATTATCCTTATTTTATCCTTATTTTTATTTATGTAAACGGGTGATGAAATACGAGCACTGTTCTCCGTTATCTTCAGCCTCTAAGTTCGTTTATCATGGTGTAATTTAAGACAGGATGTTGAAACATATGCAAAACACAACTGTGTCCTGGTTTTGCCTGCTAGTTGACCATGTGGAAGACTAACTGTGGAAGTAGCATTTCAAATGTATTTCCAAAAAAATACCACGAGATAGGTTTATTTCTGTTGATGAATTTTTGTACCCCAACCTCTTTTAAAAAAATCTTAAACAGAGATGAAACTTTAAATTGTACTGCAATTGCTTTAACATAAATATATTTAGACGTAAGCCAATAAGTGGATATTATTGTGCACTGCGAAGCTGTAATTAAAGCGCCATAGATAAGAAAGAGTTGAAAAGTGCTGCCGTAGGATATTTTATTTTCCTCTATGGGATCGCCTTGCGAACTTGAGCTATTTATCGACGCTCTTTCCCAGTGTGGCACAATGGAATCCAGTGAAGCGATAATTTCCCGTCGTCTACGAAAAACGGCGAAAAATCCAGAAAATATGGAGCGTAAAAAATCGAATTTGGCGATGGTTACTTTCCCGCTCATAATTCAAGCGTTTTTCTATATTTATGGCGCCAAACCAGAGCTGAGATATTGTGGTAATTTAAATGGAGTAGGGCCTCCCCGAAGGCCCGTAAGAAAATCGTTATCGTTAGTCAAGCCCGAAATTTCATGACTGTGCGGTCTATTTAGGTTAAGGATCTTTTTAGACAGCGCGCTTTACTCTGCCAAGGCACACCGTGGTTGCTTAAGCTTCAATTCATAAATTATTCTCAAGAACCTAATTTAAAATATTTCGTCATCGGGATATCGCAAGTATTTACTCAACAGACTTGGGAATTTCAGGGCATTTGCTACGATTGTGATCAGTAGAAAAATGGATCGCGGTATACGTATCAATGACAAGAACAAGGTCTGAAAAGAAAGCGAAGAAATAAGAGTGGCGAAAATAGATCAGTACCACATATTTACTATGTAATTATTCATGGAGAATGTTGAGGGATTGAAATGGTAGTTGATAAAATAATTTGATTTTCATGATTCATATCATTAATTAACTTCAGTTTTAATGAAATAAAATGAAGACATTGTGTAAATTAAGGAAATTGTGTGGAAATATGTGGAAATTACCAAGTCTTCATTTTATTTCATTATAGCGTTCCACCAAGTAAAGCTAGAACACATTGATTATATTCAGTTTAAATTAATTATTTTTATTTAATTAAGTGTTTTGCGATATATCTTAGTCGTTTTCAGTGTATTCCTCTCCTGAAATTCACTTTAAAAAAATGTGTGCTGTGAGGTGCTAATTCTTTCTTTTCATCCTGGCTTGCTTTCTTCCTTCTCCAAAATTGTAACGCCCTATATTGTAATGATACCGATTTTCTAAATGCTTTCTCACCGAACGGGTTAAGTTAAAAGTTGACCTTGGAAAGATAAACAAATGTAGGCTGCTATATCGTATGATTTCAAAATTTCCTCGTAAATTTTCTGTTTCAAACTCGCCTAAAGCTACTGCATTGGACTACGATAGCTTATGAAATAAATTATAGCACAAACTTTTTCATAGTTTTGAATAGCCAAGGGTTGAATTAAGGCGCAGTTCATTGATCTATTTGCTGTATCTTCTAATATTTACGATCTTTTCGTGGCAGAACCCATTGCCGTGACCTTTCAAAGTCAGCTGCAGGCCGGTTATTTATGACTTATTTTCGGAGTATTTCCCGTTTTTTGCTTTGCTGTCTGAATATTGTGGGTATTGAAACCGTCTGTATAATCTCCTTGATTTTTTTGCCGTTTCCTTACATCGTATCTTTCTCTACGTTCTTGAAATCTCCCGTTATGTCAGGTGCACTGATGCAAATGGATAAAATTTTTCTCTCCATGTACTTATGCTTATTGTCTAATTTATTCTCAATATTCTTTCTTATCCTTGCCTAGATCATTCGCTTGACGCTTCCATTAATCTTTTTATGGATTCTTTTTATAAACATCTATACTTTGTATTTCTCTTCTCTTACGCATCTCATTAACTGCATTTAACAAGATATTTCTTAGTCTTTTCCTTTTGTAAAGTTCAAAATTACATCTCACCTTATTTTTGTCTTTCAACTTCCGTCAATCCTTCTAGCATCCTTAAATTAACACTCCTTTCGCTCTAGCATTCTTTTCAGTCCATTCATTACTGATCCTGTCTCTCGTTTGCGTTACATATTTTTCTCATATCAAGCTTGGGACAATTGACCTGGCTACATTTCTTCCAGAATATCGAAAACAAGCAGAATAACATAGTTCAAAATTTTTATTTTTGCTATGTTTGTCATGTACAGCCGTAATGAGTCCAGGGCAAATGAGCCTAGAACACTATCATGTGAGAGGATTCTAAATGGTTATTTTATTATACTCTGCCTTAAAAATTTCAACCCCTCCCATTGATTACGAACTGTCTATTTTTTCAAAATTATAAAGCAAGCGTCCACAGCTTAGAAAAATGATGGGTCGCATGGAATCGACAAATGTTCGCAAATATATTATTCGTGATGGAGGTCACTTTATTAATTTTATGCGTGAAATGATACGAAGATGAATCAAATATACGAAATGAATACAAATTTAAGTATGAACTTGTGAATAATTAACGAATGTGGTACATTATATTTTTTAAATTGACATGAGTTTCGTAAACTGAAAATAAATGAGAGGTCAATTTCTATAAAAAGCTGCTTTGAGAATCTCTTCATGATAAATGAATTTCATTAAAATTTCAATTGGTAACTAATTTATGTGAATAGTTTAACTTTAAAAACCCATTACTGGACGCAGGGTGAACCCTAGCGGTCCGTATTTGGTCCGCGGTCCTTATGTTGTGCTGGCTTCATATAATCACTAATCATTTCTGGGTTTTTCTGATAGAAGGAGTATGCTGCTATTAATCATAACATAGTAATGTTTAACAAACTCAAGTTTTTGTTGCGAATTTTATGCAAATATTGAGAACATTCTCCTTCTCTGGAAACTTCAGGTTATTGAGTAGCAGAATAAATTGTTCCACACCGTAATGCATGCAAGCTGAACTCAGTTTACTCACTTTCTCCTGACAGACACAACTTTCTCCGTCACTTAACGAGGTGGGCGTATGATACCTTTGCAGATTTAACTTTAATTGTACCTCGCGTTTAATCACCGTAACATCTAAATTCATCTCCCTTTCATTTGATTGGATTAGGCCTAACGTAACGGAATATAGTGCTGTTTTGGGACCAAACAGCCCGTCCCTCATAAAATTGGGAAACCAATGCGATAGAATCCAGGGTGCTTTCCCTGCGAGGGATGTTCGCCTTTTGGGGGAGGTCGTTCCTCCAAAGGAGATCCTCCTGCTCTCGTTCCCCCGAATCCTTTTCCCGGTTCCCCACTTTTTGCTTTATTTGTGAAGGGGGATTTCGCTCTTCACAGCCCTACGAGTTGTCATTAAAGCGCTAAAGTGCGGCGTCGAGGGGTCGTTGAAGCCTCGCGAAGGGTCCCCGCGAGTTTGCATAAGAACTGTCGATTCGAAATGTAGACTTAAGTCCTTTTGTGAAACTGTGGGCCAAACTGAGTGAGCATTAGCGTCGACGATTTAGCGTGCCGAGAGGTAATTACTCCGACGGTGATTATTTACTGCGGTGGATAATTCTTCTGACTTTGTTACAATGTTCGCTGCTAATTCAGCTGTGCAGAGAATTTGTATACATTTTTCGTTGAGCGAAGAAGGATTCATTTTATCAATTCACTGTTCATTTGAAATGTTTGTCTAGCAAATCCCACAAACTCTTTGAATGAGATTGATTCAGTTTAAATCCCGGTATTTGTACACATTGAAGATTCTTACATTCCATGAAGAGATCGTAATTTATGTACCTTAAATTTGATTACGATGAATTGAATAATTTGTGTAGTTTTCGTGGAGTAAATTCATACTTTCTTTAACTTTCTCTTTCTATTTACTATCCTTCCTCCTAAGCCCCCCTTTCTTAGTCGTGCAAATTAGTGTCTGGTAACGGTTTTTGCAACATATAACCTTCACGATTATTTGAATTTGAATTCATGACGGTCTCTTTACTCGTGTTACATATAGCTCTCAAGAATGCTCATTGATAGTTAACGTGATTTTACTGATGTGTTTTTAAAATTATAGCTATTAACTTGCCTTCCCCAGTTGGCTTAATCTTACCATTCTAATTCTGAAAATGTTGGTAGTTGCAACGTGCTGTAGCGTAGGTCTGATTTTATAGAAATTAAATAAATTTACTTTTCGCATAATCATCCAGAAATATGTAGTTGATATTAGTTACTATCCTTTCGGTTGTATAATTTTCATCTCGAATAACATCATTACTTCAGATAATATCCTTATTCAGGCATTTGGTTCAGGCTTTACGTTCTAGTTTGCTGGAAAATTCATGAATTGAATTTGGCATGACTCAGAATCAAATCAGCAAATACTCTGACGCCGCGGATGAAAATATCCTTCGGCAAGTCTGATTTTCGCGAGTTTCCATCGGCGAAGGCTTAATCACGCTTCTAAAGAGAACAAGCTCTTCGATGTCGTGAAGGCAAACCCCTTCATTTCAGAGCGAAGAGCTATGGGATTACTCTGGATTTTCAGTTTCAAAATTTCGAGCCTCGACTGAGTTTAATTTCCTTAAATTAGAAGGAGCGAGATGTAGGCCACTAGGCCCATGAACCCTCGGCACCTTCCCCCACAGCCACACCCCCCTCTTCAACGTCTCGGGGAGTTTCCATCCTTTCCGCATTCCCATTCGTTAGTCCTCTGAGGATTCTCCGTCTTTGCACCCCTATTCTTCCGTCACGTAATCACACTCCGAATATAACTCCCACTCTCTCCTTTCCGTGATTCACCACCTTATTTCCGACACAAAAATCCCCCCGTATCTCTTCGTGTGGGTTATTATATATTCTGCTTATTTCTCCGGCGGGGATGGTCGCGTTCTTTGTTGCAATGGCTTGTTTAAAAGAGCAAGGTCAGCATCGTTTAGCGATTCCCTCCGGACGGTTCTCCCCCGCCGATGGCGTTATATATCCTTCGAAGAATTTTTATTTCCTCATCTTTTCATCCACTCTGTCACGTCTGGCGATTTCTCCTCTCCTTTGTTTGTCCTCCAGGCGAAAGGTCTTCGGAAAACAGATTTTTCGCCATATTTGTTTTGGCAAACTGTCCGTCTTGATCGAGCTATCGGATCTTTATTGTCAAGTTAAGGCCTCAGGATCCCCCTTCCGTGTATCTTTCGGTGTCGGGGAAACATAAGCAAGGGCGTCGAAAGCAAACGAAAGGAGATAGTTTCCGAGAGAAAAACTGCTCGGTTCGAAGATTTCGAAAGGAAATTCTCTCTGGAAATGTATTCGAGGAGAAGAGCGAGGATTTTCAAAATCGTATCGCACATTTTTCATTTTTTTCTCGCCTGAAAGGTGTGATCCTGTGACAATATTTTGAAAGGATTATGGTGAAGTATGTTGGGTCTGGAACATCGATGTAAACGGTGAAGGATGCTAAATCTCCGCGCCCTCTATGCGCAAGCATGCCCTTGCTCACGTTTGCCTTTGGCGTGTTCCGTGGGAAGAGATGTGGGTGGTCCCAGATTCTCTGGTAGGAATAGCCACCAATAAAATATTGGCTTAATACAGCTCGTAAATATATTTTTATTAGATTAAACTTGTTGCAGTTGTTTAGTTTAGTTTATTAATTGAGGTGTAACATTCACAATAATTTCAGGTATTGCACTGAAATGAACAGATGGCTCTTCATATACAAATACAGTACAGTAGTGAAATACATTACTGATTACATATGCCAATGTCACATTATTAATATTGCAATTATGTGCTACATATAAAAAAATAAATATAAATAAGCATACTTACATATAAAAATGCCTAATTTTTCATAAAGGAAGAAAAAATACACCAACTTATTTACAATATGATGACTATAAATTAATTATACAATTGAACGGGTTAGTGCAAAAATTCATTAATTGAACATAAATATTTGTTATCAGCGGCGTTATCTTTCATTTCTACATCTCAGATTCTAATTTAAAAATTCTGTGTGTTCCTTTCTTAGGGTGCGGCAAAGGATTTTTTTATTTATTTCTTATACTACATTCATATTTTGATTGATACATATACCTTTTATACATACATACATATAAAGTAGCATTCTCTACGGCAAACCATTGACATTTTTCGTTGTATTTTCTATAAATCACGAAAACATTTTCCTTTCTCGTGAAAGAATCTGTAACAACCCGTATTCAACGAGGAATACATTGATTTTTGTTTGGACTTTCACTTTCAGGAATTATAAGTATATTATTGTGTTAATTTTGTAAATACCTTATGTTGCAGGTTAGGGTTTCTTATTATGCCCTTAAGTTCATGTAATAGCAGCTGCAAAAATTAATTATTTTTAATTAAAAGCATGACTTTTATCCCTGTTAATCAGTGCTTTTTTAAATACTGGAAGTCTGGTAGAAATTATACTTATCTAAAATAACGTTTGAACGTCGATTACCTAACGTATTTACCTCAGAGACTCTAGGTGTACAATGTAAATATAGAGTCCCTGAGAATCCCATGCATTACTTTTCCTAATTGTTCAGCACACTTGGAAATTTGATCCTTCAGCAAAACCCTGTCGCAAAACTTAAAGCATGCAGCATTTATGGCCCATCTTTTTATTTTGTTCTTCTGCGCAGTAATGGTATCACTCGTATATTTTTCATTGTAATAGGCTTTAGTGGACGAATTATCCTAGAAGAAAGCGCAGCTGTAAGAGATTGAAATAAAAACCGGCTGATTAACTAAGGCTATTAGGTTTCGTGTAATAAAAGATACCGCGCAATTAATTAAGAAAGTCACTCGAAAAATTCTCCACCCACCTGCTTAAACCGCGGTTCCTTAAATTAAAATTTAAAAGAAAGCGTTTGGATTTTCTTTCCCGATTCCTTTCACTGCCCGCCCATTCGCGGCGCTTATACCGTCGTCAATTGTTTGCTGCATTCCCCCACTTCTTAAGCTCCGTTTCGCACGATCGCTTTTAATTGCCAAACCCTCGCCAAATTTGACCTTTCTCTCTCTTTCCTCCATTTCCCAACGGATTTCCTTTCGCCATTACTTCCGCGCCCTTTTATTCTAATCGAGTTCATCTTTGGCCTTTTCGCCCCGTCTCAACTCCCACTTTCTTTGTTCCTTTTCCTTTTTCTCCCGCTAGGTGTCAGCCTCTTCTTATGACTTCGGTTAGCGTTGCATTAGCGATCCTATATAACACCCGAAAACTCTGCCAAATTCGAAGTTACCCAACTTGCACTCTCCGCCGCCCACGGCTTCCCTGTATTTCTCCCTCTGTCGCCTCTTTAGTCGCTAAGCCGTTTCCCATATTAACATCGTCTTTCGGAAGACTGTCTCACTTATCCCTTCGCTTCGTCTTCTTGGCCCGCGTTCCCGCGGAATGACGCATCTTTCTCGCGGGTGTCAACGAGCGGCTCCGTTTAAAACCGCGCTCCGCTCCCTTAACTCCCTTATTTACAAAACACGGAATTGTGTTGCCGGTGCCGGAGGTAGAGCGTTTGAATCCGCTCCATTAATACCCCGTTGGGGTTTAAGTGGGAATCAAGCGTTTATGCCTCTATTGTTCTATCTTCCATCAGAGTAATCGAATCGAGTTTGTTTGAATTTTTGCGATGAGTGTATAGATAAAAATAATTAGTGAATGTGTATTAGGACTGCTTGTAGTCGTAATTACAGCTATAATAGAGCCCTCGGTTGGAATTCATTCCAGTTGAAAAGATCTGATTGAAGCTTTGCGAAAAGTTCAGAACTTTTAAACGAAGTAAATGAAAGTTTAGAGCAAGTAAAAAACGAACGCAATCTCCAAGAAGAATCGACGAAACGTTACTATGAAGTAATCGCAACAACGGATGATTACTTTTGGTCGTTTTTTTCTCTAGGCTATTAGAGAGGCTAATAGGGAAGAATAGACAATGATTATTGTGTTATTACACCCTCTGCCATACGCCACTGGCGGCTCCAGGGGTTCCATCCGAATTTGGTTCTGAATATTAATGAATCGAATATTATCGAATAATATATAGATTAAAAAATAATTATTTCCTTTGATTTTTAGTCTCTTGAAGTGTACGTCGCATCGCAATTGATGAAAATCTGCCTATTTATATTCATTTTTATTTTTGTATTTTCCATTGTATTCCATTGCGTACTTTTTATTTCGAATTGTAATTATCGAAAAATCGACCAGGACCATCGAGATGGGTCTCATAGAAGAACGAATGCTACGAGTCTGTCCAATTATATTAAATCTGTTAGTACTGCAAATTTTGGTGTAACAAAACCACTTCAAGATGAGATTTGATGACAATTAAACTTTCTAGATTAAAGTGAACTTTATCTTAAATTATTCGTTAAATCCACTGGTTTTTGAGAGGAATGAGTATTTTGATGGATGTTGAATTTATGCATCTATCTGCGTTATTTTCCGTTGTCTCATAGCTCCTCAGTGAAATGAAGAGAATTAAATCCTCTAATTTCGTTGTTTAAATCTATATGCTTTTAATTCCACATTTTGACAAAATTCTTACTAAATGAAAGTAAGGGGTTATTTTCAGAAATTCGAAGAAATCCAATCATTAATAAAACGTATTTTTTTGAGAAAGCAAGATATATATGTTTATAAGAATTACTAAGGTTTCGTGCTCTAAATCAGAATGGAATTTGTCTTCTTCTTTGTGTTCAGTTGTCTTTCTTTGCTTTGGGAGTCGAGGTCTGGGGATATTTATTCTCAAAGCTCACGAAAATCGTATCAAATTCCGGTATGTTTTGTCTTCTACAGTATATCCGGCTGGCCGTCTCAATTTGGAAGGGAAGCCTTGCGCCTGAATGTCAGGCAACCGCTCAAACTTTCTTGAAGGAATGTCTACCCCAGTCTCTCTATAGCATCGCGACTTGTCAAATGTTAACTACTTTTAAATGAAAACTATTATTAACGATGTTAACTTTGCTTAAAGTTTTCGTAGTTTTGAGTCAATTAACACTTTATCTTTTAATGTAGATTAAGGAAATATTTGAGTGCTACCTTTCATTTCCTTTGCTTTTAGTATAAATTTTTATTACGGCATATAAGGCAATAGATAAAAGTACGAATAAATTTTTACTTGTTTTATTAAACACTTAGGCTTGCTGATAGATAAAGATGGCTCATCTTATAATGATGAATGAGCAGTAATTAAGGATTATAGTATATGATTTCATTTAATAAATGCTTTTGATTGATTGGCATATTACAAAATCAAGGATGAAAGTATGTGTCGGTGTTTTATTCGATTAAAAAATTAAATAAATTTAGCTGTAGCTGAACTTTCGTCTTATATAATCATATTAAATGTCCATTTCATATTTTCAGTTACAGTTCAGTTTTAGCAATTTTCCTCTCTTTTGCTGTGATTGAAGGTATATTAAAATTCTGCATACATACTAATTGCAACTAATAACTATATAAAAGTAAATGGAGTCAATCGTTTCGCATGTTTTAAGCTTCTAAGGTCAAATTTTTTCCAATCAGATTATGAGTTAATAACATAGGATTAGGTTGGGTGTTCTCAAACAAATTGTCCATAATGTCTTCGTTTGAAAAATGTATTGGTTAAAACAGTTCTAAATTCTTGCTTTCTGTTTTGGAATGAGTGAAAAGCTTCTTTACGCTCTATTGATTAAATTTGTCCTAGTTGGGGTTCAAAAGTCGAAGCACAGCGCGAATGCAACGCTCTTAAGGAAACTTGACATTATTTTCAATTTATTTCCTTTACATTTTATATTAAAACTCTAACGGTACTTATTGCGTACTTAAAATTTCCTCTCCTTTCGTGGAACCAAATATTTTTAAATACCATTTTAATTAAATATGTGGGTTTCTTGACCTGAGGTCGATGCACTCTTAGGAGTCTTGGGAGTGAAGTCCGGTGTGCTTTCTCGTGGTGTGGTTGCGCTCTTCTAGAGTACTCCACTTCTCGCTAGCAAACCCCTCTTCTAGTCTTAACGAGATGCCAAAGCGATGACTAGGGAGAAACTGCGCATTAATGCGTATTGTGTGTTGGATATTCGAGTACCATTATCAAAGAATCGTGGAAAAGTGCTCATGCATGATACACTAAGAAAAACTTACATGTTATTGTCAACGTGATTACGCATTAACATCATATAAACACCTTCCTCGTGCAGTTATTTTGATTTCATTACCTTTTAAGTTTGGTTTCGCGGAAAAATCTCACAAACATGATGCGCGAGGCAATTAGAGGAATTTTTGGATATCCTCCACTCATCAGCTGCTTGCATGTTTGAGTTGTTTTGAAACATGATTCTAATGTAAAAACTGAAGTCCCATTTATCCCTAGTCATTCATCCATCGAAATTTACGCAGTAAAGATACGACTTGAATTTTATACGGCAATCGATTTGCTCTTTAATTATTGTTCCTCCAATATTTAACGCGAGCTCACCAGTGTTTTCTGATTGTTTGACCTTTCAGACACCTCTTTAGTAATTACTTTAATATTAGCTGAAGCATTTTATTGATTTTAGTTTTGATGGGAGATTAAATTTCTTTTAACCTATTAATTTGAAGTGTCCTCAAATTTTTAAATCATTCATTACATCTCTTAAAAAATAACATGAATATCATCACCGAGAAATCATGCGCAATCTGCAAACAAAGCTGAGCCTGCGAAAATATTAATTATTCTTCTTTCATTATTTTTGTATCGCCATTGAAAGATGAAGGAATCCTATTATACATGGAATCATTATCGAACAATTCCTAAGAATTTGATCCGTCGGTCGTAAAGGGATCAATTGTGTAGCCCCTATCGAGAATAATGTTTGGAAACACCCAGCGCCAAACTAGATAAGTCTGTGGAAATTTCCTCTCTGATCCTCCGAACACTCCGAGTATATTTATGACCGTTGAGCTCAGAGTATACCGCGGCAATCCTAGTCGATTTCAGAGGATTTTGTAATCTAAATTTATTTTTCTTTCCTTAAAATGTTTCAATCATTTCTGCCTCATTCCACACCTACTCTTCAATTCCATTTGGACACTAACAAAACCCCGCGAGATCCGCTTCGCGTGGGTTTTCTTAAACATCCAAGCCAGAGATTGTTGCTTCTGGATATATCCTGCCAGAAGAATGAGCCGCCCCCGCACTCTTTTGAAATTCTCTTTCTTTTGCAGCTTTCCTCAAACCGATCTCGAACCGTTTCTTTTACCTTCGAAAAAATGTCATCTTCGTCATTTCCGGCGCCTCCGTGTGAGGGCGCCCATCTTTGGCGAGACGGCTGTTTGTGGCCTCCATTCAATGTCCGCACCACCTCGGAATGTAATCCGTCATTTACTGCACTCTTTTACGATAGGTCTCCATACGGCTTTTATCGCGTTTTTCTCCTTTCCGAACGGCTTTTCATCTCCTGCGAGGTCATCCGCGTCTGGAAGATTATTTACGGCTCCCGGGATGTATCGTCTCTGATCTAATGGAGGGAGCTATTATTTCCTTGATCTATGGTAAGGGTCGATGAAGCATATCTCCGTCGAAATCATGGCGTCTTCACTCGGTGACTGAAAATTAAATGCGACTGTGATAAAGTATTATGAAATGAAACATTTGAGGTTGAATTTCATCAAGAAAACTGTTTTTAGTTTCCAGACGATCTTGACATAATTCAGTAAATTTTGTCCTACATCTTTCTTGCCTACCTTTTCACTGCTCTCTGCTGGTATTAAAGCACCTTTACACTCAGTTCAGTAATACTATAATGTCCAAGGGAGTAATTATTTAATTATATTCATATTCATATTTATATAAATAAAATTGTACCTTCCACGGGAGGTTTTTGGAGGGGTTCTCCTCCCGTCTTTGGGGAAACAGCGGACAGATTGTATAGCTATCTTACTATTTACCACTCTACCGATGCCACCTGGTATTCTGACCAAATTCCGGAGATTTAATTACATAATAATACATTTACTTGCGATGTATATACAACAATTTCCTTTCTGGGTTTGAAAAATCGCTCTATTCTCTTATCTTTATTATTCTCTTCTACATTGTATGCGTATTAGTGTAATCTGATGCAACTATGTACAAGTTAAATAGTTTTCAATAGGAAATATTTCATTATCATTACATGGCCTTGATAATCGGTTTTCTTATCTTTTTTAAGGCAATAAAAATTGAAGTTCTCAAAATTAATCAATATATTTATGAACGCTCCTTTCTTCTGGTAGTTTTCGTCATATCCGATTGTTAACTCACTTAAAACTTATTCCTTTAGCTTTCATAGTTCTCAGCTCAAAGATGAAATTTCATCCAAAACCTGTCAATCCTCCACACTTGTTTTTTCTGTTTTGACCTCAAAGTGTATACTCGGTAACAAGTTTCAAAATGTCGATTATTTAGTCCTTGATCTTTCATATTACCTTTTTCTTTTCGTTCCTCCCTTTTATTATCCCACGAACTGCTGAAAGGTTCACCCTGGACTTTTTGCGATAATTTTCTCTGGTATTCTTTTCAAGTCTGCTTCCCAAGGAGAGTAACTCATTTATTTTCTCTGTCCGGCCATCTGTCTGCCCCTCAGTGTTGCATCTCGGGAATGCTGCGCCTTGAAGGATGCATGTTTGCACTACCTAAGACACGTTATGGATTCAGTCGACCCTTTATTTCCTCATGTGGAGTCCATTACGAAATAAGAGGGCCTCTCCACATGTCTGCCTCCATCTCTTGTCTCAGCTTTAAATGTACGAGGTTTTGTCAACACTTCGTCGCAACTGTAGAAATATTATTTTTATTTTAGTTTAGACGATTAACGCAATATTTTGCTAAACGTTGAATCAGTTTCAGATTGATGGGTTAGATGTAAAAAGAGACTTAAGAGTCTCAATCTCCACCCGAATGAAATTCGTAAATTATTATTATTATTATCTTTATAATCGTTCATGTTTTCTTTGAACTAGTGTAAGATTTTACTATTTCATGTTATGTTTTCTTAACAATAGTTGGTAACTTTTTTACGCAGGAAATATTCTAGTAAGGTTATTATTTATTATATCACTTTTAAAATACGAGTTTTTACAAAAACTTCGATGTTTAAAAAAATTAGTAAAAGTTAAAGTGAAAAGTTCTCATTCTGTGAACGTTTAATACCAATTTTTGAGCAATCATTTTCTGAATATTCGAATGTGAAATTAAATCGTAGAAAAGGTATAAAAATAACTTGTTTTTCAAGAATAAAAGATGATACATTTTCTTTTTATATAAAAGATGATTCATTTATCATGTTACCCAAATCTATTTTTCCATAATCTAGATGGAAATTGAGGCATCTTCTCTGGAAATTGACTTGTTCGTACCATAATGAATAAATAAAAATTTATATTGAATACCTTCGTGGGGTAAAATACTCTTTTTCAAAACGATGAAGGGATTAAATAAGGAGGAATTTTGAGATTCATGATGTTCTCAGTTGCTATGTAGATCTCAATTGTCTAAAATAAGGCATTGAGTGTGGAAACTGTATTTGGCAGAATAGCCTCTCATCCATCATTCATCCACTCAACCTTTGTGCTTGATCCAACCTCGGCGGTAGATTTATGCCACTTGAAACGCGGTTAATAAATCTGTTTGCGAGGCGAGGTACTGCTCAAAATTCAATGCCACGATAACCCTGTTTTATGTCATTGATGAGAATATCGTTGTCCGGTTTCATCACTTTTTGCTATGTATGCTTTTGTTAATAAGGAATAAACCTTACAATAATGAAAATTCTCGACTGGAATATTTTCCTATATATCGTAGTGACGATGAATGAACTTCAAGTAACTGTCGAGCAAACTGTACTAGCGATTTTAAATGCTAAATTTTTACTTTGGTTTCAAATGTCATATTCGAAGATACTAAATGTTAGGAAATAATTAAGTAATCGAACCGAAAAGTCTGGATTTATTTAATTTATCGTTATTTGAACATAAAATAATGAATCACCGAACGTTATTAAATAGTATCGATAGCGTTATTTGTTGTTAAATAGAGAGATTTATTTCATTTGAACTGTCTTAAATCTTTTGATTGTTTTTTTTGCAAAATATTCGTTCTCATCAAGTAAGAAAGTTAACACAACAGTTTCGTACATATTTTATGATTTGCAAATATTTAAGAAGTACAATATCAGATGTGCATAAATGCGTCGTAACCTTACAAAGTCAGTTGTACACCGTTTAAGAGACGAAAAATCTCGGAAAATGTTACACCTAGGCTGGTTAATGAGATTAATTTATTAGTCTTACTTGAACGTATCAGGATTAGGATTGCAGAAGGAGACGACTGATTATTCGCACGTGTTTTGTGAAAAGTCGGAAATTTTAAATGAAAAGTAAAGCTTAAATCTAACCGCTGAAAAAAGATTGCTTAGAATATCGAAGCGAGACTATGAAAGGATTAAGTTGATTGACAGACCGATGAATGAGAGGGAACATTAATTGTGTATCATAAAGAGTAGGCTATTTTAAATTGAAAACTATTGGAAAAAATAAATTTTTGTATGAAATGCATAATACACAATTTTTTGTGCATGCATTTAGCTATAGAGGGTGGTTTGAAAAGTTTCCAACCCCAGATTTTTCAGAAATCTTCAGAAAACATTTCGAGAAATGACGAAATGTCGGAAACTTTTCAGACCACCCATGTATATGTGTCAGCAAGTTAGGAAAGCGACAGTAGAGTTAGAGTCATCCCAGATGCCTTGTCCCTCTTGAGCCATGAGGTCGCACAATAGAGTTGTAGAAATATCCGTCCGTCCGGCGACGAAAGCATCCATCCTCCTTAAAAGCCGGGCCAATCACGATCACCCTTCACTTTTTCGGTCGATCCCGCGCACCTGTCACCCTCTTCATCGAAATATCTGGAAACGGCGCGATACTCTTTAGCTCTCTTATGTCTCGTGACCACCTTCTTTTCTGTGGCGAGCCTAGGACTGCTGCCGTCGGATGCGGCACCGCTGTCTTCCACGGCTATTTCTGTGGGGATGGAGAGCGCACTTGAGGAGGGGAGTTGCATGGTCCACGGCTAGGTTAAGAGGATCAAAAGAGGGGAGGGAATATAAGGGCGATATCCCTCTTTCGCTTCCCCATCCTCCCGCCAGAGGCCCTCCGCCGCGACACTGTGTTCGAGGAACGTAACTTTTTTCGCGTTTTTTCCCTCTGAGATAAAAATGCGAGAGGAATTAAAGCCGTCTTTTCCCTTTGATTCTCCATTTGTGCCATCTGCTCCCCCTTTTGCCTGTGAGCTAGGGAACCGGCTTCGAGTCTCCATACTTATCGAAATGCTTTATCTTTTGGTAGTTTTCTACTTTATTTAATGCAATATAATTGTAATGACTAGCCAATAGATCACGAGCATATGGTGCTCCTTAACATGTTTGATAAAAACATATAAAATGGAATCGAATCTTTCAGGTTCACTATCACTAAAAATATAATACGTAAATTGAATTATAATATATTAATTTAATATTAACGTTATTATATATTTATTAATTAATATTAATAACGAAATAATAAATTAAATTAATGTTTTTAAGTTAGATATATCTTCTTTGAATGACTAATGTAGTTAAATAATAATTTATTTCACAACAAAAGAATGCATACATTTAAAGATATTTAACTTTTACAAAAGTGATACTTAGACATGTACATATAGGTATTTAATATGCCGATGTTCGTATTCACTATTTAGAAATAGACTGTTTTTAAGTAATAATAATAAAAATTTATTTTACAACAAAAAAATACAAAATTTAAATGATATTTAACTTTTACAAAAGTGATATTTAGGTATTTCTTTAACATTTCGATGGTCGTATTCGACATTTCGAAATCTTTTGCATCATGTTTGGCCTTCTGATTTATTTAGCTATTTTACTGTTAAGGTTACATTCCAATAAGGATTAACATTTGGTGACAGTATTTTACACCCATAATACATTAATGTGTGTCCTCTAAACAAACCCATCATATTTGCATATCTTATTCGAAGATACATAATTCATACATTACAAACTTATCTTGGTATTCCCTTATTTATATATTCCTCGATCCCGTTAATATTATTACTATTATATGTGATAATATCACCAGACGGTTTCCTATTGGACTTCTGTTTTATTACATCGTAGGAAAACTAATGTGATTAATAATGCGGTTCACATTTTGAAAATTTTGCGCTAAAAACGAGGATTTGATTAGGTGTAATTAGAAAGAGTTTCTACTCGTTTGTTCTCGTATTCATGACCATCCTTAAGGAATATCTATTCCGTCAGCAAGAGGTGTATATCTTTTTCCTGGTAAGGATTTCTTATGCGGGAGGAGGTTCTCTATTCTTGAAGGCGCTGCTCCGGAGAAGTCCCGGAGATGAATAGGAAGGAAGTCGGATGCATCGATATTTCGTGCCGAGAATGTTTACTTTCACGGCTGGAATGTTTAAAAATATTTTGCGTCGTGTCTTCCTTTGGAAGGATGCCAATATTTTGAATCGCTCTAGTGAAAGGGACTGTCTTATCTAGAGAATCGATAAATACGGAAGGAAGTGAAATATGGATTTTTCTGACCCCTTAAAGAATGCGTCATGCTTTTAAAGCACTGACAGATGGAGTAAATCGTTTCGATTCAGCTTAAGCTTGAAAACATTTTTACGTTTTAACTTATTTTACTGGTCACTCCTTGAAATTTCTCTTTGATCCTACGGAAACCTTTCTCACCATATGTTAATATTGGTAAACAAATATGTGTCGTGATTCCTCAAATAAAGGCTATGTGGAGATATTTAGTCTTTTGTTACCATATAGCACAGTAGTTTTGTAGTGACCCATTTTTCAACTATAGTGACACAAATCAACGAGATATGAAAAGATTGCACAAAAACTTGCTTGTAAACAAGTCAATTCTAATATGAGGTGACAAACAGGAAAACTTCTATTGTAACTAGGTTTTATCGTGTGTAAATCCGTTCAACATCCGGAATAAAGGAAGGAAGTTGAAGATCCGGGTTAGAGCCCAAGGCGCGTCTAACTTTTGCTTTCCATTTCTTTTATTTTGCCTTTTATGATATGACTTTTCCATTGTAAAAATTATTTTCTTCTGCATTATAATCTATGACTTTTCCTTTATAAAAATTATTTTCTTCTTTATTATAATCAATAATTACATTATTTTACTATAATTGTTTTCATGATGGGACCAGATTTTCGTGAGTAGTTTGCGTGCCCTAGCTAGAGTGGCTACTTACACCTCCAAGTCAATATATTCTTACTTTTACAATAGCCTATGTAAAAGAAATAGGGAAAGTCTGAAAGACTTTAATTGTTCGCAGAACAAAAAATTCCTATCCATGGCATTACCTCTGCTCCATTTATCGACCCATTTTTTGTAAACATTCTGCATAGTGCGACCTCATTAAAATCTTTATGATAATTCAGTTGCGCATGAGAACTATTGGAGTGAGATCAAATACATTTAAATAGCGAAGCAGCTTTCTCGAGTCTACGTAAACGATGTGAGATAATAAGCCGTAGAAATATAAAAAATAATTACCGACTTGCAGATCCACCTAAATTGGCGAATTAACTATCACCTTTTTCTCGGGGATTCCTATTAAACTTACAGTATGTATTATTACCATCCTGTTGCATGAAAAAATTAGGATTTTCCGACTTACGCGTAAATCGACTCGCGACCGATATGTCAGAAACGACCGCGATTGACTGCAATTTATTGTGTTTCAGAACACGATCAGTCAGTACGATTTGGTTCATCAGTAGCGATAAATCCTCATCCGTCACAGGCTAGAGAATTGAAGCCCTTGACTCCGATAGCTATTACTCTGTTGGAGCCATGATCTATTCTTTCACGTTTTTTCCGTCCGATAAGATCTAGTTTGGAGTACTCCACCCGAACGGCAGACCTTGAGCGGAGGCATCCATTCTTTCCTCCGAAGATTTCACCGAGAAAAAAGTGGTTTGTGTAGGCAAAGAATGTGAAGATTGTACGCAGCGTATCCCTGAAAAAGAGGGATGGCAAGGTTAGGGTAAGAGTGGACGCGGTCCGCGGATAAGGGGAGTGATTGTGGTGAGAGAAAGGAACTGCGGAGAAAGGGGTTCGAGGTGAGAGTTTTCTCTTCGTATTGACCCTCTCTCCCTTGAACAGCGGTCTTGAACAAACGGTGACGCACGAGGTAAGGAGGAAACGACAGATAAAAGGGAAGGGAGAGCAGCAATTTTTGTATTACTTTCCGTGTTTCTTTTGGGCGGCGAAAACTTTCCCTCGAAGTCTTTCATGCTACTCGCGGAAGGTGTTTGAGTTCTTTCGGTCCACTGAAAGGGAGTAGTTTCCATGGCTTTCCAGGGTCTTGCTTCTATGAAAGAGGATGTTTTATTTTCCCGTGAGGCAATCGAATCTATCTTTGGCTATCCTACGTTCGTATCGTTTAGCTATAATTATCTGCTGTTCAGTTAATGGTTCTTCCACATAGAGAAAAAATTAGTTAGTTCCAAGGAAATGCCAAAAATATTTAGCATTAATGAGGTTTAAATATGTTCAGCTCTCACACCATGGACTTAGTAAAGTATTAATTTAGAGTATAGATTTATTATTGGTATAATAATTTGAAAAAATACTTAATAAAATTTCATGCTATGCTCTGTTTCTGTATACGCTTATTAAAAAGTTTAGCTTCATTCCTTTGTATCAGTGCTCCGCAACCTTTTCTCACCTACGACACACCAAAATTCTTCCTAGAATTCCTCGGCACACCAAAACTAAAATATGCAGGTATTAAATTGATACACAAAATTTACTTTACCATACAAATTTAGTTATAATAATCATTCTATACTACATTTAGAAAAATAGACAATATTATGAAAAATAATTTGTCATTGTGTATTAAATACATAATGAAAAATTGAATATGTCAAATACTTTGAATTTGACCGCGGCACACTTGTGTCCGGCTCACGGCACACCAGTGTTCCACGACACACCGGTTGCGCAGCACTGCTTTATATCAACACTATGGATTCAGCTAAAACTGAAGTATAATTTGTTTAGTTTTAGATAAAAATATACCTTCGAGAATTTCTGTTGTATTTAGCCTCCAAAATTATGATATACATGAGGAAACGTTTTTTACATTGTATAATATATTTTTCAAACTGGGATTCATACTAAATTACAGTAATTTCCGCTCAATTCAGATCAAATAATAACGATAATTTCCGATGATTATTATTTTTATGAGTTCCTCTGTTATCACCGGTGTCTTAAATTATTCCTCTATTTCTCCTTACTTAACTTCTGTATTCTTGGATTTTCTCTTGACAAATCAATTACTTAGTCATCGGTTCCTTCGATTTGCATTTCGGATGTCGATCTTTTGATGTTTCCATAATTCGAATTTTCCTTTCTTCATGTTTTACTCGCAAATTCTAGAATGTAAATTTGAAATGTAAATGCGCACCAGAATCAAGAGGTATCAAAAGCTGCGAACAGTTGATGAAATCCTTTTTCTTTAACTTCTTAACTTTTCCTTCAACTTGTTTGAGTATTCCATGATTCTGTACCCTCTTTTATACTCTACTTATAATTTTATCAAAATTAATGGTAGTAGTAGCAGAGAATGGCGATAAAACAATTTTTTCATTGATACTGCCTTGATTATCTGATTTTATTTTTACTTCACATTGCACCGTCAGTAAACCATCATTTTAATCGCAGCCGTCTCTGCTATTTTCATGGGTTTATCTACAATAGATCGATATCTTCTTCGATAATTTAATTTGGATTCTCAATCACATATTCAATTTTTCGTATAATTTTCGAGGGCGTAGATGGTATTTCCAAAGGCAAAAGATGCTGGATGACATAAGGGGTGGGGTTAACTATAAGATAATGAAAGAGATGGCGCTTAATAGGGATTTTTAATCTTACACGAACCTATTGAAAGGTAGAACACTCCTGATGAGATGGTATTTCATTACGCCCGTGAAATGAACATAATTTATTGATGGCAGCGGACAGTGTAATCTTTTAGTAGTCCCTTGCCCACATTCTCTGTTACAAGGAGGCTTATTTCACCATGATATTTGAATTTTGCAAACATGGGTTCTGATACAGATGGAGACTAAATTTTTCCACTTTTCTCTCTTACTATGAATAATATCATTGCAATCCATCTCAACTGTTTATTGCAATGCTCTTATCTCTTCTTACATTTGCTTAAATTTTTTTTCTATATTATATTAATCTATATTGTCGATTAATGTTGCGTAATTTGATATAAATTTCCGTTAGGATTTCCTTCGTTTAAATCTTGAGGCATTGGAACATAAATTTATTTTTAATTTGGTTTCAAAACCGCTCACTATGTTCGGTTCAAAAGAATCTTAAAATATAATTAATTCCTCAAATCTTAATAATATTTTCCGAGGTATCATTATATGATAGCGGTTATCGTTCTGGCTTGTAAACAATTATGTTTTCTCGAAAGGAATGTGGCTGTCTCTGTAAAGGAAGAAAATCTCCTTATTGGGCTTTAAGGAATTTATGAAACATTATTTTTGTACGGTATCTCCGTAAAGATGCTCTGTATTTACTTCTTACTGATATAGCAAGGAGTGTGATAAAAAGAAAAGAATCGTTATTTTCACAATGGAGGAGAAAGTGAGCTATCCTGTCACCTTGAAGGGCACGTTGTCATTGACGGATAATGATGGGTTCGGATATTATAAACGATCATCGCCTACTCTGGAAAGAAAAGCTGGGAGAAAGGCTTGATATGAAAGTGAAGGTTTGAGATGTGAGAAGGATAGGAAAGTTTGGTTACTCGGGAAAATCGAAAATATATTCGGGAATGATAACAAGATAACTGTAAATTTTTGCAAAATATTCCTGTGATCGATTTTCACCAAGTGACAGCTTCTAGACTTGAATAGAAAATATATTCATAAAAAGCTTGTAGAAGGATTTTTAGCCTGTGTAGCATAGTGGTAGTAAATTAGTAGGAAGCGGTTCATGTCAATTAAGAAAACCATAAACGAGTTTTTTTCCGCCATCTTTCGATTGATGTTTTGTTAATACCTTCACTTCGGAGATACGTAGAATATACTGCGATGTTTTATGTATTTGCATCTCTTTAGTGAATTAAATTGTACACCTTCGCTGAACAACTTCGCACGTTTATCGATTCTGCAATCTCATGCAAAAGATGATCAAATTGAGAATGTTGAAATGGATTTGCTGTGGGTATTTTATCACGTTCAGTTTTCTAAAATAACTTTACCTTTGTATAACTATTCTTTATTTACTGATTACTCATTCGGAAAATCTCTCCATAGAAAAGAATCAATTATTGACGAATAAATCCGAGGTAAATAAATTTTTACGTGATCTCACATAAAAGTTTTAGGTTTTGTTAGTTTTATTTTACTTTGAATAATTGTTTCATGGATGTGAAAAGAATTCAGGATTGACTTACAGATTGTCTGATTGACAGAAAGTGTTTCATCGTTTTTTGTATAGTGTTGCGATTTCTTTGTAAGAATTTTAATTTCTGAAGTTGTAAAAATGTTGAAGTATAACAGCAAGTGCCCTTATTTCTTACATAACTAATTGGTGATGAGATATAACCTTTACTAAAATATATAATTAAGTTTTTCGATACTTTATCATCTCGTTGTGCCGTAGGTTATTCAATCATGCACGAACTTACTTATACTGTTTAACTGTTTTTCTTTTTGCATTTTCCGCGGTCCTTCCTCAGAGGGAAGATCATTTCACGGTCGTGTGATCTCTCTGAGGAAGCCATTCTCATGTGAGGGAATGAGATGAGCTCGCATTTCCCCTTCAATCCCATCATTTCTCTTCTCACCATCTCCAATGGAGCCGACATGTCGTATATATGTGTGGAATAATTGCTCCGTTGCGGTGCGTGTGTCATAATCAGCAGCTAATCAGCGGATATTGGTGTCATGAATTCGATTCTCTACTTTGTGTGACCGGCGAGTTTTTTTTTAATTTTTGAAATTGCATCCTGTGAGTTTTATTTTTAATCAATTTTATGGGATGGTTACAGGAAACTCGTTTAGAGGTTTTTAGGTGGTCTGCAGAGATTCTTTCGGGGATAATATATAGCACTCATTAAATCACGTAGAGTTTTATAAAGGTAGTAGATGTCTGCGATTTATAGTTTCATATTTTATGCGTTTCGAAAGAGTTATATGAAAACAATTCTAGTCCGAAAAAATAGGATAGTTCTTCGTGGATTGCACTTGATTTAATCTCCTTATGCAATAAACATTACTATCAATTATTTCGTTGAAAAAACCATCGATAGCTATTCATAAATAACGGAAATATAACAAGCGAATAAAAGTAAGTAAAATTGTATACTTTCATTAAATTATTTATTAAATTGTATGTATATATTCTCATATAAAATTCAATTTAATTGCTCTATCCAAGAGGAAATAGCTCTTTCAGGACTCCTCTTCATTCAGGAAATCCTAATACGTATCTAGATTTCCATCTTGATATTTTACGTCAGTATATAGTGTGTTTAAAAGTTCTCCCTAGGTCCAATTGCAGCTTGACAAACGGTAACTTCGCATCCTGTGTAGCCGATAATTCTAATTGGTAATTGTGTTTCCTATTTAAAAGCAAGAATAAATCCTCCCGTTTTAAGGCACAAAAAATCCCTCCGTATAAATGGATGCCGATTTCCTCCGTGCAGGGTCAGCTGGGTTGGGTTGGCTGTTGCAAGAGAGATTCTTTAGATATCGTTTCGGTCGCGGAGGAATTCTACATTGAAGCGCATTGGAGAGATAAAATGTAGTCGTAAATCGAGCGGACGGAATGCTTGGGAATTGAGAACTGTAGCCGTTGCAGTCATAAATTTGCCTTCGAAGAAGAATTTCGTGCCCCTTTGAAACACGCATTCGTTTCCTGAAGTAATTCTTTATTGCCAAAGATATTAAGATTCATTATTTCATTTAATACTGTTGTTTCTAAAACGTTACTGCTACCGTTTCTCGGTTTGTTTGCGAAGTATCCAAGAAGAGAGCGTTTAATGATTTGAATTCCATTTTCATGTAAGAGACTCTTAAAGCCAATTCCCACTAACAGCGGCGTAAGGAGCTGAGTGAAAAGTAAAAAGTCTGACAACGTTCATGTCACTGTCTTTATTTAATGGCCACGTGTTTCTTTTACTGCTCGAAAATGTTCTTTAGAGACTTTAGAATACCATTAGCATCTTCTTTAAGTATCCTTGAAGTGTACGAGTACCTCAAAGTCTTTGATGCCAATCGTTGCCTTATAAGATTATCTCACTTTAGACAGTTATTTTTATCGATTAAAACGTAATTTTAGCTTTGTATTGTTTTGAAACAAAGTTCTTTCAAAAATATCAGTTTCATAGCAGCTCTCTTTTTAATTGACAACTTATTTCTATGATCGAGTTTTCCGGTGGATAGTACCCTGAACATTAACACTTAGTGAAATTATTTTGGCTGCAAATCAAGTATAACATTAGCAGGTTACAAAAAAATTAAAAATAAGTCTATTCAGTAAGTTCAAAGACAATGCTTAACTTTGTATCAGCTCTGCATATCGGGTTGCTAAGCTATAGAAATGTATTATTATGAAAGTGGAGATCTTTTTTTAGCCTTTCCTTAACGCTAAACCTGCAGTAATTGTATTTAATAATAATGGAAGAGATTTTACGAATTAAAATCATAATTAACTAAGATTCTGTTCGATCGGAAACTTGAAAGAGAGATTACTTCCACCAGGTTTAATTTTAAACCTCTGAAACAGGATTTCCAAATTATTTGCACGATTCTAAGTTAATCGATAATAGCCGAGGAGAGTAATTAGTACCCCACGTGGGTCTGTTGCCATTAATTCCGGCTGGAAACAAGCCTGGCAGGAAGGAAGCGACAGTCCAGGCTTAAACTTTTAATAATCTAGATTTTTGCAAACGTGTGGGCATCCGCCCATACGTAAGCCGGGTAAATTTTCCGCGCATATTTTCGCCACTCTTTTATGGCGAGCGAGTTTTTGAGGCGTGAAAACAATTTTCTTTTCCCCAGAGATAATTGCTTACCACTCGCTCTGTGGGCCTTCGCCAAATTGCACCCTCTTTTTTTCACTTTTTCGTAATTTCCGAGCGAAAAAATGCGAGGGTTGGTGCAATTTCCTAGGCATTTTAAAGCTGCTGGACAGTAATTTTTTCGGGTGATCGTGTCTCAGAAGAGAATATTATGGAATCAGCTCTCTAACGATTTTACTGTCCTAATCGCTTAACTTTTTAATCAATCAATTAATTTATTATTTCATTTAGAATCAATATTTTCCCGCTACATGTTGAACCCTTGATGTGGAGAAGTAATTTCAGAGTTATGCAGGTAGCGATTACCCATGATTACCTCATTTATATTTTATAATTTTTTAGGGCATCAAAAAGATGCATTCTGCAGGCTCTAGATTGGTATCCATAATGCATCTTTGACGCAATGAAGATTTTAACGTGGAGTCATCGCTTATTTTTTTCCGTTACTTAATTAGCTTCTAGCCCAGGAGGACCCTAACTTCTTATCATTTAATCTTTCGATTAAATTAAATGATTCTAATTGATTTTTGCTTATCCTTTTTCCTTTCATTAGATTTTGATAACTTGTTGAGGAATATACAAGAGTTTTCTAATTAAATTATAATTTATGGATTTTCTTATGAGTCCTTGCTGCATTTTTATTTTCTTTACTCGTAAATATTATCAGAATTTAAATTATAATAAATAAGTAAATATGTGCAAATATCTTAACCATTTTGTTTGTATCGTAACAACATTTTTGGTTGCATGATTCCTTCGTGGAGTACCGCCACTGATCCCAATGAATACGTCCATGACATTCAATCGATTGACTTCAGTTATGCAATGCATTCAAAAGAATGACATCATCGCATTTACGACTCAAAATGTTTTTTTTTTACGTCTCAGAGCTTGGGCGAACTCGCATGAACCTTTCCGATAGTTTTATGACGCTACGTCATCTGATTCCATAGAATAACATTATTTTAATCCATGATGCTTCATAAGCCACAAAAAATACATTTTTTCGGAATATCGGCCCTCCCCCCATATAATCGTCCTTTTAACGATCCGCCTTTGCAATCGAAACTTCTTTTTGGTGGACCGAAAGGACACTCGGACATCCTCAACGTCCTTCTTCCCTGGGAATCTATTGATAAAGACGGCTCTCGGCTGTGTCGGGAGAGATAAATGCCGCAGAAAAGGAGAAAAAGAGGCGAGATTAGTAGATGGCCCAATGGCCCGGGGTTTTCGACCTGCGTAGAAGTTTCCTTTCGCCAGCTAGCCTCACAATACTCCATCGTTCTTTTTCCATCTTGTTTGATGCGTCTTTCTTGGCTCAAATGGGTTTTGAGCCCTCCCCCGCTCTCCGTCTGCGCTTTTTCGAATCGTAGCGAGGTGATATAAATAAGGAAAGTTTTGGAGGATCCCGGTGAGGAAAGGAGGCATTCGGATGGAGAAGTTTGAAGGATATGGATCCGAACCCCATCGATCTACACTTCGAGGAATATGGAAAATTAAGGGTTATTCGATCAAGTCGATGTTCCGCTCAAATCGTGCATTCCCCCTCCTCTTGTTTGATGAATGGCCGGAGGTAAAAATTGTCGCGGCTCAAAGTTGGAAATTAATTAAGAGTTTCCGAAATCGTTTGGTAACTAAGTTTCCACGTCATTTCCATAAGATTGGCCTTCGAATTGTCTCCAGAAACAAGTCTAATTTTCCTGCCTCTCTTGTGAAGGGGTGAAGATCCACGGCTTTCATGTTTTTTGTGTACGTATCTTGCTCAGATGGAGACTAAATTATTTGCTCAAGTTCCGAGGAAAACTTTCTGTGGTGAATGAGTCATTATAAGCTACATTGAAACAGAAAATGTTGCATTTCCATTTATTTTCCATCTCTTGACTTTGAAGCGATGACTTTTTACGACAATTCAAAGAGAAAAGCTAACAGGAGTTATGTGTGATACGTATTTTTTTATAACATTATAAATAATAGTTTCACTGCAATCAGTCGTTGAGATGCTTCTAAAATCTAAAATTGAAGTACTGTAATTTCCTTTTGTAAGTTTGTTGTAATAATAACAACTTCTATAATGGAAACAGGAAGGAAATAAATTCAATAATTATTACTATTTAAAAACACACGCAACCATTCCCTAGCCAGAGAATTCCGATCAGCCGGGATTCGAACCCGGGATCTTTGGCGTTGAAGCTAGCGCGCTAACCACTCCGCTACCGCAGCCGATAAAAATGTTTGTAAAAAAAACTTACGCAACAAAAGTTTTTTGTAAGTTTGCTGTAATTGTTTTCAATTAGTCGAATGGTGTGAAGATTCTCTCTTAATTATTTAGATTATTTATTGGAGTTTAAAAATGGGAAGAAAATTCAATGATAAATCTCATTGCCTGTTTGAATTTGAATATGTTGATCATGATCATTTGCATCTGTCAGAGAAGTATGGCCGTTGATCTCTACCGAACTTGACCTTACCTTGATGTAGAGGAAAAATTCGGATGCACAGAACAGTGTGCATGATAGCGACTTTTTTATTTCGATTTAAACAGGGAAAAAACAGGTAAAATAAAATGTAGAGAAGAAGGCGAAGTTATGAGAAAACTCATTCAAAATTATTGGCAAGTATTATGGCCTTTTTTCACGGTATTATACATTAACTGAACAATATCCGAACTAAATTAATCTGTAATCTGATTGGTGAAGAAAATAGTGGAAAAATACGATTACTAGTTCATATATATAAAGCTGTGAAGAGAATTTTAAGTATCTAGCATCAAGGCTTTTCAGACTTTTTTTTAATCTTTGATTAAGTACTTATAAATCGTCTGTGTGCTTATTAAGGAAAATGCTGTCACTACGTTCCGCATAAGAAAAGAGATCGCCTCAGCAGGGGCCTGATGTCGTCACTTATATAAGGCCGGCGTGTCGCTATGAGTAGCGCTAAACGGTGCTCGTGTCCCTGATTGAGAATAAAACACGACTGAGAAAGCCTCGAGTAAACGTTTCACTCACGTCAACCAAGTAGGAGAAATAGGCCACGTTTATTATTTTATGTCTGAAGACCGCGTCATTTAATGTTTTATGATTGGTGGTGGGTACTGCCCTCCTTTTCTAATACTCTTAGAATGTGATCACAGCCGTCTCAGTTCCAATCTTAAATGTTGCCGTACTTTTCTCCCGTCAGATGTCGCTGTTTAGTGCCTCACGTAGTTGAAAGTTACGGTTGATTTAAAAAAAGGGAGAACATTTGAAAGAAATCCGTATATGTTTTTGCCAATTTTTCCTTTCAAAATCTCCTGGAAAATTTCATAAAGCTTCTTACCAGATGGAGCAACATATTTCGTGAAGTTTTAAGTAGCTTTGTAGTTCCGTTGATTACTTGATCGAGCAGCTGCGTTACTATTTCATTTCGCAAAGGCTTCTCTTCTATGTTTGCTTGCAAAAACGTCATGCAATTATTTCTGATGTAAGATATCACTAGTTTCACAAATTATTGTACTTCGTATTTTCTTGATGTCATATCTTTGCTTACAGTTTGTTTATTTACGATGTATTTATATTGAAACTGTTCACCGATTTCGTTACCTCTCTGTTTTTATTTTGGATTGAACATACATTTTATGTAAATTATACTTTTACTTTCTTACAACATATGGTAGCATGGTTTGCGTTACGATAAATTCAATTGCGTTTTGTATTCCTTTTTGCGGCGATCTAGAATTTTTATTGCGGAGAAAGAAAAGTTCGTAACGCGCCCTGTTTTCTTGTTTCAAAATCTATGTTCCTTCAAATAGATGAATCGGAATGTCTGGAGCTGTGACGTAATTAAGGTTCGTAAAAGAAATCCCTCTTTATTTCTCTTTCAATTTACGCACCCCGGCTGCGAGTCCGGAGGGAATAAATCCCGCAAGCAGGTGCGGCCCATGGAGTGAGCGATGCAAGATAAATGGAAATGAATTCTATCATTGCGGCTGCTAGGAATTCGGGAGCTCTGAACGTGGAAATATTCCATAGACATGTAGGAACGCCTCGCTCTGGCCTGAAATGTTATGCCATCCTCGTACCAAGGCATCGCATAATGTTTTATCGAGAAAGTGATAGGCTTCTGACGTCAGTGTCCATATAAGCTCTGGGGAATGATCATCTGCTCGTATTTATAATGATAGCAATAATGGTGAAACATTGGAACGAGAGTGTGGTTCTTCGTTCTATACAAGGAGAGGAAATGGCGAGGGTATTACTCACAATTTCTTCATCGTGTTACTAGGTTGTTGCATTTAGGTGTAGTTTGAAAGTAAATTTTGCGTTGTTGCTGTTTGATGCTGTATATATGCATCACTTACCTTTCCCAATTCTCAGAATATGGTAGAAGTATCGTTCATCATTTCCATCTTATTGATTTTCCATATTCTTGTTATTTGCATCAGATAAGGTCACTCATGCAATCATGATCATCTGTAATATTGTTTCTGATCTTGTTTTTCTGACTGCCGAAATTTTGTACAATTTTGAAATCTCAATTATCAATCTCAATTATCAATCTCCTCGTTTTTCCACTTCTTTACTAAGTTCCATCTCGTTCTTTTCTTTTTTAACTTTGTGACTTAATTGGTATTATCTTTGATTGCTATTTGCAATATTCTTTTTTCATGCATTAAAAATATTGAACCAGTATTTCTCAAGTTTCTTTGTTGTATTCGGATGAATGTTTTGGTATGAGACGTCTACATTATGGTTTTTCGAAAATAGAGCAAAATTGAAAAATATTTACTCAGGTAACCTTACCTTTATTTCATTTACTAAACGGTTCGAAAAATGTATTGAATTTTGTTATTTTATTTAACATATTCCATATAGATGTAAATTGACAGTATACTTTCTAAGTGTGTTCTGGCATTCCTTCGTTTATATTCATCCCCAGTTCTTATATGAGAAAATGATCTTAGCAGTGACTCCTAATTTATTTAGCCACACACGAGTATCGTATCTCTTTGTAGTGGTTTTCATTGTAATTTCACCCATTTTGTGTTTCTCTACGGTGCAATTTTATATAGCATTGATCATTCGTAATTGTTTGTTCTATTTAGATTAATTGAAACAAACCGCATTTCCGTCTGATTCTCAGTTTAGAATTATGATTAATGGATGAATATTACTTTTTCTCTGTGATTCGTACTTTATGAATTGCCTGCCGTCTTGCTGTTTGCGAAGAGATAAATTCAAACCGTGGGCAAAAAGGTTTTCTGTAAGTCAACTATAATCACCATAACTTTCTGTTGAGCTCGCTTGATAAAAACCTCTATCTCATTCAACTTATAACCGACAGATGAATCAGCTATCAACAAGATCTCGGGAAGTTTATTTGCCTTCTTGAGGCACCCTTTCCCAAGAATCCACCCCCTTCGCCAGCAAAAACACTAATTTGCATCACGGAGATATATCTAAGAGAGTTGTGATTGTTCCTTGACGACTTTACGTTTTTACTGGCTGATAATGCTGCGTCCATCATACAAAGATGTCTAAATAATTTTGTTTGAAGTAACTCTCTTCTATAAATTAGGTAAAGGTCTTATTTACATACCTTCTTTTTGGTGTTCATATACCAATATTTTCCTTTCCCAGCTTTATCACATTCTTCCTTAATGGGCCATCGCCCGAACCAGAGTGATACGAATGTGAATCCATTTCCTCCATCGTGTTGGTTTATTTCCAAGATTTTTTCAGCGTCACCAATATTTCATTCCTTTCTTGTCCTCCATATTGCTTCATTTTCTTCATCACCTTTCATTGTGCACTCCGTCTTTTTCTGCTCCGTTTCCATTCCTAGTGAAATTCTGCGCAGAATGAATCCTTTTAGCGGAGATTCTTCATGCCATCGAACCGTATTATTTTCTGATCCTGTTTTCAATTCAATTTATTAAAAACGCAAGATCTCATTCCGGTTTCGATTTTCACCGTCACCTATGATCCGGTTCATTCCGGTTCGTTCCGGTTTGTCCCGTACAGAGTACAAAATTCCATGGTTATAAATAAGATTTCTAATCCAATAGAGTTTTGTAGTATTTGATTGTATTCTGAATCTGAACTTTTAGAGCGATTATTTATTGAAAAAATCACATCTTTTTCTAACCGAAACTGAAAATCGGAATGGAAAAAATGGCCATTTCCTATATCAGTTCAAGTCTGTTTATTATTATGTATTATTAGTTACTCTTAAGGACTGCAAATAGGCATCAGGCCAGGTGAAAGTCATTCCTGCGGGAGGAGGAAAAATTAAACTATCTGCCTGGTATTCACCCTAGTTGGGAGGAAAACCTCCCGAAGGCAGTGCGTCTTATATATTATTACAAGACTTACAAAAATATTTCAAAATTTGTAACAATCATACAACATTTCAAAATTCACTACAATATTACAATATTCAAAAAATTACAACAAAATCACGAAACCATTTTAATTTTATTCATGAATCATTATAAGAAGGGGGAAAAGTTTCTGAAACTTCTCCAGGTAAACAGTTCCATTTTACTATTCCCCGATTAAGAAATGAAGACTTACAAGCTAAGTTCGTCCATATCAGTCTATATTGGTAATGTTTCAGTTATCCTGGCAAAAATTCGGTTCATTTCGGTTTTCGGTTCGATTCCTTTTCGATGCACTAATATGGCTCTCCGATATTTCGGCCTCACGCCACTCCGGACTTTTGGCGCCACCAGCATCGGAGGACATCGTCCCTCGAAGAATGCTTTCACTCTCTCTCCTTCTTGCATCTATCGAACAAAACAGTCGGAGGAGAATGGGAGGCAAGGTCGGGTCATTCTCTGGCACAGTAGGTTTTGACCCCTTTCACCGTCTTAACTGGGAGAGCAAGGCCTTTGCGGCGACTTGATTAAGTGGGGCGTCCGTCATTTTTTTGCGTCGCCAGAGGACAGGGGGAGAGCACTTGAGTGTGATGCTTTGTGTTCGGGAGTGCGGCGAGGAGTAATTATTCGAAAGAGGTTTAGGTATCTGATGGGGTTAATTGGCTTTTAGTGATATCAGACGGCTATTTGGACTTGAACTCCGGTGAGAGTTGGCGTGCAAGGACAATGGAGTTTTGTTTGGCGGTTTCGCGTGCATCGGTGCTTCTGGGAGTGCCATCAAAGTGCATCAGAGGGTTTCATCCTGATCATCGTTTATCTTTGTTAGGTGCATACATTGTTGCAACGTTATCACGACAATTTCTGCCTTCGTCGCTGTTCTGCCTATTTTTTATTATGTCATCGCAGAGGATTCATATGGATAAAAAAATCACGATTTTACCAACATCGCCTTCTGTGACAGCTAATAGCAATTTTATTGGCCTCTATAAATAATTTACCATTTCAAATTATTTTCATATCATGTAAGTTCGAAGTAGAGGTTTGGAGTTTTTAGCATTGATACATCTTAGTTTTGTATTTATCTTTCATATTGCTAAAGTATTGTTTTAATTGAAGAAAATATGATGTAAGAAATCGTAATGCATTGAGTATCGCATCATTTAAGTACAAACTTCAGCTGCATTGAATTTCTCTTCATCATTAAGAACGAACTTCCAGCGTTTTTACTACTTTACAATTTAAGTATAACTATTGCATCAGTGCCTGTATTATAATGGTATACTACACTCGTACTATACTTTTATATCGCGTATATATTTATATTTTGTTTCTGTCTAAAGTGTAGTTATCAAAAGAAAGATGATATTTGAATTAAGCAAACAAGTAATCCATCATAGTAAACATGTCTTATGTGTTAATGTATCCCATCGCTAATGGGGACATCCCACTGTTGCAGTGTTATTTTTTTATTTTTCTGCAGAGCTCTTATTCCAACAAATTCCTTAGAGACTATCAATGTATACCGACCTTACAGCGTCCCTCATTATGCAGAAATCGTAGTACGTGACCGGGGAAGGAAGGTCAGTCTTGTTTTGACTTAGTCTACCTTGAACTAGAATTAATTCCTCGTCCTCTGATTTTACTATCAAGGAAAATGTATAGAAATAACGGCTCCTTCTGTTTGATCTTTGATTAGAGTAAACCTTAGAATTGTTTAGCATGGATTGGCATGAAATAAAAATGAACTTTCCAAATCCGCTTTCCGCGCTCTTTGTCACGTGAACAACTTTTCGATGTCAATCGGTCATTTAAATCTCAGTGCAGTCGACTGAAAATTTTCCATCATCGCTTCATGTCATCGGATGCCAAATCCAGTTAATTTTTTCATCAGCGGTGAATTGGCTGGGGTGATAAAACGTTTTATTTTTATTACTCTCTAAATCAACATCCACGGTATGAATGCTTCCCGTGTCAATCGGAGTAACATGGCAGAGCGATTTTCGAGAGCCTTTTTATGGGCAACGAAGCGTATGGATTCGTCGTATATCCGGCGTTTTTGCCCGCTCACCAAGGAAAGGCCACAATATACTTTATTACGTTCATGTTTCGAGGGAGAAAATCCATAATGCAGACTTCCATTGTTTGGATCACGAGCGGTGTATCGAGTGAATGGTAGCTAACAGCTGACGTCGAGTCGTTATTTTGGTGTAAAATTGGAATCATTTTCATAGAGGGGTATATAGGCCATGACTCCAGAAGAATGGTAATGAGACCATGTAGTATTGCAGCAATAATAAGATAATGCAGTATTTCGGCAAGTTTCGAATATGTCCTATTTTCTTGTGATTTTAATAATGCATGGCATTCTTTTGATTTAGAAAGGATCTCCGTGTATTTTTAACGTTTTAGCCTATCATTTCATTTGATATATTAGGGTATGGAAGTTCAAGCTATCTTGGGTCACCATGAGCTTCTGGGAAGCTATAGCGAATAATGTAACAATTCGTTATAATTTAATTTGTATTTAGTCATCGAATTTTACACCCCCTTTTCTACAATAATACCCTTAGATTTGTTTTAGATTTAGCTTTTCTAATAAATTACAAGAAGAACATCAAGAGCCTTGAGAGAGTATGGCTTGTCATATTGTTAGGACTAATCCAAACCGATTTCTGCATCCTTCTACTTCCGTAATCATTATTTATAATATAATATTTTTCGTAAAATAAGATGAAAATTCAGTCATTACGCCGCAAAGTATTGGGGAAATGGTCGCGGGTCGGTGAATTTTTTCCTTCATCGTTATGAATGAATTTTCACTCTAAACTTAAAGTAATGAAGGGCATCTGGGATTTTCAGCAGTTTCACCAATCTAGAGTTGAAATTAAATCCATGTGGAGTGGAATCGATAAGGACCTTGCCGCAATTCCTGCCTCCAATTTTTTTGGCAGCGATTCGCATTCACCGAGAGATCTTTCTGGACCAGACTGGGATGCATCTCGAAGCAGTAACAGGTTATATCGCATCCAAATCTTACTTGTGTTGGGAAGAGGAAGACGACATAGAAGCAGAATTGGAATCGGCAGTGATTTAAGAGCCCCTGTCAGTCGTCTTGCTTGCTTTCTCAGCATCACTTTCCCTCTTCGTGGTTAATGTATTATTTCTATTTGTCACTTTTACTTGCTGGTAGAGTTGGCGTTGTTACTACTGGAAGTTTTACGTGTGTGACATGTTAAATTGGTTAAATGAAAAATTAAATTTTCTAGTCCCAATTGTGCCCTACATAGATTTTTGTATGTATGTATATTAAATAATTCAGTTCTTGTTTTCAAACATTTCCTTTTAAAAAGTTTCTAAAGATTTTTTCTTATTCTTACAGGTTGACGTGCTCTGCTTCCCAGGGTCGAATCATCAATTTTATGAAAAGGTATGATTTTCATGTATTCGTATTCTCACATTCGTTTATTCAATTCCTTTATTAGAATGTCAAATTCTTCCATAGTAGCTGTACGTCCAATTTGTTTAGTTGTTATTAACTTACGCCGTATCGGGAAGTAATTGCTTTATTTAGTACTTATATTGTTAAATTTGGTTTTGATAAGGACTGATTGCTGTGGGAGGAGCAAAAGATTTTAAATTTGTAGTCTTGAAACAAATTGAGCCATTAAATGGGATATCTTAATTATTGCTACTGGATTTTGTTTTGCGAGAAAAAGGGCGCCGTTCAAGAGCAAGTCAACAATTCTCGGCTAAAGAAAGCCTCTGCTCATTCAGCACACGTATTTTTAACAACGGGATGGATTCTGTGTTACTTTCCATCGTATTTCTGGTCGCATGACTCATTGGTTGAGTGTCACTATTCCTTTTTGCCGCTACCACGAGGTCATGACAGTGTAATTCACACTTACGGCTGCTGTTCGCAGAAACTCGTAATCAGCTTCACTTCCTAGGAAATAACAGTCTTTCTCCAATAGCTGTACAACGTTGGCTCTCGTCGTTAATTTTGACATTGGTTTTGCTGAGAAGTTATAAGTCTTTCTGAGGCCTCATGAAAACCCATGAAACTGGAAACCTTCGCTTCTGAAAATCCAGAGATGAAAGTGGTTTATTGTCTCAATTTGAGCGTATGATTCATTGCTTTGTGAGTTATGTCAGCAATTACGCTTCGGCAGGTTATGTAACTGTGTTAGGATATAACGTACGCAATATTCTTTTATTCACTTTTATTTTTCTTTCCATATACACTGAGTACTCCTCTGAGATGTTCTCTGTTAAAATTAGCCATGGCTTATGATTTTTATGAGCGAAGAAGATGAAAATTCATCCTTTTCTGACAGTAAAACTTCTTCTATAGGCAGGTTATGAAAGGGAGATAGGATATAATATACACTTACGCGATATTCTTTCATCCAGTTCGGTGATTCATTCCGTTTAAAGTGAATATACCACAATATATTTTTCCTTTGAGAAATTTTCTTGAGACTGTTTTGCGCAGGTTTTTCACTCCCTACTTCTTTGTGGGTAATTTTCTGCAGCGGATCTTTTTTCCTGAGATATTACCATAGGCTTTTTTACACCCACTCTATCTCTATTCACGTACACATTACTTATGTTTTAATATCATTGACGGAAGGTTAGATGAAAGAAGAGAATTTTCGGTCTCATTCTCGCCATAATAAAGACCTCATAAACTTTATTTTCTATCTAAATGAGCCATTTTTTATGATTTTCATTGGCAAAGAAGATAAATTGTTTTTTGACTGAAAAGCTTCTCATATTCTTTTCTTCGCTGGAAATTTGTGGTACTTGCGATAGTAACGAGATGCATTACATTAGCGCCGAATTATTTCGAAAGCTTTCTTTACGGGCATACCATTTTTTCTCGCGCGAGAGAGTGCGTAATCAAAGAGAATCAAGCGAGTCTTAATCGTGGGTTATCTACACTAGGACCGCTGTTCATCCGCGCACATGTCTCCACATCGCTTTGAGCGCCTTCTTTTGTCCTCGCGCTTTTTTGTCGCACGAATTCGCATATCCTTTGTGCCGCCGCGTGTGTGAGTCGTGTATCCTTTCGCATGTTTTTTGCCGTCGAGTGGTTAGCTGTGCCTCCAGCGGCGTGGGAGGAGGAGGCACTTCCTCTCTCAGGAATGTGCCCACGTGCCTCCCTTCGGAGTGCAAATGTGACAGACTTTAATTCCGCTAAAAGCTGAGCGCTGGGTTGGAGGTGTTGGAAGGAAAGAGGTCGGAGGATGAATAAAGATGGGAAAAAACGATAGCGCCGGAGGTATGGGATGCAAGCGAGGAAATGCAGATTTTCTTTTATTTATCTCTCTCTGCTCGCCCCAGGAATGCTCCGATAAACTCGGTGCCTCGGGATTGGCAGAGTGTTTCCAAATAGAGCGTTTTTAGGCAACTTTGCATCGCCGGAGGATGCGGACCGATTCGCTCTCCTTGTTCGAGATGTGGTTGAAAACCACTCTCATATTGTAAGGAAGTCTTCGATTTACATTGCCAATCCTGTTAAACATCATTATCGTTATTGGAATTTTCTCCGAGATTTGCAGTGCGACTAAGTCTGTATATCGACTGCCAATAACTGTGGTCAGGCCTTTTCATTTTTTCAAATTTCGCCAATTCGGTAATGCTGTTTACCAGAAATATGATTACATTTTACGAAACTCCATCGCTGTATGAATTTTTGCTAGCTTTTAATCGATTTTATTATTATTTATGTGTGAACGGAAATGCTAACATTTGGAATTTGAGCTTAATACACAAGCTGAACGTACGAAATTTCTACTTTCCGAACACAAAGGACTATTTTTTAAATCTGCACGTTTATTCTTGATGTTTATTAATGATTTATTAATTCGACTATTCTAAGTCTAGGTATAGTCGCCCAAGGCTCCTCATAAATTTAGAATTGATTTGAACCGTGGCTAAATTATGCATAACAATTATTTATTTAATTGTAAAGAATTAAGCAGCACATTATCAACTTTACTTAATTCAGCTCCTTTTGCACCCATCAAAATGTATAGAAATTTCAATATTTTTATCAATTATTTGTCAATATTTTCATATATATTGTAATTGGATAGATTTTATTTATGTGCAACTGGATAAGTTGTATCTCAAGTGAGCATGCATATAACTATCCTCTGTAACATTAAATCAGACTTGATACGGAAATGAGTAGTCAGATAGTGTGGCGGGGGTACAATTTTATGGATCTAATGTGGGTGTCTTTCGTGTAAACAGTTTCCGCACTATATCTCAGGTAATGGGATTTGGCACTTTCATATCCCGATATTCTTCACGTGCTTTTCTTCGAAATCCTTCTTCCGAGTAACATTCCGTTAAAACGTCTGCCTTCGAGGATGGATTGCTTCTTCTGAAAGGATCCATATTTTCCTTCTCCGTCTTGTCTGGATAGGTAGACTTTTTATCTTCCGCTCGGGGCTGTTTTATCCGGCCTCCGTTTATGGCACTTTTTAGAGTCGTTCCGCCCGTAAAAAAGCAGGGGCTTCTTTCAATTGGAAAAACAAACCGTGTTCCCAACCCTTTTTTCGTTCCGCCACGCGTGTCGGCTCGCGCTGTGCCGCGAATGGGAATGTGCGTTCACATCGCGGCCCTGACTCAAACTCACCTCCCTCGACACGGATCGCACTACCGCCGTCGGAATATCGACGAGGCCTCATTATTAGCCTCTCTTTCTTTCCTCGTCTCTCGGGGAAAGCCTCCGAATCAGGGTATGAAAAGGAATACGACAGTTCTTTATGTTCCTTTCTTGGGAAGGCTTTATGACTGTCGTCACATGCTTGATGCATTGTCGATATGTCAACTCGTGTCGGGGACTTGTCGTAACTAATTGTTCTCTTTCAAAAGATGGAGAGGCTCGCATATATTTTTGCCGAACGATGAAACGTGAGAGATGGAGTATCCGAAAGTATCGTACTAGAATCTTCGAAGGTTTATTAATGTTTAAAGATGTACTAAAGTATTCCTGCACTGTTGTGTTTTTGTTTTTTACAAACTTCAGTTGAGAAGATTTTTTTCACTAACTCATTTTCTGTCGTATTTGTGTTCTTTCTTAAAATTAAAAAATGTATTAATATTTGAGGTTAGGTGGGAGAGAGGCCAACTTAAGCCTAACATTGTCGTAATATAGATCGCATTTATCCATTCTAATGATAAAAATTTTGGAGTAACTTCCGTCGCAATTTAAATATTGTATATATTAGGAAACATAAATTAGGTTACTTTAACCTCATAATTGTGCTTATTCTGTTACTTTATTGCTTATCTCTCGTAACGGGACTATCATATTTTAAGAAAAAATAGGATTTATATTAAATGAATATCATATATATTCATTCATAGGAAAAATAGGATAGACACACATGAGAAATTGAAATATCTCTACCGTCACTATTCAAAGCTTCATATCAGTATACTATAGAATACGAAGTCTTTCTCATTTCGCTCACATGATAGTATTTGAATCTTAATTCCTCACTTGGTTTGTATTGGTAATCGAGTCCTAATATGTCTAATTTAGTAAAACATTTTTATAGAATTACAATAAATATGAAGGAATAGAATTTGACTGGTCTGAGGAATCTTGCTTTCACATCAGCATTCTTAATGAAGACTAATAAATGTTTTCGTCTGGTCGAAGAAAATCCTTAAAGTGGATATAGATCCAGGATAGCATTTGTGATCAATGTGGAATCAAAAGCGAGTTACGCTTCGCATCCAAAATTCTCGACTTAAATCTTCCGAAATTGAAGTATCGGAGGAGTATAACCGGCGTCCGCGCGTACTATATTTGGTTTAGGAAGAGTCCAATGCTTGGCGTGGGAGAGATGCCGCGATGCCGGGTCAGGGAGTTCATCGCCGCTGCTGGAGAAAGTTTATTTAATTATTCATGCTGTGAAACGTCGCCAAATCCGTTTTCGGGGCTTCTCCTACATGAGCTCGATCTTCATTAACATACGTTTATCTGTTGGACTCTTATCTGATTATGTCATAATTTCTCCTTCCTCTTGTGATTTAATAGCAGTGACATCAAAGATTCACTCTGTTTGAGTGCTTCAAGTTCCAAGCTTAAGTTCTTAGACTTTAAAGGTATGTTTTATAATGAAATTGCTTCTACAATTTTCGTATTTGACTCAAAGGCATTGTTTTCGCGAGCTTAGTTATAACTCCTTTGCTATAAGTTTTGTCCAGAATTCTGCCTAGAGTTGTTTGAGTTTTGATTCCTTCTCTATTCTCGTTAAGAATGCCAACAAATCGGGAATGAGGCTTACAAGGTATGATGAGGAGTGAGACAGTGTGAACTTGCTTCTCACTGAGCCAGAATGTAATAAGAGCGAAAGTGTCCACACAAGTCCAGTGCAATGATCTTATGAGTGATAGTTTTCTCATTTACTTTCATATAATCAGAGCCACGAAGAAAGTTAAGCACTACATCAATGATACTTTTTATCTATCCCGTTGTCATACGTGCTTAACGCTGCCATCAATTTTGTTTCCAAGTAAGTACTTTGTTTATAGGATTGATATATATATATCAACACAATGCAAATACTTCGGTCAAGACGGCCTATGTTATGATCGTCCAAAATCATTGGTCATTAGGCTCTAATTTCAAATATCTTCAACCACGCACGCCAGTAGCATCTTTTAAACGATTCTGCTTTCTTTTCTTAAATTTAATATTCTTAATATAATTTCATCTATTCGTAGAACTATTTTACGGAGGATATTTTTTATGCCAGCCCAAATACGGGAACGAATAAAAAAATGCATCGTCGAAACCGAACACAGAACCCATCCGACAAACTGATCATTGCACAAAGTAATAAAGATCTAATTTAACAAGAATGTTTAGCTTTCTCAGTGGTTTTATCAAATAAGTGATTATTATTGTTACAATTTTACCGTAGCTATTCTACGGCATGTATTATATTCTATGCATGTTTTGGGGATGAAAATTTATGTAATGCACTTCAGGAAGATTTCCGGTCTAGTTCACGGTCTTCAGCGGGCAGTAGGTTGAACAATCCTGGGCCACATCCCACTTTAATTAAGTGGATCGCGAACAAAATTCGTAATTATACATGTACGGCACATAGTTTTATCCTAATTAATCGCAGAGGAAAGACCCAGCGAAAAATTTCCATTATGCATGAGCCTTATCCATTAACGAATACGGCCATCATTGAGTCTCAACTAGCCGTCCACAAATCCAGTAGAGATGTAAACCCTCAAATATAGATGGAAATCCTTTTGCCTGGGCTCAGATTTTAATAAGCAAAATTGTCACGCTTTTCCTTCTAGGCTTCAATGAAAAGTTTAAAGTATTTTCAATTTTTATTTACCTTTGTAGTTACAGCTCTGTTTAGTTAAAAGGTATTTTAAAATTCCTTTTCAGGTGTTTTTAATTAGTTGAGTGGGACCACGGTTTGTGCTCTTGTTTGCTGGAATAAGGATTATGGAACTTTTTCTTATCAAGGTTTAATTCTGTTATAAAGATTCTGTGTCCTTGATTCCATTTATTATTTATTTTTAATTTGCATTTACGACAACCATTCCCTTGAAACGATGCGCATAACCGTGTAGCTATATTCAACGGTTTGTTTCTAATTAAAACTTTAGTAATCCGAAAAGCAAAGACATGACGAGCAATATTCGTAATCCCTCTGGTGGTAATAGCATTTTTACATTAAGTAATCCTCGAGCGTGAAACTTTCCGCAGAGTAGTTAATCCGTTTAGTATCTCGCAGAGACTGAACACTCCATTTCTTTCTCGTCCATCTCTCCGGAATAAATTCTTCGGGAGAACAAAAGAATTAAGCGGTTGCTCATTCTAAAACGCTCCTTTCTTTTATACCTAGCCGTCCAGCTATTCACGTTCAATTCTTTCGTTAAGTTTCTTTTCCAGGAGCTCGTTAGCGCCTCAAAAACTTGTTCTCCCGTTATGAGTCCGCCCCACCCACGCCTTTTCTGCTCATCGGCCGGGGGAATGTGCAAGAAAACGCACGCGAACCAAAAGAAAGGGAAAAAGCGGCGCTGAGGAGTGTTTGTCGAGGCCCTGAGAAAATTCTCTCTCGAGGGAGAGATTCAGGTGTCACTCCCGTTCCATCCTGGGCTTGATTAATGGCGACTAATGTAATTAATGTTTCCGTTTATCGTCGACGGTGGGGAATGACAAAGCTCTTTGTCTCCTTCCCTTT